>OW203773.1:5971026-6643526 GCA_934045905.1 Leuctra nigra
AAGGTATCATCAGACGCCAAAAGTGCATATGTGGTAAAAATTTCAGGTTGATCGGTTCAGCCGTTTAGGCTGTGGCGGTGACAGCAACTTTTTCGGGAATCATATGAAGAAGAAGACGAAGAAGAAGAAGAAGAAGAAGAAGAAGAAGAAGAAGAAGAAGAAGAAGAAGAAGAAGAAGAAGAAAGAAGAAGAAGAAGAAGAAGAAGAAGAAGAAGAAGAAGAAAGAAGAAGAAGAAGAAGAAGAAGAAGAAGAAAAGAAGAAGAAGAAGAAGAAGAAGAAGAAGAAGAAGAAGAAGAAGAAGAAGAAGAAGAAGAAGAAGAAGAAGAAGAAGAAGAAGAAGAAGAAGAAGAAGAAGAAGAAGAAGAAGAAGAAGAAGAAGAAGAAGAAGAAGAAGAAGAAGAAGAAGAAGAAGAAGAAAGAAGAAGAAGAAGAAGAAGAAGAAGAAGAAGAAGAAGAAGAAGAAGAAGCAGATGAAAGCGGTGTAATTTCACGATTTTCACTGCCCTCTAGGTCGTAAACGGCATGACTGGTTGTTGTCGCGTGATGTATATGTTGTTAGGTGGGCCATAAAGTAGGAATCAACTAATCGTGATACCCAGGTATATTCGCATATATCTGTGTCTCGACCCATTTCCCCCACCAATGGACTGCCACCTTGACGCGGTGGTGGGGCTTAAGGGACCGCCTCACATAACGAGTGCTGGTCCCAACTAAGTGCAGTCCAGGGTCGACCTAATCCCACGCCGTCCCCAAATTCGCGGGCCCCTCGGGCCGGCCTCCCCCCCCCCCCCTCGAGATGGTGATCCCTCTGAAATCGGGTCCCACCGGCCCGAAGCTTTCCTCCATCCCCGGTCTGTCCCCATTCTGTGCTGGCTTTCCCACCAGTTTCAGACTCCCCCAGATCGGGCCCTTTAGGTCGGCTCCTCCCCATGTCCTTCCTCTTTATTCAACAAAGTTAAAAGTAACAATTAATGTGCGCAATATAACCTCGTCGTTGACGCGCCGTTAAAACATATTAATCTTAATCTAATCGACCCATTCCGACCCTTCCCGAGCACGGGCTTCTATTCAAGCGCTCGATGAGCAGTTAACCCGTCCATTCATGTGCTTAATTAGACGATAAGGATTTTTAAGATGTTTAGAGAATTGCGATTTTGATACTTTTGACGTCAAAAATGAATGTCAAATTGAACATAGATGAAAGTAATTTTTTAATTTTCAAAATCGGTTCATATTTGGCCAAAATAATTTGTATCTCATATTTTATGCGTGCGATCAGTTTCAGCCAAATATGAACCGATTTTGGAAATTAAAAAATGTCTTTCATCTATGTTCAATTTGACATTCATTTTTGAGGTCAAAAGTATCAAAATCGCAATTCCCTAAACATCTTAAATATCCTTATCGTCTAATTAAGCGCATGTATGGACGGGTTAACTGCTCATCGAGCGCTTGAATAGAAGCCCGTGGTCGGGAAGGGTCGGAATGGGTCGAGACACAGATATATGCGAATATACCTGGGTATCACGATTAGTTGATTCCTACTTTAGCTCAAAATTAAGACATTTCACAACAATGAGAGATTTTCCATTGTTGAGATCCAGTAGGCCGAAAATGCTATGTTGTTGCTTACAGTAAAAGTAGTTGGTCTGCTCCTCAGTTTATATAGGCATTTACGGTATGTTGAGTGACTGTGAGTGTACGGTAAGACTTGGCTGAGTGGAGCGACCGCTCCACTAGATCTCTCGAGAGAAAATCCAAACCCAAGTTTTATTGTATTTTACATTTCCAATAAACGCATAATATTGAAAGTTGAAAAGTAACTTTAAACTAACTTAAAAGTAACTTTAATATTTTGGTAACTTTACACAGTTACTTTTCAAATCAAGTAACTTATCAAGTAACTTAGTTCCTTTTCAATCCGGTAACTTACCGAGTAACTAGTTCCTTTTTACAAGTAACTTACCCAACTATGGCAAAAAGATGAAATGATAGATATTTACAACATTTGTAAGCGAAAGTATAGCGAGCGTCACTCACCACTGAACTGTGTATTTTTTTTCTTTTGTTTGTGTTTTTGTAGGCAAGCCTATAGGCCGAAATATTCAATTGATCAATCTGAAATTTTGTACACACACTATAAAGTCACGAGGCTGATCTCGTGTATGGTTTTTGTTGATCCTATAAAATTTTGAAAATTTAAAATGGAACCGTTTGACATTAACTTAAAAATGTATATGATCATTGGGACCAACATTTTAGGTATATTTTTTTTAAAAGTGATCGACATATTACGCACACTTTATGCGTGCTTGGAAATATTCAGAATTTCTTGGAGGAAATTACTGATATTTTATCACTGCTTCTTTGATGCATTTCGTTCCAAAGTGCGACTTTCCAAGGACTCTAGAGCAGTATGAATTCGCATGCAATACGAAAGCTCGATCCAGCCGATTTCCTCTGTCCGTCAATCTACTCTGATATTATTTTAATTTTAAGTACTCGTTGGTTTTCGAGTAAAGGTCGAACCTCACTTCAGGGAATACTCTATGACCTATGTTATCACATAGATTTAGGTATTTAGCTAATGTCTGCACCAACAGAAAAGGGGTAGAATCCACTTCGATATTCAAATGACTCATTTTGGGAAATGAATTTGTTTACCAAATTTAAAATATTTATTACAAATCACTGTCAATAGACCGATTTAAAAATTATCTTGGTGGCTCTGCTTTCTAACAAAAATCATATGCAGTTTGATTTCCAGGTACCCAAGTCACTGTCCTATAGTTATTGATGAAAGAGGGACGTGGGTACCTACGATAGATATCAAACTGCATACGATAATTTATTAGAAAACAGAGCCTCAAAGATAATTTTTAAATTGAGCCATTATTAGGCAAGACCAATGCTTATGCTTTTTTGATGACAGGGAAATGATGACGACGAATATGTTATGATGTACGGTGGGAAGGAGGCGGTCGTGGCCTATAGGTCGGAACCTTCACATCATTTGCCTCCCAAGAGATGAAAATGCCGGAGTCATGAAGGGAATCGAACCCGGTGAAGGTGGTGCCAGCGCAGAGAGAAAAATATTGTTTTATAAGTGGGTGTATAACTTTGATAGGATGTTCACATGAACAGTCTGATTGTATATTAGTAGCCCTTATTTATTTTTGCTTTTGCTTCGCCTTGTACATTAGGCGCCGGTTTTCAACAAAACCGCGCAAATCTATGAAATTTCTTATACGATTAGAGACCAAACCCGTTAACTATTGATCTCACATTTTAATCATGATTAGATAAAATACACACTTAGGGTTATCACTTGGCTCATTTTTAAAATTAAATTTCATTCGGCAACCCAGAGACAAGAAAATATATCATTTTACACTTAAAATCAACTGATCATAAATTAACAAAGCAAAACATTAATAATGTACCAAGTAATAACCCTAAGTTTGTCTATTTTCTAATCATGATTAAAAATTTAAATTATTTCGCGGGGACCGGGTCGTGAGCATTTAACATGCAAATTTCGCATATTTTATGTACCTGTCACTCAGCCTGTATGATAGCTACCATCCCAAATTTTATTTTGCAAACAGCTACATGTATTATGATCCCACTGAACTAGGATCTTTTTCGTAATACAAGTACTTTTATTTTTAATGACTTTTTCCTAATTGACGATTTTCACATCAAAATAACGCTGTTTTTTTCACCCAAATTATTTATTAAACTTTTTATTTGGAGACCGATTTCTTAAATCCTAGTTCCATAGTTAGGGTACACTAAAACGAATACATGTTTAAAAAATGAAGGGCCTAGCTCTAATAGTTTTTGAGTTATAGGTACATGGAGCATCAAAAATGTGTTCCAGAGATAACGGAGATTAAGTCAGGGTAAAAAACTGACTTGGTATGATTATTGAGGAATCATTCCAGTCACCCGACATAAAATGAGTTTTAGCAATACTAATTAATACTAAAAGGTATAACATTGATATCATTTTGTTCATAAAACTCCGTAGAAAATTAATAAAATTTAAAATATGTAATAAAAAAAGTTTGGTCTTCATGACCCGGTCCCCTTAATGTCTCCAATCGTATCCAAAAAAGTGCCTGCAACAAGCGGCTAAATCTTTCGCGCTTTTGCACCTTAACATTACTGTCCCAGGCACTTCTCGGTGAATGACTTTAGATTATTAGACAACTTGGCACCAGCGCTCTATTTGATGTGTGTGTATAAACTCCAATCAGTCCTCACGCCTTCGCAGTCGAAATGTCACTGAATTAAAGCATAGGGTTTTAAAAGCTCTCAATTAATTGATTGCGCTAATTATTGCTAATGAAGCAGGCTTTCATTATAGAGCAAGCCCTTGGCTAGGGATAATAATGGTGAGGGGGGGTAGGGGGGGGGGGGGATAATGTTATATAATCCACGTACAATGTGACCACTCACAATCTATTACATACATGACTAAAATATCCCTAAAAAGTTGATTTTTTATTTGAAATATGATCAACTTTTATAGTGCGCATTTTGAGATATTTATAGTGTTTTCGAATATTTTTATTTTATTTTATTGTCTGTTTGCAGCAAATGTAAATTGCAAAACACTGAACACCAAAATCAAATTAAAGAAAATTACATAACATATGTATAACAGTATGAAATAATTAAATAATTAAGCATTTCTAGAGATATCAAATAATTAACAATGAAATAGGATATTAGTAAGATAAGTAATAAAATGATTTTATTATTAAACATTATTATTGCTCTGTTGATTATTAATCAATAATTATTGATTCTGTGTGATTCTGTGTGCTGAATTTTAGTTTGCCCCATAATTTATATTTTTTTCTTATTCGAATGTACGCATAACAGTTTTTCTGATTTTACTTCCTATACGAAAATAATACGTGACAAAGTAACAATATTTGTCCCATTATTTCTACATTGTACATTATATTTTTATAGATTTCAATATTAGTTCATAATGTTAAAACAGTTTACCAGCTATTGGAACAGGTACAAAGTTCATCTACCATCAGAGAGCTTATAGTCAAATTAGAAGCAGTCACAAGATTATGCACAGCGAAGACGGCGAATTCGATATTAAACAAAATACAAAAAGTAGTCCCAAATATTTATGAATATTTGTTTGTAAATGTAAAAGATCTTGTTTGCCAAATTATACCTACACATTTTACGAATAAGAAATTACCATAGTGAAAGCTACAGTTAGCTTAAGCTCCACTTCAGAAAACTCGGTGAAATACCATTATATACTGCAATTTAATTCCGGAGCTTATTTCCCAGCTTAAATTAACCTCAAGCTACATTGACTGCAGTTGTTTTTAAGCTCTGCCGCAGTACATAATGGTAAAACACCACATTTCCCGAAGTGGAGCTGAAATAAACTGAAGATTAAACTAATTACCCCTTATGCTCGTTATATTGTTATAGTTGAGAAGAGAATATCCAGAAGACATAAAAACCTTGTTTCAATTCTCTATCCAGAATATCATTCAGAATCACAAAAAAAGATCGCAAGACTTCCAATTTTCCAATTTTCACGTATTGGAGCAACACGTTTATTAGTTTTCTTCACAATTTCTCTTCTTTTATACCACCAATTTGTAGTACAAAGCCACATTAGTGCAACAGAAACCATTTGAAGAGTACAGGGAAATAACGCTGTAAGTCACATTCGGATGAAACTGAGATAAACGAAGTTTTATGTTGAAACTTGCATCTATCTTCCATACAGATCGATATTTCAATTACGTTTTTCAAGACTTTGTGGCAATATTATCTAAAAACCGAGTGTATATTCTGAAAGCTCATAAAAAGCACTGCAAGACTACACCTTGAATTATTTTTTGTTAAATGGACTTAGCGTTCTTCCCCTGTACCATTCAATTCACTTTTCCTCAGCTGTTACTGTCAAAGTTCACAGTAAATGACTTCGATGTTGCCAAAGTGGTAGAACATAATCACTCTGCAGCTTCGTCAGTGTCGGACTGGGATAAAATTTCTTACCGGGCAACCGATTAGAAACCGGCCCACGGTAAAAAAGCGGCCCATTTTCAGAATGAACTTTTTTTTGGCAAAACTATGCTACAAGCGCCAGCGGCAGGCGCGTAGGAACTTTATTTTGGGTGGGGGTTAAAATTATCGGTGATCAATGAATGTAAGAAAAAGGTAATGCGCCGCCACAAGGGGGACCCAGGTAGCCCCGCAGGGCATTTTATGAATTTTTGATATAAAATAATCGAATTTGAAGCTATTTGAAGAATTTGAAGAATTTAAAATGTGTTATATGCATTATCCTGTGGAAACTTAAGACAAATTTGATATAATCTGTAACTATTTGTCTGAGGCCCAGCAGGGCATTTTTTTGAGTTTTTGATCAAGAGAATCGAATTTGAAGGTTTTTTGCATCTATTTCAAAGAAATTTAAAATGTGTGATATGCAATCTTCTGGGGAAAACTTTAGACAAAATGAAATATAATCTGCAAATTTTTTTATTTTATCAAATCCCCAATGGTCCCGCAGGGCATTTTTTGTGTTTTTGATACAAATGAATCACATTTGAAGCTATTTTGGCATCAATTTCAAAGAAATTTAAAATTTGGAACATGCACTATCCTGATGGAAACCTTAGACAAATGTGATATGATCTGAAAATATTTGTGTTATAGAAACCCAATTGGCCCCGCAGGGCATTTTTTGAGTTTTTGATCCAAAAGAATCGAATTTGAAGCTATTTTGACAGAATTTCAAAGAAATTTAAAATTGTTGATATGTATTATTCTGTGGAAACTTTAAACGCATGTGACATAATCTGAAACCATATGTTTTATAGAAACCCAATTAGCCCCGCAGGGATTTTTTTGAGTTTTTGATCCAAAATAATCGTTTTCGAAGCTATTTTGGGCCTTTGGCATTAATTTCAAAGAAATGTAAAATTGGGGTATGCAATAATCTTGGGAAAACTTTAAACAAATGGGATAAATATGAAATTTGTATTATAGGAACCCAATTGGCCCCGCAGGGCATTTTTTGAGTTTTTAATATAAAATAATCGAATTTGAAGCTATTTTGACATCCATTTCAAAGACATTTTAAAAAATATGCATTAGATATGCATTAGGTATCCTGTGGAAACTTTAGACAAATGTGATATAATCTGAAACTATTTGTTTTTAGAAAACCCAATTGGCCCCGCAGGGCATGTTTTGAGTCTTTGATACAAAATAATCGACTTTGAAGCTGAGTTGCACTTGCATCCATTTCAAAGAAATTTAAAACGTGTGATATACAATATTCTTGGGAAAACTTTAGACAACATGCAATATATATAATCTGCAAATTTTGTTATTTTATCAAACCCCTTAAGGCCATGGCAGGGAATTTTTTGAATTTCTAGTAAAAGATAATGGATTATGAATCGATTTTTTAATTCCTTTTATGAAGGTTGCAATAAGCAACAGAACAGCAATGATCAAATAAGTTTCTATGTGTTTTGGTATCAAATAGTTCGTATTATTATTAAATTGTATTCATTTGTGAATTTTCCTTCCGTTCCCACCAAAAATTTTCTTCGATTTTGCTATAGTCACCAGGAATTTTCTGGTCCTGCTATACAGAGTCTGAATTAATACAAAAAAAATCTTCGAGAGCAGCCAATCTTTTAGGAAGCAGAAAATATCAATACAATTGGATAATTTTTTTAGAAAGCTGATAGAGCTGAAGGATAAGCCGCCAATGTAAACAGTCCATTGCAGTGCGGCGCGGCCCGAACTTGAAGAACCGTTTGAGCGGCCCAGACAGACGAGGTCCGATATCATATGATCACACCACAGTATACAATACTCTAAGATAAGAATACCTTGCAATTGAAGTAGATGGTGTGCTTAATGGGTTGTGATCTACGTAACATTGTAATTCTAGACTATGAATTAAGTAGAGATACTTTATGGAAGTCGACACCGGCCCTTTTCTACAGGTCGATCGGCCCATTTTGAACCGGCCCACCGGGCATTGCCCGGTTGCCCGGCGGCCCAGTCCAACACTGAGCTTCGTAACTTCAATCTAGTTATATGTCATTCTTCGCTTGCGATTTGTTTGTCTAAAACTACCAAGACTACATGTATGTTTGTATAAACTTGTGCCTATTCATTCACAAATTGTTCCCCGACTCCGATGCTAACACAAAGCTGACCCCTAACCCCTACCCTTCAGACCGCTAATTCAGTTGTTGGAAGTTTTCTTTGAGGTGGAAAGGTGGAGGGGGAGGGGGGGTTGACTCAAAGAGAAATGAAGAATCCCCCCGCTTTGGTTTTCTCTGCATTAATTTTACACCTCCCTGTGAAATTACCGCCACCTTCTAATCTGCTATTCCACTTTGAATCCAACAGAACATGAGCAAGGGGGGCTTCGATCCCAGCGTGGTTCTTCTGTATTCAGTTTCTACGTGGTTTTCCTCAGTCGATAGGCATTTGATGTGGAAGGTTCCCATAGGCACTAATAGAGTTTATTTTATTTTTCATTGTACAATTAACTTGTTGGATTTTCTTGTGTATTTGTTACTTCTTGAATTATTGATTTATATCGGATTTTTGTGTATTTTAAAATATTTGTTATATTTTATTTCGAGTTTGTCGTGATTTTATTTTTAATACATTACATACTATTCGATTTTTTTTTAATGGGAAGATAACCAGCGCCAGCTCATCTACCCACAATTGTTTTCCAAAACATTTTATATTGTTACTATTAGAATTATCTACAATATAAGATCAAAAAATTTATACCTCACAGACTTAACTTTTATGTAAAACGTTTTCAAGGTTTGAGATTTTAACATGGCTCTTATGGGGAAACGAATTAATTTTCTACATTATTCTATTTTATTTTTAATCTGCACCAACAAATTCAACAGAAAACTGTTGATATAATCTTTGACTAATATTGAATGCATTGAAAACTTAAAATACTCTTGTCACCAACTTAATTTCTGAGGTAATGATATTCAAATGTTCGAAAATTTTTATGGCCATTTAACATGGGAAAACTGAACTATAGTCAAAATTTCACGCAAAATTTTGTTACACAATTCTTTATTATCTCATATCGTATTATTCTCCTCCTTAGAAAATTATGTTTTAAAGTTTAAACACGCGATTTCTGAATTAATTTATCTCATTTTATGAATATAGTCATTCAAAGCGATGGTTCATCCTTGAAAGATTGAAGAAATCTTTTCTTCGGGTAGAATATAATTTAGCAGCTTTCATTACATTTTCAATAGTTTACTTACAATCATCCATTCAAGTTTATAACGGACATCAAAGTTGAATTTTTTACGTTAAGAGGTAAACGGAAGCGATCAGCGAGCGTTTTTATTGAAATTTTGTCTTTCAATAAATAATTTTAAAAAATCAGATAATAACGACCCATAACATCCTAGACGTAATAATGCCACACACTGGATAACTTTACGACCTCTGGTACGACCTCAAAGTGTTAAATACGATTATTTTGTCGCACCAGAGGTCATAAGTACTCCAGTGTGCGGCATTATTTAGTCTATTAGGCTGTAATGGGTCGTTACTATGTGATTTTTTAAAATTATTTAATGAAAAGACAAAATTTCAAAAAAAGCACTCTGACGAACCGTGCGATTCCCGCTCGCTTCCGTTTGCCTCTTAACCAAGAAAAACATATTTTAAAGACTTCAACTGTTGAATGAATTCCCTTCGCTCAAGCCACAGATTACAAGAAATCAAATAATGAAAAAGAATCGTCGATAAAAATCACATTCTCTTATCTAAATACGCAGTTAAAACTGATGTTACAAGACTTGATTGATGTCATTCGCTTCTACATGATTATTTCACATTGAATGTCCACGCTTGGCTGCCGCAATTACGTCATCACGAACTTTGTCCTGATTGAATGACCTGATTTTGGGGGCTTGGCTCAAGTTTATGTTTCGATTAGCGACCAATACTCTCAGATAATACTTGAAGAGATTGTGTGGAAGACTTCTCGACTTTATATAAGTGGCGTTTCTGCAGCGAGGCTAATGGCGACGGATGAATGATTATGATGATGCTTGGGAGCTGATGAAAGGATGCGGTCGTGGCATATTAGTAGGGAACCTTTCCATCATTTGCCTCTCGCTAAGGGAATTATTGATCAAGATCTTCAGGCAGAAACATGACAATGAGAATCAAACCTTATCGACATTGTCGATGTCCTTTGTGAAGAAAGGATGAAATTTGTTGGACGTTTTTGACAAAATAGAGAATATTTTTAGTAGGATGTATTCTATTCGAACAAATAAGCGATACGTGATGGAGCCACTTCTGGCAGGAAAATTTTTAGATGCACTTTTTTGTTTTGATGTTCGTGTTTCCACAAGGCAGTGAAAAAGGAGAAACAAATGAAATGTAGATTTAGTTACAAGTTTACCTTTTCAGCCTTAACAAACAATTAAAGCAAATTTTATATAATTTATTTACATGAATAAACCCTTTACAACCGCCATTATCATAGTACCAAAGAATCCACCAGAGGTCAGTCGTGTTCCTTATTTTCTCGAATAGATTATCACTCATGGTCAGTGGATGACCAATAGAGGTCAAATGACAACATTTGACTTATTTCCTGAGCCAATCAACAGAAGTTATTATTAAAATAATGATGACTCATTAACGACCAATATTAATATTCTGCTTTAAAACCAGTAGATGTAGTCGAGATACGCGGGTATAAGCCGTATACCTAAAAAAAAATAGTTTTGCTGAATAGTGACGATGTCAGGAAAACTTACCGCAAAAAAAGCCCTGCGGGCTTCCACCACCCCAAAGTGTCAAGTTATAACATATATTGAATATTTTAACAAAATACGCCTCATAACGTCTCAAAATTGATTTTACAGTGTCCAAAAACCAAAACACGCCCTGCTGGGCTAGGTAGCCCCCCCTCCCATTATTCCGAGGAAAATTGTTTTCCTTGACTTGCCTCCCCCTGGCAGAAATCCTGCGGAAGCCCATGGTAGCGTATTCCCCCCAAAAATATTAGGACTACACCACTGTTTAAAACAATACCTCAGAAGTAAAAGGCCTTAAGTCTATTTCAAGGATTCTTGAAGTGAGCTCAACGATCTTATAAAATTTGCAATAGTGACAGCAGTCATTTTCTAAGAGAATACTTCAATGTAACTTTACATTTTGTTGACTTCATCAAATTTCAATCGTCATTGACAAAATTACAAAACAGCCATTAGTAACGTAGGTTACATAAAGTAGCGTGATTTATCGATACTGCATCTTAGATACTAGATAGAGGAAATTGTTCTTGTAGTATAGTAGTTGTTTCTACTTTTATGATAGAAAAATGCCTTTAAAAATACGATGCACCAAGTCGATTTCATTGTACGATTAAATATTTGGAAATTTCAATGACTTAGCTCCGTTATTCATATGACTCCTTTTCAGTGCTGACATTTTTTGCATTCCTCTACTTTTTTTTAGTTGACAGAGACTTGGCTGCCTTTTTTACACGATTTTTTTTCTGGGATTTTGTTGACAATTCAGTCATATTTCAATTGATATAGCTTGATAACATCATTCCAAAAGTGTGCATCGCAAAAAGAGAAGACGTCAGATGTCTTCTACATCTGTTGTTGTTGATATTTACCTAATCCATAGCAATAATGCGATAAGCATGATAGTGTCTCTGCATATGATTACAAAATATTCTTACACGGATGTAACTTGCGGTCCATGCTAATCCTTTTCATTCATTTGTTTCCGGGACAAATCTATTTCCCCAGGAAACATTTGACACGTAGAACCCAGTGAAAATAAACCACAGCTCACGTAGGACATTGTCTTGATATCATTGTGATTTCCAAAGGAAGTATCACCTACATATTACATGGTTCTGAATATGAAAAACCCTAGGTTGTTATTTCAGTGTGGTTTGAGGTTTCGTTACACTCGACGCAAACAAAATAAAACCATAAGAAATAGAATAGGTAAATATTATACAAACGTATTTATTATAGGTAGTGTTTAACGTCGCACTGTTCTGCAGAGAGGCTAATGACGACGGATGAATGATTATGATTATGATGAAGAGTAGGTGAGGACGGACGGTGAGAAGGAGGCGGTCGTGGCCTATGAGCAGGGCACAGTCCTGCTCAACCTCAGTCATGGAAGAAGAGTGGGGGGATCATTTAGTAAATATGTATTTCTTATGAATACAAAATACTAAGATACTAAAAGTTTTACCTAAAGTTTTAAGCTTATTTATTTTATATATTTATTTTTCAAATGCTTACAAGTATGGGTTAGATTATTGTATTTGTACCTACTCTATAAGCCAGGGATTGTGTCGGGGCATGACACATAAACAATCCAAAATACAGTACTAAGTAGTAAATGCGCATATTATGACTAAGAAATATTTTTAAATCTAAAAATATATCTAAAATGTGGCAAAGAACTAGATCAAACACGATAAAAAGTCTTTTCCAAGTTCAGTGACCGACAAAGCATTTTAATCATCAGGTGACATTTTATTATATCACCAACTTCAATTTAAAAGTTCACATAAATATCTCTAACAATAAGCTTATTTATTAAATGATTCCGCTCTTAGTGAGTTTTTACTGTACTTACATAATCAAAACGAAACCTAATAAACATTCTTCAGCGAAATAATCTAGGAAAGAGATTATGAATTTTTTGCCACAAAAGATAACTTATTTTGAGTAATCCGGTGGCCTATTAGTTACACAAGCGATGAAAATAATTTCCATATCTTTTCATGAAAATGATTGGCTTGTGTACAAAATCCAGTGTTATGAATGAGTTATTGAAGCAAAGGTCGGGAATGGTGTGATCAAGAGTTGATAGTTTTAATTACTTTTATAGTTTATCTCTGCGGGAGTCGCGTGGGTCTCAAAAACATCGAATAGAGGCGACAGAAGTCAGAGATCAATCGATTTGTTTCATGTAATTAATACACAGAAGATAAATTACAGACGAAATCTTTGGTGTGATTTGTTACTTTGTGAAATATTCAATATCATCCAATGTAATTTGTAAAGAGAAAACTTCAGTCCTAACTGTATTGTTGACTTCAGTAAATATTCAATTGATATAGCTTTGTTTCATCATTCCAAAGGCGTCAAAAACTATCAAGAAAATGGACTTCTGGCCATCTGCCTCTGAGATATTGTACACTCAGTATTAGACTTCACTTCAAAAACTAATTTTCAAAGAAATTATAAACCTCATTTATAATAAAACTTGTTCTTCAGTTCCAATTTATGAAGAATAAGAGTTGAGAATAAGAGAATGGGTGAAATACAAATTTTGCTGAAAAAACTCAAATATTAAATTAAATAATTAAAATCATGATATGAAAATATGAATAAATGATAACTACTCCAAATTGGTAGAACACAGGACCGGCAATTCAGTGGATCTGGGTCCGAATCTGGGTTTCGAAATACATTTCGAAAAAGCAATTTATCTCAATCTTAATATTTTTGTATTATTTTAAGTATAGTAATAAAGCCGCGTCGACGTCGGGTCGAGTATTGTTACTCACAATACCTACTTAGTATTGTTCAGTATTGTTCATTGAATTCAGTTGACATCTCCATCAAAGTGATTGATGATCTGAACAATTTATTCCATTCTACTCAATTTCATTATTTGAAATGTTGGGTGACATTGAGCTGGATATTTCATGAGTAATGGACTCCTCCACAGATCTTGATTTATTATTTGATATTGTGTTGGTCTCTATAGCTGATGAAAGAAGTCAGCGCGGGTTGTGAGGGCGTGAAGACTGGGGGGTAGGGGGGGGGGGGGGGTAACAGAATTAGCCGCCCGGCACGCGGGGTGAATGTTAAAACATGACACTACAAGACCTCATCACATCGTGGAACATGGGTAGAATATCTTACGCGTCGAACACTTATCAATACCCTATACATGATCCATATCACACCACTCCACCCTATACATGATCCATATCACACCACTCCACCCTATACATGATCCATATCACACCACTCCACCCTATACATGATCCATATCACACCACTCCACCCTATACATGATCCATATCATACCACTCCACCCTATACATGATCCATATCACACCACTCCACCCTATACATGATCCATATCACACCACTCCACCCTATACATGATCCATATCACACCACTCCACCCTATACATGATCCATATCACACCACTCCACCCTATACATGATCCATATCACACCACTCCACCCTATACTGATCCATATCACACCACTCCACCCTATTCATGATCCATATCACACCACTCCACCCTATACATGATCCATATCACACCACTCCACCCTATACATGATCCATATCACACCACTCCACCCTATACATGATCCATATCACACCACTCCACCCTATACATGATCCATATCACACCACTCCACCCTATGCATGATCCATATCACACCACTCCACCCTATACATGATCCATATTACACCACTCCACCCTATTCATGATCCATATCACACCACTCCACCCTATACATGATCCATATCACACCACTCCACCCTATACATGATCCATATCATACCACTCCACTCTATACATGATCCATATCACACCACTCCACCCTATACATGATCCATATCACACCACTCCACCCTATACATGATCCATATCACACCACTCCACCCTATACTGATCCATATCACACCACTCCACCCTATTCATGATCCATATCACACCACTCCACCCTATACATGATCCATATCACACCACTCCACCCTATGCATCATCCATATCACACCACTCCACCCTATACATGATCCATATTACACCACTCCACCCTATACATGATCCATATCACACCACTCCACCCTATGCATGATCCATATCACACCACTCCACCATATACATGATCCATATCACACCACTCCACCCTATACATGATCCATATCACACCACTCCACCCTATACATGATCAGTATCACACCACGCTACCCTATACATGATCCATATCACACCACTCCACCCTATACATGATCCATATCACACCACTCACCCTATACATGATCCATATCACACCACTCCACCCTATGCATGATCCATATCACACCACTCCACCCTATACATGATCCATATCACACCACTCCAACATTTACATGATCCATATCACACCACTCCACCCTATACATGATCAGTATCACACCACGCTACCCTATACATGATCCATATCACACCACTCCACCCTATACATGATCCCTATCACACCACTCCACTCTATGCATGATCCATATCACACCACTCCACCCTATACATGATCCATATCACACCACTCCACCCTATACATGATCCATATCACACCACGCTACCCTATACATGATCCATATCACACCACTCCACCCTATACATGATCCATATCACACCACTGCACCCTATACATGATCCATCACACCACTCCACCCTATACATGATCCATATCACACCACTCCACCCTATGCATGATCCATATCACACCACTCCACCCTAAACATGATCCATATCACACCACTCCACCCTATACATGATCCATATCACATCACTCTACACTATACATGATCCACTTCACACCACTCCACCTTATAGATAAGGGGTCGGCAACCTTTTTTGTTGAAGGAGCCAATTGCAACTAGTGTCTTTTCGGTACACGCTCTCTGAAGATGGCAGCGCTATGACTGCCGAAACGTAGTGACAAACGGCCCTTTTGGGGGCCAACATCACTAAAACATCATAGAGCGTGTACCGAAAAGCCACCGGTTGCATATTACGATAGCTCTCAGACCCTCAGTCAACTCAAGGAGCCAATTTCCCAAAAATTAAGAAATTAGAAAATAATGGGAGCCGCAGCAGAGGCAATCAAATAAAAAATATTGAAAATAATTAAATGCATAACTAGTAAAAGGGCGCTTTTTTAGATTATCGACAATATAAAATTGATTGAGGGGCTCTAAAATGAACAAACTGAATCAATTAACCTTCCAATTGTTGCCCCACAGGGCGTTTTTCCTTCTTTTTTCGAATTTTCTAAATGCTTCGATTCCAGATCTGTATTTAAATTATTCAATTGAACCACTAAGTAGCCGCAGGTTGTCGACCCCTCCCTGCTAAACATGATCCATGTCACCCCAAACCACCTTACACCTTGATAGCCGTAGCAGTGAAGGGGAGGGGGGGGGGAGGGGGGTACTGGTTTTCAAATACCGGGGGGTGCAAAAAACCTGTTTGAGAGGTCATCTGAAATAAATAAAAGATAGAGAGCTGAATGTTTCTCACATTATTGAAATCATATTACAATTTAATGTGTGCAATTTTCAGAAATTTTTGATTAAGGAGAAAAAAGTTACAGACATTTGAATTAAGATGCTGAAAAATAGTTTACAAGCGTTATAACAAGCTGTAACAGAACTAACAGCTCTGCAAATAAAAGATTCGTGGCCACTATGTATATTTCGGTATCACAGATTCAGCAATCTATATAACAATGGAAACATCGTTTGTGAACGGTCCACAAGGAAAGTGGTGGAGCGAACAACATAAATTGATCTAATTCCACTAAGTAATTCCAAATCAATTCTTCAAACAAATCAATTATCTCGTTTATTCTGTTTTTTCAACTGTAACTTCAATCGTTTCTAACATTTTTCCTATTCAACAAATATGCTTGAAACTTGCACATATAAAATTTTGGTATGTTTTCTGTCGTGGGTCAAAATGTCAGAAGTCTGCTTTTAAGCATTTCGATGTAGTGGTGTAATGACCATACTCAAACAGGGTGAAGTTTCTTTGCGACACCATATATTTTTATCTGTGTCAGTTTAATTTTACACTTTGATACTGAAATGAGAGTTCGTTGTGCAAATGTATTTATTTTCTTTTGTTTTTTGACATACCTATGTTGAAATGTTACACAAAATAGCACTCGAAAAGTCACATACTTTTGTATTTTTCTTTTCGTTCATAATTGCCCCAAAAACGATTACAAAAGTCCTTACATCACTACATAGTGCAAAGTGTCAGAAAAAAATATTAGTAACATTCCCATAAAGTTTAGATATTAGTAATAAAAGCTGTGAACGAGTGTATAATGATTTAAACTTGCCGCTCCGAATATCCCACCCCCACCCACCCACCCACCCACCCACCCACCCACCAAGTAGCAGAAGGCAGAGGAGTGGGAGAGTAGGTCACAGTTCACATGACGGTGGGCTGACATTTGCGTCAAATTCTACTCGACAAGTTTACATATGATTAGCCCACGACCGCCTCCTTCCCACTTGACTTCCTTGCCAGTGGTATAGTCGAGGGCATTACGCGGGTATACGCCGTTAGTGGAGTCAAGATGTCTAAAATTAGTGCGTTTAGTGAAACAAACGTGAAATTTGGTACCCTGACTAATTCGAGTATGAGAAATCCAAAACTTTATGGCTCCAAGCCGAGTCATTAATACTTTCCGAGTAATAAGCATAATTAGCATAATCAATAAAATAGAGATTAAAAAATTATATCATTTTATAATATGGTCTTTATGGGTATCAATCGACAGCTCTTTATGTCCACAATGCATATTAATCATAAAAAATTAATAATTATCATTCACCTGCTAATTTTACACACTAATTAATTAAATTGATAAAAAGCGCAATTCAACAGAAACATTTATTTGACCAACTCCGATTTTGATCAAACTTGGTAGGATTGGTCCTAAACCCAAAGTAACACATACGTGTTTTTTGGTTTGCCCATTCATTGAGTCCTTTCAGAGCCACAGGCCCTCAAATAATCAAAATTTTGAATTATTCTAACTTTTACACCGTTCAACTCAGAAACTTGGTCTCTTTTAAGTTTTGTTTAATTTGTTATTGGGAGAATCTGGTTATGATTATTTTAGGGGACAAAAATCAAATTTTTGACTTCAAAGGGCCTACTACACAAAAACATTTTTCTTTAATTTTTCAAATCATTATGTTGAAATATGGCTTAATGCAAACAAAGAAGGATTTTTCATCAAAATTATATCCCATAAAATATTTGTGGATATGGGACGGGGAGGGGGGGGGGGGGGCAATGGCGGATCCAGGCTAATTTTAAAAAGTGATTTTTTTGTTTTTATTTATTTAATAACCGCTGGGGAATCACACATATATTATCTTAACAATAACATAAAGTTTCACATAAGTGTGACCAAATAGCAATTGACACTCTTGGTTTACGGTGTTTTTACCAATTGCTCTTTAAAAGATGTTGCGGGCCCAGAGGGCCTGTGTTGTTGTTAACAAAGGCCCACTGGGCCCTCAACATCATATAAAGAGCAAGGGGTCAAAACCGCGAAAACCAAGAAGGTCAAAAAACACGGCTCCCAGAACTTCAAAACCTACAAATAGCAATTGTTTTTGTCCAGGAATTGTGATCGAGTGAAAGCAATTGGAGTGTCAGCCCCCCCCCCCCCCCATCCTTTTTCCATACGGGCCAACGACGCACGCGGACAAATTAAAATTTCTTATTTGAACCATATCTACAATCCTTTTATGACCTAACATCTATGGAGATAAATGTTATTTTATACCGAGCTTGGGTAGACAGAATTTTTAGCATTTTAATATAATTTTTGTGGTGGAGAGGAAGTTGGGGGGGGGGGACATTGTACCTATCGCCTCCCTCCAAACTTGCTAAAAAAATCAAGGTAATCTTCTACATATAAAAATTGTTCACTTAACTCAATACTCAAAGTTAAATTACTAAATGAAGAAAATGTAGGGTTCTGGAAATGGAGATAAAATCAAAAATATCCTTCCTAAAGAGTGCACCGAGAATGGAGGCAGCATGCCTCTGCTCGGACCCACAGTCGTCAGTAGGGTCCTCTTTTCCGTTCCCAGTTGAGAGTAACCTTTTATGCCTATTTAAAATAATGTAAAAGAACATTACTATAAAGAGTAAATTTTAAATAATCAGATATCTTATTACCCTCCTTAAAGTTGATTTTTGGTAGATAATAAGTGGTATTAGTTCTTAGTTGTTGACTTGTTGATAATTATGGCATCTGAAAAGTATCAGGCCGAACCAGGGCTCGAACTCATGATCTCTCACTTGCCTACAAGTCTGAGCTTAGTTGTTCGAGGCCTCGTCTGCTAGAGCTCCTAGTGGCCTATTCTACATTTCCTTGTCTGGTTTCATGATACGAGACGATAAAGACATTGACAATAACCACCCAGGGTTCAAGCCCTGATTCGGCCGGAAAGTTTTCACATATAATATACAACAATTTATATTTTATATCACTAAAATTTGATATATGTATTTGGAATAAAGGAATAAAGATCATAATTATAATTATTTTTACCAAAATACCAAGGACATTGTCTTCTAAGGAGATCAAGACACAATGTTAGTATTGGTAAGAATACTGGACTTAGAAATGGCAGAATATTAGATAATTTTAAGAATTTTAGGGTTTTGGCCTTATTGCCCCCCCCCCCCCCCCCCCCTTCCAACAAACCCTCCAACACGAGCAGATCAATGACTTATCTGATGTGTTTAAAAGATTTGCATAAGACATTTTAATTTGTCCCGGGGGGCGAGCGTCGTTGGCCAGCATGGAAGGAGGATGGGGGGGGGGGGGGCACTCAAATTATTTTTACTCGATCATTCCTGGACAAAAACCATTGCTATTTGATTTGGTCACACTACGATTACAATCAATTTAAAAAAAAACGTCCCCCCACAAAAAAATTAGCCTGATCTAATTTTGATGAAAAATCTACCTTTGTTTGCATTTGAGCCATATTTCAACATAATGATTGCAAATTTAAAGAAAAACGGTCATAGGGCAGTGGGCCCAATGAAGTCAAAATTTTGATTTTCTCCCCTTAAATAATCATATCCAGATTCTCCCAATTTTAAGTTGAACAAACCTTAAAAGATACCAAGTTTCTGAGTTGAACGGTGCGTAAAAATTAGAATAGTTTAAGTATTCAAAATTTTGATTATTTGAGGGCCTGGGGCTCTGAAAGGACTCAATAAACGGGTAAACCAAAAAATACGTGTGTGCTACTTTGGGTTTGTGACCAATCCTACCAAGTTTGATCAAAATCGGAGTTGGTCAAATAAATGATACGTTGAATTGCGCTTTTTATCAATTTAATTAATTAGTGTGTTAATTAGCAGGTGAATGATAATTATTAATTTTTTATGATTAATATACATTGTGGACATAAAGAGCTGTCGATTGATACCCATAAAGACCATATTATAAAATGATATAATTTTTTAATCTCTATTTTATTGATTATGCTTATTACTCGGAAAGTATTAATGACTCGGCTTGGAGCCATACATTTTTGGATTTCTCATACTCGAATTAGTCAGGGTACCAAATTTCACGTTTGTTTCACTAAACGCACTAATTTGCCAATATTTGAGACTTCTTGACTCCACTACGTATACCTAAACATTGCTTTGACCTGTGCATAAATAATTGTTGGGGTATAAGCTGTATACGGGGCGTACACCATTGCTCGTAATCATGAATGTTTAAAAAACGTTGAGGTGTCATAAAGTAGTTACAGAACCAAATATTCTATTGATTTGCTGAAGAAAAATTCAAATTTTAGACATTTGAATTGTATTTAAACATGGAATAACTAATATTGAAGAAAATTGCAAGATTTCTGGAAAAGTAATGAAATAGAGAAAAATCAAAGCACCAAAACGAATTACTTCGAGGAAATTTTTCTTAACACCCCCCCCCCCCCCCCTCCCCCCCTGTCTTCCTTCGCCTGTCATTTTTCTTGTATTCCCATGTTTTTAGGACATGGAACCACTTACTTGCCTATTCTTCATCATAATCATTCAACCGGCGGCGCCATTTAGCCTAGCTGAAGAACAGTGCGACGTTAAATCCTTGATAAAGCATAACCGAGCGTTACAAAACGTTACTAGCGTTTGTTCAACCAATCGATCTGATATTTTGCACACACACAAATGTCATATGAGCGGTCAAGTATTTAGTTTTTAACATGATTATGTGTTTTGATGAAAATTCAAATAGAATGTTGCATACTTATCAGGACCAACGTGTTTTTGACAATTTCCGACACATTTTTCAAGAACTTCAAGAGTATAATTGACAATTTACTAACAATTTATGCTTGCTTGGAAATATTAGTAAAATGTATTCAAAGTAATTTTTAAAAAATCACTGCTCCTTGACGCAATTTTATCTTCCTAGAATTTCCAAGGTTAATAATGGAGCAGTAACTTACACACATGCAATACGAAGGCTCGCTTAAGCGTTTTCCAGTGTATAGCCAGGTTTTGCCCTGTTACTATGTCTATGGTTTGTCTATGGCAGGGGTCGGCAACCTTTTTTTTTTGTCAAGGAGCCAAGTTTTCAAAAATTAAAAAAGTAGATAATAATGGGAGCCACAGTAGAGGTAGTATAGGTACTCATATAGAAATGTATAACGCAGTGAGTATAAATGTCTATGGTATAATCAAATTTAAAACACTGAAAATAATACATTGCATGACTATAGTTTATTTTGATTGTTTTGTTTACTTTGATATTTTGACCCCCAGTTGTTTCCCCACAGGGCGATTTTTAGAATTTCACAATAGACAACATAATAAATTATCTAGTTAGCTCTGCTTTTCAAAAAATTTCATATGCAGTACCGTGATTCAAGTATCTATTATGGTTTTTCAACAATGGATCATAACCATAATAGATACTTGGATCACGGTACTGCATATGAAAATTTTTGAAAAGCAGAGCTAACTAGATAATTTATTATGTTGTCTATTTAAATGTGATTCACAGGCTCTAAAATGAGCAAACTGAATCAAACCAAAGAACAACCTTCGAATTGTTGCCCCGCAGGGTGTTTTTTCCTATTTTATCCTATCCATGTCTTCATTTAAACACCTAAGAACCACTAAGGACCGCAGGTTGCCGACCCCTGGTCTTTGGTTTTGGTTTCCCTCACAAATTCAATCCATTCCAAGAGAGAAGACGAATAGAAAGAAATGTTACAACATCCATTGCGTGGGAAATTTATGCGATTTACAGCTTTTAGGATTAGGAAAAATTCACTTATTGGAGAAAAAGTTTTCCAATCGCATTTACATGCCTGAAAGATTACAATTTGGAAACAGGCGTAAATCTAAAAAAACATATTTCTTTGTCCTTTATCCTCGTTAGAGAAAGATCAGGTTTTGTCATTAATTTTTTAACGTCGCATTGTTCTGCAGCTAGGCTGATGGCGACGGATGAATGATTATGATGATGATTGGGAGATGATGCTGAAGAATAGGTGAGGATGGATGGTGGGAAGGAGGCGGTCGTGCACAGAGATGGAACCCGTGCGCGAGAATTTTTCTGGCAAAGAATTCGTAAATGGGAGGTGAAAACTCTGATAACTTACACATTTAAGCAATTAAAAATCTGATATAGAAGTGTAAGACACATGTTGTGTTCTGACAGCTAATTCCATCAGTAAAGTGAGAACATCCAATGAAATAATGGGAGAAGTTTTACTCCACAGGGTTTTCATGACACCAATTCCGTTCCGTTGCGTGAAAGACATTTGAAAACTTAAACAAGTTCTATCAACCAGATATTTCACTCTAATTAATAGTCAAACGCGAGCTATTTTGCCGCTTGTTGCAGGCACTTGTTTGGATACGATTGGAGACAATATAGGTTGACGAAATGATTTGAAATTTTAATCGTGATTAGATAAAAAAAAAACTTAGGCTGTCACTTGTTACATTTTTAATTTTTTGCTTCGTTAATTAATTGCTAAAATAATTTATTTTTAATGAATTAATTGAATCAATTAATTTTTGCTGAATATTGGTATATTTTTTTTCGCTGGGTGCCGTATAAAATTTAATTTTAATAATGTGCCAAGTGATTAAAGTTCCTTCATGTTTAGAATATCGAGCCGTAATGGCGGCCGTGAACTACCGTAGTCAAGCGAACGTATACCGAAACATGTAAATATCAATATAATAATAAAAAAAATGTGGATAATACGACTGTAGATAAAAATAAATCAATTTTATTAAATTTTTATAATATTTACTACTATTAAAAATTGAGTATTTGACATACCTAATTTATAAAATTTCAATAATACAAAGAAGAAAGTCTTGACATTGACAGGGCAGTGTTCAAGTGAACGACCAATGAACGACGAAACGTCAGAAATATCCTTAACGTGAACGAACTTTATCTAATCATAATTAAAATTTGTGATCAATTGGTTCACGGGTTTTGGTCTCCAATCGTATCGGAAATTTCATAGTTTTGCGAGGTTTTGTTGAATGAATAACCGGCGCCTAATTAACAAGGCACGAGCAAAAATGAAAAAGGGCTACTATACAATTAGACTGATCATGTGACATCGTATCAAAGTTACTTATGACTTTGACTTAAACTTTCACTTTGACTTTTACTTACGAAACAATATTTTCTCTCAATTTCTAAAACGGCCGAGTGCTTGTTTCACCGTTTAAAACTGTAATTTAAGACAATTATTACTTTAGTCTCCCATCTACGAAGTGATCGACCGAAGAAGATTCGCACCCCGGGTCCAGATCATGTGAAGTAGGAAGCTGTGTTAAACCTGACCCCGATCTTCTACACTCCGCAGTTGTGGATCTGGTTGTAACCGGCTGGTGTCAGAGTGTCAAGATAAGCTAATTGCCTAGGAGATCAGATGTGAACTCTAGTTCAGGATGCTGGATGCATCAGCCGCCCACGTGCTCGGCTGCGTACACACTTTAAACCACAAGGATTTCACTTAGCATGTTTATGTGACTAACAAGAGTAAAATGGTACTTACTATTTGGCTTATAGGCAAGAACGCTGCAAGAGCCGAAAGTTAATTGCCCCAAATAATTAAAATCAACTTGACTAAATTTGGCATTGCCATGTAAGATAAGGTACCGTTCAAATGTAATCTGTTTTATTTTATAAAACAGACCCAACCCAATAATGTATAAAAAAAATAACATTCTTAAAGGATTAGTTTTTTTTAATTGTATAATATCATTAAAATTTAATTGAAATGCCATCTTCCTGACTGAGATGCATGTGTTTTCCTTCAGTCTACAGGCAAATGTTGGGACGGTTCCCTAGTAATAAGCCACGACCGCCTCCTTCCCACCGTCTACCTTGCCTGTTCTTCGTCATCATCTCCCAATCATCATCATAATCATTCATCGGTCGCCATTAATTCAAAAAATAAAAAACTAAACATTATCCAATCTCTCACATTTATTTGTAATCTTCTGTGCTTCGCGAATAAATGTTGTTATCGAGTTTATGCTGTTCGCCACATATAATTTGGTAACGTCACGTAATACATCACCACCTACACATCTCATGGAGTCTGTGATTTGACTCCATGAATCAGACAAATCAAAGCAATATCATCTTCTAAGGCTTCAACATATGAATATATACATGGGTATACACACGTATATGAACAGCATTATAACAGTGCTACGCTGGGGGTGGGTTTCATTCCATACTACTTCATTTCAGTCATGTTTATTATTGATAATCTTGATGGAGAGAGAAGTTTTCATTGACATTTTATCAAGAAGAAGTTTTATGTATTCAAGGAAACTTTGTTAGATGTTGGTTAAAATGATGGGCAATCATTTTTTTAAATTTTTTTAAAGTTATATTTAACGTCGCATTATTATGCAACTACTGGTACTGGTGCAACTAACTACTGGTGCGAATAATTATAATGAAAAATAGGTGAGGTGTTGGGAAGGAGGCGGTCATGACCAATTAGTTGGGAACCTTCCCAGCATTTGGCTCTTGAGGGAAATAATAAAAATCCTCGTTCAGGAATATTCGGATAAAGTCAGAGCTTTACCGCCTGAGTCAACTTGATCCATCTGGCTTTATTAAAAATTAATAATAACCTTATCCTGAAGAGAAATTTTATTTCTGTAATACCTCTTTAGGGAATGTAATAATAAATTAATGCATCACTCACTCAATTATGTGAGCATACTCTGGGATTTTGTTTTGTTTTTGTAGGCAATGTCCTGGTCAAACCGTTCACCCAATCGATCTGAAATTTGCACAAAGTCATAAGGGCGACCACGAGATTATTATTTTTATTTTATTTTTTTTTAACTGTGATTGATCCTGTGATTGGCGTAAAATTATATTAGGAACCTGGACCAAGTTAAAATTTGGCATAGCCATTGGACCAATACTTTAAGTGTATATATTTGAAAGTTTCGGACATATCTGTCAAGTCCTACGAGTGTAATTTACATTTTACTGACATTTTATGCATTGCTTTGATAATTATGTCTAGATTATTTAGCGAAATTCAAAGAAATAATTTCAATGCTACTTAGACGCATGCTGTCTTCCTAGCATTTCGAAGCTCCATCAACTTTTAGATGCATATGAATTCGCATTCAATACGAAGGCTCGCTTATCACTGAGTCACACAGAGCGTTTTCCTACTAGCTCGATTGCGAAGCGTAAGTTAAGACGCAAACGGAAGCGAACGGGAATCGCAATGTTCGTCAGAGCTTTTTCTTGAAATTTTGTCTTCCCACTTAATAATTTTAAAAAATCAGATAGTAACGACCCATTACAACCCAAGAGACTAAATAATGCCGCACACTGGAGTTCATTATGACCTCTGGTGCGACCTCAAAGTGTTAAATACGATTATTTTACTAAGTATTTCGTATTTAACACTTTGAGGTCGTACCAGATGTCATAATGAACTCCAGTTTGCGGCATTATTTAGTCTATAACGCTGTAATGGGTCGTTACTATCTGATTTTTTAAAATTATTTAGTGGGAAGACAAAATTTCAAAAAAACGCTCTGACGAACATTGCGATTCCCGCTCGCTTCCGTTTGCCTCTTAAAGGAGAACAAAATAAGTTTAGTGATATTTCAGTGTCAGAATGTTGTATGTGTTCATATAACATAGACATGCTTGTTGGTTATGAAAAAAAATCGTAACACACCTTGGCAGGCGTTCTTGCGCAACGCTACGAGAACGATGACGTCACTGGGGCGTCGCACGGGTGGCTATACATTGGTTATATGGGTGCCGCGTGAGTTCGTATGCATGCATGCAAGTCAGTCTACATTCATTCATGCACTAACTAAGGATGTACAATGCAATTTAAAGATCTAATAATAGTATCATACTATTTTATAATGCCAAAGTGTTTGTTTACAGCTGTAATAGTAAGGAAAAGGCATGCCATCGCCGCGAACACCGATTCCCTAATAGAAAGAAAGCGCCGAAACGATTCACTGTTTTGAAAGCTAAATCCAAAGCTCATTCAAAGCTTCCTTCGTCTCAAAGTATTAGCGTTATACAAACTGATTGATCTTATGATATAAATGATTAAATTATCACGTTCATATAGATGGGTTTATAGATACGCATTCTATTACCGTCTTAACTCGTCAATTGTCTCACTTTCCCGACGACACAAACATTCACTCAAACACTCAAAATCACTCGACATTGGTTGCGTTATTTTAGTTTCATTATTCCATCTTCAGAATGTTTTACGAGTTAAACTATAAAAATGCTTGGAGGTTATAAATTTAGATGAGATCATTATACACTTGAGAAACTTGCATGCGTAGCTCTCAGGAATTTGACGCCTCACCCAAGCAATGCACCCAAGAGGCCCTGATATGTTTATGAGTTGTGGGCGTAAGTTTTTTCGTCACATGAAAATCAGTCGAGTTCCTGCAGTCACTGAGTCAGGATGTGAAGAAAGTGTAATTCAAATATATAATATTAGTATAATCCGATTTAATAATGACTCAGTGTTCGTTTTAGGGTTTTAATAATACAGAAAAGTAAGTGCCTCGGGTATCATACCGCAACCCAAATAAAAATAGATCACCTCAACTATCGGAAAGTGAACGCAAGATTTGGATGTTTAGTTTAGACTAGACCCAGAAGAAGAAGCATCAGATAGTGAGGACTCCAAACCGACAGTAAAAATGAAAGTGACAGTGATAACTACTACTCCACATTTATTTTATTTTGTATTTTGGTGCTGTTTGTCCACCCTGTTTAGATTGTGCCTTGAATGTGAGGCACTCGTTGTAAAAACTAAAGAGGTGGAGTCGAGGGGGCTATGCTAGGGGTGACGACCACGTGTGAAGCAGGTCATAAATTACACTGGCAATCTCAGACTATGAAGGGCAATCAACCCAAAGGCAATTGTTTTTCACGCACTACTTTTGATCAACAAATTAAAATGTATTTTCAAAACGAACTTGAAAATGTGTGGATGGAACAGAAACAGTTAAGTACAGTATACCTACTTACAAAATAATTAAAATAATAAAAAGGGGTTTTTAGTGACACAATCAAATTGCCGTCTAACCGTACCAATGTTTCACTTTCCTGAGAACACAAACATTCAAAATCACTCGGCATTAGTTTGCACATTCCACGTTTACACCATAAATTATTATATCTTTTCGTCCCGAATATAATCTGAACAGTGATATCGTTCTCGTCCACTAAAACAACACTGTCTAGATCAGTCTATGCATATTCTGGTTCAAACTGATGCGGTAATATAGTTGTCTCTACTCATTATCCTATTGTATTGTGAACGATTCACAGCAAGAATAATGCAGTTAGCGTATTAGAAATTAGTTCACAAAATAAATGCACAATATGAGACACAGAAGTGTTTCTACGTCTCGTGTTGGACACGAACTGCATGTGTGTTGCGTAAAGAACAGATGAGTGTCACACTTGATTTTGTTTATAGCCATGTGCTCGGCCGCGCTGCGACTCATGACTCAGAACACATGGCCGCGCACCACGTACGTCACGCATGAGATGAATATTCGTTGCGCGCTACATAAAATAAATCATAAAAAAATCAGGGATTTTTTTAAAAATATGCGGTTTTCACTAAAATTCATAGAAATAAATATTACATTGCATACTTCTCGTATTTAACGTATTTTGTTCTCCTTTAAGTAGTCTGGGAAGAATAATTTATTTAATTTTGATGAAAATCCCAGGAAATTAGTTGAAAGCTACTCCAAGACTTTCCCGGGTAAATAACATTTTAATTTTCCTCTCCCAATGAAAAGCTTGTCATGTGTAAAAGTGCCTCGTAATTACTCGTGTTAATTACAGCCTGGTTCTTAACGCCTGCGAGGTAGGCTTCTAGTGTGACGCGTGTGTACTGCTGGTTGCCTAACCACAACACAAGGCGACGAAAAGCAACGCGTTGAGGACATTGGAGTATGTTGTTTATGCGCAAAGAGTTTTTAATTAGGGGTGAAGTTAAACATTGACCAAAATCCATGACATTATATTTAATTATTCGAGCATTAAGCTGAACCTTATGGGCGTATATTAATTTAGTTTTTGAAAGATGAAATATTTACTGTAATATATAAACTAGAAAAACGCTCTGAAGCGAGCCTACGTATTGCATGCGAATTTATATGAGTTTGCAAGTTTCTGCTCTACAGACCTTGGAAAGAGCCGAAACGAAATGCGTCGATGAAGCAGAGATAAAATATCTGCATTTCCTTCAAGAAATTTAAAAATATTTCCATATTTCCATAAATATTTCCATAAAAATATTTCCAAATACGCATAAAATGTCCGTAAAATGTCAATAACTTTTAAAGTTAACGACAGATTAGTCAAAAAATTGTCAAAACCACCTAAAATATATATATTTTTATTTTTTTATTTTTTTAAATCCCATGATGTTCAAAAACTATACACGCGACCGCACTTATAACATTAGTGTGTGTGCAAAATTTCAGATCAATTGGTTGATCGGTTTGACCTGGGCACTGCAGACAAAAGTACAGAGAGGAAGTTGCTGAACCGTATGAATGAATAGGTATAGGTACAAAAATATTCCATCTTCTTCGTCGTATTTTAGAATAAACATAGCCATTGGTTTGCTTCGCATCAGTGAAAATCCTCAGGCGATCGAATGTTTTGTTAATTCTAACAAAAGCTCATCGAACCAAACGTTTCCATTCAACTTCACCATTCGACTAGTGGACTCCGTGGCGACAACATCTCTGCAGGGTCATACCAATCGTACGTACAACTGAATGCTTGGCATACACAGTGAGTACAAACAAATATTCTACAAGTTCAGACAAATCAACATAAAGATCTGTCAGCAACGCAACCGTAAAACATACATCCAGCCCGGGAGGGCTAGGAGTAGCGAAAGAATATCTTCAAAAACAATCAAACATGCAATTTAACGCAATTGTCCCACCACCAATCCCCAAACGATCATTACCTGACGCAACAAGCATACCGACTCAGAACACAAATTCAGATAAAATGCAATCCGTCAAAGCACAAAACAATAACAGAGGCAACAAACGTCGCAAACAAGACGACGCGATGGATGCTAGCACAATCCTAGACACGTCCAACAGATTCTCAATGCTATCAGACGACAGCACAGGAGCTATCAGACGACAGCACAGGAGATGAAGACGAGGTAGCTGACTCAAGCCAACCCACCCGACAGACACAAAATCACAACGCAGTTCACAAGACAAGGCCACCCCCGCCAATAGTCTTATACCATCTATTCAATAACCACGCCGCAACTTTTTCTGAACTCAAGAAAAATCTAACAGATGAGTTTGACATTAAATACAAAGGGGACAGAATTATTATTTTGACAAAGAACATAGCAGATTATAACATAACTCAAAAAACGTTTAACGATGCCAAACTAGAGTACCACACATATACGCCGAGAGACCAGCGCGAAATCAGATTAGTCGCTAAGAACCTCCCACCTAATCTCACAACCCAAGAGATAATGGATGACTTAAAAAGCCAAAATATGCCTGCTACGAAAATCAAGCAAATGATAAAAAAGCCATCGGAATCTAATCCACTCTCTGTACCATATCCCATGTTCATAATAACGTTTGCCGCTAACACCAAGTCGAGCGATGTGTACAAAATTAAAAAAATATGTCGATGCGTAACAACATGGCAACCATACAGGAACATATCGGGAGTAACACAGTGCTTTAACTGTCAGTCATTCGCCCACACCTCTAAGAACTGCCACAGACAGCCTAAATGTGTCAAGTGCAAGGAGAATCACTCCACTAAAGATTGCATCAAAGACCTAGCAACCCCTCCCACCTGCACTAACTGCGGTGGCCCACACCCCTCGAGCTTCAGGCAATGCCCTGTATTTGCCAAACAACTCAGCCTCAAATCACAGCGGTCATCTCCTGCTCACAACAACAACAACAACAACAACTCATCTAACCCATCATATCAATACAGACAAGCAAATTTCCCTCCGCTCGGCAACAGCGCATCAACAAACGACAATGAAATACCAACCTGGCCACGTACTACACAACGGAACCCACCACATCAACAAGCCGCAGAAGAAATCAGCATTTCTAGCGTAATGCAGCTCCTCAAATCACTTTTTGGAGGCCTTGACCTGCACAAAATCAAGAACACACTGATCAAAACAATTCAACAAGCTTCCGAAGCGGAAGACACATTTTCCAAAGTCATAATCCTCGCAGAAGGGTTGTTTACCTTATTACCCTAACCTTTTGCAATGGCCATGCAACTACCGAAATATAACGTACTTTTCTGGAATAGCAATTCCGTACTAAATAAAACACATGAACTCATCAACATGGCTCAAAAGCATGACATCGACATCATAGGAATATCGGAAACTCATCTTAACCCAAGACACAAACTGAAACTAAGAGGCTACAAAGTATACAGAAGTGACCGTAATGGAAAAGGCGGAGGAGTTGCCATCGCAGTTAAAAGTACTATTAGGCACTTTCAACAAACTATCCCAATTCTAGAAAAACTAGAAGCTGTAGCCATCACTCTCCACACATCCTTCATCAACGTAACTATTGTTTCCGTCTACAATCCACCAAAAGGCCGTATCTCTACAGGCGACATCAACAAACTCCTAAGACTTAACAAGAAAGTCATAATAATCGGCGACTTAAACGCGAAACACATTACTTGGAACTGCTTTGCAAACAATAGAAACGGCACCACACTTTTAGAGCACTCAACTACCAAGAATTTCAAAATACTATACCCACCTGAACCGACATACCAGCCTTCTAGGAACAACGCTCGTCCCAGCGTACTGGACCTAACGCTGACGAAGGGAGTAGACTTCGTCTCGAGCCTCACGTCTAGACCATGTCTGCCTTCTGATCATAACCCAGTTCTTTTTACCATTGAAAAAACTAATGATCAGATTCCACCTAAAAGTGTCCATAACTACAATACAGCTAACTGGAAAACATTCCGTCTCGAATTAGACAAAAACAACATTACTAACCCTAGAATCAACTCTAAAGCAGACATTGACCATCACTTAGCTCACTTCAGCGAAAATATCAAGACAGCCTTGAATGTAGCTGCTCCTCCAACAAACATATCTCACCGTGTCATCCCTCTACCAGATTCCATCAGAGCCAAGATCAAAGCTCGCAACAAGCTTCTTAGGTTATTCCAATCGACAAGATTGCAACACATCAAAACTTCAGTCAACAGCGCTAATGCAAGTATTAGAAAAGACATTGCAAAATGGAGGAATAACAATTGGGGTGACTTCCTTATCAAGCTGAAACCAACAGAGACTTGCACGTTGTGGAGTGCAACGAGGCTATTCAAGAAGAAAACAATGACCATCCCGCCACTTTCCGTTCCCGGAGGCATGGCACTCAGCGATAATGAAAAAACAAATGCTCTTGCGGACAACTTTCAGAATATTCACAACCAGAACGCAACGCTAGGAACTTCGAGTCATAATTTATTAGTGCAGAGAGCTGTCCGCAAATATCTCATACAACCAATTGAAACAACTGATATTGAGCTCATCACCCCCAAGGAATTGAGAGATATACTACTCAGCAGGAAAAACAAAAAGGCCCCAGGTCAAGACAACTTAACAAACTTTGTCCTAAAACAGCTATCCAAGAAGGCAATTGTTTCATTAACAACTATATTTAACAAGATGTTAATTCTCTCGTACTTCCCCCAATCGTGGAAATTAGCGAAAATCCTTGCTATCCACAAACCTGGAAAAGACTCCACCCTGGCTACGAGCTACATGCCAATCAGTCTGTTGAGCTCGCTAAGCAAAGCTTTTGAGAAAATTATTCTTGTCCGAATCAACAAGTACATCACCTCAAACAACACTATTATAAATGAACAATTTGGCTTCCGCCCGAAACATTCGACTACGCATCAACTGGTTCGCCTCGCAGAATATATCACCGAGAAGTTTAACTCTAAACAGCATACTGGTATGGTTCTACTAGACATCGAGAAGGCATTTGACACCGTATGGCACCACGGTCTGATGTTCAAACTTATCAGTCTACACGTCCCAAAATACATATGTCACATCCTCCATTCCTATCTACAAAACCGAACTTTTTATGTAACCATCAACGAAGCCAGATCATCTCATAGACCTATTTCAGCTGGGGTACCCCAAGGTTCCCTGCTAGGCCCAGTTCTTTTTTCACTTTATATAAATGATGTTCCAAGGTCTCCTCACATCCATTTGTCCCTCTATGCTGACGACACGGCAATCTTCTCCTCTTCCTTCAGAACAGACACAATTCAAACCAGACTGCAAAAGGCCTACCTCAAAATTGAAAGATTCTTTAAAAAATGGAAAATCAAAGTTAATGATGACAAGACAACATCAATTTTATTTACTAAAAGATTACCATCCAGAAGACCACAGATCGTTTTAAATAACGTAGTTATCAACTGGTCAAGCAGCGTTAAATACCTTGGCGTCCAACTTGACTCCAGGCTAACATACGCTGCTCACATCAAGCACAAGATCCAGCAAGCTTATGCCGTAATGTCAAGCTTATACCCCATGTTTAACAAGAGCAGCCGTCTAAGCGAAGAGAATAAACTTCTAATCTACAAAATGATCATCAGGCCTATCATCTCATATGCAGCACCAGCATGGAGCAGCGCATCCGACACAAACATCAAGAAGCTGCAAGTAGTCCAGAATAAATGTTTAAGAATAGCGGGAAACTATCCACGATACACTAGGAGTAGTAGAATACACAATAAGTTCAAAGTACCTTCAGTACATAGGTAGCTTTATACACAATTTAACTTACAACTTTTACATAAATAGTCTCAATAATCCAAATCCTCTCATCTCATCTCTTGGGCAGTACTCATTAAACAAATCTTTATACAAACACAAAAGACCCATGCATATAATCATGTAAACTTAATCACTTAATCACTACTGTATTGTTCTCCTGGATGGCTGCGATTGTAGAATCATCATTATCATCATTAGTAAATATGTAATTACACTTATTTATTTTTGCTTGTAACAAAACTATTATCAATAAGTTAACCATTATGCCTGTAATCCCACAATCCAATTACTTTCATTCTTTCGGTTTTTTTTGCACTTTTTTCCGAAATTCAATACTTGATTTCGAAACCCAGTACTTTATCAATAACGTAATACAAACATTTTTATGCCTGGAAGTAAAAGACCCTGATTTCTTTATTAGTTTCTAAGTATTCCTATAATTCATTTTTTCTGTATGTATGTCAACTGTGATTGTAAATCCATGTACATGTGTAAATAAAGATTTTATAAAAAAAAAAAATTCAACTTCACCGCAGACAATTGACTTAAACAAATGAAATGCGCTAAAAGATAACATACCTGTTGAAATTAAATCTTTTATAGGGTATAACTGAAATAGCTTGGAGGTAATGTATAATTGAGTCCTGTAAAATCAAAACTCGCCTTATCCTTATTTCCTAACTTACTGCCTATCTGTTTCGAGAAAAGTGTATATTTTAATAACAAGATATCTTCTTCTTACTTTCGCAGACAAGTAATATAAATTGTAATAATAAAATTACGCGTAACCCTTTTACTGTAAAAGGTATTTTGGATCAGGTCAGTTTTTAATATTTTCGAAGTGGAAAATATTATTTTTATTCGGAATAAGTTACCCAAATCACAATTTTTAGTATTTATTGGGATATTCAAAAATATATATTTGAATATGTTTATATTAACTGTACAAAAATGTTTAAAAAATTACATAAAACTATCATACATGGATGCATTAAGGCTTTACTTTTGAAAATTCCCTAAAAGTTTAAACTATTTGTGTGCATACCTAAAGTTGTTCATACATTGATTAGACGCGCAAGTTGGGGAGTTTTAAACATTTTTTTATTCAAAAGTACCCGGTCAAGATTTAGAAAATCAATATTTGACTCAGTTTTGTTAAAAGTCGACAAGACTCATGACTCAGTTGCAGTCCTTGTTACCTAGTTCTGAGTCTGAGGGGAAATAGTTCAGGAACTTTTCTTGAATAAATGCAAGTGTATTTTTTATTTATATACGTCATGGATTTGTTGTTAATTGTTTCAAAATAAGTTATTCCATTTTCACGATACTTGGATTTCATTATTTTATTGACACATCCCTTACTATAATGCCCGTTTCATTTGTAATGGAAAGAAAGAGATGCAAGATAAATACATAATCAATCAGGTAGTCTTTATCTGATACCTTTTTTATTTAAAAATTATAATATCTAAAGAATGTGGTAAAAACTGTGAAACTTTAACTTTTTTAAACTAATTTTTCTCTGCTAAAAGTTTTCGTATAACAAAGTTATAATACCAAATATTATTTTTTGTGTTTTGTTTAACGTCGCACTGTTCTGCAGCTAGGCTAATGACGATGGATGAAATGATTATTATGAACACATTGACATTTAATTTCAACATCTAAAAACTGAACATCTAAACCGATCTACTGGTCAGCAATGAACCAATTATTTTTAAGCTATTTGTATTATAATTGAGTATTATTAACAATGATATCACAAACATCCCTAATAAATGGCGGCTTTAATCTCTGCATTAACTATTAATCTCCTAATCAACACACTAATGGTCACGTGTCAGTTAAATGATGATTAGACGAATAGTAAACAGCAAAACCGATGACCTACATCTGCATTATTCTACTAACTATGTTAGGTAATGTCGAGACAATCCTCGCATAACCCGAATCCTGTATTGATACGTAAACAATTGGAGTAGGGGAATGTGGCATTGATAAGTAACGGAAAAGATTACTTAGCAATAGCATGGTCTTATAGTTGCACGTAGAGGCAACTGTCCCAGGGGGGGGGGGGGGGTATAATTGCAGGGACACGTCTAGTGATGTGAAATTACCGGTAATTTAAAATTTTGTAAATTACCACGTAACTTACCCGGTAAATTACAAATGTTGGGTAATTTTAAAAATTTTAAGTCGAGCGTGTTCTAGATAACAATATGAGTAAAAAGGATAAAATATTTTGTGCAACAGCGTTCATTAAAGACCACAATTTTTTTTTCATCTTTAGGTGATAGTGTCATTCATTTGGTTGAGTGCCAACTCAACCAAAAAAACGCCAAAATAAAATTTCATCTCTCCAAATTTGCTAATAATTTGTGGAAATACTACCAAGAACAAAGCAACACATGTCAAAAACATATTAGAGGTCTTACAGAAAAAAATAAAAAATATTAAATTTTTGTCAAAGGTTAAATTAAATTTTTTTTACCCCAATAATTGTCAAAAAATTAAATTTTTTCCCAGACATAAATATTTTGCTTGAAGTGGAAGGGGTGAAAAGATATGAAATGTTGTCCAACACTCATTTTTTCCAAAAAATAAGTTTTTTGGTCTATTTTGGCGCCCTGTAAGTAAAAAAGCAATAAATAATATGGAAAATCCATGGTAATTTACCAGAATTCCGTAATTTACCATAAATTACCTTACCGGTAATTTACAGTAATTTAATAATGGTGTAAATTACAAGGTATTTGTAATTTACATGTGGTAATTTACCGGGTAAATCACAAATTTACAACACTAGACACGTCACAGAAAACTAAATACAAAATGTCATCAAGTTATTTCACTTGATTCATAACTGTCCACAATTTATCTCCTGAAAATTGCTTAATAGTAATTATACACGCCTTTACTGATGGGTGATCTGAAGGAAATATCCGTGGTAGTGCTCTCTTAGGTGCTATTACACGTTTTATGACAGAGTATCTGTACCTCAGAGGGAGAAAGGCTGAAGTCCATGTCAATGAGGTGAGCTCACAAACCAGTTATTCTGTCTTTATCCAAAAATATTTGTAATGGTGCCATGGGTCATTGTGTAAGAGAATACTTCAATATAACTGTATTTATTGACATGTCAAATAATTTGATTACATCATTCCAAAAGTGTACAACGAAAATCGAGAAAACGGACTTCCGGCGCTCTAACTCTGAGACCCAGCTATTATTTTCATTCATTTACAAGACTGTTATTCTACTATTAGTTCCAAACCAGACATAGATGAGTTAAATTTCAGTTTAGATCTTCGTTACTAAGGTAATTTTAGTTTTAAGGTCAATAAGTTCTGCATCGTTTATTAAGGATCCTCCGAGACGCTGAATTAGTGTCAGGATTCTGCTAATCTGTCAAAACTAATCGCAACTTATAACTACAAATCTTATCTTAATTACAAGCTACTCTGGCAGTGATTGGATCAACGCTCAGCCAATCAAAGCTAAGCGCTCAAGTTGAGACCACTTCTGTCGTCCCCTTTCACATAGAGCGAGAGAAGACTTCATTTATTGGGTTTGCCATTTCACAGAATCCCAATTTATTGCAAAAAGGATCAGACATGCATTGTGATAAAAATTGTCAAAATGATGTCTAAAAAATGCTCACATCCAAGAAATTGAGCCTCTTTATGTTAATGTTAGTACTTAGTACCCTTCTCTTGTCCTGAAGTTTGATAAAATTGATATGATTTTCAGAACAAGAGAAAAACAAGAGAAAAACTTAACCATCTGTTAAGGATTCCAGATTAATAATTTTATTTGTTTACATCCAAGACATGGTACTTTCAACATTCACGTTGTTAATCCATCCTACCCACAACTAGAGAGTTCCTTATATTGCCCCAGTCGAGAGACACATCCTGGGAAGGTTCCACACTAATTGGCCACGACTGCATCGATCCCACTCCATCCTTACCTTATCTTTCATCATCATCTGCTCTAATAATTTCTCATTCGCCAACAATGCGACGACGCCGTAAAAGCTAACAGAATGATAGAATAATTTCTAAGTTCATTTTGAAAAATAAGCTAAATTGAGATATGAGTAAGGTGAAAGATTTAAAAAAAATTCATGTTCAAAATGTATTTTTTCTCTTATTTACTTACCTACAATTTGATTTAGCGACAAAGATATTATTTATAATCACAAACTAGCTATATAAATCTCAATGTCGTCTACAAATATTTAATATTCCATTTTTATCCAGCAATTTTTGTTGCCCGAACTAATGGAAAATGGTCTCAGTTACTAAGTAAAAATGGAGAATTTAATTATATTTTATAGTTCAGGTGATTTTTTTGTTTGTTTTATACTTCTTTATCTTTTAGTTCATTTTTAGTCCTGTAAATTCTGCGTGTGCATCCTTTCCCAAGTGACTTCTTCGCGCGCATAAGTTCATATTCATGAACATTTGGCAACGTTGTAATGCGAGCACTCGCTCCTGGCGACAACTTTCTGAACTCACTTTGACAGTCAGCTGGGGAAAATGGAAATATTACAATTCTAACCTTTATCTGGATGGAATACATTTTTAGTTATTGCTTACTATTTTATGTTTGTAATTGGTATTATTTCATTATTCTACATCCGTACTGAAGTAAACACTGGTAGAGTAGGTACCTACAATAAAAATAACTATTTTCTTAATTATTTCGAGAATATTTTGATAATTTTACTCATTGTTTTGATGCCAGCCCCAAGTTCCTCCTGTCCGATGCAAATAAATCGCAAGATCTTAACTCATTTTCAGCTTTGTAAAATGCAGAGCTAACGGGTTTGTTTTTATTTTGTCTATTGTTCCAGCTTCCACACCCTTCATTAAACCGATTTGCATACGCTTCAAACTTCGAAGTTCTGTTTAGAGCCATTGAAAATGTAAAGATCCAAACTTAAATCTTCTCATTTCAATTTGTTTCATAATTCACACGGGAGTTTTTGGATGAGCGATTTTAAATGTCTGGAAACACTGGAAGCCTGACCTTGTGAATCGAGGTAGGTACGTACAATATTCTTCCTGCTAAAATCATTCTCTGTCTTCTAGAAACCGATGGCGTCAACGATGAACGAACTCATGGATTTCAGCACCGTGACTGTGAAGTCTGAGCCGGAAGACTGCGATGACGCCGACATCAGCTACGATACACGCAACATGCTACGCATCGCACACAACATCACATCGCTGACTACAATTCAATCGTCGAACAGCTTCCTAAACGATCCAGACAGCAACTCTCAACATGATCATATCGAACCAAACTCATTCGCAGTTCCAATATTTCTTGAAATTACTTCAAACGATATGAAATTAGAGCCTTTGTCCCCGGAAACAAACTTCCATAATGAGGAACCAAACAATTTTATTTGCAATATCGAATCCGATGCAAATGCAAACGAACTTAATTTCATAGATTGCAAATTAGAACCGATCTCGTCTGAAAATGAAACTAGTGCGTATGATTTTCCTATGACTTTTGATACGATAAATTGTAAACTTGAATCATTGTCAGAAGAAAATCGTCTTCTTTTACAAAAATATCAAATAAGAGATTGTTATGTTTCGCTTGAAAGGTTGCGACAATATCCTAAATTGTCTTTTGATGGCAATGTTCAGGATTTTTTATATTTGAATCAGTGTAATATTTGCAGGAAATTCTTCAAAACTAGGAAATGTCTAAGGAGACATATACCAAGTCACACGAAGCGATTTCGCTGCGACTATTGCAGTCAGGACTTCGGACTAAAGGCCACACTCATTCGACACATCGAATGCAAACACTCCGGCTTGAGCTTCGTCTGTACAGTCTGTGACAAAAGTCTGTCGTGTCCCGCCAGTCTCCGTCGACACCAAGGCGTTCACACGAAGCCGTTCTCGTGCGACATTTGCTCCCTCACCTTCGCGCATAAGATCGTTTACGAGAATCACGTCGCATCGCATTACGGCGATCGTTATCAATGCGACCAATGCGATTCGTCATTCCCAAGTATCGCGTATCTTAAGTCACATAAATACAATCACAGAACGTCCGAGCAAAATCAGTTAAATCGTGAAAAGAAATCGGGTTTCGAGTGCAAGGTCTGCGGGAAGGTTTTCGTTCGTAAAGATCGTCTCAAAATCCACGTTCTCGAGCAGCACGAGGTCGCGAAAGAGCGCGCATTCCGCTGCGAGTTCTGCTTGAAGGACTTTGCGACTGCGATCCGATGTCGGCTGCATCGGCGACGCGTGCACATCAAGCCGCGGATACGCGTGGAAGGCGAACACAAGTGCGACACGTGCGAGCTGTCGTTCCACTTCCTCACGGAGCTGCAGTTCCATCAGGAGGTGCACGCAACGGTGAAGGAGCACGCGTGTCCGATGTGTCCGGAGAACTTCAGCTCCATCGGGAATCTCGCGCGACATCGGAAGTCCCACAAGCTGTGATACGAACACCGACAGTGCCTTTTGCCCCGGTAATCATTAGGGGTGAGATGATAGTAATTATTGACTTATGATTTTATTATTGGAATTCTGACCAATTTTTGAGCTTGCACTCGGCGTTTGCACTCTAAGTAAACTAGAGGTCCGATTCGGGTAATGTTTTGTACCCGGGTACCCGCTTTAATTACCCAGGTAATTACCCGGGTAATAAATATAATATAATAAAATAATGGGGCAATATTCTTATGAGTTTACATAAAACAATGTTTCAACCGACTTGTATCTGCCTTCATCTGGCTATGAATGACAAAATAACAATCACACAACACAACAGGTGGTTATAAAAAACATGTGTTTAGTTTAGTTTTGGTTTATAACCACCTGTTTTGTGCTAGTTATTTTGTCGTTCATTGACGAAGGCTGATACAAGTCGGTTGACAGGCGCGTAGGAAGGGCGGGGGTTGGGGGGGGATTATCCCCCCCCCCCCACTCAAGCAGGCTGACCCCCCATTCACCATAAAAAATTAAGTGTAGTGTCCAAAAATCACTTACAAATTGTTTACATTCTAAAAAAATGCCCTGCCGCCTGTCGGTTGAAACATTGTTTTAAAAGTAAACTTATCAGAATATAACCGCATGGTTTTATTATTGGATTTTGAAAGCTTCCACGAAGATCTTCTCCAGTGTTTAACTTTCAGTACAGACAACTTTAGAGACACAGAGTTTTATGCGAAACGAACTGCAGACAATTTAAATAGAGTAGAGTCTCATCATGAGGTAAAAATTATTCCTTCAAGTTCACCAAATCCACTGGCCAAAAATGTGACAGAATGACACAATTTACAGTAGAGTATCATTTTAAAATAGCATGAAAAGCTCCTTAGCTGTATAATAATAATTTGTATTACTAGAATCTCTACCTTACAAATATATATTTTTGGAAATGTTTTCAGTGGAGTTTTTGGCTTTTTTGTAATTGTAATTAATTTGTATGATGCTCTTGGCCATTGGATTTATTGTATTCTTATTTAGTTTTTAATTTACTATTTAATTAATTAATTAACCAACTCAACTCAGCAAGGCCCTACTAAACTGAAATACTCTTGCCTCTAGTTCCTATTTTTTTCTGTGTAAAATGCTGATTTGTTGGTGAATTTCACTAAAAGTTATTTTTTATTAAATATGATTTACCTTACTTGATTCTAAAGTAAAACTATTTTCTTGGTACCTAGGTAGGTACACTTAGCTAAACAAAACTTGAACGTTCAATAAATCTGATAGCTCTGATAAATGTAAGATCGCACCATCAGAAGTCAGTCTAAGCGATCTCATTGTCTCACTCTCGTAGTGACCTCACATTTCAATGATAAAAACAAGCTTTGATTGCTTATGGGACATGACCAGCAGTCATTCAAATTTGGTCAACGTTCAATTTTTGTTTGGCCGAGTGTATCTACCCTATACAGAAATGAGATTTGGTACAGAATAATGTTATATTTTAGATCTTAAATGATTATTAATATTTAATTTTTCTAGAGATTTAGTGTCGGTGGTTGGTAAAAGCCTGTCATTTGTTAATTTCTGTCACATTGTATAGTATGAACTAGGTATGTAGATATTTTATATCAACTTTATTATGGTGAATGGTATGATCATATTTTATATCAATTATATAAATATATATATTCAATGATCAATTATATGATCAATTATATACAAGCTACTTTATATTTTATAAGTTATTATCATTTATTAACTAACAATTGGCAGGTACCTACTAGCTTACTTTCCATTCATGTTTGGAATTATTGTTTTAGAAATAAAATATCACTATTTTTTAAGGAATCATTTTATTGAAAACAGTCAAATCCAGTAATGTCTCTCCATACCTACTCTGAGATAAGTTGATATTCATAGTTTGAATAAGCACATCTTGTTTTATTCGCCAATGCAAAAACATGAAGTTTTCGCCCGAGGACGGACATTATGTTGGCACGTTCAGGTAACCATTAAAACTATATACCAAATAGCATCGCAAAAAAGCATATAATTGCTTCTGGTTTTAATGTCTTTATCATTATTTGCTATGTCTTTCTTTGGAATCTGTAAGATGTCAATTTAACTTGAAATTAGGTAGATATTATTTCATTTCCCCAGAACAGTGTTGTCGATATGGAGACAAGGTCAAATCTGATGAAAAACTTGAAACTCGAATTCTATATTCATGACTCACTAATTCTTTTCATAATATCCTGAAAGAACAATTTGGTAGGTACATTTATGGTTTGTGCCACAGGCTATTCTTTTCCAGTTGTGTATCAACTGAGGACGATCTCTGAAAATCGTAAATAAATAAAGTATTCTTTTGACAAAACTACACAATATATTTTTGTTCAAAATCTCAATCTCATGATGTTTGAATATTTAGACATGTTTGGCGCTTCATTGTCATTGGCCCACAAAGTCAAAGCCGCACGAATCACGATCCGAATCTAGATGGCTGTGGATTATTTTGTAACCTTGGCGACGAAGTGTCAAGTTCATGTTTTGTCACACTGTTGTGTTTATAATTCTAATGAATAATCTATTCCATACTTGTTATTGGGGGTAGACGACTTCAGAGGTTGCAGAATTCATCTAAACGGAATTACAATACAAGTGATAGGTTATTGAACATATTACAAAATGTAGTTCTTTAAAATGTTAGGTTAGGTCATCATTCCACAGAAAGTGATGTTGTGGTGAACCAAGGATAATAACAAGTTTGTATAATCATTGACTAACACCTTTATACCGGGATAAGCAAATCGTTTACTTTTCACGGCACGACGGTTGTAGTCAAACGAAAATGCCGCACGCGAATCACAACACGTCTAGAGAAGGAGGGGGCGGGACTTCCGTAGCAACTTGTTCTAGAGATGCGAATGAATTACACCAAACTACTTTTACCTAAATAACTTAATCTCACAAAACATGTGAGCAATACCTTCTTAGATGATTGAAAAGTGTTATAGACATGGTCTACTGAGTTTTCATAACGGAAATAAGTTTGTATGCTGTGTCAAATCTGACGGTTGCAGTGGCTGGACGCCCGGGAGGCGGGATCAGATTATCACGCAATGGTACAAACGTAGGGCCGTGCGTTATAGTGGTATTGGCATGGCAGTTTCATATCCCGGTATAAAGGTGTTAGTCAATGGTATAATAGTTTGAGCTATTATCCTAGTGTGAACTTCTTGTTTACTTGATCCTAGATATGTTGTTGAATTGACCAGCCTCATAGTAACGTATCGTTGGAACTGTCAACGTTTGCAAGCAGTAAAGAAACGGCGGCAAAGTATCTGAAGGTCTGCGGTCCGATTCCCGTTGCCCTCCTTCCTTATTGGTTGTTTTTCGAGGTTTCCCTCAGTCGGCAGGCAAATGCTGGGAATGTATTTACCCTGCTAATAGGCCACAACCGCATCTTTCCTACCTACACTCCTTAGATTCTTCTCCCAATCATCATCATAATTCATCACCAGAGCCTATCAGAGCAGTGTGACGTTAAACACTTCTAAAAATATATACCTAGGTAGAGTTAATAATCTTGGGAACATGAACAAGTGGGAACAGTGAAGTGGGTCCAGGGAGTCAAACGACAGAAGCAAGTTTTCTATATAGGTAGGTACTACCTAGTCATGCTAGTATTTAAAAGGAATGATGTGGTACCTACTAGTATATTTTTATTGATTTACTAGTAGAGATCAGAATGAAGATTTCTGTGGAAAACTTCCATGTCAAGGCAGGATGATAGGAAGGGAAGGGATGTGCTTTGTGAACAATATCTGACCAAACCGGGACTCGAACCCGGGGACCTCTTGCTTGAAAGGCGAGAGCTCTACCAACTGAGCTACCCAGTCGGACGGACGGACATTAGATAAGGGTAAGAGATCTCTGAGAAAAATGGAATGAAGTTAGAGAATGCTCAAGATTAAGGTGGTGTGAATGGCAAGAATGGATATTTATAAAAATCAACTTCAAACATTTTTTCTCACTCATCCGGAAGTTCAATTGACGACTAGAACTCTCCGCCCCCTGATACGTCACGAGTCACGTGACCGAGTGGCGGGAAAATGATTGTGGGCCAGATCGTGGCCGCGCGCTATAGAATTACATAGAGAGGTCAGTTCGGTTGATGCAAACGTCGTATTTCAGTGACGAAAATGGCAACGAGATGTGTTGTGTCGGGGTGTAACATCAGCACAAAGGTTCCCTGAATAACATTTCATGGATTTTCTAGTAACTTTGTTGAGAGAAAAGAGAGAATTATAAGAATTCGGTGGGATGAACGGCTGTATGCGTGTTGTTTCAAGTTTCAAGTTTGCAAAGAGACCACGTTTTATTTGCTTGTTTTATTCCCTACAAACCTATTATCATAAACTTGACTCTTGATCATCCTGCTTTATGGTGATTACCAAGTGCAATCCACACACTTACCTCCATACCTAGACGAAAATATGTACAAGTTTAGACCTGAGAGTAAAAAAATACCGCCAACAATCTGTTTGTAGGTAAGTGGGTGGGTATAGGTAGGTATGTAGAAATAAACAACAAATCGTCAATAAATCCTGTGAATAATAAACATCCGTAATAAAAATAACGTTCACCAGTGAATTATTCCTATTTAGTATAACTATAGATTGCTTACACAAATCTAGAGAGTAAGAAATATTCAGCTTCCCGCGCTGTCAAAAGCCAGGTATCAACGCATTTTTCTAAAGTGCATATCACGGTATAATATCCACTCACAAACAAACTGTAATATTCTTTGAGTAGCCACTGGCTTCCCACCTTGCCTACTGGATACTTCATAAATGAACTTGGATTCAAACAATATAACTTTTTTAACGATTTTATCCACGTAAGTTACTGCAGGAATCTTACGGCATCCGTGCTGATCGACAGAACTTGGCCCACAGTAAGTTACCGGGAGGAGTAAGTAGCTAACTATTACACAATAGGGAAGTCACCTTAAGATTAGATTTCAGAATAATATTTGTTTTATGAAAGTTAAGATGTTGCTGAACACAGATGCTATTATTCTTGTTGTGAGATGAATAGTTTTCAAGGAATTAATTTACAAAGATTGATATATTTCTTACTATTTCAAAACAGGAAAATTGACAATGGCATTACAAATTTTGCTATATTGCCATGGCAACAAAGGAATCATCATGGTAACAAATGGTTGGAGACTTGGAAATGACATCACAATCCTGATTCTCGTTGCCTGCCGTTTTTCCCGCCAAAATATCCAATGACATTTGAATTTGATTTTTATGAAAGAAAATTTAAAATTTAGCTGGTGATAGTGTGTTTTTTATTGTTATTTGTGCTGATATTTACAAATTAGATGACTAGAATAAAATTTTACGAGAATTCCCTATTAAAATTATTTTATTTTGAAAAATTCAAAAATTTGATGGACTTTTTCTTGTGGACGTTTCCATTTGTGTGACAAAATAATTTCAAAACTCTTACAATGGCAACAAGTCTAGGTTCTAGACGGTAGACCGATTATTCTGAATATTTAAAATAGTCACCTACCCATGAGATAATGTTGGTTTTGATCACCATGCCAAATATTTTGATTTAAATTTTCATCAATTAATAGATTTGGATATAATTTGGTAAAATTTGATAAATTTAAATATTTGTTTTAAATTTATATATATACGACCAAGCAAAATATCGATCGGATAAACCATTTTTTTTAAATTTTATCTATTGTCACAACTTTCTAAATATTGCAGTTTGCAATCAGCTTAGTTGGTCCTTGCAAGTGTGCAAAATTTTATTCCGATTCGTAAAAATTGAATTAAAAAATGTCATCCATTTGACTTTATGGAAACGATTGGTTTCTTTAGATTCCTATTCAATCCAACAACAAGGTTACACTTGAATTAACTTTTGTTTAACTTTTTTATGGGGTTTAACGTCGCACTGTTCTGCAGCGAGGCTAATGGCGACGGATGAATGATTATGATGATGATTGGGAGATGATGGTGAAGAGTAGGTGAGGATGGAAGGTGGGAAGGAGGCGGCCGTGGCCTATAGACAACATTCAAAATTCACTGCGCATGCGCGACGTGCCGTGATGCATGTTGGGCTTAGGATGTGAAGAGTTTGACAGCTGCCTGGTTGACAGTGCTGAGATGCATAAAGGATGAATGTTTTTCGGTGTTTGTTATGTTATATCATCTCTGTATTTAAATGTAACTAATTTTAGTGGTATTCAACATTATTTTATGAATAATACTAAGAATAGCAGATCGTACGGAACAGTGTTTTGTGTTCCATTGAGCAAAAATAACACTAAATTTAGCCGTGAAGTGTTGTTTCAATACTTTCAAGGGACGTTGATTTGAAGAAAGAATGAGGCGTGTGAGGCGAATTGGATCTCAGGGAAAATGTAGTAAATGGTCCCCTATTAAGAACCACAGAATATGTGGTGCACATTTTAACAAATCTGGTTATAAGAAATATGAAGAAAAATTGCCCTGTTTTTCCCCTAACAAAATGAATAAATGAATAAACCGAAATGAATAACCAATAGGTCAGATTGATTTGTTAATTAGTTATGTATACAGGAACATACTTTGTCACATTTTGTCAGAATTTCTGACAAAAATAAGATTTTCGGCTACCTACAAATGTCCTGTTTGTTAAGAGGAAAAATAACTTGAATACCCCTGAAAGCGATAAATATGATTTCAAGCCCAGGCTAATAATATCTACAATATTGGATTTTTTTTTTTTTTACAATATTCTTTATTGGTTGTACACAAGGTAAACAGAAAATACACTAATAAAAAACATAAGTACAAGAAATAAAGAATTGTCGCTCACAATCACCGCAAAACTGGCATCAGGACGCCAGTTTAACTGCGGAGTTAACAAATAATAATAGGTTTTCCGACATGATTAAATATTTTACACTATATTACATATTATATTACAAGAAAGAATACACAAAGGGGAAAACAATGCACAGATATATTTCAAAGTGCGTGGGGTACCGATCAATCAGTTGTGTAAATTTTTTCTAGTTTGTGGGCCAAATATTTTTTAAGTTCGTATTTCAAAATAATATATTTTTCAATGTTCCTTAAATAAATCGGGAGTTCGTTAAATAATGTTGGAATTATATATTGGAGTTGACGCTGTCCATGTTTATTATTATATCGCGGAATTTTGTAAACGCCTACACACCTAGCTCTAGTATGTGTAGCAGTTGTCTCTATTATTTTAAAGTTATTAGAAAAATAAAAATTTATCAGGAGTTTAAATTCAAAAAGTAATGTTATTGGCAACGTGCGACAAAAATTGAAAATATTATAATCATTTTTAATTATGTCTAACTTAATTGCAGGGATCATGTTCAATAAAATTCTTCTCTGCAGAGTGTATACCTGCTGGACATATGTTTGTGATGCGTTACCCCACGCAACTAGACCATAACCTATAATTGATTCAACCAAGGCAAAGTAAACTGAGCGCAAGATATGAAATGGCAAGATATATTTTAAGTTGTACATTATGTAAACGCATCTGCGAAGTTTCTTACATATGGAAGATATTTGGGGTCTCCAAGTGAAGTTTTTGTCTAATGTTATCCCAAGATATTTAATTTGTTGCACACTTTCAGCTGTTGGACATTGACAATTCGCCTGGACAGGACACTGATGCAAGCACTCATGGGAGTGACAAATAACTCTAACTTCATGATTCCTGTCTGAGTTGAATGGTGAACATATGTGCATCAGTTTAGTTTTATCGGCATTTATGGTTAGTTCTTTATCGTGGGTCCATTTCAAAATATTATCTAAATCTTCTTGCAAGTTATCATTAACTGTTTTCAAAGATTTATGAGAAGATAGAAGTAAAATGTCATCCGCATATAGATATATCGCACAATTTTTTATGATCTTTACGACGTTATTAATGTATATCAAGAATAAGGTAGGTCCTAAAACCGAACCTTGCGGAACACCAATGTTGCATGACTTTGTTTCACTTCTACTTGATCCTATATTTACGAAAAATTCTCTGTCCCTGAGGTAACTAATGAACCAAGATAGCAAATTCCCTCTGATACCGATATTTTCTAACGTTTCAATGAGTTTAATATGGTTTATCGTATCGAAAGCTTTGGATAGATCTATGAATAAAGCCAGAATATGGTTTATATTATTTAAATTATTATTAATATCATCACATAGTGACAGAAAAAGATCCGATGTACTTTTACCCTTTCTAAATCCGTACTGATTATCCGAAATTATTTTAAATTCTTCGAGATATTCAACTAACCTGGATGCTACACATTTCTCCATTACTTTCTCTATTATAGGCAGTTTTGCAATTGGTCTGTAATTTCCAAATTTCAAGTGGTTACCTTTTTTGTATATTGGTTCAATTATTGATGATTTCATAACTTGCGGTACGTTACCCGCCTTGAGACTGAGATTGATATATTTGGTTATAACAGGGGATAGTTTTTCAGACACAAGTTTCAAGTCAACCACGCGGATACCATCACTACCCGGACCCTTACGATTATCCATTTCATTTATATACTTTTGTACTTCGTTTTCTTTAATAGGTCTGAAATACATTGATTGTAGGCACGGTACATTCTGAGTGTTGATTAGCAAATTTACTGGGCAGTTGATTTTAAGTATTTCGATTTCATCAATAAATGTTTTTGCAAAATTGTTACATATTGTCTCGTCGTCCAACGTCTTACCCCAATATCTGTGGATCACCTCATCAACTGTGTGTTTCTTGCTCTGACCCATAAAGTTATTAATGATTTCCCAAGTTACTTTTAAATTCCCCTTTGACTTTTGAATTAAGTTGCTGTAATATTTAAATTTCCTTCGATTTATAGATTTATTCAAATTATTACGAAACTTATTGTATTCTGATCTTAATTTAGGTTTGTCTGGATGTCTTCCACATCTTTTCCACTTTTTGAATAAGCGATCCCGTTTCATCATATCTTCAAATAAATCGGGAGTAATCCAGTCCTTCCTTTCCCTCTTTTTCATTACCTTCACTCGTTGAGTTCTGGCCTTATCGTATTCTCTCGCAAAGGTTTTCTGCACTTGTTCAATTATAGCTACGTCATTATCAATACTCAGAAATTCATACCAATCAATTCCGCTTAAACTTTTTTTGAGTAATTTTTCATTAATTAAAGTATGTTGTTTACAAATTGTTCGATTACATTGATCTGTTTTCGCAAATTTATGTACAATAAAATGTGTCAAAATCATGTACATCTTACATCTTACATCTTATTTACATCTTACACTAAAAATTTTCAACAAAAACATAATTTATTGCGTCTTATCCATTCTTTCTTCAAATCAACGTCCCTTGAAAGTATTGAAACAACACTTCACGGCTAAATTTAGTGTTATTTTTGCACAATGGAACACAACACATTGTTCCGTACGATCTGCTATTCTTAATATTATTCATAATTATGTTGAATACCACTAAAATTAGTTACATTTAAATACAGAGATGATATAACATAATAAACACCGAAAAACATTCTTCCTTTATGCATCTTAGCACTGTCAACCAGGCAGCTGTCAAACTCTTCACATCCTAAACCCAGAATGCAATGTTGATAGTTGTAGATGGCGCTCGGGGTTTAAAATGCTGTCTATTAGTAGGGTAACTTCCCAGCATTTGCGTGTCGACTGAGGGAATACCACGAAAAAACCCAAGTCAGGATGAACGGCCGCGGGAATCGAACCCGTCCAGAGCGTTACTATTCAGCCATACCTGTTCCATTGTTTGACCTTTTTTTTAACAATTTGAAACTTTAAATCAATAATCCTATTTTCTTGAAAATTTACTAATATTAGTGACCAACCTCTATGCTGGGACTGTAATTTCCTGAAATACACTTCCAGATTCAAACCTGTCACTTTGCCTTTTGTCTGCTCTCCTCCGTTTCAAGTTGGATGTTGTTACTTTTGAATTGGTTTTCTTATATTGTTACTTGTGTTTCTCTCTGCAGAAAGTGGAAACCCAAAGCTGCTGCACTCTCCTGTGAGTTTGGTCCGCAGAGAGATTTCAAATCGACAACTACGACCTATAACATGCAGGTCAGTTTAGTTCATACAATACTTTCCAAGAGAGTCTACTCATTACTCAATCATTACTTGTGTATACAGGTCGTTTTTCCTATGTTTGAACTCTCTACAGACCGAGACACCGTCAGTTGTTCTGTTAGGCCGAGAAAGACAACATTGCAAACCTCTTATGAGTGTAATAGCCTGCATACTAAATGTCAATTTTATTTCCTCGGAAAAAAGCAGTGAATTTAAAAATTTTAATGAACATTTTCAAGTCCCAACACTACGTGTGTAGCTACTCATATCTCACCAGTACAAATATATAATTATGTCGAATACAGTGTTTCCATTTTATAGGGCATTTCAAAGATAGGACGATAGATCCGCTGCCGTATACGCTGTAGATTGCGTATGGGTTTGGTATGGCGGTAAGGTCAAACTTTCCGAGTACGCAATGCTATTTTAATGGCGGGATAGAGTTGTCAGATCTTTCTTTGTTTCCAGATATCATTGACTTATTCACATTCATAAATTTGATTGGAAGACTATTTTCTGTTGACAAAATAATTAGTAAAAGTTTGAGCTATAGCCACATGTTCTTTGGTCAATAAAAATTACCTATAAGCAGAAATATAAGAAGGTAGAGGTAAAAGAATGGAATGCACACATCCAAAATTAGGAAAAAATAAAATTTATTAACTACATGTAGGAAATTAAAGCAAAAAATACATTATTTGGTAACATTTCAGTAATGGTAATTTTTCGATATCTCTACTCAACATTTATCATCCTGAGCCTTAACACAATTATTATAAATTGCTTGGCTGTAGTTAAATCGATTCTTGTTAGTTTTACATAGCCAATTGCATATGAAACTATATTCACAATCCCACACACGATTATCAGAGCACTCTGGCGGGAGAAAGTTTGGTAGATGCCCCATTAGTGAATCACTAACAAAGGTATCACCACCCAATATGGCCTTCGAAATGTTGACTAGAATGAGTACCTATCCATGGTAAATCCTTTGGTATTGACAGACACTTCGAATTCGTGATAGACAATTTAGTTCTCCACTGAAGAATAACAAAGGTACCATCCGATGAGACGCCATCTCATGGGCCGCGGTGTACAAAATATTTGAATGTATTTTCTACTTTCAGAACTCTGCAGACTCAGAGGCTATCGAGGGAACCGTGAAGGTAGAGATCGAAGAATACATAATCGACGTGAAACCTGAACTTGACCTAATGCCTACTTTCGACCGTCATTACGTCTTTCTACCAGAAGGTCCAACCATGGACGTAGATCTTCACTCTGCAACCACCTCGGTTCATTTGAAACAAGAATCAGATCCTTTCACAGCTCTGCCTTCCGTAGATACTGAGGTGAGTGATCATCAAGAAGACTGTGATGCAATCTTTGCTGTTCCTTTAGTATTACAGATAATCTAGATATTCTTGACATCTCATTCCATTTGTGATTGTATTGTTGCAGAGATTGGATGACGCAATGATGGAGCAACTCAGTGATCGTAAGGATGTCGGTGTGAAGAAAGAAGCAGAGGATGTTGATGATTCTAACAACATCGCAACATCAACATCAATCCAACTATTTCAAGACTTCTTAATCGAGCAGAAACCGAAGATCAGCGCAGACACAAACATATGTCATATTGAAGGAGACGCTGCATTTTCTCGCAATGATAACGATCCTGAAGCAGGACCAAGTCAAAACATAGATCCACTTAACCAGAGCCTCCTTCACCCCAGAGACTTTCCCTTTTCTTGCAATGAATGCACTTACAAGGGTACTTCCAGCCACAACCTCGTCAGGCACAAGAAACTCCATTCTTCAGTGAAGAAGTTCCAATGCAACCAATGTGACTTCAGATCACATAGGAAGGATAACCTTGTAGTTCACCTGCTCACACATTCTCTTGAGCGGTCATTCGCCTGCAATGAATGCACATACAAGGGTACCTCCAGCCTCAACCTTGCCAGGCATAAGAAACTCCATTCTTCAGAGAAGAAGTATCAATGCAGCCAATGTGACTACAGAGCTCATAGGAAGATATACCTTGTCCGTCACCTGACCACACATTCTGTAGAGCCGCAACTGTCTTTTGTTCGTTCATTCGCCTGCAATGAGTGCACTTACAAGGGTACCTCTAGCCGCAACCTTGCCAAGCACAAGAAACTCCATTCTTCAGAGAAGAAGCATCAATGCAGCCAATGTGACTACATAACGAACAAGAAGGAAAATTTTGTCCGTCACATGCACATTCATTCTGTAGAGCCGCAACCATCTATGGTTCGTTCATTCGCCTGCGATGTATGCACCTACAAGGGTACCTCCAGCCGCAACCTTGCCAAGCACAAGTATGGAATCCATTATTCAGATAAGAAGTTCCAATGCAGCCAATGTGATTATAGAGCTCACCAGAAGTACAAGCTTGTATCTCACATGCGCATACATTCCGGAGAGTTACGATTCGCATGCGAGGTCTGCGAGTTCAAGTGTAAGAGAAGTTACCTGCTTTCCTACCACAAGAAGAAGCACTCTGGAGTGAAAGAGTACCAGTGCGATGAATGTAGTTATGCTTCTTTTCATAGTAGCGATCTTGCCAGACACAAAGAGACGCACTGTGGTGTGAAGAAATTCAAGTGTGACATGTGTAATTATGCGTGTGTTAGTAGCGGCAACCTAACTAAACACAAGAAGATACACTCTGGACTCAAGCCATATCAGTGTGACAAGTGTACGTATTCATGTGCTAGGAAGTATCACCTTACAAGACACAAGAGGACACATAATCAGAAATAACGTTTACCACAACAGTTCTTATGCTTTGCAATTGCAATTCAGTAGAAGGAAATCTCTGTAATCATCCAAACAGCCTCAGAGATTATTTACTCACTTTCATGCGCAGTCAAATGGCGGGTTCCAATAGCTGGATCCAACCACGCATGTTTTATGCGTGGTGTGCGTTTCAGGCCCACTATATTCTATTTCTTAGATGCAGGAGTTTATTTCAGGTATTATCTCTATGCAATCCTTCTACATGGTCCTGCCGCTACTCAATGAGGTGTCCGGACATTCTGAAGATGTTTGTTTTCATTGTAGGCGCCATTGTCTAGTCCTCAGACGCCTTGCTTGTGAATGGAGAAAGCTCGTAGTCAGTTTGTACGCTGTGTGAACTGACTCTTTGAACTTGTTGAATTAGTGGAAGTCCAGTGGACTTTCCTGTCTTATTATATCGACAGGTTTTCATGTATGCCAACTCCTGAATTACAAACAAAAACTAGGTTTATTTTTGCAAGAATAAAGTCAAGGAATATTGATTTGTTTTTTTCTCAAAGTATATCTGTATTTCTCAGACAGTGACCGTCTATTTAATGTTAGACCACAAGTTGTATAGCGACTGATTTGATATATGAAAAGCGTGGGCTACTTTGTGTGACATTTGACATCTTATAAGTATGTTACGATCAGTTACATGTAAAAAGAATAACATGTTTCGCTGAATTTCTAGTCCAACTAAGTTCTGATTTTTACGAGTAGACTTTAGGTCAGGATGCATTAAAGGGATTGCACTGAGTACTGTACGATTTAAATGTGTTATTTTGAATATTGACGAAGCCTTCTCGTAACTTGTTCATGTGTAGTTATACTTGACTGGTTCCACATCTTTCGTCTCCGATTTTATTTCGCTTATAATAATTTGTTTTCATTGATTGCTGCCAGCAAAATGCATTATATTCATAATAATAATTCATAATTCATCATAATATATTGATAATAGTTATAAAATCTCTCCGCAATGAGCCATAGCATCGAGAATATAATATGTCTGGACTCTACAATACAATCAGTAGCTGGAATGTTAATGTATGTAGAAGTGAATGTCTGTTGCAAATTAAACGTATTATGAAGTTGACTGTAGTTTTGTTTGCTTCCGATTTACTTCAGATAGTTGGTGTTGAAGTGAAACTGAAAAGTGAAAACAATATGAATGTCAATGTGAACACTATTTGTGTTGTTAACTTTTAATCGACGAATATTTGCTGAAAATGACACGATATGAGTATGTTTGTTTATTATCTAATATCTAATAAATTTAGAAATACATGAAAAGTTATTATTTGCTATCAGAAAGTGGTTTTGTTACTTAACTGTCATTAAACTGTATCCACTCTGCCAAATGATTCCCACCGAGGTAATGAGTTCTCAACAGAAGAAGTGCTACTAAAACATGATAATTAATATAGTATTCTATAGAAACATTAGACAGGGGAACAATTAAAAACGGTTATAAATATTAAGACTAGAATCTCATGGATTAGCTTGATTCATTAATTTTGAAGGGTATTATTGCTTTTCGTAATCACCAATTAGTATAGAGCCGACACTTGCAAACGCATATCAAATCGCATCCAGCATGAAGGCTCGCTCATCAACGCGTTACACTGAGCGTTTTCCTATAGTGTAAAAACATAATATTTATCTACTTAGGAGTTAATTGTCAATACAGTCAATACAAAAAGTTTTACTTAGAAACTGTCACTGAAGCTGTCCGAATTGAAGGAAAACACCACAATTTAGATAGTGTAATAAAATAATATCTTTAATGAAATCGCTGTCGCCACCTGCTGGTAAAATAAGACAGTAAAGTGTGTTGCAACCCGTGCATGGAACCGGCGGTTGGAAACTATGGTTGGCCGCGCATTTGCATTTGGTTTGGTCTTTGGTCAACCCGGGGGTTGGTTTAAAAAATAGAGAATTCTCTATTTTTCCGGTTCCAACACGGAAAAAAATGGTATGGCTGTGGCAGCAATAATCGTATTGCTGACCCATTTCTTGCTACCGGAGCGATCTGAATTTCTGCCTTAATCACTACGGTATTGCTGGAAACACAAGCGTATTATTGCTGAAAATGTCTGACTGCAGTTTCAATAAAGATTGTTGTCACAGCAATACTCATATTTCATAAACAACTCCCACGTTATCTCCACATTCCGTTGCGACCGTTGAGACACATGAGTCAGCTGAATGACGTGATCTAGCCCATTCCCCCCCTTCCCACACCCCGCCGCATCACCAAGCTGCCTCAGTGAACGAGTGATTCCCACGCAGAGAGACGCGTATTATCAACGGTGCGAAGTGAATGCGTGCAGTTTCTGCAGTGTGTTTATCTAGTGCAGTGTATTTGTATAGTGCAGTGTGCTTCAAGAATGCTCAATAATTGTGTTAATAAAACCTCGATAATGTTGGATTGCAGCGTCTAAAGATTGAAGGTAATATATAATATTCAATTATACCTACTAATGTAGGTACCTAGTGCCACTTCAAAAATCAAATGCCAATGATTACATTTACATTACAGGCTGTACAATACCTACATAAAATTATGTCTTGCTATAGGAATTGCAATTTCATAGGAAATTACATAGGTACACAGATTATTTTGAACATCACTAATTCAGTTGGCGGGTTCTAGATTTTAGTTGAACATTTGAAATGGACATGTAAAGGGGGGGGGGGGGGGGAGGAGGGGGGGTCGATCTTTTTAAAAGAAAAATTGGTGCCTTCTAGAACATTCACAACTTCTACACTGCCTTCATCCACTGCCTTCTAGAACATTCACAACTTCTACACTGCCTTCATCCACTGCCTTCTAGAACATTCACAACTTCTACACTGCCTTCATCCACTGCCTTCTAGAACATCCACAACTTCTACACTGCCTTCATCCACTGCCTTCTAGAACATCCACAACTTCTACACTGCCTTCATCCACTGCCTTCTAGAACATTCAGCTCTACATTTCTGCATTCAGCCCGAACATTTATTAAAATTTTTAAATGTGAATATAGGTAGGTTTTAGATAATTTCTCGATCATATAAAATTGATACCATTTTGTTCACAGGGAAGTGGGGAGGGGGAGTTACCTTAGATCAGTAGTACTCAACATTTTTCACTTGCGGGTCAATAATACGAATTTGATTTTGTTGGCGGGCATAATTTTTTTAAATGTAGGTACAATAATGTTCACATTATCAGGTAGTGTTAGTAATAGATATTTAGGTACATAGGGCCAAAAAAACTTCACGTAATTCAAATTTGTGGATGAGTTCCTTGGATGTATTTAGGTAAGAATTTCATAATTACATACGCATCATATTAATAAATAAAAACTGAGTAGCAACCCATGGTAGTAGCAAGTAGCAACCCAATTTAAAAATTGTTTAAAAATTTAAATATATATTTTGTAACCTATTTAGTAGATTTAGGTATAATAATAAAGTAATATCTTTTGCTACATAAAAGAACATTTTGTTACTGAAGTTGATGCTAAGTAATGTAGCGTCTGTTTCAAACCTACGCACAGAAACGCACATGCAACGTATGCAAAAGCACTGATAAGAATGTGTCGTACAGTCACGTCCAGCAGTCTCCAAATCACTGACGCATGCAATTTACTAAAAACAGAACAGAATTGAGTTGGGTTGGGATTGTTCAAAACGTAATTTGGTGGCTTCCTTCTTTAAATCAGAATTTCTCTCAAATGAAACTAGAATACATTTTTACACATTTTGTGAATAAAAACCCAGGTATTTGAAACACTCACTAGGGGGCCACAAAAATTTAGTCCCAGGTTGAGTACCACTGTCTTAGATAATGGAAAAATTTACGTACTGCAAATGTACAATACAATTATATTGAACTTAAAATAAGGAATTCATAGATGTAGTGGGAAAATTAGAAGGTATACCTAATGCGAATAACATTTTGGCGTGGCGTTATGAAACAGAATACGAGCTCCAATTATCTGATTGGTTTGTGACGTCATTTTTACAACGCTTCTGATCGTTTCAGTACTCTTATGGATTTTTTTTTTTTTACTTAGATGTTTGATGAAGGCATCGATGATACCATATGATACCATTGGCGTCTCCAACAAACGACATACTCAGAGAACCAGTTCCGAAAATTGGAGTTAGAGAGGGATATTTCTCACAAAATTCCTGCCACAGAGCCCAAAATGATGCTGGAACGTCGACGTTCAAAACTTCGACGATACAGGTCAGTACTTACACCCATTTAAAAAGCGTGAAAAATGCACACAAAAAAGCTCCATTATTTGGGGAAAATTATGCCCTTTTCCTTTCCAAACAAATTCAAATTCGTTATGACAAAGTATACCTATCTTCGGTAGATATTTTAATATTTATTTAATTTTTTAATTACTGTACCTTAACAATTTTAATGTTTATTTATCACATTTTTTATTTTGAATCTGTTTTTATTATGCTATAGGTATTTGATATTTTAAAACGTTAACTTCTCATAATTTTTAAATAATATAATTTTTTATTTTGTAGACCCTCAATATACATATTTATTTTCATTTTTATAATAATTTTATACATTAACAATATTTTGTTTCTTTTCCTACTTTTTAGTAGGTACCTATTGAGATTTTTTTCTCACCCGATATTTTTAGGTATTTTCAATGCTCTTCATTTTGTGTCCCAATTTTTATTACGTTTTTATTATTTGATTTTGTATTACTTGTGCGTCAATAATTTGAGAATGGCTATTACAGCATTAGCATAGGGGATCACTTTACAAGCAAATTATTAATTGATACTTTTTCATACTATTTTTAAATATATATTTTAAACGAGTTCATCCTCTTACATCAATTTAGCGCAATAATCTTATCCAAATCTTGCAAATCTTTGCAAGATAAGTTGGTGGGACCTTGAAAATATTTTTGGCAATATCTCGTCAAACTCGTCAAGATGTTTCGAGGTTTTCTCAGCAGGATGCAGTCTCTCTCTTGAAACATCCACACCAGTAAATTCTTAGCACAATCAAATGTTTTTGATTTTTAGTTTGAAGAGACTCATCGGATTGATGATACCGACGACTTGGACGAGATACCTGACATCAGCCCCTGAAACAGGAGTCGCCCCCCCTCCCCCCCCCCCCCCGCTATTCAAGAAGCACCTCTCCTGACTCGAAAATCAAGAATAATTGGGAAGTGAAAGTATTCGCCTGCAAAGTGGACAACACATAGCCCCGGCATGAAAGCGAACTCTGATGCTTGAGGTAAAAACATAATGATTATTTTATTAATACAGTTATTATTTTAAACAACATTAGATATGTGTTATTTTTTAAATACCTTTTGTTTTGTTCACTATTATTTATCTGGTATGATGTTGCATCATCTTTTTAAAAGCGATTTAAAATCTAGTGGTGCGGTTTCATTACATGGAGGGTCACTAGCCTACTATTTTTCTAGATTTGTGTAAATTTATTTATAAAGTCTATTAATTTCTCCTTCTCTACTGTTTAATCAAAAGAACCAAAATATAATTAGTTTGACTTATTGTGTTTAACGAACACAATGCACAATCTGTGGATAGACTAAGAAGATGCTATCACTAATCAGCTATACTACCTTATATGGCAAGGCAGGCAAGGCATTCATTAGAATTTATTGACTTTTCATACTTTTTCCCCAATATTGTAGTATGTGATGTTTTAAGACTCTTCATTTTAAAGGAACATTATATGACAATTGTGTGGGGATTGTTAAATAGTGACAGCCCTGTTTGGTACCTAGTAAAATTATTTGCCTAGACATTTATTTTATCTTATCTATTATCCAGATGATTTTCTACAAATTATTAATTATCTGGTTTGTTATCTTTTAAATATATTACCTATCGTTTTCTGTTATCTACCAAGTTGGAGAAAGCAAATAGTTTGAAATGTCACACAAAAATTAATATGCCAGAAAATACAACATTTATAATTTTTTTGTAATTTTTTTGCAGGGCTTGTACCATTCTCTTGTATCTTCACTGGAAGGAAGAAAGGAAAGATCAGAAACAGAAATCACAAGTCGTTGTACAGTGTTTCAAGATGGCTGTGTGTGACCGGTTAAGTGTTAATCCAGTGGATATTGAAGGTGGATGAAAGCATACGGTATGAGTTATAAAAACATTTTAATACTACCTTTTGACAGTGGCATGCAATCAATTTTTAATGATAAAACTTCGATTAAGTATTCTGTAACTCTAATGTAAAATCAAATATTTATAATAATAGCTATTCAACAATTATTATTGTCTTCAATTGTTTTTTTATTGATATGGCGTTAATCATTTATATTACACTGTATATTCAAAGTATTGCAAGTTACTTCAACAATAATTGCAAATAACTACTAAATAAAATGTGTATAATTTTACTTAACAGTCTCTTCTCTGACAAGCACCTCAAACCATTGCAGTCATTCCCAACTCTATCTCTGAGCTAGGTAAATTACATTTATATCTGACATATATTTTTAATTTTATAAAGGATTTATTTACTTTTTGGGGGTAATTGCTTCAAAGTTGTATAAACGTATGTGTTGTAATATCATGTGAGTGTATAGCCGTGTTGGTAGGGAAGCTATTCATATTGCGAACATGCTTTCATTGTCATATCTACTCAATGTTCTTGGTACTTTTACTCTTTGGTCACTTTAAGTAAATCGAAAAGTAAATGTACCGAAAATATTGAGAACATAGGATAAAGTTCTGTGTTGGTAGCAATATACATTTGCTGCATTACCTTCCAGTAAGGCTGCAGTAGCAATATGGTATAGCTGTGCCAGCAATATGAGATGGCTACACCAGCTATATAATATGGCTACACCAGCCATATGAGATGGCTACACCAGCAATATGATATGGCTACACCAGCAATATGATATGGCTACACCAGCAATATGATATGGTTACACCAGCAATATGATATGGCTACACCAGCAATATGATATGGCTACACCAGCAATATGATATGGTTACACCAGCAATATGAGATGGCTACACCAGCCATATGAGATGGCTACACCAGCAATATGAGATGGCTACACCAGCAATATGATATGGCTACACCAGCAATACTGGAGTGGTTGGGGCAACAATATTATGGAAACTGCAACAACACTAGTATTGCTGGGCCAGCAATTCAGCCCTTTCCCAGCAATCTATAGATTGCTGGGGCAACAATAATTCTGGCTGCGCCAGCAATAAATTTCCAGCAAGAATCGTATTGACGTCACAGCAATAATTCTCACTGTCATAATACTAGCATAACTGTATTGCTACCGCAACAAGAATTCTGGCTGCCCCAACCATACTTTTTTTTCCGTGAACCATTTGTTGCGGTACCACGTGACGTGAACGGTGAACTGACCAATGGTGAGTGACCGAAACCGGAACCGGTGCTTTTTGTGCAACTCAGAGTGTCAATTGTGTCTCCTTAAGTTTCCAACCGCGTTTTCCATACACGGTTTGCAACGCAGTGTGATAGAGACTTAAGGAGCGTTCGAAACATCGAGCCAAGCTCATTTTCAGGACATCCACGCTTCTAAACCGAATAAAACAGTAATGCTATTTTATCTTTGTATTTTAACATGGAGATAACATTACATTGTCTTTATATTATATTTCTCTGCATTTTCTAAAGAAGGGAATTTGTAGGGATGTGAAACTTGAATATGTAGAAGATCAAATTCAAAACTTGAATGAAATAAAAATGAAGATTTAATTACAATTATTAAGCTTACACCAACATAATTTTATTCCTAATTTGGTACTCGTGTTTATGTGAAAATGATTTAAAATTATAAATGTTATTATTTTAAAAGATATGATCGTACCCTATCTGCTAAATTTTAATTTAAATAAGTTTCACAAGACGATTAAAGAGTTTGAACGAACTGATGTCTCCAGGGCATTTTATCCCCAACCTTCTAAACATTTACATCATACGCCGTTCGATACTTCAAGATTTGCCTTTATTATTTTCTCTTTTGTTACATTATTTTTTTATGTTATGTATAAATTCTGTTCCATATTAGGGAAGTATCGTGAGAATCTGATTTCCGAATAAAATATGTTTTATGAAACTTGAGATGTTGCTGAATAGTACAGTTTTGGTATTATTATTGTTGTGAGCGATAATTTGCCAAGTTTGATAGATTTCTTCTTATTTTAAAACAGGAGAATTGAGAATGTCATCACGATATTCTGTATTGCCATGACAACAAAGGAATCACCATTGAAACCAATTGTTGGGAACTCAAAAATGATATCACAGAGTGCTGATTCTCTTCACAGTTTGACCTATTGCGGGCCAAAAGTTTACTCTTACAGTACTTCTAAAGTACCTATGCCTCGTTTGTTTAACCCATCACTGAGATGTAAATGCTTGAGAAGAAGAGAATGATCGTCATTCTCTTGGTTTCAGCACATAAGCTGTTCACAGACAAATGCGGTCGTGTGGTGAACTGCCTCTTCATCAAGTGCTACGTCTCTTGTAGAGAGGCTGACGGGATTCCCCAGGGATGTAATCTTGTCGGGATCTCCAGTCGCCCAGCGCGAGAACCCTGTCGACGACAGCGGCTCTCCTGCAGGACAAAACAAAATTACACTAGGAAAACGGTATGTGTAACGCGTTGATGAGCGAGCCCCAGTATTGCATGCGAAGATATGTGCGCTTGTATACAGAGCCGGTTTTAGGCAGTTTGGTGCCCTGTGCCAAGGAAACAATTGCCCCCCCCCCCCCCCCCAAACAAACTTCAGAGATGAAATTCGTCGAATCGTGGTTGCCCACGATTACAATGGGGGGTCTGGGGGAAGGGCCCCCCAGCATAATGCGGGTCCGGGGCGCATAGCCCGGGAAAAATTCTGCTTCTAGATCGCATTTGCCGCCTTTTTATTATACTGATTGGATTACAATAGGCAATAATATAATTTATACATTTCAATGCAGGATTATAAAACTTTTGATTACTATTTGACGAATTCAACGACCACTCGGCGCCCCCTCGAGCTTGACGCCCTGTGCGGGGGCACAGGTCGCACACCCCTAAAACCGGTCTTATTGTAAGTTTCTGATCTGCAGACCTTAGAAAGAGTCGAAATGAAATGCTTTTAAGGATTGAAAAATATCTAATATTTATTTCAAGAAATTTGAAACAAATTAATAACGAACATGTCAATAAAATGACAATAACTTTTGGAGGTAACGACAGTTGAAGAAACGCAAGTCAACAGTCACGGCAATCTCGCAATTCCTCACCACTCTCCAGTGCTTAATTTGGGCGTAAGCCCGGGTAAGCCCGGCTTACCCACCTTTTTTGGAGGGTAAGCCAGGCTTATGCACCTTTTTATATAAATATTATCTTTATTATTAATAACACTGTTAAATACAACACATTTAGTCGCCCTCTACAAACTTTTTTTTTGTGGCGATAAAAATTGGTACAAATATTTTACAAAAAGCGCAAAAACGCACCAAATTCATTCCAGATTTTCAAAAATTTTCCGGGGCTTCGCGCCCCGGACCCGCGTTCTTCTGGGGGGCCCTTCCCTCAGACCCCCCATTGATTCCGCACGGTATTGCGTTTCCCATGACAATTGTAGGGTGGGTTTACCCCAAGATAGGTAAAATATACCGGGTGGCCCAAAAAAATCGTCCAATGGGCGAGACAACGCTGTGAAGAAACTACTGCAGATATTAGTCCGAAAATTTTACATTTTATAATTAACATACCAATGTTTGATGTGTGAAAGTTTCAAAAATATTTCTATTGTAGGAAAAAAGTTACAGCTGTTCGAATTTGGTTGTCGAAAAATCAATTATACGGAGCTCGAAGAGCGCGCATTCAGAAAAAGTCCAATGGCATGGACATCTTTATTTTTAATATTACGGATGATATATGGCTGAAAATTTCCAATCTTATTCAAAACATATGATTATATATTGGATACAAATTTCAATACATTTGAATCAGTGGTACGAAAGTTATGGTATCTTGAATTTGAGCTTAAAAACAGAAAACACTGGAGATAATTTCACTTCTAAAATTAACATGTGAAATAAAACTTGAGAAATTATCTCTCGTGCATTCTGCTTTTAAAGCTCAAATTCTAGATAACATAACTTTCGTTACATTCATTCAAATGAATGGAAATTTTTACACAATCGATAGTAATATATTTTGAATAAAATATGACATTTTCTGCTTGATATCTTCAGCAGTTTTGAGTAAACAGCGTCGCGGCCATTGGGCATTTTCTGGACGCGTGATTTTTGAGCTCCGTTTAATTGATTTTTCGACAACAAAGTTCGAACATCTGTATCTTTTTTCCTATATAAGTTATGGTCTTATAACTTTCACATATTAGACCTTAGTATGTTTTGTATAATTGGTGTAATTTTCACAGTGATTGGACGTTTTTTTGGGCCACCCGGTATATGGGACGCTAGAGATCTTGGGCTTACCCACCTTTTCTAATACAAATTAACCACTGCCACTCTCTATATGTAGCGCTCGACAAGGCAGATCACTCCTTAGGCCTCTTTTACGACCTGCTGAAGGCGTTGGATACCATCGACCACTGCCTCCTCCCTCACAAGCTAGAGCTTTGTGGTATAACGTTTCCTCCTTTCTATCCAACCGCTCCCAGGCCGTAATTCTCCCTTCAACCAATCCAGACTCTCCCTCCTCGATCACCTCGTCCTCCTAAGCTGTTCGTTACGGGCGTGCCCCAAGGCTCCGTCCTCGCTCCTACCCTCTTCCTCGTCTTTATGAACGATCTTCCCGACCGCATCACTCACGGTAACCTCTTCCAGTTTGCAGACGATACCAATCACCTTCTTACGGCTCCTAAAGCAAATTATTTCCTTCCCCTTATAGAGACAGCCAACGAGTAGTCAACTGTCATGTCAACTTACTGCTCGAACAATAAGCTTGCTCTCCAACCCACCGAAACAACTTTCACACTCAATCCCACAAGCCGTCCGTCTCCCCTCTCTTCCGCATCAACAGCCATGCCATCCCCAGCACCACTTCTAATTAATTTCCTTGGCATCCACCTCACTCCTGCTATCAACTACAGTTTCTTCCTAGGGCAGACACACTCATTGTTCTTGGTTTATAAGGTATCATAAAATCATTTGCTCTCTTGTATCCTCGACCATTTATGGCCCATCCCTTGTTCGAGGTCGTTTACAACCTTGTAGCTCTTAGAAGTTTAGACACTTTTAGGTTTTTACGATAGGGCCAGGTCTATTGTAAGTGTCTCTAATACATTATAAAACGAGAACAATGAATGTGTCTGCCCTAGGAATAAACTGTAGTCTACTCACGTACAACACACGGTCTCCAATCATGCTACTCGGGGAAACAACACAATACGCACTCTTCCCTCTCCTTCACCAGCAGCCCTCACTACATCTGCACGATCACCAAGCACATCATCACCTCTTTCACCTGGGCCGGCTCCAATAGTCTCAACGCCTACAGTTTTTCAAAGTATTATTTCAATCAAACATATGTTACTTTTTCTGAAATTGCACACACACAAATGTCATATTTGTTCTATAATGTGTGATGGTTTCAGCTCTTTATCTTTTAAAGTTCTGTTGAAGTGACCTCTCAAACAGGTTCAATTTTATTTGCGCCACCCGCTACAATACTTATCTTCTTGTTCAGTTTCAGGGCACCTTTTCTGTCAGGCGCGTAGGAAGGGGGAAATGGGGACCCCCCCCCCTACCTCTGATTCAATTCCTCTCCTACGTGTTAAAATAGTGTTAAAATTGCGTTAAGTGCTAAAATTGCGTACCTAGAAAATATGCACCAAATTCCCGATTGAAATTATTTCTCCCCGCCCCCCTTGCAAATGTAGTTCCTACGCGCCTGTTTTCAGTGATTAATTTGGACAAGTCATGGCCACCTTGATTGATGGCCTCTCTCTCTAAAGTTTGTATTTGAACACTCGACTCACCGAAGATGGTGAAGAACTGGTGTTGAGTTGTGTTAGATTCCCTGATGCCAACCCACGTGTAACTCAGTCCATTTTGTTTCGTAAGGTTGGCAATCGCCGTCGCCTCTGCCTCGGAGTTAATGATGACGAGATGACTTCCCCCCTCTTTTTCACAAGCTTCCTTGGCCTGCTGCCATAGCACTGCGATGCCCTGGAACTTGTAACAGCCCAGGTCGGCGATGCGGCTGTAGCCAGGGAGGATGCACGGGGGAGGAGTTGTGACAGACGGCGTCGTCGGCGATGTTGTGAGAGGCGTTGTTGATGTCGGTGGTGTCGCAGGCAGTCCGTTTGGATGAGGTGTAGCTGTGGACAATTAATGAGTTATCTAGATCCAAGAATTGTACAATCCACTCACAGACTACGAACTTACTCCAGGCCTGGGCTGCTTCAGCTAACGCAAAGCATATATATTATTTTCTGGGTTCATGTATATTAGGACGGTTGAGTAGTGAGTTTGGCCTTGAAGAGTTTTTTTAACCTCTGTTTATCAATATCTTTTACCAATTAACTGTTAATGAAATAAGGCTTTGTACGAGTCGTCAGAACAGTCCAATGAAAATTATTTTTATAGCTTGGAACGATTTATTAGTTTTATTTTGTCCTACAGACGATCAGTGCCCGAAAATAGTAAAAATAAGGCACTAATCGTCTGTAGGACAAAATAAAACTAATAACCCATTACAAACTATGCAATTATTTTCTTTCAACAGGTCTTAAGACTCGTACAAAACCTTATTTTATTACCAATAACTTTGGTCAAAGATATTGATAAAAATAAATTAAAAACTAGTTAAGGCCAAGCTCACTACCGCAGCCGTCTTAAACGTTTTTTTTTTTTTTTTATTTATACATAATTGTATTTCGGTCACTTAATACACATGGAAAAAACAATCAAAGATCAAAAAATTTGAAGTCCTAAATACAATCATGTTGGTTGTGACTGGAATCACACATAGAGGAACTGTGAATGTGGGCTGATTGATTTAAAGATTCAATAAACTGAAATTATCAAGATGGCTGAATTGTTGCAAGTATTACTGCCAGCGTTGGGCCGGAGAGACTGGGGTGTTTGGGGGTTAGTGTGACGACCTCCCTCCACCTGTTATCAGTCTCTCGACGGCGCGGGTTGTGGAGGCCCGTGCTGTGAATGTCACACCGTCCTTCGGATGGGACTTTAAGCCGTTGGTCCTCTTGGTATCTTTCGCCAGGAGTAGGCTACATGCCGGTACCGGGTTTCCTCTCCTCCCTTCTCTATAATGCATAGATGCATAAATTCCTCAAGTAAGGATGCAATGTAGACCTACATTGCATAATTTCCTTACTTAAGGAATTTTATTCCTCTGAGGATATGGAATTAGGAATTACGGGAACCAATTGACCAAAGGTAGGCGTTGATGGTAACTCCAGCGTTCTTCAAAAATACAAATTTTTAATTTTGACATTTCAATTTCAAAGATATCAATAGAAATAGCTCACACTTGTTTAATGTATCACTTTAAACAGTACCTACATTCAATCTATTTTTATTTATAAACTCGTATAAATCATGTTTGATGGTGCTGGACAATAATTACAGGTGGTACAATGAAACAAATTATATGTTGACAGGTTTGTTGCCAAAGCGTTTTAAGATACTTAACAATATACTAGGAAAACGCTCAGTGTAACGCGTTGGTGAGCGAGCACGGGGACATGCAAATTCTCGAACCGGAAATGCGTACACAAGCACAGAAAACATATACATCCATATTGAATTGAAATATGATAACTCAATCAACACAACATATTATTATGCTTTTCATTGAAACTTGAAAATAACATCTAAGCATCTAAGAACCCTGGTTAAAATAAAACAAATAAGATTCAATCCAATTGGCACTGGAAAACATTCATTTTGATACTTCATTACTGACAGATATTAAAAATGTTAATAAGTTCATACGTTCTTAACTGATTGGGATGAAATTTTGTAAAATAAGAGACAATGTTGGTCTTAATGATCATGCAAAATATGAGTTTGATCTGAATTATCGAAGACCGTTTTCATTTTTCAGCCTATCAGGAGATATTTATTTAAATTTTAACCAATTGATGGATTTCAAAAAAATTATGGTCTGCAAACAGAGAAGGTTGGTTTTACATGTGTGCAAAATTTCAGCTAGATCAAAGTAAAACTCTGACCTGTATAGCCAAAATATGAATTTGATCAGATTTATCGAATACCATTTTCATTTTTCAACCTATCAGGAGATGTTTATTTCAATTTTAACCAATGAATGGATTTTAAAAAAATTTGGGGCCTGCAAACAGAAAAGGTTGTCTCTACATGTGTGCAAAATTTCAGATCGATCGAAGAAAAACTCTGACCTGTACAGCCTCACCCAACAGAAAAAAAAAAAAAAAAAAAAAAACAGAGGCCCGTGCCAAATGAGCCGAAAGGAGACGCTCGCTACGCTCGCTCAATAATTAGAAAGTTTAATGCTTTACTTTTAATAATGGCACTTTATAGATTGTCAAACTGTTAAATTCTGTAAGAATTCATGTGTAAACTTTGTCGGCCAATGGAATGACACGATGCATTACCTTGAAGGTAGTAACATAACCCCCCCCCCCCCCCCCTACACAATCTCGCCCAGACTTACTTGTTATCGTCAATTTGATGTGGTAGTTGGAATTCCGTCCGCCGCAGCTTGATGTCTTGGAATGAACTTCTACACTCGGCATTGCTGTTTCACATGACCCAGCAATGTCGTGATCTTGGGTCACCTGCGAATTATGTTTTTGGTCTGATCATATTGTTGGTGACTATGGTTCAGTGATTTGTGACTTGTCTACAAGTCACAAATTATGCAGATAATTATCTATAGATAATCACCTATAGATAATTATCTACATAATTTTTTGTATCTATTATAGATAACTGTATATTTGGTTATCTACACTCACTGTAATAAAATGTTCTTTAGCCGAAATACAGGCGCGTATGAAGGGGGGGATTGGGGGGATCATCTCCCCCCCCCCCCCTAAAGCAGACAGACTTACCATTCACCATACAAATTTAAGTTTAGCATCCCAGAATTCAATTTACATTTCTTAAGTTCTAAAAATTACGCCCTGCGGGGCAACAATATCAGGTTCTTTGTTGTAATTTTTTTAAGCATCACATAACTTTTAAATTGCTAATATTCGAAAAAACGCCCTGTGGGGCAACAATTAGAGAGTAGTTTGCTTCAGTTCGTGCATCTTAGAGCTCCAGAATCCCCCTTCCAGGTGTCGCATTCCCCCCTCACGATGAAAGTAGTTCCTACGCGCCTGAATTCTTACCTCCGTGATCACGTGACCAGTGTCATTGGTAAACATGGCGACCAGCAGAGTGGATTCACTTTGACCCTCGACCCTCCCCTGGCTTCGAACAAGTGCCACATAGAAGAAGACGGCCAGAAGACACTTGCTGAACAACATGTTGCTGCGTTGTAAGATTGAACTCTGCTCAGTCGTCAAGTCAATGCTTTCTCCATTCAAACCTGACACTAATACATGAATCCATGCGAGTGGAGGGGGAAGGAGTTGTGAGGACAAGCAGTGGCGGATTCATTGATTTTATTTAATTGTCTACAATTTTTTTGATTGATTTGTCGTCCAGATATATTTACCCATAAAAAACACTCCGTGTAAAAATACCAGCCAAGTCTCTTCAATTAAAAAATATAAGAAATCTAAAAATTCAGCACTGAAAAGTAGGGATATCAAAAAATTGGCCAAGTCAAAACATTTCAAAAAATACTTTGCGCATCGTGCATTATAAATAGTATAGAAGTAGGCCGGAAATCAAATATACTCATCTATACATCTATAATAATGCACTAAAAAAACGATGCGCCAAGTATTTTTTGAAAAGTTTTGACTTGGCCAATTTTTTGATATCACTACTTTTCAGTGCTGAATTTTTAGATATCTTATATTTTTTTAATTGAAGAGACTTGGCTGGTATTTTTACACGGAGTGTTTTTTATGGGGATATCACTCCATTTTTCAGTTTATTCTTGCAACTTATAACATAATACCTATTGTGGCACAAAGACTTAAATTCCTTTAAAAAATACGCCTTTGTGATTTGGTTTCTAAGAAAAGTTGCGCTTGTTACTTGTTTATGCTGATAATAATATGCTGTGATGAAGTATAGCGAAAGTATCGTTCCAATCGGTCCAGTGGTTCTCGAGTTATGGCATCCCTTCCGGTTTTCAAAATGGCGGTTGACATCACAGCCACCTAAAATTTGAATCTATAAATGTTTTGAAACATTATAAGCCTTCTGAATATGTAGATATTGTTATAAGAGATGATTTCAGTCAAATTTTGCATTTTTATGACGTAATTTCCGGTTTCGATAATAGTACAGGTCTATTTCGACTATTGGTATTTTATATAGATGACCGTCCGAATCGTTTGGCGCTAATTTTGTCCTGATCGGGCCATCCGTTTTTGAGATATGACGGCACTTCCGGTTTCAAAATGGCGGCTTCCGGTTGGTTTTATAAAAAGGCACCTCAGACGCCAAAAGTGCACATGTGTTAAAAATTTCAGAGCGATCGGTTCTGCCGCTTAGGCTGTGGCGGTGATAGCAACGTTTCCTGACCAGGAGAATAATAATTACCCCATAAAAATACACTCCGTGTAAAAACACCAGCCAAGTCTCTTCAACTATAAAAAAATAGAAGAAAACTTAAAAAATCAGCACTGAAAAGTAGTGATATCAAAAAATGGGCCAAGTCAAAACTTAATTTTAAAAACCAAAATATACTTGGCGCATCGTGTACATATAAATAGTATAGAATATGCCAAAAATTAAATTTAATAATATATAATATACCTACAATACTCTTAAAAACGATGCGCCAAGTATATTTTGGTTTTTAAAATTAAGTTTTGACTTGGCCCATTTTTTGATATCACTACTTTTCAGTGCTGATATTTTAGATTTCTTCTATTTTTTTTATAGTTGAAGAGACTTGGCTGGTGTTTTTACACGGAGTGTTTTTTATGGGGATATCACTAATTTTTTTAGTTTATTTACACAACTTGTAACACACATCGGAGCAACAATGACTAATTCCTTTGAAAAAATAAGCCATTTTCAATTTGGTTAGGTATACTAAGAAAAGTTGCGTTTGGTACCAAAATATGCTTAAAGTGATATTACATAAAGAAAAGCGAAATATTCGTTCCAATCAGTCCAGCCGTTTTCGAGATATGGCATTACTTCCGGTTTAGCAATATGGCGGCTGAAATCACTGCCACCTAGAATTTACTTATATAAATGTTTTGTATCATTATAAGCCTTCTGAATATGGTTAATGTAGTAAGAGGTGATTAAAGTCAGATTCTTAATTTTTATGACGTCATTTCCGGTTTCGGTAATAGAACACTTCTTTTTAGACTATTGATGTTCCATAAAGATGACCGTCTAAATCATTTGGCGCTAGTTTCATTCCGATCGGTCAAGCCGGTTTCGAGATATGACGTCACTTCCGGTTTCAAAATGGCGGCTTCCGGTTGGTTTTATAAAAAGGCACCTCAGACGCCAAAAGTGCACATGTGGTAAAAATTTCAGATCGATCGGTTAAGCCGTTTAGGCTGTGGCGGTGATAGCGGTGTTTCCTGATATCATCATCATCATCATCATCTGAAGAAGAAGAAGAAGATGAAAGTGATGTAATTTCACGATTTTCAAGGCCCTCTAGCTCGCAAATGGTATCACCTATTGTTGGCTCACTTGGAATATTTGGTAGGGGGGTCCATAGCTCCAAATTAAAATATTTCTCAACAATGTGATATTTCCCATTTTTGAGATCCAGTAGGCCGAAAATACTATGTTGTTGCTTACAGTAAAAGTGTTTGGTCTGCTCCTCAGATTATTAGGCATTTACAGTATGTTGAGTGATTGTGAGCGTACAGTACGACTTGGCTGGGTGGAGCGACCGCTCCACTAGATCAGTTATATTTACCCCATAAAAAACACTCCGTGTAATAATTCCAGCCAAGTCTCTTCAACTTAAAAAATTAGAAGAAATCTAAATATTCAGCACTGAAAAGTAGTTTTTTGTATTTATAGATTTTATTTAGCTTACTAAGCCAGTAACATTACAGATACACTTGTTACCAACAGCACATATATTACACTTAGAATACATCATCAACTGATTGTCGCTTTATCCACACAATACAATGAGCTTTAAATGAACATACATGTTTTTCATTTCTAATGTCTACAGGTAACCTGTCATAAATTTTGCTTCCAGTGTTAAAAATTGATGCATACCATTTCTTACTATAACAGTGTTTCTTAAACCACATTCCACTGCTGGCTGCTCTAGTACTAATATTATGAATTGTTTTAACATTATCTAATTTATCTAAGATGTATTGTGGCATAAGGCCAATACTAATTTTAAACATAAATATAAGAACTAATAGTATCACAGACTGCTTAATACTCAGCCACTCCAGCATGTCTAACATTGTCAAGATAGGTGTTTCTCTACCACATCTGATGATCGTTCTCATGGCCTTATTTTGTAATATTTGTAATCTATCCAAGTGATTTTTATTTACATGTAAGAGAATTGTTGCTCCATATTCGAAATGTGGCTTAATTATGGTGTTGTATACCATACATCTTGACCAGTACGACAATTTTCCTCCTATTCTTCTGAGATATCCTATCTTTTTTCCTATCTTCTTTATCATATATTATTCAGCATGTAGTTTAAATTCTAATTTATCATCTAATATTATGCCTAAGTATTTAAATTCTTTAACAACTTGGATCTCATCCCCTCTTATGTTTAACTTTACATTACACGTTAACAGTTGTTCACTCATCTTATTAGTAACTCCTATGAACATTGATTTGGACTTATTTACATTTAGTTTCAGTTTGTTAATCTCTAGCCATGTAGCAATGTTTTCTAACTCGCTATTCATTTGCGACATCATTTCAAATACATTTGATCCACTCAAAGAAATAACCATATCATCCGCATACATGTTGAGGAACATATTAGAATTACACATTTTCAGGTCATTGATATATATTGTAAATAGCAGGGGTCCTAAGACAGAGCCCTGCGGCACTCCATTATGACACTCCATCCGATCAGAAATAGCATTACCATATCGAACTTTCTGGCTCCGATTAATAAGATAATCCTCTAGCCATGCCAATGGCATACCAGTCACTCCGTAAATGAACTCCAGTTTCTTCAGCAGTCTCTTCACGTTGACAACCTCAAACGCTCTTTTGAGGTCAAGAAACACTGCAATGGTAACCTCTTTCCTGTCCAGATCTTCCAACCACTTGCTAATGACATTTTGAAACGCAGTTTCACATGAGTGGATCCTCCGAAACCCAGACTGATGGGGAACAATTAAATTATTGTTCTCAAAGTACTCATACAATTGATCATGTACTAAAGTCTCAAATACCTTATCTAAAACACTTAACATATTAATCGGTCTAAAGTTACATATTTCAATTGAGTTAAAAACTTTACATACTGGTTGTATGACCGCTTCTTTTAGCATTTTAGGAAATTTACCTTGAAAGAGTGACATGTTTATTATATCTAGCAGTAAATTTAATTACCTGATAGGAATCTTTGAAAAGCCAAGTATTTATTCCATCAGTTGACCCTTTCTTGTTTTTTAGTTTCCCCACAGCTTTGTCCAACTGCATTATTTTAACATTATTGAATGACATTAAGGTGCAGGTGTTACTTCTTTTAAACGTTTCTAGTTGTACAGATTGTTTTAACTCATCAGTCAAATTATTCATATCCACATCCCTGATGCTTTCAACAATCTCCTCTACACTATATACGAAGTACTCATTAAACACATTCGATATTTTCTTACAATCCTGTATAGTCTCACCATCCACGTTCCTAATTTCAGATTTAGAACAGTTTTTTTTACTGGTAGTGCTGACAATATCCTTTAAAGTCTTCCACAGCTTCACTGTGTCATACCTGACCTTGTCTATTTTATTGGAATAGTACTCACGTTCATTTCTTCTAATAAGTGATTTTACATGGTTTCGTCGCACTTAAAAACAGGTCCAGAACTCTTCTCTGTTATAATGTTTGGCTCGTATGTAACATATGTCTCTCACTTTTATGTTGTCAAGCACTTCACTATTTATCCATGGCTGTCTCTTCGTGCCTGCATCAATAACTTTAGTCTTCACCTGATTACCTTTACACTCAAGAATATTTCTTATTAATACTTCCATCTTTCCATCTACATCTTCATTTTGAATGGACCAGTCACATTCAATAAGATCCATCCTTAGTAGCTGAGCATCATACTTTGACCAGTCCTCTATAGTTTTAATTATTTTCTCAACATTATTATTGCTTACATTTGACGGACAGTTCATATTAATAACAAGCATTTCATGATCTGATATATTTAAGCTACTTTCTACTGAGACAGATATGATTCTACTGTTATTAGTTATTGCTAAATCAATCATTGTACTAGAAGACATAGTAATTCTTGTGGGCTGTGTTACTAATTGTTTAAGTCCATAGCTTTTCACAATCCGTTTAAAGCTTTTAGACTCCTTAATATTACTCCAATTAATGTTAAAATCCCCTACGTATAATGTCACTCCCTCTTTATCTGCATCCTCCTCAAACACATTATCTATGTACTGTAGGAACTCACTTAAGTTTCCGCTGGGAGAGCGGTAGAGCACATTGATGTTGCTATTAATACCTTTCAGTGTTACATTCACACCCAGCATCCAGTATAGTTTGCTTTGGTCATTCAATCTTGTAACATTATATTTAACATTATTTTTAATATAAAACATAACTCCTCCAGTGTTTCTACTTTGTGAGTTACATCTCACCATATTGTATCCATTTACTTCTATTTCCTTATCCAGTATTTCTTTGGTAACATGTGTTTCAGATACTGCTACAATATTAGGTCTTAACCGAAAAATCACATCTAAAAACTCTATTTTGTTCCTAACAATACTTCTTGCGTTTACATGTAATATGTCCCCATTAAAGCGGAGCTTTAATTGCTAATCTAGTGGAGCGGTCGCTCCACGCCAGCCAAGTCGTACGGCGCGCGCACACACTCATTTAAAAAGGCTGGAGCAAACCCACTTTTACTGTAAGCATCAAAGTGGCATTTTCGGCCTACTGGATCTTAAAATTGGAAAATCTCACATTGTTGCGATATATCTTAATTTCGAGCTATGGCCCACCCTACAACATATACCAAATTTGGGAACAATAGGTTACGCCCTTTGCGCGCTAGAGGGCCGTGAAAACAGTGTTTTAGGGCGGTTTTCATAATAATAATAATAATAATAATCTCAGTAGTAGTAGTAGTAGTAGTAGTAGTCTCCTGGAATTTAAATCCGGTAAACAGGCCACAGCCTAAACGGCTGAACCGATTGATCCCACATTTTTACCACGTGTGCACTTTTGGCGTATGATTTAACCTTCACCCCATAAATTTTTTGTGCCGCCATTTTGAAACCGGAAGTGACGTCATATCTCGTCAACGGCTGGACCGATTGGAACGAAAATTGCGCCTAACGATCCAGACGGTCATCTATATGCATGATAAGTAGCAAAAGACTAAACATTATGTTAAAGAAACCGGAAATGACGTAATGAAATTTGAAAATCATCGATTGGCTTTTTGGCAACAAAGGTTGATCCGATTATTTTGATATTTATGTAACGTATGAACTTTTGACGTCTCATGTGACTTGTTATAAAACCAACCGGAAGCCGCCATTTTGAAACCGGAAGTGACATCATATCTCAATAACGGCTAAATAGATTTCAACGAAACCAGCGCAAAACAATTGAGACGGTCAACTTTATGTATTATCATCAATAATATTTGCAGTTTCTTATACCTAAACCGGAAATGACGTCACACATTTTAATAATCTCACAAAATTTTATTTTGATGCAATAAATATACTATTTGAGACAGCTTATAAAATTGTAATCATGTTTCAAATATACTTCAAGGGGTCAGAGATTTCAGCCGCCATTTTTAAACCGGAAGTAACGTCATATCTCAAAAACTGGTAGACAAATCGGTATGAAACTAGCGCCAAACGATTCGGAAGGCCATCTCTATGGAATATGAACAGTACAAATAGAATTTTCCTATTTATGAGACCGGAAATGACGTCATTCAAATGTATTAATTATTATAATTCCCTCCTATACAATAAATACATATTCAGAAAGCTTAAAATGATACACATCATTTATAGAAATAAATTCTATGTGGCATTGCAGAAAGTTCAGCAGCCATTTTGAAAACCGAAGTGTTTCCATATCTCGGAACTGGGTTGACTGATTGGAATGAAACCTTTGCTATTCTTCGTGAAAGATCATTTAAAGCAATTATTTAGGACCATACGCTGCTATTCATTAGTGGTAACGAAATTGTAAAGGGTGATGATTTTTTAAAAGAATTTAGTAATTGTTCATTTTATATGTGTCACAAGTTGTTATAGAATAAACTAAAAAAAGGAGTGATATCCCCATAAAAAACACTTCGTGTAAAAATACCAGCCAAGTCTCTTCAACTAAAAAAAAATATATGAAATCTAAAAATTCTGCACTGAAAAGTAATGATATCAAAAAATTTGCCAAGTCAAAACTTTATTTGAAAATCAAAAAATACTTGGCGCATCGATTTTTTAAGGCATTTTAGGTCTACTATATGTTTGTATATTTTATGTATATTTTATATCTGGCCTATACTTCTAAGCTATTAATATACACGATGCGCCAAGTATTTTTTGATTTTCAAATAAAGTTTTGAATTGGCAAATTTTTTGATATCATTACTTTTCAGTGCAGTATTTTTACACGAAGTGTTTTTTATGTCCAAATTTGAAGAATACAATCTAAGTGAACCATCATTGTAAATTTAACAAAATTATAAAAATTAAAAACGACTTCAAAATAAATTTAAAATTGAAATTAAAAAAATTAAAAATAAAGCTAGGCGCATTGTGTCAAGAAGAAGGCAACATAAGAAAGAAGATGACGATAAAGGAGCCGAAGAAAGACAGAAAGTAGGAAGAAGATAGAGGAAGTCTACAATATGGTCGGTGCAAATTCAATGCGCCAAGCTTTATTTTTAATTTTTTTAATTTCAATTTTAAATTTATTTTGAAGTCGTTTTTAATTTTTATAATTTTGTTAAATTTACAATGATGGTTCACTTAGATTGTATTCTTCAAATTTGGACACAACATTAGGTTTTTAGTGTTGTGCTTGGCGGCAGTAACTGGGCGAAATGATTTCACGAATTTTAAGTGCGAAAATGTTTAAACAATATATTATTGCTTGGCCCTTCTTTTAGATCTCAATTGTTTTAAGTGGGAAGGTGCTTGGCAGTTTTTTTTACAAGTTTTTGTTTTTGTACAACATGTCATATGGGGTATAAGTTTATAGCAGCTTTCACTGATCATTAAGTGTTACCTATCATTACAGTTAACGCCAACAACGTCACTTCTTGTCTAAAGTTTTCTGTTTTTATATCAATAGTTCCGAAGTTAGTATAACGAAAGGGTCCATTTCTTTTGGTTGAATTTGAATTATATCAAATTATAATTTGTTAAAAGTTCACAGCTTTGAGTCATGTGAATAACGTAAATTGTAGGTGTATTGTTCCGGTGTAAACCGGAATTTGTGCGTTCATCTCGTAAAACGCGTATTTGTCGCCACTAGGTAAACTGAAAGGTACACGAAAGATGATTGCAAATGCGTTTCCTCATTTTTAAATTCTCCCATGTTCACTCTTTTATGTCAAAGTTCCGAAGTATAAACTCAATTGGTAAAGCGTGCAGGCTTACAGATGTTTACAACACATTTTAAATAAAATCCGGATGGTTTTTGGAAGGCAATGTAACTTAAAAGGAACTTAGTTAAGATTAACTAGCTGAGCCACCTGGTGTTTATAGTGCTGGTGGGAAGGAGTATGACGGGTGATGAAATTTACGCTACCCGCCTTACTCGCCTATGTACACGGATAGCATGGGCCGGCCTATACCTGGCATCTCCACCTCTCTGCCTCTCCCTGTCAGGTCAACTTAATGTTTACATTTGTTTGTTCATGGCAAATACGATCGATGTCCATTTAGTATTGTTGTCTTCTTCTATAGGTACTTGTAAACAGTTATCGAGCTTGCATTTTAATTAGTCCACTGATCTTATTTAGTGATTATTATATTGTTTTGTGATGTTGCTGTGGAAGATAATATTTTCATATTTTCAAACCAGGAAACAACTTCGTGCTATTGCCTAGATACTTGAAGAATATTATTGTATTGCCGATGTAAACAAGCCAGACCACTTCCGTATATAACGTTCGCATCAAAACCAATGTTTATTTTATTAGTGTCAGATTAGGAGGAACATCAGTTTCAGTTTCATTTATTTCCATTAAACAATGTCACTTGATGAGACTTTGACTCACAGTTTGGAAATAAATCATGACAATTTAAAAGCGTTTTATTATTCTAACTTTTTAACGTAAGCATTGTTGGATGATGAAATGAAATTTAAATCTCTCATACCCACAGATTTCCATTAATTATCATGGACCATTTAGTGTAGTTTCTTGTTTATTGTAACGGAGCTTCTAAGATTGACAGATTACAACATCTGAAATAATGAAATAATTTTTACTAAGTTGTAAACACCTAATAAACCTAGTAATGGAGCCATTTTGTGTGGTTTCTTGTTTCGTATCTGAACCATCAAGATCGACAAATTTGCTTAATTAAAATAATTAAATTTATTTTAGAAACTTAAAGTTGTGATCACGTAATGGATGCACGTAATGGAGCCTTTTTGTGTGGTTTCTTGTTTCGTGTTGTTCTTGTTTCTTGTTGAGCCACCAATATTGACAAATTAACTCTATTTTAAATAATATATAAGTGTGACAAATGAAAAGTTGTAAACACGTAGGTAATACACTGAATATTAGTAATGGAGCCTTTACTGAATTTTACTATTTACTAAATTACCTGAATTTTACATAATTAAATAATTCGGATAAATTAAAAGCTGTGACAACCTTATGCACCCAGTAATGGAGCCTTTTTTGTGTGGTTTCTAGTTTAGTAACTGAGCCACCAAGATTCTGTTGATTAGCATGACCACGAATTGTTTTATTGCACAACTTTACGTACAACGTGTACATTGACAATCATTATTAGAGTCCAATGAATATAATATTAAACAGAGTTGCTATGTAATCGTTGAATGTATTCGGATTAACATTTTGAATATATACACAAGAAGGTTAAACATTTTTTAAGTAAAGAAAAAGATAAAAAAATAAAACATTTGTTACGGGGATCGAACCCGGCAACGCCGTGATCGAAGTCACTTGCCTCATCGGACCGAGCCAATTCGCCACACTGAAATTAAACCTGTGTAGTATATCAAAGAAGAAAGGTAGAGCGTAAAACGACGTGCGCAATTCCTGTTTCCCTGATATCTTCACTGTTCACGATGGCAACCGGCGTGCCGCGATGGCGATGTTTCTGTCTATTGATGATCTTCACAGCATCCATTGGTAGTCTCATTTATTAAAAATGTACCAGAGCACCAGAGCATTAGTCTCTTAGAGTATTAGGAGCAAAGAGCACCTAATATACCTAGTAATGGAGCCTTTTTGTGTGGTTTATTGTTTCGTAACTGAGCCATCAAGATTGACAAATTAGCATAATTAAAATAATTAAATTAATTTTAGAACCTAATGCACGTAATGGATGCACGTAATGGAGCCTTTTTGTGTGGTTTCTTGTTTCGTGTTGTTCTTGTTTCTTGTTGAGCCACCAATATTGACAAATTAACTCTATTTTAAATAATTAAATAAGTGTGACAAATGAAAAGTTGTAAACAACTTATACTCTGAATATTAGTTATGGAGCCTTCACTGAATTTTACTATTTACTTAATTAACTGAATTTTACATACTTAAATAATTCGGATAAATTAAAAGCTGTGACAACCTTATGCACCCAGTAATGGAACCTTTTTTGTGTGGTTTCTAGTTTAGTAACTGAGCCACCAAGATTCTGTTGATTAGCATGACCACGAATTGTTTTATTGCACAACTTTACGTACAACGTGTACATTGACAATCATTACTAGAGTCCAATGAGTATAATATTAAAAAGAGTAGCTATGTAATCGTTGAATGTATTCGGATTAACATTTTGAATATATACACAAGAAGGTTAAACATTTTTTAAGTAAATAAAAAGATAAAAAATAAAACGTTTGTTACGGGGATCGAACCCGGCAACGCCGTGATCGCAGTCACTTGCCTCATGTGACCGAGCCAATTCGCCACACTGAAATATAAACCTGTGTAGTATATCAAAGAAGAAAGGTGGAGCGTAAAACGACGTGCGCAATTCCTGATTCCCTGATATCTTCAGTGTTCACGATGGCAACTGGCGTGCCGCGATTGCGATGTTTCGGTCTATTGATGATCTTCACAGCATCCCTGGACCTCTCATTTGAATATATATCCATGAAGGTATCATCGCTTATACAAATTAAAAAATAATATATGAAAAAAAAAGTTTTCCGGGATCGGGAATCGAACGTGTTATGCAGATGTCGAAGCCAGCTGCCTTCCTAACATGAGCTATCAGTCCGATGGGAATTAGAGCCGCTGTTTAGTGTATCAAAGAAGAAGGGCGGAACGTAAATATTGATAATTTTCCCACTTCCGGTTTAAATTTATTGATTTTTCTTGAAGTGGAGTGTCTAGCAATACATTGTCTTTATTGTTGCCAAATTTCAAAACTCTCGATGGACCCGTTTGACTTTTAAAATATTTAAAATTTAGAATTGTAATAACTTCACTTCCGGTCAAAATGTTTCAGATTTTCTTTCAAAGGGCACTGCTATAAATATGACTCTATGTCTCTGCCAACTTTCAACTCTCTAGGACAAACCGTTCAACCTGTGGAGAGGGGCAAACAAATTGACCGTGCCTAACTAACTAACTAACTAACTAACATGAAAGTCAATCCTTGCATGTTTGAGGCCCAAAATTCACCCCGAAGGGATGATCGCAGCACTTTGATATTTGGTTAGGTGTTGTCAGGTGGCTAAATATACCCGATAACCATGGTTTTCAACTTTCATTTCTAAATGCTTGCATGCGTACTGACACCCCGAAATCGGGCCCGAAGCGCTTGCAGTATAAGTCTGGTAGTAGCTCGCACATTGTATTAGAGCGGTGCTTGGCAGCGTCGAGCTAGCGCCCGACTAGATATATCTCTGGTGTAAGTCAGGCAACGTTGCACATGCTGCAACTAGGCTAATGGGTCTGTGAATGATGTTAGCTTGATGGGAGATGAAGAGTATAGGAGTCGCACGCTGGTGATACACTTGGCACAACTAAAAACGGTATTTGAACTAAACGGACCCTTATTTGCCAATTTTGTTATTTTGAATACCGTTTATAGTTGGTTCAAGTGTACCTCCTTGATCCTCGGTTCAATTCCCGCGGCCATGAATATTCATAATACATATACCTATGAAGTACTGAAGTCCTTTTCGGTATTTTTATTGCATATTTTCTAAAATAAAGTCCGTAGGTACCGGATTTTTCTTCGAGAAAACCCTCATTGTTGGTGCCTGTGGCCAGGTTAGTTATCAAGTTATTGGCAAAACGAAACTTAGTGCCCTCTTCGCCTATTCATAACGAAGAAAACGAGCCCACTTGCAAGTCTGTTGAGTGAAAATTGCGGTCTCTCAGATTTTTTTAGTGAAACAGCAATTTTTGTTCAAAAAAGTTTCGGGACCAAAATATTGGAGGCAAAAAAGGTCAAGTGGGTGGTAGAATCACTTATAGAATGATGAAATTTCATTATCTACCTCTTTTGTGAAATAGTTTGGCCAATTTCGTGTTTTATATGTTTAGTCACATGGTACAACATGAATAGGTACCCTTAAATAAAATAATACAAATTATATTAATGGGGAAAGGGGGAGGACGCCCCTTATTAATTTCCCTCCCAATCCAATTCCATTACTCAAATTTTCAAATTTTCCGGCGCTGTGTGCCGCAGACCCGTTTACTTCGATACAAGTCAAGTTGGGCAATTCAGATATGCAGATTAGACATCTCTAATTCTATTTTGTGATAGCAGAAAAAATACAATTTGAGATGAATAGACACTTGAATCTTCGAAACAGAGCACACAACTTCGTAATATTTAATCAAATATTTTAGAAATCAAATATAATAATAAACATTGAATGCTAATTACTGTTCAGGACGATGGTAATGAAAGAACATGAAGTCTAACCTCAAACCATGAAACAAGATTTTAATTTTGACAATTTGCATCTTGAAGATTGCCTTTATCTTGATTTGTATAATAGCAATACCCACTTAAGGGTATTCGAGTGATACCGTGATCATAAATATAAAATACTACATTGAGCTAACTTATGTACCCAAAGTTGTGGAAACGGTTCTTTCTCATTATAATAGTGATTCTACGACTGACGTGATCTTTTTCACCTCCACATATCGTATGAAATATTTTTTGGTGGAATATTACTTTTTCAATGGGACTAGGTACAATAAGTCCAGTAATTATCACTCGACATACTTGCATGTGGTATCATTATCTTCGTTATTAATAGGCGAAGAAAATGTAGATGGGTATTCTTTACTTTTTTGTTCATTTTTATTACAATCGTTATGAAATCAAATGTTTACTTCCCGAATTTTTCATCGAAGAAATGATCATCTAGTGAGGACTGTGGCCAGATATAAATAAAGTTCTTGAAAACACGCCTCGACATTCTCTTCGCCTATGCATGACGAATCACATGCTAGTCTGTATAGAGAGATAAATGCGGGACTTAGTGCAAACTCATTGAAGGAGTCATATTCCAGAAAAAAAATATGGAAAGGAAAATCCAAAGGATTCACGTGAGTTGTAGAATCACTTTTATAATTAGGAAAAATTTCGTATCAAACATTTATGATTAATTGAAATCACTCGCATACCTTTAACAATCGGCAATCGCAATCGTAATTTCCCTCCATTGATACTTCAAATATCCCCCACCCCTGGCTATTACAAATTTTATTCATTCGCACCTGAAGTGACAGTATGATAAGACAGAAAACAACTAGTTGACGTGGTATTGTGCACTAGACCGTGCGCCACTGGATAATGCAAGATAATGAATACACTATACAAGAAAACAATGGAATGACGTGTTTTAGATTCTATACCGTGTGGCGCAAAAAAAATCACACTGATTGAGAGGTCACTATCGAAACTTTTATAGATAGGAATCGGAAATTTGTACACATATTATTAGAAAACATAAGAAAATGTAATATGTGAAAGTTTCAAACAAATTCAAACATTAGGGTAAAATCAGATTAAACCAGATGAAATTAACGTGTTTGATGAATTGATTTGGAGTTACTTTGTAGGAATGAGGTGAATTTATGTTTATTTATGCATTATTAAATGAACATGAATTTATGCTTCATAAATCTATCCGAATTTGTCTTGGATTTATTAATTGGGTAAGTAATTATGTGAATTTATGTAACTTTCGTATAACGACATTAAGCGGAGTTAACATTTCCAATTCATCGTTGAAACTTTTCCCTCCATATCTCTTCTTGAAACCACGTCTCTATAAGATACACACATGCTTTACTAAATGGAGTCATTTTTATGTAAAATTGTGATCAACGCAAACTTACTTATGTACAGTCACTCAGGTAAACTAGATGTTTCATACTCTGCCTCTCTCTGACCCATAACATAAACATGTTTTTATATGGAGCAGAGAGAGATAGAGTATGAACCATCTAGTTTCCTTGACTATACACTCCCCCAAATAATAAACGGTACTCGAAAGAAAATGAATTGACTGAATGGTTTGATGGCATCATCCCATGAAGTCAGTGCTAACGCATTATCTAACTCTTTTAGGCTGATTTCATTGATAATAACAAGGATTGATTGTCAAGGAACCGGCCCAGCAGCCAATACGTTTTGTACCAAGTACCGTTTATTATTTGGGGAAGTGTACATAAACATGTGATATTTTTAAACTAGCCCTGGTTATTTAAACTTTTTTAAACTCAAAGTCACGCTATTTTAAACGCTGACACAAAAAAATATTTGTGAAAATTGCACATGTTAAATTTTCATATTTGTCCTAACATGTGAAAGTTTCATCTCTTTCTTTAGGTTTGATGAACCTTTCAAATAGGATGATTTTTTTGCGCCACCCGGTATTCAATGTCGAAATGTTTTATGGAATATTCTATACATTTGCATCAGGAAGTCGATTAATTATTTCATGTCCATTGGTGTTTAACCTAGATAATTTATTGAACTTCACGCTAATTGAGAAAATGCCACGAGAAAATCAAGTCCAATTGTCTGTTCTGTTACAAATCCAATTCAAATGCAAAATCAATACGAATATTAGAAGCAGAAGACACGAAATTAACTGTGTTTATTAATTATCAGCTGACCCGCCCGGCGTTGCTCGTGCTGGTGGGGCGGGTTACATGTGATGTGTGCAACCCGCATTACACCTATGTGAGAAGGATTGCCTATATTGCACGGCGTAACAAACATTCCACAGAGTTACATGTGATGTATGCAACCCGCATTACACCTATGTGAGAAGGATTGCCTATATTGCACGGCGTAACAAACATTCCACAGAGTTACATGTGATGTATGCAACCCGCATTACACCTATGTGAGAAGGATTGCCTATATTGCACGGCGTAACAAACATTCCACAGAGTTACATGTGATGTATGCAACCCGCATTACACCTTTGTGAGAAGGATTGCCTATATTGCACGGCGTAACAAACATTCCACAGAGTTACATGTGATGTATGCAACCCGCATTACACCTATGTGAGAAGGATTGCCTATATTGCACGGAGTAACAAACATTCCACAGAGTTACATGTGATGTATGCAACCCGCATTACACCTATGTGAGAAGGATTGCCTATTATGCACGGCGTAACAAACATTCCACAGAGTTACGTGTGATGTATGCAACCCGCATTACACCTATGTGAGAAGGATTGCCTATATTGCACGGCGTAACAAACATTCCACAGAGTTACATGTGATGTATGCAACCCGCATTACACCTATGTGAGAAGGATTGCCTATATTGCACGGAGTAACAAACATTCCACAGAGTTACATGTGATGTATGCAACCCGCATTACACCTATGTGAGAAGGATTGCCTATATTGCACGGCGTAACAAACATTCCACAGAGTTACATGTGATGTATGCAACCCGCATTACACCTATGTGAGAAGGATTGCCTATATTGCACGGCGTAACAAACATTCCACAGAGTTACATGTGATGTATGCAACCCGCATTACACCTATGTGAGAAGGATTGCCTATATTGCACGGAGTAACAAACATTCCACAGAGTTACATGTGATGTATGCAACCCGCATTACACCTATGTGAGAAGGATTGCCTATATTGCACGGCGTAACAAACATTCCACAGGGTTACATGTTGTTACTCCGTGAGCTGTATTTAAGCTTTACAGCCTGGAATGTGAATATATGATTTTCTTTAAGTTTCATGACGTGATTATTATTTCCGACGTGGTCTTAAAATTCAAATAAAAAGAAAATTAAAATTAAAAATATTAGAAATAAAGCTTGACGCATTGAATTTGCACCGGCCATGTTGAATTCTTCTTCCTTCTTCTCCATTATCATCAACTTCATTTTTGTATTTCTTTCTTTCCTTCTTTCCTTCTTTTTTTACTCCTTTATCGTCATCTTCATAATTTCATCGTCTCCTTGGGATTCAACTTCTTCTTATGTTGCCCCCTTCTTTACACAATGCGCCCAATTTTTTAATTTTAATTTTATGTTATGTAAAAAAATTGTTTTTAAATTAATTTAGTTTACTTTTTACAAATTTTGCAAATTTTTATTTTTCGTTTTAAATTATTATAATTTTTTTAAAGTTTACTATGATGGTTCACATAGAGATTTTTTAAATCTAAAATTTGGGTACAAAGTTAGGTATATAATGTTGAGATTGGCGGCAGCAAACTGGCCGAAATGATTCACGAATTTTTAGTGCGAAAAAGTGTAAACAATATCTTTATTTAGATTTCAATTATTTAGGGGGGAAGGTGCTTGGCAGTCTATTTACAAGTTTTTGTTTTTGTTAATGCTATATAGTTACAGATACTACAAAAAGAAAGCATTAAAATTACTTTCTAATTAGCAAACTTCGAAATAAACGTGGTAATATAATATGGGTGTTACACATCTAAACATACTCTCCTGTACTCGCTTGTGTACTCTCCTAAAACATCAGTTCAGTTATTCAGTTACTATGTTTTTCTTGCCAGCCCAGAATTAATTTTCATAATCATAGGCGGGAATATTAAAGAAAACATTTAGTTTTACACTGTTGGCACTCCTGTATAGACGTCAAAACAAAATCAGAGAACTGTCACCTGCCGTGAACTTACTCAAGGAACTTAGTTTAAACTGTAAAATAATAAAAATAATGTATTGTCCTTAAATAAAACCTTTTTAATTACCAAAATTACATAATTTAAAGTATTTTAGGTCTGTCTGTAGGACTCTGCGAGATTACTGTTGGTGTAAGTACCATTCTAACCTAACCTATACAACATTCTCATTCTGGTTTGTTCTAAAATAATATTGTAAAAATTATCTCGGTGGCCCTGCTTTCTAATACATTTTCATAAACAGTTTGATTTCCAGGTACCTTAGTCCGTTTCAACAATAGGTAACACATTACAAGGGGACCTGGAAATCAAACTGCATACCTAGGTAGGTACATGATTTTGGTTAAAAAGCAGACCCACACGTTGATAATGTAAGTGGTCTCTTGTTTGCAAATATCTTAAATTGCAGTTACCTATTGCTGAATACAGCAGTGAAGGGTACACACTCTCAACTTCCGACTCCGTATCCTTTTTGTGTTTGTTCACGTTTGGCGATGTCATACATTTTTTCATTTGCCCACCCAATCTGTTAAACCTTTGTATTGTTTTTCACATACAACACAGTGATTTAGGCATTAAATCAAAAGATAGAGACATAGCAGACAAAACTTTTTGTGAACACACAACACAAAAAATGCACAAAAATTTAGATTGGTAGTTTTGGATGTCAAGTCCCGTTGAATTCTAGTTGTAAGTTGTAACCGATGTAGTTGTAATATTGTTTCTTGTGTTTCTCTTTGCAGAAAGTGGAAACCCAAAGCTGCTGCGCTCTCCTGTGAGTTTGGTCCGAAGAGAGATTTTAACTCAACAACTACGGACTACAACATGCAGGTCAGTTTAGTTCAAACAATTACCTTCCAAGCGTGTTTTCTGCAGAGATGAGTTGCAGAATTGCACTGCAAAACTCTATAATTGAGTCCAAGGACTAAATTGAGCAATGAAGGTGGGCAATGACTTATGAAAAACAAAATTCTTACCATACGGTTACATAGGTTTCTTAAAAAATAACAATTTGTGATTCTGAAATGAAATTCAGAATATTAAAAGAAATATCTCACACTTGTTTAATACATCACTTAAAACAGTACAATCATTCTATTTTAATTATAAACTCTTATAAATCGTGTTTGATGATATGCAGGGCAATTATTATAGACTATAGTGGTACAATGCAACAAAGTATATTTTGACAGGTTGTTGCCAAAGTGTTTTGCATGGCAATGCCGTCAGTCAGTGTAGAGTTTACGTCAACTTTAAACAAGACCTCTCTAGAAGTTAATTAACACTGAAGAATACTCAAGTAGATAGATTGATGCATTACGATTATTAATGACAATTTGATTTGAAGACTGTCAAACTATAAAATTTTGTCAGATATAAACATTATTGTTTTAATGTCATGTGTTCTAATTTTGTTTGCCATTTTTGATTATGAATCATCTAAACTGTGTTGATGCCGTCTTAGGCGAAGGAGATCTACGTTGGTCAATTATGACTACAACATGCAAAAAGTGGTGTTTTAAAAGAGTAAAGGCTGAACTACAATTGAAATAACTGCGTAACGCAAACATAATGGTGACATAAAACGAAATTAACACGCATTTATCATTCTTATGATCCGGCAAATTAAAGTCAGATTCAGGAAACTTATGAAATTCAACATTCACTTTAAGTCCGTTACGTCGCCGTTATGTCATTGTAGGTTGGCCTTAAATTGGGATGTTAGTTGATTTGGTAAACAATTTATTATTTAACTCTTCTAGTGTCCTAGCGTATAACATTGTAACTTAGTAGCTGTCAAATGAGCCCTGTCATCAGCATTTTATCATTGTATGGGCTCTATTTCCATTTGTCTAAACATCTCTGTAAGGAGATTAGAACATAAAGGAAATTTGTTTTTAAATTTTTAATATTGTAGATTGATCGATTTTTCATTGGAAAATGTTGGCATGTAATATTGTTTAATGTGAGAAGTTTGTCAAAACTCATCTAGCGATGATCTATTGTAATCTAATGGCTGCTTGTTACTTTGAGTACGACGGTATCAAAATCATTATTTCCCATCTTTAGGAACATTTATTTCAAAAACTGTTCAAACTAAAGAGCCAATTTTTTTTATACACATTCCTCTCAGACTTATTAATGTGGCTCAACCGATCGAACATTCCAAAATATTTATTTTTAGAAATTACCATAATGAATTACTTTTTCCAACATTACAACTATATTTAAATATAAAATAATCCTAAAATGTCATTTAACTTGCAACTCCTGTCTTACAGTGAGGTTTCGATTTATTGGTATTGGGAAATCATGTTGTTTTTGGTTTGTAACTTTTAAAATAGGTGTTTGTTTTAAAAAATATTTCCTAATAGAATGTGTAGGTAACTATCTATCATAAAATAAGTTTTTTGTGTAAAGTTGGGACAACATAAAATTAGATTTACATTAGCCTAAATGTGACACAATTTTACTTGTCTGCCAAAGATAACATGGGGAAGAAAACTTAATTTATCTCAGAAACTAGACACGGAAGTGTTTAATTTTTTCAAGGATGTGTTACAATAAGTAGACAAAAAATTATGAAAATCTGAGACCATGCCCGATTGGCGATTGGATGAGCCACCTTAAAACATAAACTAAAATCAGCTAGGTACTGTTTTTAAATTTAAAAAAAAAAAACATTTACCTAGGTACCTAATTTAGTCGAGAAAACATTTTTTTCAATTCCATAATTAGAAAAAACATATCTCTTCAGGGTTTTATCGCAGAATCCTGATTTTAGCTCAATTTGCAGATAACATGTATAGTACGGGATAAAAATTTCAGCTCAGAAACTTCATCAGATTTTTGGAAAAAAATTCTAGCCATTACAACATTACATCTTAATCCTTTGTGTAACATTCCCTTTAATCAATAATTAATTGATAATCCGAAATAGTTTCGCATCTCCAACAGATGTTATTCTCAATTGTATAAACTTGTGTTGTAAATTTCACGATAATTATTTTTCAGATAAATTTCTCATGATATTTCTCCGATAGAGAATTTTCGGAGAATTGTTTTTTGTATCAAATATCAAAAGAAATTTCTTTGATAGAGAATTTTCGGAGATTTTGAACAAAATTTCAAGGTAGTTTATTTACCTATTCAAATGTAGGTGTATTACATTACTTTCAGTTGTACCAGAAATTGCAAACTTCAGAAATATACCTTGCCTCTAAATTATACGGAGGGTCTATCATCTATTATCATGGAATGCAATTTCATACCAAGTTAAAATGAAACTATGACAATTTTAAGACTTTGCAGTTTATTGAATCGAAATATAGAGCAACATTTTACAGCCAATCCACGACAAAAATTCTCCGGAGAATTTTGTTCGGAGATATTCTAGGAGAAATGTCTTCTTCCCGTGAAATCTCCATTATTATTTCTCCCCTCACAACACTAGTATACTGTATAAACTATAACTAAATGTATTGTTGTTTCTACTTTCAGAACCCTGCAGACTCGGAGGCTATTGAGGGAACCGTGAAGATAGAGATCGAAGAAAACCCAACCGAAATGAAACCTGAACTTGACCTAATGCCTGCTTTCGACCGTCATTACGTCTTTCTACCAGAAGGTCCAACCATGGACGCAGATCTTCACTCTGCAGCCACCTTGGTGCATTTGAAACAAGAATCAGATCCTTTCACAGCTCTGCCTTCCGTAGATACTGAGGTGAGTGTTAAGGTGGGCTAGGTATCACGGTTGAGTCCCATTTTTTTATTATTCAAAATACATGCTGCATTAGGCATGCAATCACAGAGGCGAAAACTAGAGCTCTGTGGGTTATCCCTAAACGAAGTTACAGCGCAGCGAAGACGGATAGGGGGTGGGAAACGCGTCATTCACACCCAACTCAGCCGTAAAAGCCTGTAAAGGTTAGGTGGGACCTACGTCACAAAAACCAGGTTTTTCAAACTTCGCGGGGCTCTAGCGCCTGAACCAAACATCGCATCGCGTTCGGGTTTTCGACATTCTACTTCTGGTTACAATATCTACAATATTCTCGACTTGTTGACCATGACAGCCCACCTTTAAGGTAGAACCACCATAACCTCAATGTTTCCGATTTTCTTGAAATTTTGGTGACATGTTATTAATCATTCCAAATTCAATCCCTGAAAAAATTAAACACTTCTCGTGTCCAGTTTCTGAGATAAATTGATTTGTATCCACTATGTAATCTTATGGAGGAAAAAGAAAATCGTGTAATATTTTGAGCGATCATAGCGAGCGTCTCCATTTGGCTCTTTTGGACACTTTCTCTGTTTTTTTGTTTTTTTTTGTTTCCCGACGATGCTGGACACATTGTTTTTCCGATCGAGCTGAAATTTAGCTCTCATACTAATATCATTCTAAATTAGTCTGGGATTGTTTTTGAGAGTTGCCCTTTGATTGGTTCAATTAAAAACATATCTTCTGATTAACCGAAAATCAAAATAGGTAGATCAAGTTCAAATTTTCGTGGTCATTAAAATTACCAGTTTCAATTATTTTACAATTTTTCAGCCCAATCAGTGGAGAACTTATGCACTTATTGACATTTTTCAAGTTTTGTAACTGTCAGAAATGATGTGTTGTTTTCAAAACAGAAAGAAATTCCACTGCCTTCTGGGTTGCTCTATGTAGCAAAGCATGATGTATTTTCTCAGTTTCAATAAAATACAGATGATTTAATTTTGATTGAGTGGATCATATTGCTGTACATAATGTATGTATGCAATAATGTAATGTACACTCGGCAAAACAAAATTGATCGTTGACCAAATTTGAATGACTGCTGGTCATGTCCCATAACTAGAGACTTTTTTGTTTATTTGTTAATTTTTGGGTCATTTTTAATAATGTTAACACTCTGCGCCGTAATTATTTGTACCGGAAATCAAAGCCGGAAATTACGTCATTTTGTTACCCATCTCGTTCTAAAGTCGGATTAGATCTTCCGAAATAACCACTCTCCGTCCCTAAAAACTGCCAAATAAAATTAAAATACTTTTGATGGCATTTGTTTATATTTTTCCTTAATATATATATATACATATATAGAACAGTTCACTAATTTTATTTGAGGTTGTATTATTTGCAATTATGATTTTTATGTGCAAATCCAAATTTAATGTTGAATTTTATTAAATTTCGTCAAAATAAAGTAACTGGTATTTCTTAGTCACGATAATTTTTGTATTTTGTTTTAATAAAAAGTCATATTATCAGCTTACTAATAAATACCTACTTCAAGCAATTAATGTAACATATTTTACATTGAATGATTAAATATGTGTGTGACTGAGGTCACTAAAATGAACGTTTCATTACACAAAATCCGAAATAATTTCGTAATTCGTAAGAAAATGAAATTTTCAGCTTGATATCGTACGTAGTTTTGAAGAAACAGCGTCCCGGGCATTGGAAAATTTCTGGACGCGCGCTATTTGAGCTCCGTTTAATCAATTTTTTGACAACCAAGTTTGAACAGATTTAACTTTTTTCCGACAATAGCAATGTTTTTGAAACTTGCACATATTACATTTTGGTATGTTTTCTAATATGTGTTAAAATTTCAGAATCCTATCTATATTATTTTCGATATAGTGACCTCTCAATCAGGGTGATTTTTTTGCGCCATGGTGTATAATCCTTGGTGAGATCACTACACAGCTGTGTTGGGTTAGTTCATCTAAAAAAGGAACTAGTTCCATAGCCAGGTCCATTGAACAAAATGTAACTAGTTCGAATTCCTAGTTCCTTTCAAATAAATAACTGGAATGTTACCTGGAAAGTTACCATGGAACTGTAAAAAGTTACTTTTAAGTTGCTTTGCCTTCCAAAAACCATCCGAATTTTATTTAAATTTGTTGTAAGCATCTGGAAGCTTTTACGCTTTTATGACACTAAAAGTGAACCTGGGAGAATTTAAATTGAGGAAACGCATTAACAACCATCTACCTTTCGTGCACCTTTCAGTTTACCAACTGGCAACAAATATGCGTAGTACGAGATGACGCACAAATTCCGGACTACACCGGAACAATAGACCTACAATTTTCGTTTTTCACATTTATTTATTTATGTATTTATGTATTTGTACAATATATCCAACAGAGTAAAACTCCACAAGTGGACATAACATATAAAATAACAACAAATTATGAAAAACTAACAGGGAAAAGCAATTGATACAATAAGTTAAAAATTAAAACAGGAAAAATTTAAATAATCACCACAAACTAAATTATACTAATCTAATGCTAATCTATGAACCTAATCTAAACTGGGGCTAAATCAAATACAAATTTATTAAAAGTGGACCTAATGTTTTCAATAGAATTGTTAAAAATATATAATGTGTTATCAATTTGGAAGTTAAAATTATCAAAAGTATACATCATTATATTAACACAAGAATGTTTCAAAATATTTATCCTACTTTTATGAGTTTTAAATGATGATTTGTGGCGAGTGGGGCGGGAAGGAACTGAAAAATTGATTTTAGACAGAAGTTGAGGACAGTCGATTGAGTTATTAATTAATTTATGAAGAAATAAAATGTCAGTTAGTTGTCTCCGTTGTGAAAGTGTGTGCAATTTAGCTGACCGGCATAAATCATTATAATCTCTCCTGTGGTATTGTATTTTATTTTTATAACAAATCCATTTTATGAAACGCTGCTGAACCTTTTCAAGAAGAGCAATCTTGGTAACTTGATGTGGATTCGACGCATAATCTAAATATGGTCGTACTGTTGTTAAAAATAGCATTCTGTTCGTCGGAATTGAGAAATACTTGAAACAAGTACGTCTCAGAAATCCAAGCATTTGAAAAGCTTTAGTAGCTGTGGCATTAATATGGCTTTTGAAAGATAAATCCGAGCTCAGCATGACACCTAAATCCTTAATTTTCTGAACTCGCTCAAGAATGTTACCGTTCAGCATGTAATTAAAGTTAAAATTTGATGCTTTAAGAGTGAAAGTGATTGCGTTACATTTGCTGAAGTTAAGTTGCAGTTGCCAAAGATTACACCAACAGGAGAGAGCCGTCAGATCATCTTGTAACTTTTGACAATCCTGGACAGAGGATATTGGTTGGTATAACTTGAGGTCATCCGCATATAACATGCACTCTGAATTTGATATTATGTCCGGGATGTCATTAACAAATAATACGAAAAGTAGGGGTCCCAGCACCGACCCCTGGGGCACACCTGAGGTCACACCGACAGGATTCGATTTGTCTCCATTCACAATCACTACTTGCCTCCGATCTGTCAAGTAGCTTGTAAGAAGTTTGTGCAATTGGGCTAAAATTCCAAACGAAGTTAATTTATGCAATAGCAAAACATGGTTAACACTGTCGAAAGCTTTAGAGAAGTCGGTGTATATAGCATCTACTTGCTTCAAATTGTTTAAATGACGTGCAAGATCGTCCACATAAATGCCAAGATTAGTAACAGTTGACCTCTTATTGAGGAATCCATGTTGATACATAGTTATGTATTGCTGGCAATGGTCATAAATGCGCCGATGCAGTAAACTTTCAAAAACTTTAGAAACGACAGGTAACAATGATATTGGTCTATAGTTTTTAACATCAAATCGACTGCCTTTCTTCAATATGTGAGTGACATGCGCCACTTTCCATCGGTCAGGAAAAACTCCTTTAGACAAGCAACAGTTGAAGAGAAGAGCCAGAGCAAACGAGAGAGGTCTGGCGCATCTCTTGACAAACGACACCGGGAGTTCATCAGGTCCAGTAGCCTTCCCATTCTTCAATGTCTTCAGCTGTTGAAATACTTCTGTCTCGGAGAAAGCAAGTGTAGACAATGTATCGCTGACGGTAAGAGTGTTTTCTGGAAGAACGGGAGGAAGCGGAGACTTGGTGAAAACTGACTCGAAGTATGTTGAGAACAAGCTGCATGCTGAGACATCATTGGTGGATTTAATACCATCAAGTGTTACTTCAGTTGGGATGCGGTTTCTCTGTGATTTCTCATGAACAAATCGCCACATACTCTTCGGATTATACCTAATCTTGCTCTCAATGTCAGTAAGATGCACATTCCATTTAACACCTTTCAGCCTTTTAAATGTTGTTCTCTTAACAGAAAAGTCTGCATAATCATTGGGCAATCTCGATCGCTTCCACTTCCCATGAGCTTTATTCTTATCGCGTAGAGAACTGATTAATTCCTTGTCATACCAGGATGGAAACTTGGCTGGCTTGATCGATATCTTCGGGACTAACTCCTCAATTACTTCAGAAACAGCTGAGTAGAAGTTATCACAGCAATCATTAACCTCGGTGTTGGATAGCAATGTGTTCCAAGGCACAGTCATTAAAGCCCCGTAAACCCGATTCATGTTCGCGCGCTTCCAGTTGTATATTGTCCTGGCAGGTGGATTGCGGTACGCTAGTTGACAGGGAAAATGCAAAATGCATGATAAAGGCGAATGGTCAGAGGCAACCGCGGGAGAATCACATGCAATGACTTCAATTGTAAAGTCTGGACTATTGGAGAAGACGAGATCCAGTTGGTGGTTGTTACAAGTTGGGATGTCGGAATACTGATGAAGATTGTATTCACTGACAAGGTGAATAAAATCGGTCACAGCTTCTGCATTGGTGTTTGCTCGTACGTCCGGATCCAGGAAAACACCATTTGGTGAGGGAGACCAATGGAGTTGAGGAAGATTGAAATCGCCGCATAGCACCACGTGATCATTCTTCGTCGCTGCATTCTCTACCAGCGTAAGAGACTCACGCAGAGCCTCAATATCAGAGCTGGTGACTGGCGACGGCGGCAGATAAACACATCCCAGGAATGTTGAGCTAGATTCACTTACCTTGAGTTGGCACCAAATGATTTCTATTGAGGCTGAGTCCAAATCATATCGACGGATTGAATTGAATTTGTTTGAAACAGCAATGAGAACCCCTCCACCCCGTTTTAGCTGTTGCTGGTTTTGTGGTCTGTCAGCTCGATAGACTTCATACTGATCATTAAAAAGCTCTGCAGTGTTGATCGATGCGTGAAGCCAAGTTTCAGTCATACAAACCAAGTCAAATTCTTTATTGTCAGCAAAGTAAATATTGACTTCGTCAAGTTTGTTCGCAATGCTTCTTACATTCATGTAGTACATACTGGCTGAACTGGGGCCTGGGTTCAAAGCAACATCTCCAGCCATAACAATAAGAAATGTTGGTCCAATTAATACACTGTAGATGATACAATATGTAGATCTTGCTTGGAGATGGCGTTGTCCATTCATAGACCTTGGATTTCCCTTGTCCATGTTTCTAGTAAGCTCTATCTTTATATATATTCAATTGTCTTCTTCGAAAATAATTTCTTCGCAGATTCAAATTACAAAGTTGCAATTATAAACTCACTGTGATGTTCTAAAGACAGATTGTTTATCCCAAAGTGTAGAGTAGCTCTTCAGGAAGAAAATGGTATGGAACTTTTAATAAATAACTGACTAGATTACAATAAAAAATCACAAAATGTGAGGAGCGGTAATTACGGCTTCTTATTGAAACAAGAAAACTCAAACTTATTGTCTCAAAGAAGTGAACTTTTAATACTAAAAAAGTTGAGATAACTCATATTCAACCAAAAGAAATTGACCCTTACGTTATACTAACTTTGGAACTATTGGAAGAAAAACAGAAAACACTAGACAAGAAGTGACGTTGTTGGCGTTAACAATGTAATGATAGGTAACACTTAATGATCAATGAAAGCTTCTATAAACTTTTACTCCATATGACATATTGTACAAAAACAAAAACTTGTAAAAAAACTGCCAAGCACCTTCCTACTTAAAACAATTGAGATCTAACAGAAGGGCCAAGCAATAATAAAATGTTTAAACATTTTCGTACTTAAAATTCGTGAAATCATTTCGCCCAGTTACTGCCGCCAAGCGCAACACTATAAATCTAACGTTGTGTCCAAATTTGAAGAATAAAATCTAAGTGAACCATCATTGTAAACTTTAACAAAATTATAAAAATTAAAAACAACTTAAAAAATAAATTAAAAATCGAAATTAAAAAAGTTAAAAATAAAGCTTGGCGCATTTAATTTTTACCGACCATGTAGACTACTTCTATCTTCTTCCTACTTTCTGTCTTTCTTCGGCTCCTTTATCGTCACCTTCTTTTTTATGTAGCCTTCTTCTTGATACAATGCGCCTAGCTTTTTTTTTTTTTTAATTTCGATTTTAAATTTATTTTTTAAGTCGTTTTTAATTTTTATAATTTTGTTAAAGTTTACAATGATGGTTCACTTAGTTTTTATTCTTCAAATTTGGACACAACGTTAGGTTTATAGTGTTGCGCTTGGTGGCAGTAACTGGGCGAAATGTTCACGAATTTTAAGTGCGAAATTTTTTAAACATTTCATTATTGCTTGGCCCTTTTTTTAGATCTCAATTGTTTTAAGTGGGAAGGTGCTTGGCAGTTTTTTTTACAAGTTTTTGTTTTTGTACAATGCAATATACCTAGGGAGTACTAAAGTTCTTTAATGACATTTTTATTGCAATATTTCTCAAATAATAAAATCAGTATGTACCGGATTTTCGTCGAATAATCCCAAATTTATTAGTGCCTGTGGCCAGGTTAGAATTCAAGTTACAAAAAAATTAAGTGACTTTTTCGCCTATTCATAACGAAGACAACGAGCCCACTTGCATGTCTGTAGAGTGATAATTGGCGTCGCTGGCGTTGTTTCAATCTCAGCAACATTTTGGCAAAAAAATTCGGAACCTAAATATTGGAGCTCTTATGGAATGAGAAAATACATTATCTTCCTCTTATGTGCAATAGTTTGGCCAATTTCGTGTTTTATGTGTTTTGTCACGTGGTACCACTGGAATACCCCATAATATTCATTAACTTACCTGGCCATACGGATTATGTACAAATCAAGTTCGAAATGTCTAGTGTGATGGAGTAATAAAACGGTTACACACACGCATATTAAAATTATTCAAAATATCTGTATTAATGATTCAATTGTAATGATAATGTAGTGGGTTGTAATTGTATTGTTGCAGATAGCGAATGCAGCAAAGATGGACAGACGCTGGGAATCCTGCAACTTAGTGTTAAAAAGAGAACCTGAGGAATCTGGGGATTATGAATCTTTAAGTCTTGAAAGCAACATAATGACATCAACATCCATCCAGCCAATAGAAGAATATATCATGGAGCAGAAACCGAAGATCAGCGCAGACCCAAACATATGTCATATTGAAGGAGACGCTGCATTTTCTCGCAATGATAACGATCCTGAAGCAGGACCAAGTCAAAACATAGATCCACTTAACCAGAGCCTCCTTCACCCCACAGACTTTCCCTTTTCTTGCAATGTATGCACTTACAAGGGTGCCTCCAGCCGCAACCTAGCCAGTCACAAGAAACTCCATTCTTCAGAGAAGAAGCATCAATGCAGCCAATGTGACTACAGAGCGAACAATAAGAGCAACCTTGTAGCTCACCTGCTCACACATTCTGGAGAGCGGTCATTCGCCTGCAATGAGTGCACTTACAAGACTACCGCCAGCCGCTACCTTGCCCAGCACAAGAAACTCCATTCTTCAGAAAAGAAGCATCAGTGCAGCCAATGTGACTTTAGAACACACATTAAGTACAGGTTTCTAGCTCACCTGCGCAGTCATTCTGGAGATATGCCATATGCATGTGACATTTGCACATACAAGAGTTCAGATAGTAATTATTTAAACAAACACAAGCTACGCCATTCAGAAGTGAAGAAGCATCAATGCAATCAATGTGACTACAGATCTCATTTAAAGGGTGGAATTGTTCGTCACCTGCGCACTCATACTGGAGAGATGCCATATGCATGCGACATTTGCACGCACAAGTGTTCAGATATTAGTAATCTGGCCCAACACAAGCTACGTCATTCAAATGAAAAGAAATTCCAATGTAGCCAATGTGACTTCAGATCTCACCGGAAGTGCCACCTTGTAGTTCACATGTGCATTCATTCTGGAGAGCTTCCATACGCATGTGATATCTGCGAGTACAAGTGTGCAGATAGTAGTAATCTGGCCCAACACAAGCTACGTCATTCAAATGAGAAGAAGTTCCAATGCAGCCAATGTGACTTCAGATCTCACAAGAAGAGCAGCCTTGAAGTTCACATGTGCATTCATTCTGGAGAGCTTCCATACGCATGTGATATCTGCGAGTACAAGTGTGCAGATAGTAGTAATCTGGCCCAACACAAGCTACGTCATTCAAATGAGAAGAAGCATCAATGCAGCCAATGTGACTTCAGATCTCACAAGAAGAGTAGCCTTGTAGTTCACATGTGCATTCATTCTGGAGAGCTACCATACGCTTGCGATGTCTGCGAGTACAAGTGTAAGAGTGGCAGTGCGTTTGCTTATCACAAGATGATGCACTCGGCTGTGAAGAACTACAAATGTGACAAGTGTAGTTATGCTACTGTTCGTAGATGCCATCTGAACCAACACAAGTCAATACACTTGGAAGTCAAGCCCTATCAGTGTGACATGTGTGATTATTCATGTGTGTTGAACAGTACCCTTACAAGACACAAGAAGAAACATAAGAAGACATTATCGGAAGTAACGGTTACCACGGACCAATGAGCGTTTACTCGACACTAAAAGTTGCATTACGTTAACTAGCGTCAAAAATTAACATCTTAGTAGTAGTAGACAGTCAAATGCGCGTGCGGGAAAGTGACTTTCATGTCAATCGTATCGAGTTCAGTAAAAGTTATAATTACATCGCGAAATAACATAATTGATGAATACCTTATTGTCAACAATCAAATACAATCGGCAAGTTTCAATACAGCACACATTCATTAAAATTCTTGCAAGAACTAGATGTCTATTCACCAAAAGCAGCATTTGACAGATTGCAATTGTTTTTATCACGGCCTGCTGAACGAGGCGTCTGACGCAGTCTTCTTGACGCATCGTTCAAAACAATTGCAATCTGTCAAATGCTGCTTTTGGTGAAAAGACATCTATTTGTCACAAGAAATAGAATGAATGTGTGCTGTAATGATTTATGCCTATTGTATACGATTGTTGACACTAAGGTGAGCATAAATTTCTGTTATTTCATGATGTAATTATAACTTTTACTGAACTCATTACGATTGATATGAAAGTGCCTTGCTCGTACGCACACTTTAGTCTAACTAATATTAGTGGCCATATTATATTACTACTAGCGCATTCTTAAGGTACTCGGCTTTTAGTGCCGAGTAGCGTTTACAACTTGACAATAATCTCATGCATTCATGCGCGCTGGTCCATGTCACGAACTGTCACTACATAACTTGGCCTGGTTTTATTTACTCACAGATTTACTGTATTTAACAATATCTTGTTTCTTAATTTCACTCGTGATTGTATTGGCATTGTTACCAGATTAATAAACGTATTCTGTATGAATTACTGACATCTCTAGCAATGGACCCAGAATACTTGAGAGTCTACAGCTGTGTGTTTAAGCTTAGTGACATCATACATCGCTGGAGCGAACATCCAGCAATGTGTTCATCTATGAAGTGCTCGAGTGACGCTACTAGCATCAGAGTGTTATTCATTTCAGTGCACGACAGCGGTTATGCAGGGTTTATAGCAACAAACATTATTGGATTCAGGAGGTAAAATGGTGGGGAAAATTAAATTTGATGTTTGGACTGTTTGTTGAATAATGCTCTTAATCGAACAAAGGTTTGTTTGTATGTGTATGTATGAAATACCTAATTACAAATAATTTGCATAAGTCATTAGAAGGACGTGAGGTGTGAATGTATAATTACGGTGGATTGCTAGAGAGCATCATGCATTTTTGTTGAAAATTCCATGGAGCATATTATTTATTTTTATTGAATATGCCTTATCATTTGACATTTATATTATATAAATATGTTAATTGAGTCATGCCAGTAATATTCTTTTCTAAAGGCCGGTATTTCAATGCCCCGCTAAACCAGCAGTTAAGGTTTAAACGGTAATTGATCGTGTATTTACCTTGGGCACTGGCTAAACTTTCCCCCGCTTGCATGGCGCTACCATCGAGACTGGTCAACTCAAAACTACAACGCGCAAAACATTTTGACAGGTAATAGAATATGTTCCTGCTCTTCAGATATATCCATTTATTATTCAAGTATTATACATGTTTGACGTTTGTAAAAAAGAAGATATCGCAATTTCTAATTCAAAATCCACGGCATGACTAGACGACACCCCCTCAGTTGTTTCATTGTTTCCATTTGCCGTGAGTCTTTAATAGAGCATTGGAAAAAAAAATACTGACCGCTGTCATTACACGATCAAAATATCAAAACCTCTTTTGGTGAAGGAGCCAATTTCCCAAAATTGTATAAATTATATAATAATGGGAGCCGCAGTAGAGGCAATCAAATATAATATAACGAAAATAATAAAATTGAATTAGGTAAAAAAAGGTTTGTTGATATTTTGACGAAGCCCCCCCCCCCCCCTCCCCCCGTTGTTGCCCCGGGGCGCTTCTTTAAAAATACCAACAATTTAAAGGTGATTCTGTGTCTCTAATATGAACAAATTGAATCACATAAAGTTCCAATTGTTGCCCCGCAGGGCGTTTTTTTAAATGTCAACAATTTAAAAGTGATTCGTGGACTAAAATGAACCAAATTATTCAAATAAACTTTCAATTGTTGCCCCGCAGGGCGCTTTTATAGAAATTAAAAATTTTTCGACTCCAGATTATTAGTTTTTTAACGAGCACGGAAAAACAATTTACAATTTAGCGAAGTTTTGGTAAAAAAAAATTTGTTAACTTTTGATCAACGTTGTTCAAATTGACACGAGAGTATAGCTGGCCATAAATTAAATGTTAGGTATTATTTGTGATCAGAAAGTGGTTTTGTTACATAACAGTGTCTTTAAACTGGATCCACTCTATCAACTTATGATTCTCCTTCAGAGTTGATTGATTTCTTATTTCACTGGAATATAAGTGCGTTTTACTAATTTATGACGCAAGAGAAGAAGCATTATATAATAATAGACCACATTTTAAATTATCTAGTTAGATCTGCTTTTCAAAAAAATTCATATGCAGTACCGTGATCCTCATATCTATTCAATGAGGATCACGGTACTGCATGACATTTTTTGAGAAGCAGAGCTAACTAGATAATTAAAAATGTGGTCTATTGTAATAAATAATGTATGAGCAACATTAGACAGGGGAACAATTAAACCCAGTTTGTTTTAATTATTAAGATTTCACTCTCTTTGACTTGCTGGTTAATTAATTTTGAAGGGTATTATGAAGGGAGTTTTCATCAAATCTTCGGTACTATTATAGTAATATTTCGTAATCATATGACTGAGTATGTGTAAATGATATTTTCAACAAATTGATATTTTGGTGTGTAACCATGCTAATGAGTAATGAATAATAGTCTCTTTTATGTACTAAGTTACAATTATTTAGTGTTGTTATTATTAAGCGTTTGAGACGGTTCTTCATTAAGCATTTCTTCAATAAACATCCATCACTTTTGTTTAATCTATTGTTGAGTTTGATTTATTAAACGTCTATCATTGTGTTTTCATCTTTTTTATTTAAGGGACAAGGTTGTTAAGGATAACTCTACGCAAAATTGGAACATTTTAGGAACATTTTTCTTCCAAGATACTTGACTGAAATTTTGAACAACTATTGTTCAATATAATTATAAAATGGACGACAGTTGAAAATCTTTCATAATTTTAAAATGAAAAATATTATCTTGACATTTATTTTTGTGTTAAAAAATTTCGTTACTTACGAATTATTAATTATGAACCAAATGACAAAAAATATTTTTATTCTTTTCATTTGAGAAAACATCTAAATGTGTGGATTGAAATAAAATTGTCTCATAATTGAAAGTAGATTTCCAATGCAATAAAGGGGCCTATCTATCAAAGTTATATTAAGTAAATATAGTTATCACCGACAGAAAGAAATGAGAATTTCATGCAATACTTTTTTATTGGAGGAAAGTTTTAATAATTAAAATATTTGCGGATTTATACTAGAAATAATGATCTAATATTTTGTTTGCCGAAAGTACGTTTCAACATAGACCATTTTAAATATTATCTCGGCGGCTCTGCTTTCTAAGAAAAATCATATGCAGTTTGATTTCCAGACCCCTTAGTCCCTGTTTCAACAATAGGTAAAACAGGGACTAAGGTGTCTGGAAATAATACTGCATATGATTTTTCTTAGAAAGCAGAGCCTCCGAGATAATATTTAAAATGGTCTATTGACAACCAGTATTATAAATTTTAATGTTAGTAGACCGTGCATGACGAAAAAGAAAATTTGGCAACAATTTTATATATATTTTTTAAGCATTGATAGTTTGGTAAATTAAATTGAAAAGCGGAGAATGAAGTTCATAATATGTCGCCAAGTTTAAGGGGGGGGGGGGGGGGGGCACGTCCCCCTCTGCCCCCCCCCCCCCCCCCCGGTTCCGGCGCCCCTGTCATCACAAAAGTATGCAACTTAAGTAAACGTATTTTCTCTTGTCAATTTAAAAATATATTTTTCTCACTAGGAGGACGTCCATACGAATTCGTGTAAATAGAGAGTTACAGATACTACAGAAAGCATTAAAATTTCTTTCTGATACACACAATTCAAAATAAACGTGGTGATTTATTAATATGGGTGTTTTACATCAAAACATATTTTGCTTGCTCTCCTAAAACATAAGATATTCCTTTACTATACGTTTTAAGTTTTAACTTTTTCTTGCCGGCCAAGAATTAATTTTCATAATCATAGGCGGGAAGATTGAAGAAAATAGTTTTTCAATATCAGCTGTTGGCACACCTGTATAGACGTCAAAACAAAAACAAGAGAGCTGTCAGCTAGTAGTGAACTAATCAAGAAATTGATTTTAAACTGTAAAATATTGAAAAAATGCATTGTCTTTAATTATAGCCTTTTTAATGGTCCAAATTACATCCTTTAGAATATTTCAGCTCTGTCTGTAGGTCTCTGCGAGATTACTGTGTAAGTACTATTGTAACCTAACCCTACCTACATTCTGGTTTCTTATTATCACAAATAGGTAGTACCTAGGTAGTAGTATTGAGTATTGAAAAGTGTTTGCAATATCTTAATTGTATCTACTTTCTGCTGAATACAGCAGTGAAGTGAACACTCTCAACTATATTTACTATATTTACCTACTTCTGATAATAAACACTACCTACTGACTCTACTACTGACAGGTTGGAACATTGAACTCCACTTAAGTCGAATCAGAAACAAATGAAGACACATCAATGATATGCAGCTCACAGGGAATTAACATTGTAGCCGTCATGATCATTAGGTCTGTTCGTCGGGGTGTTCTAACCTGCTCGGAACATTGTAACCGTCATGATCATTAGGTCTGTTCGTCGGGGTGTTCTAACCTGCTCGGAACATTGTAACCGTCATGATCATTAGGTCTGTTCGTCGGGGTGTTCTAACCTGCTCGGAACATTGTAACCGTCATGATCATTAGGTCTGTTCGTCGGGGTGTTCTAACCTGCTCGGATCACACCGGAAGACGTCACGTGATCATTAGGTCTGTTCGTCGGGGTGTTCTAGCCTGCTCGGAACACACCGGAAGTCGTCACGGAAAAGTTTACTTATACCTATCCGTTGAGTTTTGATTTGTAATTCATGCACCAAACACAATCTGTGACGACTTCCACTTGCTCCGAGCAGGTTCGGAACAGGCCGACGAACAAACCTATTGACTGAGCGAGCGATATGGTAAATTTACGATAAGCGTCTTCACTCTACATTACCAGTTTTTTCGTGCTTTCATGTTTCATGTTTCATGTTTTCATGTATTATTATAACCATTGATGTTTCCCAAATGTTTTAAAGAGAAAAAAGTAGTCAAAAAAGGAAGAAATAATGTAAATAATCACCAATTTAGACGTCTGTCTCGACATGAAAATTCATGGCCATTTTGCAATTCTTCTTAAAGGTAAGTAGTGCTGCCAACATAAATATTGAAAAACTAAAAGTCTATTGCGATGAAGGAACATTCGAAAAAAATTTAACATTAATTTAGTCATCCTCCTTCATCTACCACATGATTTTTAATTCCACGAATTATCCCTTTATGTAAATGAAGGTGGAACACACACAGAATATAAACATTGTTCTAATCATCCTCCTTCATCTAACATGGTGCCAAGAAATTAAAATTTAGGTTGGCTATAATGTTCATTCCAAGCAGAATCTCGCGGACGGCCATTTCAAGTTTGAACAGCTGATAACAAACTTTTCAAATGCCATTTTTCACAATAATGTCTAATTATTCTGTAATATTTTCACGTAAAATCATTTGGGAAACATCAATTGTTATAATAAAACATGAAAACAAGAAATATGAAGAATGAAAGCACTAAATAAACGGTAATGTAGAGTGAAGTCGCTTATCGTAAATTTACCAGCGATATCTATATTTTACTCTTTTAACTATGACTCCGTATCCTTTTTGTTTTTATTCACGTTTTGCGATGTACCAACTGTCATAAATTTTTTTCAATTGCATAATCTGTGCTAAACGTTTCGCATTTGTATTGTCTCTCACATACATAACAGTGATTTAGGTATTAAAGTACTTCCATCAAAAGTCCTTGTTTAATAGAAATGCTTCAAATTTTCCTCAAATATGACTCAAGCAATACCATTTGCAAATACGAAAAGAAAAACATGTGTCATGGGATTAATTTAAAATGAAATCTTGAAATTTCCCATAAGATAACATGGTTAAGCTTCAAAATTACACTTATATCTTCTGTAGAAATCGTAATATAAACTACAAATTAAAAATAATAATTTCATTTTAAGAGCCGATTTTTTTTCAAAATTTTAGCTGTTTAAAAATGTAGGGGACTGGATTAAATAAAGAGATTCAAGAATTAAAACTCTTCTTTTCGTTTGGACATTTATCACAAGTTCTTAGATTAGTTGAATGTTTGTTTCATGTGTTTTGTTTTTATCAAATTTTAATTTTTACTTTGCTACCTGATGAAGGTTATTGAAAATAACCGAAATATTGTAGTTAATAATTAAAAAGAACTTGTGATAAATGTCCAAACGAAAAGAAGAGTTTTAATGATCATCCAAGTTCAAGAGCTGAAATAATTTATTTTATTTAGATTCAAGAATAATACCCTAATTTAGCCAGTTTCTACTAGAAACTGCTTAAAATCAAATTAAGTAGGTACTTAATTTGTACTGCATGAAATTAATTAAAACAATTGTAAATTCTTTCTAAAATATCGTATTTCTACAAAGTAATCTTATGATATTCATCAACAATGCAAAATATAGTAGTTGTAAAATATTTATTTCATTGATATGTAATTTACTTTGTGAGTCACTGACTTGAATTACTAGGACTATTGATGGTACTACTTTAAATTATAAGATAGAGACTTATAGCAGACAAAACTTTTTGTGAATACAGTCCCAGATGTAACCGATGTAGGTAGTTGTAATATTGTTACTTGTGTTTCTCTCTGCAGAAAGTGGAAACCCAAAGCTGCTGCACTCTCCTGTGAGTTTGGTCCGAAGAGAGATTTCAACTCAACTACGGACTAAAACATGCAGGTAAGTTTAGTTCAAACAATTACCTTCCAAGCGTGTTATCTGCAGAAATGAGTTTCAGAATTGAAACGCAGAACTCTATAATTGAGTCCAAGGACACAATCATGACTGAACATGCAAAAGTGGCTGTAAAGAGAGTAAAGGCTGAACTACATTTGACGTAACGGCGTAATGCAAACATAATGGTGATGTAAAACGAAATTAGCACACATTTTTCTTATGTTCTGGCAAATTAAAGTCAGATTCAGTAATCTTCTGAAATTCAACATTCACTTTATGTCCGTTACATCACTGTTGTCTATTGTATTTGTAGGACGGCCTTAAATTAGAATTTAACTCTTCCAGTCTCCTAGCAATAAACATTTGAACATTAGTTGCTCTCCAATGAGCCCTGTCATCAGCATTGTCATTGTCATTATTAGGGCTCTATTTCCATTTTACATCTCTTTAAGTTGAGTGTAACAGAAAGGAATACAAAAATGATTTCTCATTTTTCAATTTTTTTTTTGTAGAATGTACCTAGATTTATTTATTTTTTATTGGGAAGTGTTAAGTCGCTTTCACATAACACGCGTTTCGCGTTTTGCGTCTTTTTCAAAATAAAAATCGCCGCTTTGCCAGAACCATTCACATTACCTCGACGCGGACGCGGCGCGGATTATAAGCACCTTGGTTTCGCCTTGATTAGAGGAGGCCGTGGAAAACAGAATGTTGATATAAATTTATTATTTTTGTTAGTAATAGTTTGTGTGTTATTAGATGGAATAATATGCACAGGTATGTAATTATTAGGTAATTATTAACCATATAGTCTTATTTTATACATGACGTAGTCGCACTTGATTGGCTACTAAGTCGTGACGTCATTTTCGCCGCGCGCGTTACTTCAAAAAACCTCCCGACAATTGAGGTGAGGCGGCGAGAAAAAAACCGCCTGCGGCAAAATTTTCAGTGGTTTTGATTGGTCAATAAAAAAGACGCAAAACGCAAAACGCATGTTATGTGAAAGCGGCTTTAAAGTGTAATACAATGTGAGGAGTACGAAAAAATAATCTAGCGATGATCTATTAGAATCTAATGGTCGCTTCTTATACTTTGAATACTGTACGATTTTCTCAAAATTATTAGGTATTTTCCATAATAGGAACATTTATTTCAAAACCGGTTCGAACTTGAGAGCTATTTTTATACATATTCCTCTCAGACTAATTAATGAAATGAACTAAAATCAGCTTTGTGCTGTTACCTAGTAATAAAATTAAATTAAAAAAATCCATAATAATTTAGTAGTACCTACCTTAAAGAAAAAATATTTTTTCAATTCCACAATCGGAAAAAGAATCACATCTCCCAGGGTTTCATCGCAGAATCCTCATTTTAGTTCAATTTACAGATACAATGTCAGAGTTGAGAGTACCTATGAGAAAAAAATTCCAGCTCAGAATCTTCATCAGATTCTTAGAAAAAAAATTCCTAGCCATCTTACAACATTGCCTACATGTTAAAACTTCGTGTTACACTCTTCTTAATCAATAATGAAATAATAATCCGGGTTAAGCTTTAGCGTGCTTAACTGTAACTTGAAAATTGTTGGTACCAAAGTTTTCTCCCTAAGATAACTACTTCGTGATTTCCGTACTCACAAGACGACTTGCTTCGATCTTAGATATCCACGAGAGAGTTTCCTATATCTCAAACAGAGTTTGTTCTTCGTTGTAATAATTACGTTTTGTTGTTTCTACTTTCAGAACCCTGCAGACTCAAAGGCTATCGAGGGAACCGTGAAGATAGAGATCGAAGAACACCCAATCGACGTGAAACCTGAACTCGACCTAATGCCTACTTTCGACCGTCATTACTTCGTTCTACCAGAAGATCGAACCATGGACGTAGATCTTCACTCTGCAACCACCTCGGTATATTTGAAACAAGAATCAGATCCTTTCACAGCTCTGCCTTCCGTAGATACTGAGGTGGGTCTAGAAGCCTCAGTAAAGTGTCGGGAAGCGCGTGTTCACAAATTGCTTTTAAGAAATGTTTCTTCACTGAAATAGGTGCATCGACCTCTGCATGTCCTGATAATTCTTTACACTCACAGATACCAACACTTGTAGAGCGCAGCTTGAGAAGTGTCCTATCTAATCACGTGACATAGCTATTTGTCAACAGTGACAAATGTGAAAATATTATAAACTTGATCAATTGATGTGTTGCGGGAAAAGCGCGTGCGGTTAAAGATGGAACTAACGAGATAACGGTTTGGGGGTATTTGGTCGTGTAGCATGGGCTTTTGGCGTTTGCGACCGTGTAGCTATTGCTGAAGGCAACTCGCGTTTTGGGGTTAATTTATGTTTGAGTGATAAGAACAACTGAAATAATACTTACCTATCACTTTTCTTGTACCGTTTCCCTCAAATCACTTACTCAAAACCACCAAAAACCTCCAAACAATGTTTAATATCGGACCTGTCATTTCGTCTGCCGCCATCTTTAACCTTGGTGGGAAACAAGTAGTGAAACACCGCCAACTTTTCAAATAATCCGTTAATAAAATATTTCGTCTTTAAAATGAACTTAAACTATATTATAATTGTTTTATTGCTTACCATAATTTGTACTAATACTAATCTATACTAGTTTAAATGTCTAATCGGCTCAAAATCATTGAAAACAATAATCAATTTTGAATTTGAAATATTGCGCCAAATAGGACGTTGCTGTGAAGTGGCCTAAAAGCACAAGCCACACGGTTGCGAACGGCAAAAGCCCATGCTACACGGCCAAGTACCCCCAAAACGTTATTTCGTTAGTTCCATCTTTTACCGCGCGCGCTTTTCCCGCAACAGGTCCATTGTCACACCCCCTGATAGTTCATTCAAAGGAAGAAAGTTATGTCGAACTAAAATAACTTTAAGAACAACGAATTTTCTTATATCAGAACCAATTAATTATTGTAGGTATGTATATTTTGGTTTTCACTTTTCATTATACCGGGTGGCGGAAAAAATCCCCCTGTTTGAAAGGTCACCATATCGAAAGTGTTAAAGTTTGGGTTCAGACAATTTTTGAGAACATTCCAAAATTTCATTAGGTATGCCAAATTTCAAATATATTTGTTGAATTGGAAAAAGCTAGAAATTATTGAAGTTACGGTAGAAAATACATAAAAAACCAGATGAATTGACTTGTTTCAAGAATTGATTCGTAGGTAGCTAATTTGTGGAAATGAGGTGAATTTATGTTTTTTGGTCTACCATTTTCCTTGTGGACTATGCGCAAACGATTTTTACATTTATATGTACCTAGATTTCTGAATCTGTGATACTGAAATTAGCGGCCAAGAATCCTTTATGTTTGTTTGCAGTGCTGTTAAAGTTCTGTTAAATTGTTTAACTCTGGTATAATCTATTTTTCAACGTATTAATCCGAAACTCTTGTCTCAGATCACAGAAAATATTTTTAGTATTCAAAAAAAAAAAAAAAAAGTTATTAACAATTTGTATTATTATTTTCAACATTTCAGCTATTTTAATGTAAAAGATTCAACAAATGTCTTGTAACTTGCATATCTCGACTTATATCGAGATTTCAATTTTATGTCTTTAGAATATGAGGATATTTTAACACAGGAGGAATTAGAATATTGATTAGATTTTTGCACCAAATTTTAAAAACATCCGGGTAGGTGTATAATATATTAAAATTTTAATAAATACCTTAATGACCAAACACATAATATTAGTTTTTGGTTAGAATCTATCAGCGGAAAATAGTTTACATCCAATATTTACAAGGTAAATTACTGTTTTTTTTTCAACTTAGCATATTAAAGATAGGTCTAACTAGTGTTGAGACGTTGAAAAATTTTCATTGAAAATTTTCTAAAATTGTTCAATAAACTTTGAAAATTGTTTAAAATATTTTTTAAAATTTCCTGGCAGTGACATGGAAGTGAATGGAATGGAAGTGAATGGAAGTGTCTATAGAATTTCACTCCTTGGTGTTGTTACTACTGCATGCATGGGTAGAGATCAGCATCATGGATAGGTTATATCAATAGTTATTAGGTGGATAGGTTATAGCCAAGTCGTACATTGCGCACACTCCCACATTACATTACATAGGTACCTTTAAAATACCTAACTCAAATACAGGTAAGAAAGCTGAGGAGCTGACCACCACTTTTACTGGAAGCAAAAATAACATGGCATTTTTGGCCTTCTGGATCTTAACATTGGAAAAAACTCACATTGTTGCGAAATATCTTAATTTCGAGTATGGCCCACCACACCACATTTTTTTAAGTTTGGGAATAATAGGTGCGAGCAATAATAAATAGGCCCTTTGCGAGCTAGAGGGCCATGAAAACAGTGAAATTACACCCTTTCATCTTCCTCAGACGATATCAGGAAACCCTATTGACAGGGCCACAGCCTAAACGGCTGAACCGATCAATCTGACATTTTTACCACATGTGCACTTTTGGCGTCTGATGTGCCTTTTGTTATGACTGGTTTGGTGCCGCCATTTTGAAACCGGAAGTGACGTTATATCTCAAAAACGGCTAGACTGATCGGAACGAAATGTACGCCAAACAATTCAGACAATCAACTAAGATGGAGTATCCACTGTGAATTATCTTATCAATAGATCATGGACACGCTGTACCTACTTTAGTAGGTACCCATACAATTAAATCGAAATCAAATACAGGCTGTATATTTAAATACAGTGATTTACATATATAAATAAATATGCATTACATTCAAAAGTAAAATATTTGCAGTTTAAAAAAAAATCAAACTTTGAAATTTTTTATAAAATAAAACATTTTTTTTAAATTTTCATAAAAATTAATAAAAAAAGAAATCATGCAATTTTGCAACACAAGGACTAACTAATATTTATTAAGTGATTTATCTTGTAATTTATAGTTGGAATAAAATAAACAGGCATGTCAATTTTGTATTTAAAAAACTTCTTAGTGCAACAAATAGGTTAATCTAATTACATTTACCAGACAATTTCAAATGAAGACATCTCAAATTATAGCGTATTATGCAGTTAATTTCTATGTCGGATGTGAATACCAAGAGCGTAAACAGGATATAATTTACGGGGGTGGCCCGGCAGTGCTTAATTTGGGCGTAAGCCCGGGTAAGCCCGGCTTACCCACCTTTTTTGGAGGGTAAGCCGGGCTTACGCACCTTTTTATATAAAATGTTTCTTTATTATTAATAACACTGTTAAATACAACACATTTGGTTGCCCTCTATACAAACATATTTTTTGGGGAGATAAAAATTGGTTCAAACCGTTTACAAAAAGCGCAGAAACGCACCAAATTCATTCCAGAAATTCAAACATTTTCCGGGGCTGCGCGCCCCCGGACCCGCGTTCTTCTGGGGGACCTCCCCCCCAGAACCCCCATTGATTCCGTACGGTAATGCGTTTCCCATGACAATTGTGGGGTGGGCTTATACCCAAGAAAGGTAGAATATATGGGTTATTCTAGAGATCTTGTGCTTACCCACCTTTTCTAATACAAATTAACCACTTTGGAACTTTCAGTGGAAAACATGGGGAAAATTTTTGGCCGCAGTCATTCGTTTTTGATACTTACAGTTTGAATCGCATTGTAGTTATATTTGGCAAAAAAAATTACAAATGTCCAAACATTGGGCTAACTCTAAGAGGCTTAAGGCCCGTCATATATTTTTACCCGCCAACGGTTGGCTTGGAGCGGTTTTAGAGCGAAAAACAAGATATAAATTGCCATATTCGGCAAACGGTTATGAGTACTGAAAAAGCAAGTCAGAGGTGACATGTTTTGAACCTTTATCTACATTTTCATCGCTTACTGTCATAACTTTGCTCCTGCTATGTGGTCAGCAAATTTTGTCAGGCACGAAAACGCTCGGTGCGAGAGACGCTTTCTCATATGCAAGTCCGGAGCACGGCCCCGGACATTATTAAATTTTAACTCAATTCCAAGCATTTTCGTGCGTTTACTACAAAATGTGTCATTTTTATAAGTTTTTTGTGCGTTTTATGCGTAATTTTTGTGCAGACGCAGCCATGATTTCGGGGATGGAGGGAGTTCGACACGGCCCGAACTAACCCCCCGCCCCCACGCCCCACGCCCTCTCGGCATTTCATTTTCGCCAAAACATTTTTTTAATCGCTACTTTTTCCTCTACTTTGATACATTTTGCTCTGTCAATCTTGTCATTCTAGACCTCCTTTAGATTGCAGATCAAGATCCAACATGCTCTAAAATAATTTTAAATTAATTTAAGATAGTCAGTTTTCAATAATTTTGCTGTATGCATTACAACCTTTGTTAATGATACTAGGAAAACGCCCTGTGTAACGCGTTGATGAGCGAGCACCGACACGGGCAACATCGCAATAGACACGGGCAATAGAGCACGATCCATTCAAAGAAAAATATCGAACTATACATCATTACTGATTTACATAGCTTTCCATAAACGTTCTGGAATAATTTAATAACAGGTCAATGTACCAAGAATTTGGTACTTCTCCATCAATCTCTGTGAACAGATATTCAAAACACTTCAAATAAAAATAAGTATGTAAATTTTTGACCGATTGGGCTGGAAATGTGTAAAATATGAGATGTTTCATGGGCTATCTAGTCGAAACGTTGCTTCTAACATACTGTGAAACACGATCAATATTCAAAATAATAATAATTTAATACCTATGTAGGTATACATATACATAATATACATCCCTTATGAATTGCAATATTATCCACACAATCAACAATAATATGTTTTCATTGAAACTCAGAATAGCCATCTATACACTTGGGCTAGCACGTACATAAAACAATCCAGAAAGCAGTGGATTTTTCCGACCAATGGGCTTCCACGCTGCCATTTGCTCTCACTACGGAACGCTATGAAGAATTGTTCCTTTTTCCTTCCACGCATGCGTCTGTACAAAATGACAGCTATAGATGACAGCTCACTTATAACTTCTTGTATTTGAAATATAATGCCAAACTGTTGTGTGCGGAGTGAAGGTAATGGTTTTAAAATGTAATATATACTTATTAAATGAAGAAATAGTTTCAATAACATACTTTTTATACTGGATGATCACTTTATGTTAAACAACTTCGTTTGTTTTCAATTCAGACAAAGTAGCAACCTGTCAACAAACATTGACTGTTGCCATAGCAACCAGGTATGATCGTCGGTGGCGCGCTCTATTCTAGCTTGGAGTTTGGAAGCCCATTCTGACAGTAGCAAATATTGAAAAATGTCAATAAGTGCATAAGTTTTCTAATGATTGGGCTGAAAACTTGTAAAATAAGAGAAAATGGTAGGTAGTCTTATAATGTCCATGCAAAATATGAACTTCTTCAGAACATTTTTTCATTTTTGAAGCAATCCAATGACAGCACTCAAAAACTATACACGATTAAGTTAGAATGATATTAGTATGTGTGCAAAATTTCAGCTATATCGGAAGAAAATTGTGGCCTGTGCCGTCGGTCCAAACACAAAAACACACACACAAAAAAACAGAGGAAGTTTCCAAAAGTGCAGAATGGAGACGCTCGTTACGCTCGCTCAATTACAGTACTAGATAATGCAAATTAAGGTGGTGCAAGCGCCAGCGATTTTCCCGCTTATTGCAGGCACTTTTTTCTGGATACAATTGGAAACAAAATGGGTTGAGCAAATGCTTTGAAATTTTAATCATTATTAGATAAACTACAAGCTTAGGGTTATCACTTGTATATTTGTATTTTTTTGCTTTGTTAGTTAATAATAATTAGTTGATTTTTGGTGGAAAATGGTATATTTTTTGTTTCGCTGGGTGCCGTATGATATTTAATTTTAAACATGTGCCAAGTAAAAACCGTTTGTTTGTCTTTCATCTAATCATGCATGATTAAAGTTTCAATTGAAAAAGATCAATTCAATTACTTATTCAAGAAAAGGCGTCAGTCCTTAAAAGAGTGAAATTGACTTTTTACAAAAAAAATCTCTTAACAGTAGATACAAATTTCAGAAAAGAAATGGCGTCAGTTCAGTACTCCTTATGGCTAAAACTATCGACCGCCCCCCCCCCCCCCCCCCCCCCCCCCCCACCAAAGTAACGTATATTTCCAAGAAAATGCGTCAGTCCAGAACTCACGCCCTATAGGCAGCGTGTTTAGACAACAGATGGCACTGCAAAAAGTACAGACAGAGCCACCTAATCTGTGGGAAGGAAGCTTACCTTTTGGCAAGGCGTCCAAGTCGCTGCAGTTATACGTTATGTTGCTGCACATATTACGCATTATCAATTCTTAAAATTTACACAAGTTTATCTAATGTTTATTCGCCTACAAAATATTAATAATAAAGTGTTCACAATTTCACTGAATCTGATCACAATATTAATTTGCGCGACTTAGTTCTGATTCCGAAATATTTTGAGTACATTTGTTGACATCTGATCGGTTGCTAGGTCACGGCCAATGAGAAATAAAACAGTTGACGATCTTCCCACAAAAGTTGCTAATTTCTCTCACTCGTGGCGAACTCTCGGTGCCTATAACTTATAAAAAAAACTTATACAAACTTATAAACTAACTTATAAACTATAAATTTATACTTATACTAAATTATAAAAAAAAAAAAAAAAAAAAAAAAAAATCCATACAAGCTATATTGAGTGTTTTATTAATTGTGTTCATGCACTTTATATTAATAATGATGTGAACAATTTAATCATAATCACATTTGTTCAAGAAAGGGCGTCAGTCCAGCGATTCGAATCTTGTTTGCAACGTGTGAAACAAAGGGAATGCCGCGCTTTTTGTAACGATGAAAATACCTCGAATCATTCAATAAATTGTCACAAATTATATATTATCTTTCCATTCGTTAATCTTTAAGGAAGACAATGGTGTATCTTAGACACCAATACGTTGCCTGTGAGATGCAGCTAAGATTGTGCTGAAGTGATATTTTGTCCGCTCGCTCTAATTTTAATACTTTCATCTTGTTCCTTGAATATTAAAACTGTCGAAACTTTTTTCTCACACAACATATTGGAATTAAATTACTATCTGACCATATTCCGAAATATAAGGAAGCCAATGATGCTACACACATATCTCTACAGTATTTCCTGACGATGCAAACCCAAACGAGACATTTCTGTCCCGGCGCTTTCACACGTGGTAGAATACCTACTGCTTCAGTTAACGTGGGTGACGTCATGATTTGCGTATGCACCCAGCCATCGTTCTACTGGTCTTTAATCTCCAATCGTGGGTGTGTTTGATAAGTATTTTCAGCTTGCGCGCTGTGACGTCAGCAGATTGTTCGGCGCGTGCGCTCGAAAATGTGGACTTATCAAACAAACTTTGCTGGCGGCGCGTTTGAACCTTTGAAAAGCCCGCAATATTTTAAATGGCGGCTATCAACCTAACCTCATATAATGCATAATTAATCATAAGTACCTATTATAGGTATATAGGTTATTTTAAAACTTACGAGATTCAACTGTATGCTCATTCATGTGTGTTACTACAACATGAAGCTCTGTAGAAGTAAATTGACACGTTGAACACTGATACATGTCAGTGTCAACCGCCATTTTTTCCAGAGTGCAATCTGTCCCTCGCTAGATTTTGACCGCGCGATTGGATTGCGCTCCGCCAGTACCGCGCGGAGTTATCAAACACTCCAGAGCGCAAGCCAAAAGAGTGATCAAACAAAAAAAAAGCAGATCGCGCGCTGGCCGAGTGCGCGGAATGAGTTATCAAACACACCCCGTGTCAGAAATTTCATAGTTTTGCGCGGTTTTGTTGAATAACCGGCGCCTAATTAACAAGGCACCAAGCAAAAATGAAAAATTGCAACTATTATACAATCAGACTGATCATGTGAACATCCAACCAAAGTTACACCCACTTTTGAAACAATTTTTCTTTCTCAATTTGCTAAAACGGCCCTGCGCTTGCACCACCTTAAGATCCTTTGACTTCTGGCCATACGGATTATGTTAAAAATAAGTTAGAAATGGCTAGAGTGACGGAGTAATAAAACGGTTCCACACATTTATATTAAAATTATTCAAACTTCTGTGTTAATGAATCCATTGTAATAATAATGTGATGGATTTATTGTAATTGTATTGTTGCAGGGAGGGAATCTAACAAAGATGGACACACGCTGGGAATCTTGCAACTTAGTGTTAAAAAGAGAACCTGAGGAATCTGGGGATTATAAATCTATAAGTATAGAACACAATATAACTACAGCAACATCCATACAGCCAATTGAAGAATATATCATGGAGCAGAAACCGAAGATCAGCGCATACACAAACATATATCATATTGAAGGAGACGCTGCATTTTCTCGCAATGATAACGATCCCGAAGCAGGACCTAGTCAAAACATAGATCCACTTAACCAGAGCCTCCTTCAACCCAGAGACTTTCCCTTTTCTTGCAATGTATGCACTTACAAGGGTTCCTCCAGCCGCAACCTTGCCAAGCACAAGTTACGCCATTTTTCAGAGAAGAAGTTCCGATGCAGCCAATGTGACTACAGAGCTCACGAGAAGGGTAACCTTGTAACTCACCTGAGCACACATTCAAGAGAGCGGTCATTCGCTTGCAATGTATGCACTTACAAGGGTACTTCTAAGTACAACCTTGCCAAGCACAAGAAACTCCATTCTTCAAAGAAGAAGTTCCTATGCAGCCAATGTGACTACAGAGCTCACCAGAAGGCTCACCTTGTCCGTCACCTGAGCACACATTCTGGAGAGCGGTCATTCGCCTGCGATGTATGCACTTACAAGGGTACATCCAGCCACTACCTTGCAAAGCACAAGAAACTCCATTCTTCAGAGAAGAAGTTCCAATGCGGTCAATGTGACTACAGAGCTCACCAGAAGGATAGACTTGTAGATCACCTGAGCACACATTCTGGAGAGCGGTCATTCGCCTGCAATGTATGCACTTACAAGGGTACATCCAGCCGCTACCTTGCCAGGCACACGAGACTTCATACTTCAGAGAAGAAGCGTCAATGCAGCCAATGCGACTACAGAACTCATGTGAAGAGGAATCTTGTTATTCACCAGCGCATTCATGCTGAAGAGCGACCATATGCATGCGAAGAATGCACATACAATAGTGTCTCCAGCAGCAACCTTGCCCAGCACAAGAAAATCCATTCTGCAGAGAAGAAGTTCAAATGCAGCCAATGTGACTACAAAACACACAGAAGGTCCGGTCTTGTAGATCACTTGCGCATACATTCCGGAGAGCGGCTACACTCGTGCGACATTCGCACTTACAGAGGTACTCACCGTAGTAATCTGCTCCAACACAAGCTACGTCATTCAAATAAGAAAAAGTTCCAATGCAGCCAATGTGAGTATATGTCTCACTACAAGTTCAACCTTGTAAATCACCTGCTCACACATTCTGGAGAGCGGTCATTCGCCTGCAATGTATGCACTTACAAGGGTACCTCCAGCAACAACCTTGCCAGGCACAAGAAACGCCATTCTTCAGAGAAGAAGCATCAATGCAGCCAATGTGACTACAGATCTAATACGAGGTGCAACTTTGTAGCTCACCTGTGCATTCATTCTGGTGAGCGGCCATACGCTTGTGATATCTGCGAGTACAAGTGTAAGAGTGTCAGCACGCTTGCTTATCACAAGAAGACGCACTCTGGTGTGAGGAACTACAAATGCGACAGATGTGATTATGCGTGTGTTCGAAACGGCGACTTAACCCGACACATGAAGATGCACTTGGAACTCAAGTCCTATCCGTGTGACAAGTGTTCATATTCAGGTGCTAAGGATTGTAACCTTACAGCACACAAGAAGAGAAAACATAAGTAGTTGGTATTATCCGAAGTGACGTTTACCCGGACCAACGCTCAAGCGAGGTATACAGAAACAGCAGGTTGGTGTATTGGATACTTCGGTTCTCGTCAGATCACCGAGGTTAAGCAACATTGAGTGGGTCAGTAGTTGGATGGGTGACCTTGCTTGTTGTTGCCGTTGGGCTAGAGAGACTGGGGTGTTTAGAGGTTAGTGTGACGACCTCCCTCCACCTGTTATCAGTCTCTCGACGGCGCATGTTTAGGAGACCCGTGCTGTACAGTAGTGGCAACGTATGTTTGAACTCTCAACAGAATGCGCTGCTCGTCAGTTATTCTGTTAGGCCGAGAAGGAGTGCATTGCAAGGTGAGGGCGTAATGAAGTTCTTCTCAGCCTAACAGAACAACTACGAGTGGCTCCGTCTAGTAGAAGTCAGATGTAAAGGTTCGTTTATAGCTCGGCGTTCGTTCGACGTTCGGCGCTCAGCGCTCGCCGTTGAGCCTCCTGATTGGCCAACGCCGGGCGGTGGCGTTCAAGGTCAAAAGACAAACCACGTTCATCTTTCAGCGCTAGCGCTGAGCGTCGAGCGTCGAACGTCAAGCTGTAAACGTACCTTAAGTCGTACGCTGTCCACATTTTAAATGTTACACTGTCCTTCGGATGGGACGTTAAGCCGTTGGCCCCCTTTCTTGGCTACATGACGGTACCGGTATCCTCTCTTCCCTTTTCTATCACAATAATAATTATAAAAATTTGCTGAAACTTCGTTTTAATTATAACATGAAGGAACTCAGTTTCTTCCGCCTTCTTCAAAGTACGTTCAAAGCATGTAAATTAACCAGAATAATGAATTGATTCCTTCCATTACTGGCTGCCCTCAAGAGTGACCCCGGTTACCCAAATTGCTGAACAACGATTGATTTGGTTGCTGTTCACTTATCTTAGGAAACATGAAAATAGCGGTGTGGGATATGAATATTATGGTGGTAATGGAGAATGAATGCGTGTTTTAGCATTCTAGTACAGTAATTTTGTGATTATACCCACGTCTAATTGCAACAGAAGGTTTCAATACATGAATCGATTCAGAAAAATGCCCTCTACAACATATCCAAAATCCTCCCGAATCCGAGTGCCGGAAGTACTTTTTAATCAAGTTTTAAGTTAATTTCCCATGTTAATTCCATCTTCCAAAAAAAAAATTTCATGTAACTCCGATTTTGACGAAACTTGGCAGAATTGTTCACCATTCTAAATGAACACAAATAGCTCTCTTAGCGTTTTCCTCTAAATCTCATCGTTTGGGAATTATGGCTTATTGAAAAGTAATATTTTTGTCACTTTGCGACGATTTTTGTCACTTTGAATGTAATTTGACGTTTTGCGAGGTCCATATTTCCCAAACGATGAGATTTAGAGGAAAACGCTAAGAGAGCTATTTGTGTTCATTTAGGACGGTGAACAATTCTGCCAAGTTTCGTCAAAATCGGAGTTACATAATTTTTTTTTTTTGAAGATATGGAATTAACATGGGAAATTAACTTAAAAAGTGATTAAATAGTACTTCCGGCACTCGGATTCGGGAGGATTTTGGATATGTTGTAGAGGGCATTTTTCTGAATCGATTCATATATTGAAACCTTCTGTTGCAATTAGTGGTGGGTTCAGCTCTTTTTTTGCTTTAAATTACTGGGCTATTCATGAACTGTTCAAACTGATAGTTGTGTGGGTCAATCACATCAATTCAGTGTTCATGTTTACATCGTTCACAAGGAATTCCCTTCTTTCACTTGGGCAAAGTGACTACTGCAAGTTTTTAAATCAAGATGCAACTAAGTGAAAGCACTCGACGCAAACGTGTGGCCATCACCATTGCAATGCCCCTGCCGACATATTAATCGTTGTTCGCAAATTTCTGCCTTCCAAAAACAAAAAGGAAGAGGGAAAATGGCAAAAAAATATTTTGATGGTTTGCAAATTATAATTATTATTATTATTGAGTATGGGTTTTCTACAGCAACTATAGCTGCTTCCCACATTCCAGATACCACCTCTTCCTATCCACAATCATCAACTTCCAACCTCTTGCCTCCATGTCCGACCTGACCTGCCGCTTCCACTCCTCTCTAGGTCGTACCTGGAGGCGTCCACTTGTTAACCTTTTTCGGCCATCTCTCCTCACCCATCCTTTGTAGTTACGGTTATACCAAACCAGTCTCCTTTCCCTCAAGGTATTCGTAACTATTGTTTCAACCTTCCTTCTTCTCCTGATCTCTTCATTCCGGATGTGTTCGATCCTGAAGACCCTGTAGCTCCTTCTCAGGTAATTCATTTCTACAGCCTCAAGTCTCTGCCTATCCCTCTGAGTAACTTCCCAAGTCTCTGTCCCATACAATACAATACTCTGAACAAATTGTCTCGTATAACATTTTTTTTGTCTTTTTTCCTTATCCCTTCTGACCAAAGTAGTGAATTCAAATATGACTTCCTGCCTCGCCTGCAAAATCCTGATTTTTATCTCGTTCTTACAACTGCCTTCACTGTCAATCACCGTTCCCAAATACCTGTACTGTCCACACCTTCCAATTATCTTCCCATTTAAATCTAGATCTTGACTATCTCCGTCACCAACAACCAGGTACTTTGTTTTCTTAACATTGATCTTCAACCCCGCCTCTTCGTACGCATCATTGAGTTTTCTCAACATATACTCAATGTCGTATTCATCGGCAGCCATTATCACCTGGTCGTCTGCAAACAGGAGAGTGTGTAGAGGGTCGCCATTCACCTCGATACCCATACCTCTGCATTTCCTCTTCCATTGCAGCAGTACCTTATTAATATAAACCTTCAAGTGTGTGGGTAACAGACAACATCCTTGTCTCAAGTGATCAGGTGTTGCAGTAACAACAAAGGCGACAAGACATCTGAATTTCGTGATGAGAAGTTTAGAAGAGCGACAACCGCAGTGAAGGAAAACGCGTACTTGACACTTTTATAAGACCAGTAGCGGAATACGCAGGGGCGGTGTGGGACCCACATAAAGTAGGTCAGATAAAGAAAGTTGAAGGCATACAAAGGTGGGCAGCCAGGAGGGTAACAGGAAAGCTAAGGAGAAGGAAGTGGATCATTGAAGATAGGAAGGGAGAAGTAATAAACATAAGACTAAAGAGAGTGCCGGAGAGTGTCACGGAAATGATTAAGGAGCTGGGATGGAAGTCGTTAAAGGAAAGAAGAAGGGAAATGAGACTCTGCTATGTTTTCAGAGCGTACACAGGGCGTGTTGGTTGGGACGAAATTGCACATATCATTAGAAACCGTATTATCTGGGGCGGAAGGACCACGCGGAAAAAGTTGGACTAGTAGAATCAAGGAGAGATGTAGGGAAGTATTCATTTGTGAGAAGAACGATATGTGACTGGAATAAATTGAGTGGGGATGTTATTACGCCGTTACCAGAGGCAGTACAGGAATTTAAAAAAATACATTATTATAGTAAATCCTAGTACAACCAAAGTTCCTGAATTAATATTCCTTAAAATAAACTAGCCCTTATTTCAGTTAGTCAAGCGAGCGTAGTTATAGCGAGCGTCTCCAATAGAAACTTATGGCTCGAATCCTTTTGTTGTGTTTATTTGTGCATCTGGCGTATCCTGCCAAACGAAGTAACGGATCAGGCCAATTTTTTCACAAAACTTATATTACTAATAATTCTGGTTGTGTTCAAAATGATTTTCAGCAAGTCCATAGCAAGTCTATTGGTTTCATTGGAAATTGTATGTATGTTTTTTAGGTGTCATTACCATATCAACGAAATCTTCTATGCGAAAGTTCATAAAGTACCTATTGACCATGATAACAGCAAATGATGTTGTACTTCATGGAGACAGTGAAATTTAGTTTTTAAAATTTACATTGCGTCTATGAGATTGAATGCATAATTCGTTTTCATAGTATTAATTATATTATAGCATTGCATTGCCACTCTTATATTATGGTTATCTTGTCCTTTGTTTGTATTTTTATAACTAATATTATTATGTCATCAAGTCATTTTTAATTAGTCATTCATTTTATAATTTGACAGGGTAGGTATTATTATATTTAGTGATTGAATGTTATCTCTTTTTATTATTTCTTGTGTATATGTAATGTGTGTACACATTATGTGTAAGGAATTTATCTATATACTGTGACAATGCAAACGTACTACTGTATTAAATGTGCAGATAATAAATAAATAAAGTTCGTTCACGTTAAGAATATTTCTGACGTTTTAGTCGATCACGTCGTTCATGGGTCGTTCGCATGAACACTGCCCTGTCAATGGCAAGACTTTCTTCTTTGTATTATTGAAATTGCATAAATTAAGTAAAATACACCATTTTTAATAGTAGAAAATATTAGAAAAATTCAATAAAATTGGTTTATTTTTATCTACAGTCGTATTAAAATATTATTATATTGATTTACATGTGTAGGAATACAATTGTTTATTTGACTACAGTACCTAGTATCTACACGGCCTTGATATTCTAAACGTGAACGAACTTTAAATCATCATTAAGGTGGATTTCCATGCTCGGTCACCGTCCGACGAAAACGAAAGAATACGATCACGTGACCCGTCTCGACCAATCCGTCGCCGTCCGAGATTTTTGGGGATGGCTCTGATTGGTCGAGACGAGTCACGTGATCGCATTCTGTCGTTTTCGTCGGACGGTGACTGAGCATGGAAATCCACCTTATCTTAACTTATATATTACAAATGTAACCACCTGTATGCCATACAATTTGTAACTAATAAAATCAATCAATCAATATGCAAATGTTTTCGTTGTAGATAGGAAAAGATAAAGCCGTCGCGTATTTTGAATTTATTTTCTATGTATTATTATCAGTGTTGTGATTAGACAATACAATAGATAAATACAATAGATACAATAGACAATAGATAAAGATAAAACATATTTATCTAGATAATTGTAATAGATAATAGATAATTTTTTTACCAAACAATAGTACGTAATTCAGTGGACTCAACCTTTTTGACTTGCGGGCAAATGATACGAATTTGCTTTTGTAGGCGGGCCGCATTTTTTAAGTACAACAATGCTCACGTGATCAGGTAGGTTAATTCCAGGGGCTGGATTCACAAAGAAGTATAACTTTATGACCAATAAATCTAATATCAATATTAGCTATAACCATGTTTTACAGGCATATCTTTATGAATTTAATTGTACAAATCACCATTTATAATGATAATATACCGACTTTTAACATGGTAATATCATGGGCAGATAGATATTGGTATTTAAAATTCTATACCGGCATAAAGTTATCCCGTAATAAGGCTTAAAACCTTTTGTGAATCCAGCCTCAGGCACGTAGGAACTACTTTTTCATCGGGGGTATGGGGGCGTAACCCCTCAGTTTAAGCCCCGCAGGGCGTTTTTTTTAAATTTAACAATTTAAAAGTGATTCTTGGGCTTTAAAAGGTACCCTCCAATTGTTGCCTACGGGTCTGGTTCTGGTTCATTCAATATCTTTTGTTTATTAGGAAACGAAGCGAACAATATTTCACACGCCAAACCAAACAATTTTTACAATTTTCGGAATTGTTAATTGGCTTCATTTTCATTGCAACAAGTATGACGCTACATTTAAGAACCATCCGTTGCATTTCAGCCCGATGCGTGGGTCCTAACATGACAACTCTCAAAATTTCTCTTAAATGAAACGAGATTTTTTTAAAAATATTTTCAGTAGACAAATTTTTGAATAAGTTATAAAACATCAACTGGTGGGCCACAAAAATTTGTTTGGCAAATTTGTGTGTTGCATTACACCACTGACCTAAATACTAAATGTTTTCATGCAAAGTCAAATAATGACAATAATAACTTTCCATACATTCCAAACGACCTACAACGGAAATAATTTTTGGTAATTGATAGAGGCACTCGTTACGTGCATGTTCATAGGTACACACAAATGCTTATTTCGAATTTTTAATTTTTAATCTAGATAATTGCCAATAGATAACAATATTTTTATCTAGATAAAGATAAAGATAACCAATTATAAAATTTTCTAGATCAGATAATAGATAAAAAAAATATCTATCTAGATAATTATCTAGATAATTTTATCTAGATAAGTCACAACACTGATTATTATTACAATTCAGTTCTCTAAAAGTAAAATTGAATAATTCGACTTATTTTTTGTGATAACGTGAGGCAATATTATACACAAATTTTATGTTGTTAATTTTCAGAGATCAGTTCTTTGATTTACTTATTTTATTACTCGAGGTGACTTGGCTGCTGTTTTTACAAAGTTTATAACTTGCAAGATCCCACGCCTGGAAGTTACTCGATGCAGCCCGCATTACATGAGCGTTAGTTTAGATGCCTAGCACTCAGGGGCTGATTCACTTGATGGATTAAAAGAAAGAAGCCGTAACTAAACTATTTATTGTCATACTTATTTGCTAGAAGCGTACATCTGAAAAGAATCAGTTGCTTAACAGAGTGTTTTTTATTGGGTATAGTTTTACTCTCCTGTAATAACCGAATATCCCCATAAAAAACACTCCGTGTAAAAATACCAGCCAAGTCTCTTTAACTATAAAAAAAATAGAAGAAATCTAAAAATTCAGCACTGAAAAGTAGTGATATCAAAAAATTGGCCAAGTCAAACTAAATTTGAAAAACCAAAATATACTTGGCGCATCGGGTATTAATCTAGTATAGAAGTATATGCCAAAAATAATATGTACCTAAATATATAAAATGTACCTATAATGCCCTTAAAAACGATGCGCCAAGTATATTTTGGTTTTTCAAATTAAGTTTGACTTAGCCAATTTTTTGATATCACTACTTTTCAGTGCTGAATTTTTAGATTTCTTCTATTTTTTTTATAGTTAAAGAGACTTGGCTGGTATTTTTACACGGAGTGTTTTTTATGGGGATATCACAATTTTTTTTAGTTTATTTAAACAATTTGTAACACATATCGAAACAACAATGACTAATTCCTTTAAAAAAATAAGCCAGTTCCAATTTGGTTACTAAGAAAAGTTGCGTTTGGTACCAAAATATGCTTAAAGTGATATTCCATGAAGAAAAGCGAAAGATTTGTTCCAATCGGTCCAGCCGTTTTCGAGATATGGCATCACTTCCGGTTATCAAAATGGCGGCTGAAAACACTCCACGTAGAATTTGTTTATATAAATGTTTTGTATCATTATAAACCTTGTGAATAAGTAGTTATTGTAGTAAGAGGTGATTAAAGTCTGATTTTTCATTTTTATGACGTCATTTCCGGTTTCAGTAATAGTACATTTCTGTTTAGACTATTGTATTTTCATATATATGACCGTCCGAATAGTTTGACGCTAGTTTCGTTCCGATCGGTTCAGCCGGTTTCGAGATATGACGTCATTTCCGGTTTCAAAATGGCGACTTCCGGTTGGTTTTATAAAAAGGCACCTCAGACGCCAAAAGTGCACATGTGGTAAAAATTTCAGATCGATCGGTTCAGCCGTTTAGGCTGTGGCGGTGATAGCGGTGTTTCCTTATATCTGAATCATCATCATCATCATCATTATCATCTGAAGAAGAAGAAGAAGAAGAAGAAGAAGAAGAAGATGAAAGTGATGTAATTACACTGTTTTCACGGCCCTCTAGCTCGCAAATGGCATAACCTATTGTTCCCAAATTTGGTATATGTGGTGGGGTGGGCCATAGCTCGAAATTAAGATATTTCACAACAATGTGAGATTTTCCAATTTTATGATCCAGTAGGCCGAAAATGCCATGTTGTGGCTTACAGTAAAAGTGTTTGGTCTGCTCCTCGGTTTATTGGGCATATACGGTATGTTGAGTGACTGTGAGTGTACAGTACGACTTGGCTGGGTGGAGCGACCGCTCCACTAGATGAGAGAGAAATATCTTTCAAAATCATAGGCGGGAAGAATTATTTAATGTTTTGACATTGGCTGTTGGCACTCCTGTATAGACGTCAAAACAACACCAGAGAACTGTCATCTGCAGTGAATTTATTTTAAATTGAGATTAATCTGTTGAAAAGTTGAAAATAATGCTCTTGATGATGTTCTTTTGGCGTGTTTAATGTTAAAATCAGTTAATTTAGAATCTTCCTGATCTGACTTTAAGATCGAGCGGCAGTTTGATGTAAGTATTCCTAACCTAACCTACAATGCTAGGGATTGTTTGATGTCAGATTCAGTTTAAATCATTTGTTGTTTCAAATAGAAGTGAACACAGAGGTAACATCGTTTATTAATAATGAACAGTTTATCTATGAATACATAAGCAGTTAATATTACGGTGAATGTTTCTTCCTCCCATTCTGATGGGTTTAGTTGGATGTGTGACCGTTCAACTCTGTCCTGCTAGTTGCTGCCGTTGAGCCAGAGAGACTGCGGTGTTTGAGGGTTAGTGTGACGACCTCCCTCCACCTGTTATCAGTCTCTGCTGTAAATATTACATCGTCCTTCAACAGTTACGTTTCTCGTTGAATGGCGGTGTAACATTCACAGCACGAGCCTCCACAACCCGCGCCGTCGAGGGACTGATAACAGGTGGAGGGAGGTCGTCACACCAACACCCAACACCCTAGTCTCTCTGGCTCAAAATAGCTAGCCAGAGTAGAATGGTCACCCATCCAATTACTAACAGCACTCAATGTTGCTGAACCTCGGTGATCTGACGAGAACCGAAGTATTCAATACACCAGCTTGGGTACAGCTTTTACTAAAATATCAAGCGCAATATCTTAGACAGTTATCGTGCATCTCTGTAATTTATTATTAATATTTTTAATATTTTTTCAGTCCTGGTTCTGCAAAACTATCAACTTCTCTTAAATCCTGAAGAATTGTTCACACCCGTGGATCAAAATATTGCATCGCGTATTCTGGTCAGTATATAAATCATCTTTATTGGACTCTAATAATTATATTGATAAGCAAGACATTGGTATGTACATTGGTAGCAATTTGTTTCATCATGCAGAAATATTTGAAGGGGCAGGAAGATCAACTAATGCACTATTTGCAATTTTAAATAATGGGTGTGACGTTTGTATTGGTTTGTTCATTGGTTTTTTTGTCGAAGAGGTCCTTGAAAAATGCGCGATTCTTTTAGCTTCAGGGGTTACAGTTACATGAGCTCACCATGGACTAATAGAAAATAATCACTCACAAACCTTACAAGGTCTTATTTTTACAGTTATTCTTGGTGTATTTTTCAATTCTTCAAGCTTATGAATATATTGAGGCCCCATTTACTATTTCGGACGCATTTAGTTTATTTTTAGTTTTATTAGTTTGAATGGTGGCTCCATTTATTACAACATTATTTAGTTTTAATTAGGACTAATTTTTTTTTATGTTGTACTAGATTAGGGGTATACACCGTTATAATTGCTGGTTGGGCTTCGAATTCTAATTATGCTTTGTTAGGGGGGTTACTTTGTTCCTTTGTAAATAACTTAATTGCATCAATAAAAGGTTGAGGAATCCCTATAAAACCTACCTTATTAGGTACCTAGTATTTTTTTATTAATTTTAATATTGAAAGTTTTAATATTGAATAGTATTAATTACTAATATATTGGGGGATATAGATAAAATTTAAAGAGTGGTAGTTAATTTGTATTGTGAGAGATTATTGAAATATAATGAAAAATTATTTATATAAAAGTAAAATAATTTTTTGTACCTTGTGTATCAGGGTTTATTAAAATATTAATGATGATTTGTTATTTATTCCGATTTAAAGAGAGCTAATTAGGTGTTTGTTAATGTGGAATAATTATTAATAACATTTAATTAGTAATGAAACGTTAATTATTCTTTAAGATACGTATCTGTTTTTTTTTAAAAATGAATTTAATTAATCATGGAATTAATTATTCAGTAAGTTATAAGAATAAGACCATTCATTCAAATTAGTCCTTCTATGACTCCTGGGAATCAAAAATGCAAAGGGGCTGCCCCTGTTTTTAAAAGTAAGGTAATGTTAATTAATGAACTCTTTCGTGTTGTAGAATGAATTAACATTGTGAAATATTGAAAGTATTGACTAGGACGTAGACAAACAGACAACTAAATTATGTTACGATGAAAAGTCAAATGGAACAGCCCAATGGACCTCTGATGTCAATAAAAAGGTCAACACACAATGTTACATCATGATGGCTCTTGTAGCAATAGCAAATAACGCTGTCTACATCATCGGGGTTAAATTAATTCACTCTGTTTTTCTCTCCAAATTGCTGACTTCGATACTTCTATGAAAGAGTTCACACTTTTTATGCATGTTTGAAATATTTGTGAGATTTATTCAAATTATTGTATGATAAAATATCACCACTCCTTTGACACATTTTGTAATTGATTTCCTAGCTCCAAGGTCAATTATAGAGTAGCAACTGTCACACGAATACAAATTCGTATGCAATACGACTAGTGTTTTCTAATTCATGAAACTTAGTGACAATGAAGACGATGAAATCTAATGATGAAATCAAACCCCAAAATATAAAAGCAATCCAGATTCAGTGCAATTCTTTTTCATTATTGAACATCATATTTCGACAGCTATTTAAAAATAGTTTGTTACTCAATTTTTTATAGGTATTATGGACTAATTTGGTTGAGTAAAATAAATATGTAATTTTTTATGATTTAATAACCTTGAAGAATGTGAACTCGATCAAAACATTTTGATATGAAGGGATGTGCGTTGTAAAAAATAACCGACTGAACCGGGGCTCGAACCCGGGACCTCTCACTTGCCTGGCGAGAGCTCTACCAACTGAGCTACCCGGTCGGACGGACGGACATTAGACACAACGCAACATTTTGACTTTGAGTTTTTAATCAATTACCTGAGCAATATGCTCAAAATATAATCATGCATGTACCACTTGAGCTTTGACCAATGGTGACATGAATGAAGAATTTCATTAGAAAAAGGTTTAAGGTATCACCTACCCTTTGACAAAAAAATCTGCAATTTTTAACCAATATTTATTAACTTTTAACATAGGTACCTTTACATTTCTGCAAAAAATAAAAATATTAATTTTTTTATATTTTTTTTTATGGTTTTTTCATTGTTGGGATTAATAACATTGGGGAAAAACACTATTTTTTCAAACTCGTTTACTTTTAACTGGTTACTACTCCTAGAGACCTGATGTTTGTATGCTAGGATTTTTGGATTTTATGAATGTTTTGAGGGGGCGGTTTTATTCTAAAAAAATTATTGAAGTAATTAATTAATATTTATTTGTGAAATTTTTTCATTTTGTCCTTTAAAATTGTATTTAAACTTTAATATTAATTTAGGTAGGGAGCTGTAAAGAAAAATGGCTTCTCAAAACAAGTACAGTATTCTCTACTGAACAAAAAAAATTATCTTGTCTTGAAGTATCTTGTTTGAAAGATACACAAAACGATGACAACCTAGTTCAGAGATACATAGCTAAAAGATACACCCAAGGCAATATAACTGCTGCACTGGCATATTAAAATATTAATTACTTAAGACTAGGTATAACTCGCATCACTTAACCAAAATATGGATATGAAGCAGGATAAAAGTGGCCATTTAAATATATTTTGAAAAAGAAATAAAAATAAGAAATGCATGTTTTTGAGCGAGCGAAGTCTCCTTTTGGCTCTTTTGGCACGGACCTCTGTTTTTTTTTCTGCGGCTGAGGCTATACAAGTCAGAGTTTTTCTTCGATCGAGCTGAAATTTTGCACACATGTACGTAGCATTTCTGATTGTTGCAGACCGTAATTTTTTTTGAAATTCCTTAATTGGTTCAATTTTAAAAAAAATATCTTTCGATTGGTGGGTTTGATTAATTTGAAATTTTGACAAGTCATTACGACCAACATTTTCCCCAATCTTACAAAGTTTCAGCCAAATCCTCCCATTGGTTATAATTAAAAAATCTTTCATGTGATTATTGACATTTAAACTAGAACCGTTTGAGCGATCAACTAAAAACTTTGCATGGTCATTGGGACTAGCATTATCTGTATTTTTGACAATTTTCAGAATCATCTGTGTTTAAATCCAAAAGTTATTGACAATTTACGGAAATTTTGCGTGTTGGCTGTCAAATTTCTCGAAAATGTTGATCTCAGCAGCTTCGAATCTTCATAGTTCCAAGGTTGTTAGAGTAGAAACTTTCAAACGTATGAAACTGATATGACCGTTCAACAGATCGTCTAATATTGTGTACACACACCAATATCATATGATTGGTCCCAGGTATATTATTTTTAAAGAGATCCGTGATTTTTGAATATTAACCCTTTATAGGGCAAGACTGGCGATTCTAGGATTTCTACCAAATTAATTTTGGGCATAGGATATGGGTACAGCATTATAGTTAAAATACAAAAACATTTTTTTGCATTTTTGTGGAAAATTTGGGATGGTAAATTATTATATCAGTGCTCGATTAGCACACTAACATTGTTGACATTAAAAATATTAATTAATTTAGAAATTATGTAGTCATATGACGTCATCATCTTCAAGCATTTGATAAACGTTTCATGAGTTTTGGATCAACGGTTTTGGTATGCCTTGTACTTAACATAAGAAAAAGTTTACGGCAAAAGTGAGGTTATACCCGTGGCAAATGACAGTTTTTGGGCTGCTACATAATAAAATAACCATAACATGTTTTGTTCATTCAGTAGAGGATCAGACCATTTTTTATATCAAAATATTATAAGCAAAACAATCTGTGTGCGTTGTAATATAATTAAATTTACCACTTTACACTAGTAAATAAAATCCCAGAAAAAACATTCCGTGTAAAAATACCAGCCAAGTCTCTTTAACTATAAAAAAAAATAGAAGAAATCTAAAAATTCAGCACTGAAAAGGAGTGATATCAAAAAAGGAGCCAAGTCAACGAATTTTCCAAATTTTAATCGTACCATTGAAATAAAAATATCAACCCCCGAGAAATACTTAAAAAAAGGACTTGGCGCATCGTTTTTTTAAAGACACTTTTCTATCCTAAAAGTATAGGAAGAACTCTACAAGTATATTTTCCTGAGTATATCACATTCATTATCGACGAATCATACTACGTTTTAATATAACTAGTACTCTTACCTACTGGCAGTTTTGGTATTTTGTCAATATTCAGAGGAAATAAACGGATAAACGAATAACGAATAAACGGAAGCGGCCTAGTCTATTCGTTATTGCCACTATTTCTAGGGTCATATTAATCAATCATACTTCTCAATATCGTGACTGAGGGAAATAGCGAAAGCGCTCATTACAAGAAGGCCGTCAATGAGATTTGTATAAGTGACTAGTGCACTGAGCCATGCTGCTCAAATAATTACTGACTAGATTTTTATCTAAAGTAATACGTTATGTAATTTATGAATTTTTTTGGTATAAAAAATTAATTAATAGCAATTAATTACACGGCGAGAAGGTTCAAAGTATAATGCTGTAGTAGGTATGTTGATGTACCCACAAAACTATAGGTACCTACCAATCACAAACACAACTGTTCTGTATTTATTGCTTGTAAGACAATGCTATGTTTCTTTGCGTACTTATATTTAAATTTAAAATATTTTACAGAATGTTCAATATTTAATTTGAAAGTTTTGTCCCAATTTTTCTAGGCATTTCTGAACTACGTAGTATGTGAGTGGCATAAGCTTAAGAATAGAAAAATGTCTTTAAAAAAACGATGCGCCAAGTCCTTTTTTTAAGTATTTCTCGGGGGTTGATATTTTTATTTCAATGGTACGATTAAAATTTGGAAAATTCGTTGACTTGGCTCCTTTTTTGATATCACTCCTTTTCAGTGCTGAATTTTTAGATTTCTTCTATTTTTTTTTATAGTTAAAGAGACTTGGCTGGTATTTTTACACGGAGTGTTTTTTCTGGGATATCACTTCTTTTGTTAGTTTATTCATACAGCTTGTAGCACATGTCCGAGCAGGGACTAATTTCTTTAAAAAAATACGCCTCAACCGATTTGGTTACTATGAAAAGTTGCGTTTGGTATAAGATGAAAATGATTATCCAAGAAGAATAGCTTAAGTTTCGTTATAATCGATCCAGCCGTTTTCGATACATGACGTCACTTCCGGTTTTGAAATAGCGGCCGAATTCCGGTATAGGTAATAAGAAAACAATCTAGTTTTATCTAGTTGATACCTTCATGAACGACCATCTGAATTCCTAATCCCTATATTTCCGTAAAATCGGTCATGCCGTTTGTAATATATGACGTCACTTCCGGTTTCATTTAGTGGTTCCTGCCGCCATTTCCGGTACCATTAATTTATTTATTCATTTTTCACAATTGATTTTTCAAATAAATAGCAGAATGAATACGCAGGAGCTAGTTCAGTTGCAATCGGTACAGGCGTTTTAGATATATGACGTCACTTCCGGTTTCAGGAATGGCGGCCGAGAACACTGCTACCTTGAATATATAAATTGTATTGTCTATGTTACAATGTAAGTTAATTATGTACGTATTTTAAGTATAATTTGTTGAAATAAGTTAAATATTGCGTATTTATGACGTCACTTCCGGTTTAGAAAATAAGAAAATAATTTTTTTTTTATTGATACTTCATATAGATGACCATCTAAATCGAATGGCGCTAATTTCGTTCTAATCGGTCCAGACGTTTTTGAGTTATGACGTCACTTCCGGTTTCAAAATGGCGGCTTCCGGTTGGTTTTATAAAAAGGCACCTCAGACGCCAAAAGTGCACATGTGGTAAAAATTTCAGGTCGATCGGTTCAGCCGTTTAGGCTGTGGCGGTGATAGCGACGTTTCGTGATATCATCAGAATCATCATCATCTTCAGAATCAGAAAGTGGTGTAATTTCACTGTTTTCTCGGTCCTCTAGCGCGCAAATGGCATAACCTATTGTTCCCAAATTTGGTATATGTAGTGGGGTGGGCCATAGCTCGAAATTAAGATATTTCGCAACAATGTGAGATTTACCAATTTTGAGATCCAGTAGGCCGAAAATGCCATGTTGTTGCTTACAGTAAAAGTGTTTGGTCTGCTCCTCAGTTTATTAGGCATTTACGGTATGTTGAGTGACTGTGAGTGTATAGTACGACTTGGCTGGGTGGAGCGACCGCTCCACTAGATTATTGAAAATATGTCATGAGATCGTGGATAAAAATTCCCTAACATTAATTAGTTCATTATTAATTTCTTCCTCTCTAGAGACATCGAAACTAATTTGGTTTAATGGTTGAAAATGTTAAATAATGACACACATGTGTGTGTTTTCGAACCTTTTTCATGTATATGTGGATATATAATACAGATAACGGAGAACTAAGCCAGTGAATTACAGTAGGATACTTTTCATTATTTATAAATCATAATTTTACGTTGAACCAATGTGACGCACGGTCCAGTGCTGGGGGATTTCATAAAAATTTATAATCTGTAGATGGAAATTTATTGAGCGAGCGTAGCCAATTGAACCCCTTTAGCTATTATCTAATCTTCACTCTTGTCAAGCTTGAGGCTGTTCATTTTACGCTTCCAACGCCGTTAGGGTGTAACTAAGCAGCACCATCCAGACCTTCACCTGAATTCACACTTTGCCAACATAAACTTTCCAAAGTGAAACCGCTAACTTGAATGTGCCACCTAGTTCTAGCTCATTTTCATTTTTTGTGTTGATGCTAGCGTAGAATGTACATCATTTTCGTTGCCAATCTTCGCTACCATAGTCATTGTAAAGAAGACTTGAACAAACTGGACCTGCTCTACCTCGGCTAGAACGAATGAGATATTTCGAGCAAAACTTGCTCGAATAAGGGGTTTTTCCCCCTTATTTTAGGCAAATAAAGAAATCGTAGTGTGTGCTAAATTTAAAACAAGTTTCTTTTTTATATAAAATCGGCAAAGTATTTATGCATATACTTTCAAAACATCACATTCATTTCATGGCAACTGGATGCAAATTATGTGAAAAAATAGTGAAATTCCGAAAAATACATTGAAAGAAAGCTAAAAAATTGTCCTTAAAAATAAGCTTTCTCAGGCACTAAATTTTTAATCACCATAAAAATTTAATCAAGTGAAAGATTAGTTCATTCTCAAGGTCATCTACTATTTTCGACTATATTATTTTATATATATTCTATATATTTATATATATATATTTTTTATTATATTATTATCTACTATATTACTATTTTACATGGAGGGTCGGCAATACTACTAAACTCAAAACTAGAAAATCATGTCGTACCCAGAAATGACATCAGCTTGCAAAGCATTGAAAAAAGTATTGAATTAGCAGCCATTGAAATTATCCCAACAAAATTGAACCCAAAAAATAACATAAAGAAAACTAAGAAAAAATATCAACATCGAAATCTTGTAATCATATCAGCTTATAGATCACCGATAGGTGATCTTAGTGTCTTTCTAGATACGCTACATCAAATTCTGCAAAAAATCAAACCTGAAAAGAAGGATATCATTTTAGCAGGTGACTTCAATGTAAATACGGCCATTAAATCAATTGATAGCGATAAATTAAATAATCTAATAAAGTCACATAACCTTAAATTAACCGTCAATGAAGCAACCATAATAGATCTTAGATTCAATACAGAAAAAACCATTGACAACATTGCAACAAATTTACCTGCAGACGCCTATAAAACAATTGTGGTGTATATAAGAAGGTTATCAGAGCAGCAAAATGCAGAAACATAAGCAACAAAATCTTAGAAAAGGAGGGGACGGAGAGAACAAAAACTATCTGGGGAATAATTAAAACACACACAAATCAAACCCCAAAGAGAGAAACAAAGAACTTATTATTGAGAAAAATAACATGGACATAACGGATGCAAAGCAAATATCAAATATTCTTAATGAGGAATTTGCAACAATGGCACCAAAAATGATATCCACAAAGGCAAAAGATTTTCAAAAACATCTAACAAAAGTTAAAAGACCATTAAATTCATTTTATATGCATGAAACCTCGGAAAAAGAGATAATTCTAATTGCTTCAAGGTTAAAAAATAAGAAGTCATGCGGAGTAGACCATACCAACTTGCATACTAAAGAAAGTTATAAAACATATAGCAAAGCCTTTAGCGCACATTTTTAACTCATGCATGGAAAATGGGGTTTTCCCAGACAAACTTAAGATTGCTAAAATAATACCTATTTACAAAAAAGGGGATAAGAAACAACCTAACAATTATCGGCCAATATCCCTTCAACCCTCAATTTCAAAAATATTAGAAAAAATTATACAAACCAGAATCGCGTCCTACCTAGAAAAAGAAGAGCTTCTCTCGGAAAAACAAAGCGGCTTTAGAAAAAATAAATCAACGGCAACGACCATTGATCACTTTATTGAAAATACCGTCAAAGGGTTAGAAAGCAAACAACAAACACTAGGTGTCTTTTGTGATCTTTCCAAAGCATTTGACAGCATTCAACATTCTATACTTTTAGCTAAACTAGAACACTACGGTATCCGCGGAAGTACGCTCAATTTATTAAAGTCTTACCTAGAAAATAGAATTCAATACGTAGAAGTAACCTATATTAACGAAAAAAATCAAGAACTCCCATATTTGTCTGATTCACAACCAATTACATGCGGAGTACCACAAGGCTCCATACTCGGCCCCTTATTAATTATTATTTATGTAAATGATCTGCCAGAAACAACAGAAATGTGAGAACTGTATGCAGATGATACTAACTTCACAATTACGGGGAAAACAATTGAAAAACTACAGCTAAATAGTGAACATACAATACAGGAAACATCTTCATGGTTCGAAAATAACAGCCTACTTTTAAATATCGAGAAAACAAACTTTATCCACTTCAAAATCAAAGATAGCCATGAAAATACAACACTTAATATTAATTTCGAAAACCATAATGGAAAAAATTAAATTAAAAAAATTAAAGAAACCAAATTCCTAGGTATAATAATAGACGATCATTTAAATTGGAAATCGCACTGCAATAAACTATTAAGAAAACTCCAATCCTCTTACTTCTCGATAAAGTCAATTCTATCAACTAGTGTACTACGCAAATTTCGAATCTCACATACGGTATGGGGTACAGTTCTGGGGAAACTCAACAGATGCACACAAAATTTTTACAATGCAAAGAAAAGCAGTTAGGGAAATATTTGGCTTAAAATACAAAAACAAAGACACATATAAGAAACCAGATTGCAGAAAACATTTTATCAAACACAAAATTTTAACTTTCCCGTGCATTTATATACTAGAATCGGTTCTAGCAACAAAATTGAAACCGAATGTGGTTCAAAACCATGACATCCACAATCATGATACCCGACAGAAAACCAGCATCCACACAGACCATTATAGAACAAAACTTACTCAGCAAAATTCACACTACACTAACACAAAATTATACAATGCACTCCCCAAAAACATTCGAAATATAAGTAAATACACCATTTTTAGGCATCAAGTAAAACTATTTTTAATGAACAAGGCATATTATTCTGTAGAAGAATTTCTACAAGACAAAACCTAAAACTCAAAAAAGTTAGAAATATAGAAATTAAGAAACTATCATGTCTATTATATAATAAATTTTCAAATATGTACTATTATATAACTGTAAGGACTGTATTCAGTCTGACTGTATCTGACTTTAGAATTAGATTCGTATTAGATTAATACAACTATTTTTAATGTAATATTTAGAGTTAAGAATTCCAAATACCCGAATAAAGCGTCAAGCTCACGGGTCACTGCTTGTGTGCTTACATGTACTTTGTAACTGTATCACCTTGTGAAATGGAACAATAAACTGAAACTGAAACTAATAACTAATGAACTAGAAATGCCTTAAATTATTAGTTTTGTTCGCAAGGATTTTGCCGTTTTCTCACGTAAAAGTCATGGGTTTCAGTATGTTTTTATAATATATTTGTTTTGTACTTTTCAACTATATATTTAGCTTTTGCTATATTAGAATGGAAATTTATTTAAACAATGTAGTATTGAAATTACTAAATAAAGCTTTAAGTTTTTTTTTATTTATTTCGTAAGCCTTTTTTCCACATTACAATAAAAATTATACAAAATTTACGAATGTATAAAAGTTGTCAAGGAAATCACACGAAATTGCAAGTTTTGAACTTTTAACTCCTCAATCATGAAGTTAAGTGTTGTATAATAATAAGAATCAGTTGTAAGGGATGAAGTTGTAATATTGTTATTTGTGTTTCTCTCACCAGTGCGTCAAAACCCGAAGCTTTGCACTCTCCTGAGAGTTTGGTCCGAAGAGAGATTTCAACTCAACGACTACGGACTATAACATGAAGGTCAGTTTAGTTCAAACAACAGCGTTTAAAGCCTGTCTACTGTACTGCTTCAGGTTTCTCTGCAGTTGGTGAAGAATGACAGTTCACAATTCGAAATATGCATTTGACGAATTTTTCCTTAATCACTCGACGGCGTGCTTCAAACTTATTGATATCTCTGAAAGAGTTTCTGATCTCGAACAAATGTTATTCTCAATTGCATGAATAACTATAGTATATTCCACCAGCAGATACCGATATTGTTCTCACTTACAATGGACCTGACCCTATCGTAAAAACCTAAAAGTGTCAAAACATACCTCAGCTGTGGAAAGCTCTCTGTATCAGCTCTGCCGCAGAGCCAATAGACCCCCAAGTGTGTCTGTTTTCACACCACTCAAGGTCCACTATAACGGTATTTATCCTTATAACCCTCAGCGAGCTAAGAGCTACAATGTTGTAGACGTCATCAAACAAGGGATGTGCATTAAATGGTCGAGAATACATTGAGAGCAAATGATTTTACGATCTGTTATGAGACGAGATAAAGGGAGGTCTGCTTACGAATAGACCATAACTGTATTGTTGTTTCTACTTTCAGAACCCTGCAGACTCAGAGGCTATCGAGGGAACCGTGAAGATAGAGATCGAAGAACACCTAATCGACGTAAAACCTGAACTTGGCCTAATGCCTACTTTCGACCGTCATTACGTCTTTCTACCAGAAGATCCAACTATGGACGTAGATCTTCACTCTGCAGCCACCTCGGTGCATTTGAAACAAGAATCAGATCCTTTCACAGCTCTGCCTTCCGTTGATACTGAGGTGAGTGTTTATCAAGAAGGCTGTGACTCAATCTGTGCTGTTCCTTTAGTATTACAGATAATCTAGATATTCTTGACCTCTCGTTCTATTTGTGATTGTATTGTTGCAGAGATTGGATGGCGCAATGATGGAGCAACTCAGTGATCTTAAGGATGTCGGAGTGAAGAAGGAGGCAGAGGATGTCGATGATTCTAACAACATCGCAACATCAACATCAATCCAACTATTTCAAGACTTCTTAATCGAGCAGAAACCGAAGATCAGCGCAGACACAAACATATGTCATATTGAAGGAGACGCTGCATTGTCTCGCAATGATAACGATCCTGAAGCAGGACCAAGTCAAAACATGGATCCACTTAACCAGAGCCTCCTTCAATCCAGAGTCTTTCCCTTTTCTTGCAATGTATGCACTTACAAGGGTACCTCCAAACGCAACCTTGTCCAGCACAAGAGACGCCATTCTTCAGAGAAGAAGTTCCAATGTAGCCTATGTGAGTACAGAGCACACAGGAAGGATAACCTTATCCGTCACATGAGTACACATTCTGTTGAGCGGTCATTCGCCTGCAATGAATGCACTTACAAGGGTCCCACCAACCTCAACCTTACCAGGCATAAGAAACTCCATTATTCAGAGAAGAAGTTCCAATGTAGCCTATGTGAGTACAGATCACACAGGAAGGAAAACCTTTTCCGTCACATGAGTACACATTCTGTTGAGCGGTCATTCGCCTGCAATGAATGCACTTACAAGGGTCCCACCAACCTCAACCTTACCAGGCATAAGAAACTCCATTATTCAGAGAAGAAGTTCCAATGTAGCCTATGTGAGTACAGAGCACACAGGAAGGATAACCTTTTCCGTCACATGAGTACACATTCTGTTGAGCGGTCATTCGCCTGCAATGAATGCACTTACAAGGGTCCCACCAACCTCAACCTTACCAGGCATAAGAAACTCCATTATTCAGAGAAGAAGTTCCAATGCAGCCAATGTGACTACAGAGTTCACCAGAAGTATAAGCTTGTCCGTCACCTGAGCACACATTCTGGAGAGCGGCCATATGCATGCAATGAATGCACTTACAAGGGTACCTCTAGCCGCAACCTTGCCAGGCATAAGACATACCATTCTTCAGAGAAGAAGCATCAATGCAGCCAATGTGACTACAGAGCTCACAGGAAGTACAACCTTGTAGTTCACTTACGCACTCATTCTGGAGAGCAGCCATACGCATGCGATGTCTGCGAGTACAAGTGTAAGACCAGTGACCTGCTTTCCTACCACAAGAGGAATCACTCGGGTGTAAAAGGGTACCAGTGCGATGAATGTAGCTACGCTTGTTTTCGTAATAACGAACTTGCTAGACACAAAGAGACGCACTCGCGTGTGAAGAAAGTCACGTGTGACAAATGTGATTATACGTGTGTTCATAGCAGCTACTTGACCCAACACAAGAAGATTCACTCTGGACTCAAGCCTTATCAGTGTGACAAGTGTGACTTTTTAAGTGCTTTTAAACAGTCCTTTACAAGACACAAGAAGAGAAAACATAAGTAGGTTGTTGACATTATCAGAAGTTACGTTTACCACGAAGCACTTATGCTTTGCTACAATAATCGTCTAAGCCGTCAGTAGAAGGAAATTTCTGTAATCATCCAAACACCCTCAGAGATTATTCACTCACTTTCATGCGCAGTCCAAAGGCGGATTCCAATAGCTGGATCCAACCACGCATATTTTATGGTGTGTGTTTTAGGCCATTCCATAGCACTAAGTACTATTCCCATAAAAAACACTCCGTGTAAAAATACCAGCCAAGTCTCTTCAACTATAAAAAATAGAAGAAATCTAAAAATTCAGCACTGAAAAGTAGTGATATGAAAAAATGGGCCAAGTCAAAACTTAATTTTAAATACCAAAATATAGGTACTTGGTGCATCGTGTATATAAATAGTATAGAAGTATGCCAATAATCAAATGTACGTAATGCCCGTAATGTACGTATTACCTATAATCACCTTAAACGATGCGCCAAGTATATTTTGTTTTATAAAATTAAGTTTTGACTTGACCCATTTTTTGATATCACTACTTTGCAGTGCTGAATTATTAGATTTCTTCTATTTTGTATTCTTGAAGAGACTTGGCTTGTACTTTTACACGGAGTATTTTTTATGGGGATATCACTCCTATTTTTTAGATTATTCTCACAACCTGTAAGACATATCGAAGCAACAATGACTTATTGCGTTTGTTACAAAATAATGCTATTCATTATATTACATGAAGAAAAGCGAAAGCTTCATTCCAATCGGTTCAGCCGTTTTCGAGTTATAGCATCACTTCCGGTTTTAAAAATGGCGACTTTAATTACTGCCATACAGAATTTATTTCAATAGATGTTATGTTTCATATAAGCCTTCTGAATATGTAGTTTGTAACAAGTTGGCCTATCTAGGTTAGAAAATTAACTTTAAAAATAATAATGTTTGCTTGAAATAGGTTTAAAGAATGAACAAGCTTGTAGCATGGCATTCTTAGAGTCAAGGTTAACTGAACACAAAGTAATTAATTAGAATCATTATGTAAACTTACAATCTTAAAATTCAACAGCAATCAAAATATAGACAAAAATATAACGAGCAATCAAATAAGTTTAACAATGTGCAATTATATCAAGAAAGTGAGTGAATCCATATAAAAAGTATGTGACCTTACCTAAATTGTGATGTCACCACGTAATAACAAGTGAACCAGTCATTGTGATAACGCTACAAAACCAGTCAGCCAGACTAGTTTTCAGTGATTCCAAGAAAAGCATGGGCCTACGTGCAGAAAGAAAGTCGTTTCGCGGGCTTTAGAAATGACAGAATGTCTAAAATTAGCTACCACGTGTACGAAACCAACCAATCAGATTCTTTGGAGGGAAAACGATGTCAGAGGGTATAAAACGTCAGGCTACCAGCCAAACATCATCAGTCGGAGTTTTCTCAGAGCAGTGAGACCTGCCTCGCGAACCGTGAAGCCTTGTGCACGCAACATAGTATAATTTCAGCGAGACAGTGCCGATGTGATCGAAGGTAAACATTAAAATAACATTTTTGTATAAACGTCAACCCAGTAAATTCAAACTTCAAGCCTAGTGCTGAGGCAAATAATATCGCATTAAGACAATTTCAACTTACAAGTGATCAACTGAACAGTTTCAACATTAAAGTCAGTAAATGTTAAAGTATAAAAGTTAGTGAATTGCAACTCCGGGAGAAACCGACGAGTCTGCAGCCACGAACGTCATCAGCCTGAGCCAACTTGATCCAACTGCTCGAGGAGGTCACTCCTTGTGCACGGACTGCTGGACGTCCTGCTAACCAAGGGGTTATTAGACGACATCGCATCGCAGCTGAAGGAGGTGACATATCCAGTCATTTCATTCTGCTGGTGGACTGGAGTTCACGGGACACACTACGCAAGAGTCAACGCCATCCACTTGTTTACGCGGAAGTAAACAAACCAGACGACATCATCACTACTGCCGACGTATCAAACGTAATATTGTTTCATAATTTTTGATTGCTCTTTTCACATCAATGAACATTTATTTTCTTTATAATAAACAAATTATAATATTGCTGATTCTTTGTGTTCTACCCTCTGAGCCAAATCCCGCAGGTTTCAAGTTATTGTAGTAAGAGATGATGAAAGTATGTTTCTTCATTTTTATGACGTAATTTCCGGTTTCGGTAATATTACATTTCTTCTTCAACTATTGATATTTCATAAAGATGACCGTCTGAATAATTTGGCGCTTGTTTCAATCCGATCAGACTAGCTGTTTTTGAGATATGACGTCACTTCCGGTTTCAAAATGGTGGCTTCTGGTTGGTTTTATAAAAAGGCACTTCAGACGCCAAAAGTGCACATGTGGTAAAAATGTCAAATCGATCTGTTTAGCTGTTTAGGCTGTGGCGGTGATAGCGGCGTTTCATGACAAGAAGATATCTTTTAAAAAGGGTAAAATTTCACTGTTTTAACGGCCATCTTTCTCGCAAATGGAATAACCTATTGTTTCCAAATTTGGTATTTGTTGTCGGGTGCGCCATAGCTCGAAATTTAGATATTTCGCAATAATATGAGATTTCCCAAATTTGAGATCCAGTTGCCATGTTATTGCTTTCAGTAAAAGTGTTTGGTCTGCTCCTCAGTTTATTAGGCATTTACGGTATGTTGAGAGAGTGTGAGTGTACAGTTCGACTTGGCTGGGAGGAGCGACCGCTCCACTAAATTTTTGATATTAAATGATGGAGTTTATTTCAGGCATTATCTCTATGCAATCCTTCTACATGGTCCTGCCGCTACTCAATGAGGTGTCCGGACATTCTGATGATGTTTGTTTTCATTGTAGGCGCCATTGTCTAGTCCTCAGACGCCTTGCTTGTGAATGAAGAAAGCTCGTAGTCAGTTTGTACGCTGTGTGAACTGACTCTTTGAACTTGTTGAATAAGTGGAAGTCCAGTGACTTATGTCTGTGTGTGACGTCACACTTCCCGTATAGTTGCTCGGCAAGTCGGTCACAGCCTCCCCAAATGCCGACGCTTGGGGAAGATTGTTGAGTCTCAGACAGGTTTGAGTGTGATTGCAACGAGTGGCTTATCCAGGAGCTTGTCATCTTTTTTATGATCATCTGCGTAATCATTGCGTTCGTCACTATTCAAGTCGTGATCCAAACTTCCCATGTTTTCCAACAATTGAATTGGAAGATTAAATCCAGGCTTTGTACTTTCAACATTAATCAGTTTATGTTTAGTTTCAGTTTATTGTTTCATTTCACAAGGATAAGTGCCGTTATAAAGTACATGTATACACGTGACCTGTGACCTGACGCTTTATTAGGGTATTTGAAACTCCTAATATTACTTAGAAAATCTCATTCTACAGACATGCGAGTTGTCTTTGTTTTAAGCCCCATTTACACGGTGCAATTTCTTGAACAACTTCTGTGTCACAGAAGTTCTGCACATGTGCCGATTCCCTTTATCATCTCAAAAGTGATACTGCGCACGAGCAGAATCTCTGTGGCACAGAAGTTGTTTAAGAAATTACACTGTGTAAATGGGGCTTTAGATAGGAAAAGATAATGCCGCCGCGTAGTTTTAATTTATTTTATTTTCATTTTCATTGCAATCATAATAAAAAAACTAAATCTTTACGTAGAGGTTCTCTTGAGTTTCGCCAGAACAGCTTTGTCTTTATATTCCTGATTTTTCATTTACGAAATCCTCATTTTGTGGTGCTTGTGGCCAGATAATAAATATAGTTGTTGCAAAATATAAATATGAATGATATAAATGTACACAAAGAAGACATTATTTCTATTGTTTGTCAAATTTATTTCTACTGTATACGTGATTCCCCACGTTATGCCTCATCTCAAAGTGTCCTCGGTCCTCCCGGGTTCGATTCCCGCGGCTGTCCTTCCTGACTGAGTAACACATTCATAGTTTCCTCAGTCCAGAGACAAATCCTGTGAAGGTTTTCTGCTACAGGCCACGACCGCCTCCTTCCCACCGTCCATCCTCACCTATTCTTCATCATCATCTCCCAATCATCATCATAATCATTCATCCGTCGCCATTAGCCTCGCTGCAGAACAGTGCGACGTTAAACAACATGTCGGACGTTCTCCTTATAAATCTGGTGAGTGTGAGACCCATTGTCAAGCATTACAGTAGGTTTTTGGGATAGGCTATACATTAAAAAAAAAAAAAATTGCAAATTGAATGTATTCAAAGATTGTCCGTTCTACTTAATGATAAACTTTGTGTTTCTTCTTTTAAAATTTAATACTGAAATTGAAATGTTCTAATGATGCACTCTGTGTTTATTTTTATATTTCATACTGTAATTGTAATTGTAATGCACTGTATCCTGTATTTATTCATGTATGTACACAGAAAGCATATATACTGCTTAATAAAAATCGGCTCCTACTACTACTACTACTACTACTACTACTACTATAGAGGTCACTTTGCTGTTATCAACTTCTTCTTGACCTCGTACAACCTGCAGTGGTCAGTCAGGGCTTGGAAACTTGTTCACTAGGAAAACGCACTGTGTAACCCTTTGGGCAGTGAACATTAATCACACCTATAATTTCTTAATAACCGGCTATCTAAATTTAAGTGAAAATTAATAATTTTACTTAAAGATTGTGATTACGTTAGGCAATTTTTTACTTATTATTTATGTCGCTAAATTTCTGTGATTAGTTCTTAGATTAATTAACTTTTTATTACTCATGGTGACTTGGCTGCTCTTTTTAAACAGTTTGTTACTTGCAAGGTCCCACGCCTGGAGGTCACTCGATGCAGCCCGCATTACATGAGCGTTAGTTTAGTTGCCTACCACTCAGGGGCTGATTTCCTTGATGGTTGAAAAGAAAGAAGTGATAACTAAACTCTGTTGTTTTACTTATTTGCTAGAAGCGTACATCTAAAAAGAAGCAGTTGCTTTACAGAGTTACTTTTTATTGGGTATAGTTTTACTCTCCCGTGATATCCGAATTTGAGAGAGAAATATCTTTCAAAATCTTAGGCGGGAAGAATGTATTAATGTTTCGTCATCTGCGGTTGGCACTCCTGTATAGACATCAAAATAACACCAGAGAACTGTCATCTGCAGTGAATTTAATTTAAATTGAGATTAATCTGTTGAAAAGTTGAAAATATTGCTCTTGATGATGTTCTTTTGGCGTGTTTAATGTTAAAATCAGTTAATTTAGAATCTTCCAGGTCTGTCTTTAAGATCGAGCGACAGTGTGATGTAAGTAGGTTTCTAACCTAACCTACAACGCTAGGGATTGTTCGATGTCAGATTCAGTCAAAATCATTTGTTGTTTCAAATTGAAGTGAACACAGTGGTATCATCGTATCATTAATAATGATCAGTTTATCTAGATGAATACATTAGCAGGTAAAATTACGATGATTGTTTCTTTCTCCCATCTGATGGGTTTAGTTGGATGTGTGACCGGTCAACTCTGTCCTGCTAGTTGCTGCCGTTGAGCCAGAGAGACTGCGGTGTTTGGGGGTTAGTGTGACGACCTCCCTCCACTTGTTATCAGTCTCTGCTGTAAATACTACATCATCCTTCAACAGTTACGTTTTTCGTTGAATGACGTAACATTCACAGCACGAGCCTCCACAACCCGCGCCGTCGAGGGACTGATAACAGGTGGAGGGAGGTCGTCACACTAACCCCCAAACACTGCAGTCTCTCTGGCTCAACAGCAGCAACTAGCAAACCAGAGTAGAATGGTCACCCATCCAATTACTGACAGCACTCAATGTTGCTGAACCTCGGTGATCTGACAAGAACTGAAGTATGCAATACAACAACAATATCAAGCGCAATATCTTGGACAGTTATCGTTCATCTCTGTAGTTTATATTAAGTAATATGTATTTTTTAAACTTTTTTCAGTCCCGGTTCTGCAAAACTATCAACTTCTGGTAAATCCTGAAGAATTGTTTACACGGGATCAAAATATTGCATCCCGTATTCTGGTAAGAAAAGAAATCATCTTTATTGGACTCTTATATTTACATTGATAAGCAAGACACTGGTATGTTAGAGGTCTAGAACAGATTGGGGAAGTATTTCTATTTGTAGAATGAATAACAAGGTGAAATATTGTAAGTAAACATGACTAGGATGTACACAAACAAACAATTATTATGCTGGGATGAAAAGTCAAACGGAACAGCCCAATGGACCTCTGACGTCAAAAGGGAGATACGCACAATGTTAAATCATGATGGCTCTTGTAGCGAATAACATTGCTTAGACATCATCGTGGTTTAAATTAATTCGCTTGTTTTTCCCGACAAAATGCTAACTTTATGTTCATCTATGCGAGAGTTATGAATGAGAATGTCGGACTACAAAAGTAAACCAAATGTTCATTGAATATTTTGGGTCTTCTATTTACCTTTTCGTAATGCGCAGAAGGCATTTAAGTCAAGTGAAAGTCAAATCTAGTCAAAGTCGAGTCAAATGAAACAAATTCATTATCTGCATCATTAGGTGGTTGTAGCGAGCTTGGAACACTTGACACTCTCTCTTTTTGTATTTTGTGTGATTTCGCTAGTTCTGTGATCTCCTGAGTAGTGACTATGTTTTGTTTTTTCAACTGATCAATATGAAATTTTAACTGAGTATGAACTATCAATAAACTTTAAATTTTGCTTCTTTATTGGTGTGACCAACATATTTATTTGGAGTCTTTGACAAATTTCAGACAAATCTGTAAAGAACATAAAGAGTTAACTACCTTTTACATTTTTCACACTTTTTATGTTTGTTTTGAAATATTTGTGAAATTTATTCAAATAATTTTATAATAAATTATCACCGCTCTGTGACACATTTGGTAATTGATCTCCTAGCTCCAAGGTCTGTTATAGAGCGGCAACTGTCACACGAAACCAAAGTTGTATGCAATACGACTGATTACTTGTTAATGCACAAGCGTTACAGAGAGTGTTTTCTAATTCATGAAACTAATAATGACAAATAGTAAGTAACGATGAAATCAAAACCTAAAATATACAAGCAATCCAGATTCAGTGCAATTCCTTTCATTTTTCAACATCAATTTCGACAGCTATTTCAAACTAGTTTGTATTGACAATAATCAATCTTTTAACTTCTGGACTGATTTGGTTGAGAAAAAAAATATGTATTTTTTGAAGTTTTAATGACCTTGAAGAATGCGAACTTGATCGAAACATTTTGACTTTGAGTTTTCAATCAATTATAATATAAGTAATGTGTTCAAAATCAAATCATGCTTGGTCTACTTGAGTTTGACAAATTTGGTAACATTAATAATTTTATCCTGATCCCAAATATATACACAAAGTTAAGAATTAAATAATGGCATTTGCTAATTATCGGTCTTTCCGTCACACAAATACCACACACATTCACACTCTGCCATTATTACTGTTGGCAAGTTCACAATTATTTACGTATTTCATTTCCTAATTCCGTATTATTTTTTTCGATCCCTTTATCGAAACCTTATTCTATTTTGATTTTCTTCTTAAATGTTGTAAATTTTATCCTGAAGAAGATTCTGATGAATTCATCGAAACTGACAACATTAACAATACATAATAAGATTATTAAGAATGTATTCCAAATATAGTTAAAATAATAACTTAAATCCAATTATAATTTTTTAATTAATATTTATGAGTCTACTTTGTACAGGACTGACTTAAGAATAAGTTATTATATTTTAAATGAGGTGTAGGTAGTAACTACCTACCTATGTAGTATTTTATTTTTATTAATTATAGCACTTTTTTTAAATTTTCTATGTTAAAATTTGAATAAAATATTTGATAGGTATGTCTGTTAATTTGATTACAACTTCTAATTATTGAAAGTACATACTGCATTTTATGATAATTTTGAATAAACTTAGTGACTTTGCAATTACGTTAGATTTATCAGAAGGTTGTCATTTTCTGCTTCTTTGTTTCGTTCTTCATTTTTACGAGACATTTGAAGTAGTAGGTACCTAGACTTTTTTTGAGATTATACAGGTATATACTAGGCACAACTAAAATTGATTGTTCAATAAATCTGATTGACTGAAAAATGTTAGATCGGACCATCAGAAGTGAGTCCAAGCGATCACCTTGTCTCACTCTAGTAGGTGACCCGAGTTTGGGGAGGGCTTGGATTTGAATGGACAGTGTATCGAGGTGTGTGAGCAATATAAGTACTTGGGAACTGTAATTGATAAAGAAGGAAACAGTAGGAGAGAGATATCCTGTCGTATTGGTCAGGCGTATTGGTTACTCTGGTCCGGGAGTGTAGGTAAAACCATTGACTTACACTGGGGGTGGGAACATGCGACTGGCCAGTCATCTGTCGTCGATGTCTAGTGACAAACGGAACCGCCCCGTTCTTACGTACAGACCAAGGTCAAATTCTTCACTCGTCCGGCTGAGATCGTCTTACATTTGGAAAGATTGCACAGAAAGCTGACGCAGCACAACAATAAGCTTAATTTAGGCCTATGTAATAAATATGAAGGCATGTTGTAGCATTGAACAAAATTAATAATAATGTCTTTATATTGCCAGAATCGTGGTTTGTAGTGCGGCCTCAGACATCGGCGGAAGCATTCAGTGCTGCAGCTATAGCAGTCACGAGTCCCATACTGAGCGGTAGTCAATGGTAAAACCACAAAAAAAAGAATCTACAAGACGATAGTTCAAAGCATACTTCTGTATGGTGCAGAAACGTGGGAGATGACGCAGAGGGATAGAGAAAGGCTGCTTGCAGTGGAAATGGATTTCTTAACAGGTGCTGCTGGACATGTCAAGAAGAGACATTGGTGATGATGACTGGACGGACAGAGAGAGGTGGCGTCTGGAGTGCGGGAAACGGCGGGCTTAGAGCTGTAGACAACCCGCTAATATATACATTCTTAGAAAATCCGTTAAAGTCGTCGCCAAAACTTAAAATGAATAATGCGTGATAGATTTATCAAAACATTAAGGGGGGACTAACCCCTCTAAAGCCTATGCATAAAAATAAAAAACATGAGTAAAAAATTATTTGTCTTAAAATTTTTAATGTATTCATAAACCAAAAAAATTCAGCAGTATCCACAAGATTTTGAAATTTAAAGTTTTATTGAATATACTCAAAATTATTACAAATTGTTGAAACCGCCTCGTTGCAAAACAACACTTAATATTTTTTAATGCCAAAAAAAACGTTTTTTTGACATTTTGAAAACATTGAATTCAAATAAGTTTATATATCAATGATAATTCAAATAAAAAAAAAATGTGAAAATATGTGTAAAATCTTAAAGTTTCACCTAGTCCCCCCTTAATGACTACTAATTAAAATGTATTTATAGATGAATACATTTACAGAAAATAGAGATTTTTTTTATAATTGAGTAAAAATAGTAACGGAAGTAGTCGGGTCTCTAGAAGTAGTCAGTAGTCGGGTTGTTGGGTCTGACAGACCCACCAAAACTTTGAAGCCCTGCTGTTGGTCACAGTTTTTTTTAGATTAGCAACATTGTCTGTCAGCAGGTTCCGTGTCTAACTTGAAGGTACTGAGAAGGAAAATAGCCTTGTGCTGCTATCCTTAAAGAAACAGGAGAAATGGCAGGTCTGACAGACCCCAGGTGACTACACGCGGGTGAAACGAAATTGAATTTAAGTGAAAAAAATATAGGTAGTTAATATTATGATTACATTATGGATGATTTAATAACCCATTAATGCCCACTGGTTCGTTAACGACCCGCCATATGTAAATTGTTCTAGAGATTTCCCAGTGCACATCAATGATTATTTCTCATCATTAATATGTTCCAGTATTCATGTTAAACATTTACCACCCTTTTTACCGCGACTTGATTGATATTTGCACTCAGAAATTAAAATCATGTGACTGAAAGTCAGAGAAAGGAATTTTCCAGAGGGAGGTGTCCTTACAATAATGCAAATATCTCCATCAAATCTCACCTAAAATAGTAACAAAAAATATGTACGTGTGCACAAATATAGTAACTAATGAATTAGTAACAATAAATAACTGTAATATACTATATGTATTTTTTATATGTGTTCAAATTTAGGGTGGGTCGATGTCGACCCAGCAGGGAGAGCCCTATAGTCGTCATCCCTAACCTAACTTTTCAAACATATGTATTTCATCATTCTTGCAATGTATTCAGCTTATTTTCGTAAAACTAGATGATTCTGATATCCTTCCAAGATGTTAGAAGAGTTGTACAGATTATATGATGACAATACATGGGTATTTGATGTGTCGGTGACATGGCCCGAGGACAACGGTTCCGACTCAGAACGTGATTCTAGGGAGGAAGACGAGTCTAATGACCTTGAACTGAATGGTTGACTGATCAGAGCTTGTTGTCCATGGGTTCCAAGCATAAAAATATGGAATTTGACGCAAATCTGAACCGTGTTCAAGATACAGCAGTTGTTTCGAGCCGTCGAAGTCTCGAAACAAACGCTCCGATCAACGCGTTGGGAAGCGTAAACTTGCAGTCACTAGGTTTAACGAACAAAGTATAATTAGGTGATCCTCTCTAGGTGTTCCACCAACCCAAGAAAGTCATCCACAGACATTTGAATTACTTGTTGACTTTGATTTTGTTACACAACCGTGAAATATTCGGTAAATTACGTCTCCGGTAAGAAGAATAACTCTCCGTGTGAGCTATCTGTGGCAGACACAAGGCAAGGAAAGTTATACTACAATTGTGTGGTGGTTGCTTAACACTTCCACAAATGATTCTTAGTTGCTGGGATGATATTTAGGCTCTGGACACTGGATTACTTTGGTTTACGTGGAGCCGTTCGTTGTCCGAGGCTCGCTAATGAGGCACGGTGTGCTTGCTATGTCACTGGGCCTCATGTGACCAATAGGGGATGATTCTGTATGGTCAAGGGAGTTTATTCACATGAGACAACACACTTGAGGTTCCCACCAAGAGAGCTGGGTAGTAACTTAACGAAAGTAACGCGTTACCGGTAACGCGTTACATTTTTGTTACTTTTACAGTAACGCGTTACTGCTAAAATAGAAGTAACTTAATAACGTTCAAAGTTCCTTTTTGTTGTGGAACTTTCACATTTATAAAAGTTCCTTTTGCAGTTACTTTTAGAGCAGAATGTACCTTCCCTCAACATTCAAAACTACACCATTTCCGCCCTGAAATCTGTACCTGATTTTTCTGATAAGGAATTTTAGGCCACCTGCACAAAACCGCATTCCAATCACGCCGTTCATGCTTGGTGACAGTCAAAACAAGTGCGTCATCAGTTCGCCCTCTCACTTGCACTAGACCAACCCTGCCTTGGCATGGGGAAAGGGGGTAGAATTAGATGCAAGCCATTCTTACTTGGAGGAAATTCGTAGAAAATTTGTTTTCCACAGAGAAAATTTACAGACAGAATTTGTGTTTTAACAAATAGACAACATCATAAATTATCTAGTTAGCTCTGCTTTTCAAAAATTTTCATATGCAGTACCGTGATCCAAGTATCTATTATGGTTATGATCCATTGTTGAAAAACCATAATAGATACTTGGATCATGGTATTGCATATGAAATTTTTTGAAAAGCAGAGCTTACTAGATAATTTATGATGCTGTCTATTGGATGCATCCGAAAAAAAAATAATCAACTAACTTTTACAGGAACTTTTCACTGAAAAGGAACTTCCAGTTCCTCTGATAAGTCGAGGAACTTTAACTTTAACTAGTTCCTTTTTTTTGGAAAGTACCGTAACTTTAACGCGTTCCTATTTTTTTGGTAACTTACCCAGCTCTGCCCACCAACAAGAATACATTGTGTCGTTTGTCACAATGAGACCACAAAAGAGTATCAGAAGTGTGCCGTTTCGCTGAATTGTAACAATTTTGTCACTTTTAATGGCCAAGTTCATATTTATATATCTACTATTCATAATGCAAAATAAAAAATAAATATTTTTTATTTACATCACTAAAATTTTAAAAAATATTTTAAATTAAATTAATAACTTTTGATCCTATATGTGCCCACTGGTTCGCTATCGACTTAATCAACAATTCAGTAACCAATCGATATTTTCGAAAACCGAGAACTTACTTTTTTCATCTATTTTTTTTAAGTAGTTTTTCAAAGTTTGAGAGAAAACAGAGAAAAAATAGTTATGGGCATTAATGGATTAATACATTATTATTAGTGTAATTAGGTGGTTTTAGCACGAGTCTCTATTGGTTATTCTCATTTCACTCTTGCTCAGTTGGTTGTTTGGATATGATGCTTGCGCGGTACACTGGGGACCGGAGTTCCATTCTACTCTTTGTGTTTATTTTCATATTTTGTATTTTTGTATATTCGAACTCTACCCATTTTTGTTTTTTGTTTGTTAATTTGTGCATCTGGCGTTTTCTGCCAAACTAAGTAACTGAACGGATCATTTTTTTCACAAAACCGTTATTACTATTCTGGTTATGGTCAAAATTATTTTCAGCAATTTTTTAAAAATTTGAACCAATCACATGATCCCTTACAAAAATGATCCCAGGGACCGCATACTTACGTTAGTCAGTGTGAAAAATTGCAGATCGATTGGTTGTGCGGTTTGACCTGGGCAGTACAGGCAAAAAGAAATACAAAAAAACAAAAAAACAAAAAGAAAACACAGACACACAGAGAAAGTGCCGTAAGAGAACCGAGGTGACGCTCGCCACGCTCGCTCAATAATAACAATCAGTTGTAACTCATGAAGTTGTAATATTGTTACTTGTGTTTCTCTCTGCAGAAAGTGGAACCCCAAAGCTGCTGCACTCTCCTGTGAGTTTGGTCCGAAGAGAGATTTCAACTCAACAACTACGGACTATAACATGCAGGTCAGTTTAGTTCAAACAACAGCGTTTAAAGCTAGCCTACTGTACTGCTTCAGGTTTCTCTGCAGTTGGTGAAGAATGACAGTTCGCAAATCAAATATACAATGGACGAATTGGTCCGTAATCACTCGACGGCGTGCTTCAAACTTATTGATATCTCTGAAATACTTTCTGATCTCGAACAAATGCAATTCTCAATTGTATGAATTATAACTATAGTATATTCCACCAGCAGATACCGATATTGTTCTCACTTACAATGGACCTGACCCGTTCGTAAAAACCTAAACGTGTCAAAACATACCTCAACTGTGGAAAGCCGTTTGTATTAACTCAGCCGCAGAGCCAATAGACCCTTAAATGTGTCTGTTTCCACACCACTCAAGATCCACTATAACGGTACTTATCATTATAACCCTCAGCAAGCTAAGAGCAACAATGTTGTAGACGTCATCGAACAAGGGATGGGCAATAAATGGTCGAGAATTCATTGAGAGCAAATGATTTTACGATCTGTTATGAGACGAGATATAAGGATGTCTGCTTACAAATAGACCATAACTGTAATGTTGTTTCTACTTTCAGAACCCTGCAGACTCGGAGGCTATCGAGGGAACCGTGAAGATAGAGATCGAAGAACACCCAATCGACGTGAAACCTGAACTTGACCTAATGCCTACTTTCGACCGTCATTATGTCTTTCTACCAGAAGATCTAACCATGGACGTAGATCTTCAACCTGCAACCACCTCGGTGCATTTGAAACAAGAATCAGATCCTTTCACAGCTCTGCCTTCCGTAGATACTGAGGTGAGTGTTCATCAAGAAGGCTGTAAGGTCGTGGGTTCGAGTCCCACTCAAGGACAATCTTTTCTTCTTGCAGTTCGTATTAATTCACAACCACCTACCCTAGGTCATAAGGGAAAGCCATATTTCTTACTCAATCTTTGCTGTTCCTTTAGTATTACAGATAATCTAGATATTCTTGACCTCTCGTTCTATTTGTGATTGTATTGTTGCAGAGATTGGATGACGCAATGATGGAGCAACTCAGTGATCTTAAGGATGTCGGTGTGAAGAAGGAGGCAGAGGATGTTGATGATTCTAACAACATCGCAGACACAAACATATGTCATATTGAAGGAGACGCTGCATTGTCTCGCAATGATAACGATCCTGAAGCAGGACCAAGTCAAAACATAGATCCACTTTACCAGAGCCTCCTTCACCCCAGAGACTTTCCCTATCCTTGCAATGAGTGCACTTACAAGGGTACCTCCAGCCGCTACCTTGCCAAGCATAAGAGACGCAAACATACAGAGAAGAAGTTCCAATGCTGCCATTGTGACTACATAACGCAATATAAGAACAACCTTGTCCGTCACCTGAGCACACATTCTGGAGAGCGGTCATTCGCCTGCAATGTATGCACTTACAAGGGTACCTCCGGCTGCAACCTTGCCCAGCACAAGAAACTCCATTATTCAGAGAAGAATCATCAATGCAGCCTATGCGACTACAGAACACACAGAAAGTTCAGTCTCGTAGTTCACCTGCGCACTCATTCTGGAGAGCGGCCATACGTATGTGATGTCTGCGAGTACCGAGGCGCCACCAGGTTGAGTTTGAAATATCACAAGTTCCATCATGCACCTGATTCGCAGTTCCAATGCAGCCAATGCGACTACAAAGCTCGGACCAAGTACATGCTTAATATCCACGAGCGCTTTCATTTAGGCGTCAAGCTATTCGCATGTGACCATTGTTCGTACAGCAGCGTAACACATTGCAATTTAACACGACACCAGCACACAGTACACGGCGCATCAAGTCGCAGTACACAGGAGAAGAAGTTGCAATGCAGCCAATGTGACTTCAGATCGAACCATAAGACAAGTCTTGTACGTCACCTGCGCATTCATTGCGGAGAGCTGCCATTCGCATGCGATGTCTGCGAGTACAAGTGTAAGAGCAGTTACGTGCTTGGCAAACACAAGAAGAAGCACTCGGGTGTGAGGAACTACAAATGTGACAAGTGTAATTATGCGGGTGTTCGAAGCTGGGACCTAACTAAACACAAGAAGATACACTCTGGACTCAAGCCCTATCAGTGTGACAAGTGTACCTATTCAAGTGCTTACAAGCAGGCCCTTACAAGACACAAGAAGAGTAAACATAAGGAGCTGAAATGATCAGAAGTAACATTTCCACGAAACTCTTATGCTTTGCAGTTGTCCAAGCCGTCAGAAGAAGGGAGTCTCTGTAATCATCCAAACATCCTAAGAGATTATTTACTCACTTTAATGCGCAGTCCAATGGCGGGTTCCAGTAGCTGGATCCAACCACGCATGTTTTATGCGTGGTGTGCGTTTCAGGCCCACTATATTCTATTTCTTAGATGCAGAAGTTTATTTCAGGCATTATCTCTATGCAATCCTTCTACATGGTCCTGCCGCTACTCAATGAGGTGTCCGGACATTCTGAAGATGTTTGTTTTCATTGTAGGCGCCATTGTCTAGTCCTCAGACGCCTTGCTTGTGAATGAAGAAAGCTCGTAGTCAGTTTGTACGCTGTGTGAACTGACTCTTTGAACTTGTTGAATTAGTGGAAGTCCAGTGACTTATGTCTGTGTGTGACGTCACACTTCCCGTATAGTTGCTCGGCAAGTCGGTCACAGCCTCCCCAAATGCCGACGCTTGGGGAAGATTGTTGAGTCTCAGACAGGTTTGAGTGTGATTGCAACGACTAACGAGTGGCTTATCCAGGAGCTTGTCAACTTTTTTTATGATCATCTGTGAAATCTTTGCATGCGTCACTATTGAAGTCGAGATCCAAACTTCCCAAGATTTCCAACAATTGAATTGGAAGATTAAATCCAGGCTTTGTACTTTCAACATTAATCAGTTTATGTTTAGTTTCAGTTTATTGTTCCATTTCACAAGGATAAGTGCCGTTATAAAGTACATTATACACGTGACCTGTGACCTGACGCTTTATTAGGGTATTTGAAACTCCTAATATTACTTAGAAAATCTCATTCTACAGACATGCGAGTTGTCTTTGTTTTAAGCCCCATTTACACGGTGCAATTTCTTGAACAACTTCTGTGTCACAGAAGTTCTGCACATGTGCCGATTCCCTTTATCATCTCAAAAGTGATACTGCGCACGAGCAGAATCTCTGTGGCACAGAAGTTGTTTAAGAAATTACACTGTGTAAATGGGGCTTTAGATAGGAAAAGATAATGCCGCCGCGTAGTTTTAATTTATTTTATTTTCATTTTCATTGCAATCATAATAAAAAAACTAAATCTTTACGTAGAGGTTCTCTTGAGTTTCGCCAGAACAGCTTTGTCTTTATATTCCTGATTTTTCATTTACGAAATCCTCATTTTGTGGTGCTTGTGGCCAGATAATAAATATAGTTGTTGCAAAATATAAATATGAATGATATAAATGTACACAAAGAAGACATTATTTCTATTGTTTGTCAAATTTATTTCTACTGTATACGTGATTCCCCACGTTATGCCTCATCTCAAAGTGTCCTCGGTCCTCCCGGGTTCGATTCCCGCGGCTGTCCTTCCTGACTGAGTAACACATTCATAGTTTCCTCAGTCCAGAGACAAATCCTGTGAAGGTTTTCTGCTACAGGCCACGACCGCCTCCTTCCCACCGTCCATCCTCACCTATTCTTCATCATCATCTCCCAATCATCATCATAATCATTCATCCGTCGCCATTAGCCTCGCTGCAGAACAGTGCGACGTTAAACAACATGTCGGACGTTCTCCTTATAAATCTGGTGAGTGTGAGACCCATTGTCAAGCATTACAGTAGGTTTTTGGGATAGGCTATACATTAAAAAAAAAAAAATGCAAATTGAATGTATTCAAAGATTGTCCGTTCTACTTAATGATAAACTTTGTGTTTCTTCTTTTAAAATTTAATACTGAAATTGAAATGTTCTAATGATGCACTCTGTGTTTATTTTTATATTTCATACTGTAATTGTAATTGTAATGCACTGTATCCTGTATTTATTCATGTATGTACACAGAAAGCATATATACTGCTTAATAAAAATCGGCTCCTACTACTACTACTACTACTACTACTACTACTATAGAGGTCACTTTGCTGTTATCAACTTCTTCTTGACCTCGTACAACCTGCAGTGGTCAGTCAGGGCTTGGAAACTTGTTCACTAGGAAAACGCACTGTGTAACCCTTTGGGCAGTGAACATTAATCACACCTATAATTTCTTAATAACCGGCTATCTAAATTTAAGTGAAAATTAATAATTTTACTTAAAGATTGTGATTACGTTAGGCAATTTTTTACTTATTAATATTATTTATGTCGCTAAATTTCTGTGATTAGTTCTTAGATTAATTAACTTTTTTTATTACTCATGGTGACTTGGCTGCTCTTTTTATACAGTTTGTTACTTGCAAGGTCCCACGCCTGGAAGTCAATGGATGCAGCCCGCATTACATGAGCGTTAGTTTAGTTGCCTACCACTCAGGGGCTGATTTACTTGATGGTTCAAAAGAAAGAAGTGATAACTAAACTCTGTTGTTTTACTTATTTGCTAGAAGCGTACATCTTAAAAGAAGCAGTTGCTTTACAGAGTTACTTTTTATTGGGTATAGTTTTACTCTCCCGTGATATCCGAATTTGAGAGAGAAATATCTTTCAAAATCTTAGGCGGGAAGAATGTATTAATGTTTCGTCATCTGCGGTTGGCACTCCTGTATAGACGTCATAACAACACCAGAGAACTGTCATCTGCAGTGAATTTAATTTAAATTGAGATTAATCTGTTGAAAAGTTGAAAATATTGCTCTTGATGATGTTCTTTTGGCGTGTTTAATGTTAAAATCAGTTAATTTAGAATCTTCCAGGTCTGTCTTTAAGATCGAGCGACAGTGTGATGTAAGTAGGTTTCTAACCTAACCTACAACGCTAGGGATTGTTCGATGTCAGATTCAGTCAAAATCATTTGTTGTTTCAAATTGAAGTGAACACAGTGGTATCATCGTATCATTAATAATGATCAGTTTATCTAGATGAATACATTAGCAGGTAAAATTACGATGATTGTTTCTTTCTCCCATCTGATGGGTTTAGTTGGATGTGTGACCGGTCAACTCTGTCCTGCTAGTTGCTGCCGTTGAGCCAGAGAGACTGCGGTGTTTGGGGGTTAGTGTGACGACCTCCCTCCACTTGTTATCAGTCTCTGCTGTAAATACTACATCATCCTTCAACAGTTACGTTTTTCGTTGAATGACGTAACATTCACAGCACGAGCCTCCACAACCCGCGCCGTCGAGGGACTGATAACAGGTGGAGGGAGGTCGTCACACTAACCCCCAAACACTGCAGTCTCTCTGGCTCAACAGCAGCAACTAGCAAACCAGAGTAGAATGGTCACCCATCCAATTACTGACAGCACTCAATGTTGCTGAACCTCGGTGATCTGACAAGAACTGAAGTATGCAATACAACAACAATATCAAGCGCAATATCTTGGACAGTTATCGTGCATCTCTGTAGTTTATATTAAGTAATATGTATTTTTTAAACTTTTTTCAGTCCCGGTTCTGCAAAACTATCAACTTCTGGTAAATCCTGAAGAATTGTTTACACGGGATCAAAATATTGCATCGCGTGTTCTGGTAAGAAAAGAAATCATCTTTATTGGACTCTTATATTTACATTGATAAGCAAGACACTGGTATGTTAGAGGACTAGAACAGATTGGGGAAGTATTTCTATTTGTAGAATGAATAACAAGGTGAAATATTGTAAGTAAACATGACTAGGATGTACACAAACAAACAATTATTATGCTGGGATGAAAAGTCAAACGGAACAGCCCAATGGACCTCTGACGTCAAAAGGGAGATACGCACAATGTTAAATCATGATGGCTCTTGTAGCGAATAACATTGCTTAGACATCATCGTGGTTTAAATTAATTCGCTCGTTTTTCTCGACAAAATGCTAACTTTGATACTTCTATGCGAGAGTTATGAATGAGAATGTCGGACTACAAAAGTAAACCAAATGTTCATTGAATATTTTGTGTCTTCTATTTACCTTTTCGTAATGCGCAGAAGGCATTTAAGTCAAGTGAAAGTCAAATCTAGTCAAAGTCGAGTCAAATGAAACAAATTCATTATCTGCATCATTAGGTGGTTGTAGCGAGCTAGGAACACTTGACACTCTCTCTTTTTGTATTTTGTGTGATTTCGCTAGTTCTGTGATCTCCTGAGTAGAGACTATGTTTTGTTTTTTCAACTGATCAATATGAAATTTTAACTGAGTATGAACCAACGTCTATACAATACTCTCTTCTAAAGGTTGAGCCGAGCGAGGGATTTCAGTATTTGGAAGTATTCGGCTTTTCCCACTTCGTGACGTCAACACAGCCGGCAACTGCTTGATAGTCTGTATAAGCTGGCATGAGATTTAGATAGAAATGTCCTACTCCATGACGTCACAGAGTAGGACAAAGCCGAATACTTCCGAGTACTGAAATCCCTCGATCGGTTCAACCTTTAGAAGAGAGTATTGTATAGACGTTGAGTATGAACTATCAATAAACTTTAAATTTTGCTTCTTTATTGGTGTGACCAACATATTTATTTGGAGTCTTTGACAAATTTCAGACAAATCTGTAAAGAACATAAAGAGTTAACTACCTTTTACATTTTTCACACTTTTTATGTTTGTTTTGAAATATTTGTGAAATTTATTCAAATAATTTTATAATAAATTATCACCGCTCTGTGACACATTTGGTAATTGATCTCCTAGCTCCAAGGTCTGTTATAGAGCGGCAACTGTCACACGAAACCAAAGTTGTATGCAATACGACTGATTACTTGTTAATGCACAAGCGTTACAGAGAGTGTTTTCTAATTCATGAAACTAATAATGACAAATAGTAAGTTACGATGAAATCAAAACCTAAAATATACAAGCAATCAAGATTCAGTGCAATTCCTTTCATTTTTCAACATCAATTTCGACAGCTATTTCAAACTAGTTTGTATTGACAATAATCAATCTTTTAATTAACTTCTGGACTGATTTGGTTGAGAAAAAAAATATGTATTTTTTGAAGTCTTAATGACCTTGAAGAATGCGAACTTGATCGAAACATTTTGACTTTGAGTTTTCAATCAATTATAATATAATTAATGTGTTCAAAATCAAATCATTGTATTGTATTGTATTGTATTGTATTGTATTGTATTTTATTATCATCCCGTGGACAAGTACATAATACATGTATGGGTATCGTCAAGAATGTATGTACAAGTTATGACAAAGTCAGAAATATTTACAAGTCACAATGTTTACAATGACAGTTTATGTACAGTAAATAATAAAACTAATAATAGTAATATTTATACCTAAGAAAAATAATAATAAAAATGATTACATGTAGAATAAATATAAATAAATGAATAAATCGCCTCGGCTAAGACAATGCCGTGTAGTATGTGGCCGATAGTTGAATAGGAAGAACAATGGAACGAGAGTGCTTGAGGTTAAGATGATTGACACTGAAGTGCTGGTACAGTTATGAGTCTAGAAATTCCTGCAGGCTGTAGAATGGGTTTAGGAGGAGGTAGGCATTGAGACTGGATTGGAAGCTGGCCCAGGTGGGAGAGGTGGTGATGTGCTGTGGTAGCTTATTATAGATAATTGTGCATATATAGTGGGGGCTGCTAGTGAATGAGGAGTGAGAGTGAGTGGGGATACGTATGGAGTTTCCCCCTCGAGTGCCATATTGATGAACTGACGAGTTTAGGGGGAAGAGGGTTGGGTGCTCACGAGCAAAGGAGCTGGCAATACGGATGAGAGTGCAGGTGAAAGTCAGGATGTGTAACTTAATGAACTCGGGTTTGCTTGGTCTACTTGAGTTTGACAAATTTGGTAACATTAATAATTTTATCCTGATCCCAAGTATATACACAAAGTTAAGAATTAAATAATGGCATTTGCTAATTATCGGTCTTTCCGCCACACAAATACCACACACATTCACACTCTGCCATTATTACTGTTGGCAAGTTCACAATTATTTACGTATTTCATTTCTTAATTCCGTATTATTTTTTTCAATCCCTTTATCGAAACCTTATTCTATTTTGATTTTCTTCTTAAATGTTGTAAATTTTATCCTGAAGAAGATTCTGATGAATTCATCGAAACTGACAACATTAGTTCAGTTCAGTTCAGTTCAGTTTATTTCCAAAATCAAAAGTACATTTTAAAGAGGTACATTGAAAAGACCCCTATGGTTGACACCATTTAACGGGGTATACGGAAAGGTTACATCGAACTAAATCTAGTAACCTAGCATATTATAATTAAATAGCATTGAAATTAAAATAAATTAATATCTATAGATATGCTACAACTATAATATAACACATTTAGGTAAATATTATGATTATGATATTGATATAGGTACTAGAATATACTTAAGTTGAACATGTTATTATACAATTAAATAATTAAAATTTGTCACTGAGGAATTCGTCAATCGAATAATATATTTTACTTATTAATAGTTCTTTCAGTTGTTTCTTAAATTGTGAGTATTTTTTAATTTCTCTTATATTTTTAGGTAATGCATTAAATAGTTTTGTTTTGAAAAACATGGAATTTTTTTGGGTACACGTTGACCTGTGCCAATCTATATGAATGTTATTTTTCTGTCGGGTGTTGTGGTCATGTATGTCACTATTATTTTGTGTTAAGTTTTCTTGGGATCTAATAGCAAGTATCGACTCTAGAATGTAAAGGCAGGGTACTGTTAAAATTTTATGTTTTTTGAAATGTTGTTTGCAATCTGGTTTTATGAAAGTGTTATTTTTATATTTTAGTCCAAAAAGAGCTCTGATTGATTTTCGTTGAAGTATAAATATTTTAGGGGCATCAGTTGAGTTGCCCCAGAACTGTATACCGTACCGTATATGCGATTCAATATTTGCATAATAAACTAGTTTCGCCGTTTTAGTGTTTGTCAAATTTACAATAGTCTTTAAGGAGAAGTATGCTGAGTGGAGTTTACTTAGCAATTTGGAGCAGTGGCTTTTCCAATTTAGGTTTTTATCGATAGTGATTCCCAAAAATTTAGTTTTATCAACACCCCTTAGATTACTAGTTTTGTTTTCATTAGACAATACAATTTTAACTGGAGTTTCATTTATATCATTTTTTAATTTAAAATGCATAAAGTTAGTTTTTTCATCTTGAATAAGCAAACGATTGTCGTTAAACCATTTTGTTGCATTTGAGAGAACATTTTTTGCATTTTCTTCAAGATTTAGTTTAGTTTTGCCTGTTATTGTTATATTTGTGTCGTCTGCATAGATTTCTGAAGCTGTGATTGTGTCGGGAAGGTCATTTATGTAGACTATAAATAACAGTGGACCTAGGATTGAACCTTGTGGAACACCATTTTTTATAGTCTCGGAATTTGATAGATATTTTATTTCTTGTCTGTTTTTATTCATATGTGTAATTTCTACCTGTTGCACCCTATCTTGCATGTATGATTTTAGCAGATCTAGGGCAGGTCCTCTAACTCCGTAATATTCAAGCTTATTTAATAGAATTTTGTGGTCAATACTGTCAAATGCCTTTGTTAGGTCGCAGAAAACACCAATAGTTTGTTCTCCATGTTCCAGTCCCTTAATTGTGTTTTGAATGAAGTTATCTATGGTATTTGTTGTCGATTTATTTTTCCGAAATCCACTTTGGTTATTTGTGAGTAGTTTTTCTCTCTCAAGGTATGATGATAGTCTAGTATGTATAAGTTTTTCAAAAATTTTCGATATACTTGGTAAAAGTGATATCGGGCGATAGTTTTCTGACCGATTTCTATCCCCTTTTTTATATAGCGGTATAACTTTACCTATTTTTAGTTTGTCTGGAAAGGTGCCCTTTTCAATGCAGTCATTAAATATATGCGCTAGTGGTAGAGAGATAGCCGTAACAATTTTCTTTAATATACAAGTTGGTAGGTTGTCTATCCCAGCTGACCTTTTGTTTTTTAGCTTTGATGTTATTTGAATTATTTCTTTTTCACATGTACTGTCTATGAAAAATGAATTTACAGGTTTCATAGCTTTGGTAAGATGATTATAAAAAGAATTTTGAGATGAAGTTACATTAAGTTTTTGGGCTATGTTAGCAAAGTCTTTGTTTAAAGTATTAGCAATTATCATAGGATCCTCGATGGTCTGGTTTTCATGATTTATAACAATGTTTTTGCTTTGTTGAATTTTTGACTTATTCGTGTGTTTTTTTACTATCTCCCATATGGTTTTTGCTCTATCAGAACCTGATTTCTCCTTTATTTTTTTGTTTATTTCCATTCTTTTAGCTGCTTTTATAGTTTTTTTGTAAATTTTTTTATAGAGTTTGTATTTTGCTTGTAATGTTTCTGTTTTGTAGTGAAGTTGTAACTGATAGAGACATTTTAGGTTCTTTGCTGAATTTTTTATTCCCGGCGAAATCCATTCTTGCTTTATAAATTTATGGTTTATTTTCACAGATTTTTCCGGGAAACATAGTTCAAAATTTTTACTGTGGATTGATGCCATTTTGTTGTATTTTTCATTTGGATCATTCAGTTTATACATTTCCTCCCAAGATGTATTTTCAAGCATGTTTTTAAAATTATCAGTATTTTCCTTATTTAGTTTTCTTATGTTAATGGTCTTGCTTGGAGGGTTGAACTTTGATTTTAGTTTTATAGAAATAATTTGAGCAGTGTGGTCTGATAGGTTATTTTCAGTCACCTCTGTAGTGAACATATAATTGGGAAGATTTGTAGCTATGTTGTCGATTGTCTTCGCTGTATTGAATCGAGAGTCTATTCTAGTCGGTTCTTTTATTGTGAGTTTAAGATTATATGCTGCGCATAAGTTTATTAGTGCTTCACTCTCCTTTGATTTTGTTGCCGTATTTATGTTAAGATCGCCTGTTATAACTACGTCTTTTTTCTCTGAATTAATTTTGTCTAAAATGTGGTCTAGAATGGCTAAGAAGTTACTTATATCACCTAATGGGGATCGGTAGGTGGATAATACTACTATGTTTGAGTTATCTAACTTCAATTCTACTGCTGCTATTTCAATGTCGAGTTCTTTACTTAAATTATTTATGTCACTTCTACATTTGATGTTTTCTGTTCCTAATTCATTGTTGACAAATATAGCTGACCCTCCATGCTTGTGTATTACTCTACTGAAGTTACTTTTAAGGTTATAGTTACAGATGTTTGTCGACTCTAAATTCTCACTACTTAACCAGTGTTCTGTTAAACATATTATATCTATTTGATTTCCTTGGTCATTTTTAATATCTAGAAAAGTCTCTAGTCCTATTTTAGAAGTTTTTATTGCTTGAATATTTTGATGCAATATATTTATTACAACTTGTTTAGAATGTGAAAAATTAGATCTTTTGCTATTTGATTTTATGTTAAATGCTTCTGTACGTTTTTGTCAGAGTGACGGTAAGATTTTTGCTTTGATTATTCGCTGAGGGCGTGGGTTTGCTACTTTTTTTATAGCTCCCTGGGTTTTACCAGGGTTGGTATTGTTTGTGGTAGATGTGACCACTTTCACATTGCCGGGTGAATTCAACATTTCACCATTAGTCGCACAATTAGTCGGTGTCGTTGACTTTCGTGCAGCCCCGGTCGGTGTCGTTGACTTTCGTGCAGCCCCGGTCGTTGTCGTTGACTTTCGTGCAGTCCCAGTCGGTGTCGTTGACTTTCGTGCAGCCCCAGTCGGTGTCGTTGACTTTCGAACAGCCCCGGTCTTTGTTTTCGAGTTCTGCGCACTGATGGTGGATGAGCTCTGCTCGTTGATGTTGTGTGAGCTCTGCGCAATTATGGTGGATGGGTTCTGCGCGTTGATGTTGTGTGAGCTCTGCTCATTGATGGTGGATGGGTTCTGCGCATTGATGTTGTGTGAGTTCTGCGCATTGATGGTGGATGGGTTCTGCGCATTGATGTTGTGTGAGCTCTGCGCATTGATGGTGGATGGGTTCTGCACGTTGATGTTGTGTGAGCTCTGCGCATTGATGGTGGATGGGTTCTGCGCATTGATGTTGTGTGAGCTCTGCGCATTGATGGTGGGTGAGTTCTGGGCGTTGATGTTGTGTGAGCTCTGCACATTGATGGTGGATGGGTTCTGCGCGTTGATGTTGTGTGAGCTCTGCGCATTGATGGTGGATGGGTTCTGCGCGTTGATGATGTGTGAGCTCTGCGCATTGATGGTGGATTTGTTCTGCGCATTGATGTTGTGTGAGCTCTGCACATTGACGGTGGATGAGCTCTGCACCTTGATGTTGTGTGAGCTCTGCGCATTGATGGTGGATGGGTTCTGCGCATTGATGTTGTGTGAGCTCTGCACATTGACGGTGGATGAGCTCTGCTCGTTGATGTTGTGTGAGCTCTGCGTATTGATGGTGGATGAGCTCTGCTCGTTGATGATTGACGGTCTCGGCAAGTTGATGTTGGGCGGTCTCGGCAAGTTGATGAAGGGCTGTCTTGGCTCGTTGATGATGGGCGAGCTCGGCGTGTTCCTTATCACATCAAGAATCTCGTGGCACAATTTTCTTTTGCCTCTCTTGCTTAAATGCAAGCCGTGTTTAGTGAAATGTTCTCTTCGGAGTGATCCTACATCTACAACAGTTACTTTAGTTTTTGCAGTTTTATTAAATTCGTCTGTTAGTTCAAGGATTTGTCTGTTTGTGAATGAAATGGATTCTTTTAAGTAATGGCCTTCTGGATCTTGTCGGTTTGGAATATTTACTACAATTATTTTTGCTTCTATTTTTGATGTAAGGATTTGATTGAGGGCAACTCTGATTTTATTAGTGGTTCGTTTCGGAATATTGTTTGTACCTGCCATGATTATAAGGGAGTCCTCCTTCTGCAGGTTGTTGTCCATTGATGTAATCACTTCCTCAATGGGTGCACTTGGTTTGAAGTGGCATTCTACCTTGGTGTTCAGGTCTTTGTTGTCGCACAGCTGCTGCAGAATTTTACCTAATCCTCTTCCGTGGCTGTCAGCCAATACCTGCATTTTCTTTGTTGATCTTCTGGGGGTAGGCGTTGCTTTATTCTTTGCTATTTCTACCACCGTGGCAGGAGTGGTTCTGCCAGAAGTGAATGGTAGCACCACCTGGCGTGATGTTTCACGAACAGGTGCGCTGGATGGTGGTGGAATCTGGTGTGAGCTTAAGGTATTACTTGAATGCACATGGTTTTGGTTTTTATTTTCTGTAATTACTTCATTTTGCGGTAGCTTATTTCTAATTATTTCTTCAAATTTTAGTTTCAATAAATTTAGTTCATTTACCAGTACACTGTTGATGGCTGCCTGGTTTGCTGGATTGTTGTTTTCCACAACTAGCTGAAGGCCTTGGCTTCTCGGCATCTTGCAGTGTTGGCACATGTATATTTCCATTTCTTGATTATATTAGTTAAGAAACACTTAAATAAATTGAACAAGCACGAACTTATAAAAACCACGCAAATTTTTACACTAAAATATATTTATATAAACTAGAAATTCTGTAGAAAAAGAGTAAAAACTACGCACGAAAACTATAGGCATCTACTCTATTCCGCCATTGTATAACAATACATAATAAGATTATTAAGAATGTATTCCAAATATAGTGAAAATAATAACTTAAATCCAATTATAATTTTTTAATTAATATTTATGAGTCTACTTTGTACAGGACTGACTTAAGAATAAGTTATTATATTTTAAATGAGGTGTAGGTAGTAACTACCTACCTATGTAGTATTTTATTTTTATTAATTATAGCACTTTTTTTAAATTTTCTATGTTGAAATTTGAATAAAATATTTGATAGGTAGGTATGTCTGTTAATTTGATTACAACTTCTAATTATTGAAAGTACATACTGCATTTTATGATAATTTTGAATAAACTTAGTGACTTTGCAATTACGTTAGATTTATCAGAAGGTTGTCATTTTCTGCTTCTTTGTTTCGTTCTTCATTTTTACGAGACATTTGAAGTAGTAGGTACCTAGACTTTTTTTGAGATTATACAGGTATATACTAGGCACAACTAAAATTGATTGTTCAATAAATCTGATTGACTGAAAAATGTTTGATCGGACCATCAGAAGTGAGTCCAAGCGATCACCTTGTCTCACTCTAGTAGGTGACCCGAGTTTGGGGAGGGCTTGGATTTGAATGGACAGTGTATCGAGGTGTGTGAGCAATATAAGTACTTGGGAACTGTAATTGATAAAGAAGGAAACAGTAGGAGAGAGATATCCTGTCGTATTGGTCAGGCGTATTGGTTACTCTGGTCCGGGAGTGTAGGTAAAACCATTGACTTACACTGGGGGTGGGAACATGCGACTGGCCAGTCATCTGTCGTCGATGTCTAGTGACAAACGGAACCGCCCCGTTCTTACGTACAGATCAAGGTCAAATTCTTCACTCGTCCGGCTGAGATCGTCTTACATTTGGAAAGATTGCACAGAAAGCTGACGCAGCACAACAATAAGCTTAATTTAGGCCTATGTAATAAATATGAAGGCATGTTGTAGCATTGAACAAAATTAATAATAATGTCTTTATATTGCCAGAATCGTGGTTTGTAGTGCGGCCTCAGACATCGGCGGAAGCATTCAGTGCTGCAGCTATAGCAGTCACGAGTCCCATACTGAGCGGTAGTCAATGGTAAAACCACAAAAAAAAGAATCTACAAGACAATAGTTCAAAGCATACTTCTGTATGGTGCAGAAACGTGGGAGATGACGCAGAGGGATAGAGAAAGGCTGCTTGCAGTGGAAATGGATTTCTTAACAGGTGCTGCTGGACATGTCAAGAAGAGACATTGGTGATGATGACTGGACGGACAGAGAGAGGTGGCGTCTGGAGTGCGGGAAACGGCGGGCTTAGAGCTGTAGACAACCCGCTAATATATACATTCTTAGAAAATCCGTTAAAGTCGTCGCCAAAACTTAAAATGAATAATGCGTGATAGATTTATCAAAACATTAAGGGGGGACTAACCCCTCTAAAGCCTATGCATAAAAATAAAAAACATGAGTAAAAAATTATTTGTCTTAAAATTTTTAATGTATTCATAAACCAAAAAAATTCAGCAGTATTCACAAGATTTTGAAATTTAAAGTTTTATTGAATTCAATAAAACTTTAAATTATTACAAATTGTTGAAACCGCCTCGTTGCAAAACAACACTTAATATTTTTTAATGCCAAAAAAAACGTTTTTTTGACATTTTGAAAACATTGAATTCAAATAAGTTTATATATCAATGATAATTCAAATAAAAAAAAAATGTGAAAATATGTGTAAAATCTTAAAGTTTCACCTAGTCCCCCCTTAATGACTACTAATTAAAATGTATTTATAGATGAATACATTTACAGAAAATAGAGATTTTTTTTATAATTGAGTAAAAATAGTAACGGAAGTAGTCGGGTCTCTAGAAGTAGTCAGTAGTCGGGTTGTTGGGTCTGACAGACCCACCAAAACTTTGAAGCCCTGCTGTTGGTCACAGTTTTTTTTAGATTAGCAACATTGTCTGTCAGCAGGTTCCGTGTCTAACTTGAAGGTACTGAGAAGGAAAATAGCCTTGTGCTGCTATCCTTAAAGAAACAGGAGAAATGGCAGGTCTGACAGACCCCAGGTGACTACTCGCGGGTGAAACGAAATTGAATTTAAGTGAAAAAAATATAGGTAGTTAATATTATGATTACATTATGGATGATTTAATAACCCATTAATGCCCACTGGTTCGTTAACGACCCGCCATATGTAAATTGTTCTAGAGATTTCCCAGTGCACATCAATAATTATTTCTCATCATTAATATGTTCCAGTATTCATGTTAAACATTTACCACCCTTTTTACCGCGACTTGATTGATATTTGCACTCAGAAATTAAAATCATGTGACTGAAAGTCAGAGAAAGGAATTCTCCAGAGGGAGGTGTCCTTACAATAATGCAAATATCTCCATCAAATCTCACCTAAAATAGTAACAAAAAATATGTACGTGTGCACAAATATAGTAACTAATGAATTAGTAACAATAAATAACTGTAATATACGATATGTATTTTTTATATGTGTTCAAATTTAGGGTGGGTCGATGTCGACCCAGAAGGGAGAGCCCTATAGTCGTCATCCCTAACCTAACTTTTCACACATATGTATTTCATCATTCTTGCAATGTATTCAGCTTATTTTCGTAAGACTAGATGATTCTGATATCCTTCCAAGATGTTAGTAGAGTTGTACAGATTATATGATGACAATACATGGGTATTTGATGTGTCGGTGACATGGCCCGACGACAACGGTTCGGACTCGGAACGTGATTCTAGGGAGGAAGACGAGTCTAATGACCTTGAACTGAATGGTTGACTGATCAGAGCTTGTTGTCCATGGGTTCCAAGCATAAAAATATGGAATTTGACGCAAATCTGAACCGTGTTCAAGATACAGCAGTTATTTCGAGCCGTCGAAATCTCGAAACAAACGCTCCGATCAACGCGTTGGGAAGCGTAAACTTGCAGTCACTAGGTTTAACGAACAAAGTATAATTAGGTGATCCTCTCTAGGTGTTCCACCAACCCAAGAAAGTCATCCACAGACATTTGAATTACTTGTTGACTTTGATTTTGTTACACAACCGTGAAATATTCGGTAAATTACGTCTCCGGTAAGAAGAATAACTCTCCGTGTGAGCTATCTGTGGCAGACACAAGGCAAGGAAAGTTATACTACAATTGTGTGGTGGTTGCTTAACACTTCCACAAATGATTCTTAGTTGCTGGGATGATATTTAGGCTCTGGACACTGGATTACTTTGGTTTACGTGGAGCCGTTCGTTGTCCGAGGCTCGCTAATGAGGCACGGTGTGCTTGCTATGTCACTGGGCCTCATGTGACCAATAGGGGATGATTCTGTATGGTCAAGGGAGTTTATTCACATGAGACAACACACTTGAGGTTCCCACCAACAGAGCTGGGTAGTAACTTAACGAAAGTAACGTGTTACCGGTAACGCGTTACATTTTTGTTACTTTTACAGTAACGCGTTACTGCTAAAATAGAAGTAACTTAATAACGTTCAAAGTTCCTTTTTGTTGTGGAACTTTCACATTTATAAAAGTTCCTTTTGCAGTTACTTTTAGAGCAGAATGTACCTTCCCTCAACATTCAAAACTACACCATTTCCGCCCTGAAATCTGTACCTGATTTTTCTGATAAGGAATTTTAGGCCACCTGCACAAAACCGCATTCCAATCACGCCGTTCATGCTTGGTGACAGTCAAAACAAGTGCGTCATCAGTTCGCCCTCTCACTTGCACTAGACCAACCCTGCCTTGGCATGGGGAAAGGGGGTAGAATTAGATGCAAGCCATTCTTACTTGGAGGAAATTCGTAGAAAATTTGTTTTCCACAGAGAAAATTTACAGACAGAATTTGTGTTTTAACAAATAGACAACATCATAAATTATCTAGTTAGCTCTGCTTTTCAAAAATTTTCATATGCAGTACCGTGATCCAAGTATCTATTATGGTTATGATCCATTGTTGAAAAACCATAATAGATACTTGGATCATGGTATTGCATATGAAATTTTTTGAAAAGCAGAGCTTACTAGATAATTTATGATGTTGTCTATTGGATGCATCCGAAAAAAAAATAATCAACTAACTTTTACAGGAACTTTTCACTGAAAAGGAACTTCCAGTTCCTCTGATAAGTCGAGGAACTTTAACTTTAACTAGTTCCTTTTTTTTGGAAAGTAACGTAACTTTAACGCGTTCCTATTTTTTTGGTAACTTACCCAGCTCTGCCCACCAACAAGAATACATTGTGTCGTTTGTCACAATGAGACCACAAAAGAGTATCAGAAGTGTGCCGTTTCGCTGAATTGTAACAATTTTGTCACTTTTAATGGCCAAGTTCATATTTATATATCTACTATTCATATTGCAAAATAAAAAATAAATATTTTTTATTTACATCACTAAAATTGTAAAAAATATTTTAAATTAAATTAATAACTTTTGATCCTATATGTGCCCACTAGTTCGCTATCGACTTAATCAACAATTCAGTAACCAATCGATATTTTCGAAAACCGAGAACTTACTTTTTTCATCTATTTTTTTTAAGTAGTTTTTCAAAGTTTGAGAGAAAACAGAGAAAAAATAGTTATGGGCATTAATGGATTAATACATTATTATTAGTGTAATTAGGTGGTTTTAGCACGAGTCTCTATTGGTTATTCTCATTTCACTCTTGCTCAGTTGGTTGTTTGGATATGATGCTTGCGCGGTACACTGGGGACCGGAGTTCCATTCTACTCTTTGTGTTTATTTTCATATTTTGTATTTTTGTATATTCGAACTCTACCCATTTTTGTTTTTTGTTTGTTAATTTGTGCATCTGGCGTTTTCTGCCAAACTAAGTAACTGAACGGATCATTTTTTTCACAAAACCGTTATTACTATTCTGGTTATGGTCAAAATTATTTTCAGCAATTTTTTAAAAATTTGAACCAATCACATGATCCCTTACAAAAATGATCCCAGGGACCGCATACTTACGTTAGTCAGTGTGAAAAATTGCAGATCGATTGGTTGTGCGGTTTGACCTGGGCAGTACAGGCAAAAAGAAATACAAAAAAACAAAAAAACAAAAAGAAAACACAGACACACAGAGAAAGTGCCGTAAGAGAACCGAGGTGACGCTCGCCACGCTCGCTCAATAATAACAATCAGTTGTAACTCATGAAGTTGTAATATTGTTACTTGTGTTTCTCTCTGCAGAAAGTGGAACCCCAAAGCTGCTGCACTCTCCTGTGAGTTTGGTCCGAAGAGAGATTTCAACTCAACAACTACGGACTATAACATGCAGGTCAGTTTAGTTCAAACAACAGCGTTTAAAGCTAGCCTACTGTACTGCTTCAGGTTTCTCTGCAGTTGGTGAAGAATGACAGTTCGCAAATCAAATATACAATGGACGAATTGGTCCGTAATCACTCGACGGCGTGCTTCAAACTTATTGATATCTCTGAAATACTTTCTGATCTCGAACAAATGCAATTCTCAATTGTATGAATTATAACTATAGTATATTCCACCAGCAGATACCGATATTGTTCTCACTTACAATGGACCTGACCCGTTCGTAAAAACCTAAACGTGTCAAAACATACCTCAACTGTGGAAAGCCGTTTGTATTAACTCAGCCGCAGAGCCAATAGACCCTTAAATGTGTCTGTTTCCACACCACTCAAGATCCACTATAACGGTACTTATCATTATAACCCTCAGCAAGCTAAGAGCAACAATGTTGTAGACGTCATCGAACAAGGGATGGGCAATAAATGGTCGAGAATTCATTGAGAGCAAATGATTTTACGATCTGTTATGAGACGAGATATAAGGATGTCTGCTTACAAATAGACCATAACTGTAATGTTGTTTCTACTTTCAGAACCCTGCAGACTCGGAGGCTATCGAGGGAACCGTGAAGATAGAGATCGAAGAACACCCAATCGACGTGAAACCTGAACTTGACCTAATGCCTACTTTCGACCGTCATTACGTCTTTCTACCAGAAGATCTAACCATGGACGTAGATCTTCAACCTGCAACCACCTCGGTGCATTTGAAACAAGAATCAGATCCTTTCACAGCTCTGCCTTCCGTAGATACTGAGGTGAGTGTTCATCAAGAAGGCTGTAAGGTCGTGGGTTCGAGTCCCACTCAAGGACAATCTTTTCTTCTTGCAGTTCGTATTAATTCACAACCACCTACCCTAGGTCATAAGGGAAAGCCATATTTCTTACTCAATCTTTGCTGTTCCTTTAGTATTACAGATAATCTAGATATTCTTGACCTCTCGTTCTATTTGTGATTGTATTGTTGCAGAGATTGGATGACGCAATGATGGAGCAACTCAGTGATCTTAAGGATGTCGGTGTGAAGAAAGAGGCAGAGGATGTCGATGATTCTAACAACATCGCAACATCAACATCAATCCAACTATTTCAAGACTTCTTAATCGAGCAGAAACAGAAGATCAGCGCAGACACAAACATATGTCATATTGAAGGAGACGCTGCATTGTCTCGCAATGATAACGATCCTGAAGCAGGACCAAGTCAAAACATAGATCCACTTTACCAGAGCCTCCTTCACCCCAGAGACTTTCCCTATCCTTGCAATGAGTGCACTTACAAGGGTACCTCCAGCCGCTACCTTGCCAAGCATAAGAGACGCAAACATACAGAGAAGAAGTTCCAATGCTGCCATTGTGACTACATAACGCAATATAAGAACAACCTTGTCCGTCACCTGAGCACACATTCTGGAGAGCGGTCATTCGCCTGCAATGTATGCACTTACAAGGGTACCTCCGGCTGCAACCTTGCCCAGCACAAGAAACTCCATTATTCAGAGAAGAATCATCAATGCAGCCTATGCGACTACAGAACACACAGAAAGTTCAGTCTCGTAGTTCACCTGCGCACTCATTCTGGAGAGCGGCCATACGTATGTGATGTCTGCGAGTACCGAGGCGCCACCAGGTTGAGTTTGAAATATCACAAGTTCCATCATGCACCTGATTCGCAGTTCCAATGCAGCCAATGCGACTACAAAGCTCGGACCAAGTACATGCTTAATATCCACGAGCGCTTTCATTTAGGCGTCAAGCTATTCGCATGTGACCATTGTTCGTACAGCAGCGTAACACATTGCAATTTAACACGACACCAGCACACAGTACACGGCGCATCAAGTCGCAGTACACAGGAGAAGAAGTTGCAATGCAGCCAATGTGACTTCAGATCGAACCATAAGACAAGTCTTGTACGTCACCTGCGCATTCATTGCGGAGAGCTGCCATTCGCATGCGATGTCTGCGAGTACAAGTGTAAGAGCAGTTACGTGCTTGGCAAACACAAGAAGAAGCACTCGGGTGTGAGGAACTACAAATGTGACAAGTGTAATTATGCGGGTGTTCGAAGCTGGGACCTAACTAAACACAAGAAGATACACTCTGGACTCAAGCCCTATCAGTGTGACAAGTGTACCTATTCAAGTGCTTACAAGCAGGCCCTTACAAGACACAAGAAGAGTAAACATAAGGAGCTGAAATGATCAGAAGTAACATTTCCACGAAACTCTTATGCTTTGCAGTTGTCCAAGCCGTCAGAAGAAGGGAGTCTCTGTAATCATCCAAACATCCTAAGAGATTATTTACTCACTTTCATGCGCAGTCCAATGGCGGGTTCCAGTAGCTGGATCCAACCACGCATGTTTTTTGCGTGGCGTGCGTTTAAGGACATTCTATAGGACTAAGTACTATTCTATTTCTTAGATGCAGGAGTTTATTTCAGGTATTATCTCTATGCAATCCTTCTACATGGTCCTGCCGCTACTCAATGAGGTGTCCGGACATTCTGAAGATGTTTGTTTTCATTGTAGGCGCCATTGTCTAGTCCTCAGACGCCTTGCTTGTGAATGAAGAAAGCTCGTAGTCAGTTTGTACGCTGTGTGAACTGACTCTTTGAACTTGTTGAATTAGTGGAAGTCCAGTGGACTTATGTCTGTGTGTGACGTCACACTTCCCGTATAGTTGCTGTGATGTAGATAAGTGGCGTGTGAATAAAGTGAGGAATGGTTACGAATGACCTGTTGTGCAGAGAGGCTGGCTAGAGACTGTGCTGGGGAGAGGAAGTAGGGTAGCTGGTGGTGGTGTGGTGCATGATGGGAGCTGGGCTAAAGGAAGTGATGCAAAGGGGTGTGATCAAGATGCCGGGAAGGGTGTTGAGAAGGCAGTGGGAAAGTGAGTTTAGGTAGGACATCACATCCTCCTCCTCTTTAAAGAGAATGTGGCAGGAATGTACAACATGCAAGAGACTGGAATATGACAAAATACATTAGTGACAAATTAGGATAGAACAAAATCTTGAAGACGAGCAGGCGCTGTCCGGGTCCTTCGAGGTTGTAGTCGGCTCGGTCCCGGGTCCTCGGCTGGTTCAGCGAGTTGAGCTACGATGATCGGCTCCTCGACAGCGGCTGGAGAGACCGGCTCGGGACTGCTAGTCGGCGGCGTATCGTAGTAGTCGTCCGGCGGTGGTCGGGCCTTGCGCTGGGGAATCGTTTCTGAGGTGGATTGGAGACGTATTTCTTGAAATGCGATGCATTTCTGGTTTCTCCAGTGATGGAGGAAGGGTTGGGGTCGTTGGTGGTCGGTAACTTTGCTTTTGCCGTGGCTAGTGTTTCCTCTTCGCTGGAGCTGTTGTCTGAACTGTATTCTTTCGTCCGTCTGGTTTTCACTTTCATCGTACCTGGTTTCGCTTGTGTCATTGTGGTTGTTCGTCTTGCGTACTCGCTGGAGTGTACCTCGGGATTGATCTTGGGACTCGTGGCAGTGGATGACTTCTTCTTGAGCGGAATTCGTTGATGTTCGTTGAGCAATTCACGGATGCCTGGTGCTCCCTCTGGCAAAGGACTCGCTTTTGATTTCTTCTGGAATGCTTGAGCTAGGAATTTGTCTCGTGTTAGCAGAAAGTCGTAAACTAGTGACTCTAGGATGGTTTCCTCTGGATCCGTAGCTTGGGCGACTGAGATGATCCCTAGTGCGATTGAGTCTGAGCAGCAGAGCAGGGTCGTTGTGTTTCCTCGGATGACGTAGATGATAGAGTCGACTGTGTGGTTGTTGTATTTCAGCGTGGTTGTGAAGCAGCCAATCACGTCGAGGCTCTTGTTGCTCCCGTAGGGTAAAATCTTAGTGTCGGTCTTCCTGAGGGTACTGCGTTGCTTGAGTGTACTATGCGTGGCCTCCGACACGATGGACACTGTCGTGCCCGTGTCTATTAGAACTTTTACTTTGGAGTTGAACATTGTGATGTTGGTCGTTATTCGATTGTCACCGTGTATCTAGTGGAGCGGTCGCTCCACCCAGCCAAGTCGTACTGTACACTCACACTCACTCAACATACCGTAAATGCCTAATAAACTGAGGAGCAGACCAAACACTTTTACTGTAAGCAACAACATGGCATTTTCGGCCTACTGGATCTTAAAATTGGAAAATCTCACATTGTTGTGAAATGTCTTAATTTCGAGCTATGGCCCACCCCACCCCATATACCAAATTTGGGAACAACAGGTTTTGCCATTTGCGAGCTAGAGGGCCATGAAAACAGTGAAATTATACCCCTTCTTAAAGCTATCTGATGATGATGATGATGATGATGATTCAGATATAAGGAAACATTGTTGACAGGGCCACAGCCTAAACGGCTAAACCGATCGATCTGAAATTTTTACCACATGTGCACTTTTGGCGTCTGATGATACCTTGCCTCTTGTGATTTTTTGTGCCGCCATTTTTAAACCGGAAGTGACGTCATATATGAAAAACGGCTGGACCGATTAGAACGAAATTAGCGCCATTCGATTTAGATGGTCATCTATATGAAGTATGTTACTTTAAAATATAATTTTCTTATATTCTAAACCGGAAGTGGCGTCATACATTTGCAATATTTAGCTTATTTCATCAAATTATACTTTAAATACACATATCATTATCTTACATTGTAACAAAGACAATACAAAATTATAATTTCAATACACAGTGTTCTCGGCCGCCATTCCTGAAACCGGAAGTGACGTCATACATCGAAAACGCCTGTACCGATTGCCACTGAACTAGCTCCTGTATATTCATTTTGCAATCTATTTGAAAAATCAATTGGGATAAATGAATATACAAATTAACGGTACCGGAAATGGCGGCAGGAACCACTAAATGAAACCGGAAGTGACGTCATATATTGAAAACGGCATGAGCGATTTGACGGAAATTAGCGCTATTGAATTCAGAAGGTCATTCATGAAGTATCAACTAGATAAAACGTAATTGTTTTCTTATTACCTATACCGGAAATGACGTCATAAAAATGCTAAATGACGTCATTAATATTCTAAAGGACACTAAATTCACCACTTTATACTTTTAAATAGATATTTAGTAAACATACATTGTAAATAATTATAAATTCAAGGTTGCAGTGCTCTCGGCCGCCATTTTCTAAAACCGGAAGTGACGTCATATAACGAAAACGGCTGTACCGATTGCAACTAAATTTTGGAATTGTGTAGGACTTATAATTATGAATTCAATACGACATTAATTTCGGCCGCCATTGTTAAAACCGGAAGTGACGTCATATATCGAAAACGGATGTACCGATTGCAACCAAATTTTAGAATTATGTCGGACTAATATAATTATGAAATAAAGACGACATTATTTTCGGCCGCCATTGTCAAAACCGGAAGTGACGTCATATATCGAAAACGGCTGTACCAATTGCAACCAAATTTTGGAAATGTGTAGGACTAATAATTATGAATTAAAGACAACATTATTTTCGGCCGCCATTGTTAAAACCGAAGTGACGTCATTATCGAAAGCGGCTGTACCAATTGCAACCAAATTTTGGAAATAGTATGAATAATAATTATGAATTCAAGACGACATTAATATCGGCCGCCATTTCAAAACCGGAAGGGACGTTATAATATATCGAAAACGGCTGGACCGATTGTAATTTCTTAGTACCTATCCTAATCGGTTGAGGCGTATTTTTTTAAAGAAATTAGTCCTTGCTCGGACATGTGCTACAAGCTGTATGAATAAACTAACAAAAGAAGTGATATCCCAGAAAAAAACACTCCGTGTAAAAAAGGAAGCCAAGTCTCTTTACTTAAAAAAAAATTAACACCGAAAAGGAGTGATATCAAAAAAGGAGCCAAGTCAATGACATTTCCAAATATTGAATCGTATCTTTGAAATAGAAGTATAAACACTGAGAAATACTTTACAAAAGGACTTGGCGCATCGTTTTTTTAAAGACATTTTTCTATTCATAAGCATATGCCATTTATATACAACCGTAATTTAGAATTTTTAGAATAATAGGGACACAACTTTCAATTACATATTATACCTACATACCTACTGTAAAATATTTTCTATTTGAATATGTACGCGATGAAACTTAAAATGTTTTGTATCATTATAAGCCTTCTGGATATGTAGTTATTATAGTAAGAGGTGATTCAAGTCTAATTTTTCATTTTTATGACGTCATTTCCGGTTTCGGTAATAGTAAATGTATATTGCGACTATTGATATTTCATATAGAGGACAATCTGAATCGATTGGCGCAAATCTCGTTCCGATCGGTCAAGCCGTTTTTGAGATATGACGTCACTTCCGGTTTCAAAATGGCGGCACAAAAAATTCATAAGGGCAAGGTATCATCAGGCAGACGAGCTTTATATGTGGTGAAAATTTCGGGTCAATCGACCCAGCCGTTTAGGCTGTGGCGGAGACCGCGGAATTTATTGGAAGATGATTAAGAATAATAATCATAATCATCAGATGGAAGGCGTCCAATTTCACGATATTCACGGTCCTCCCGCTCGCAAACGGCATAACCCATTGTTCCCAAATTTGGTACATGTGGTGGGATGGGCCATAGCTCGAAATTAAGATATTTCGCAACAATGTGAGATTTCCCATTTTTAATATCCAGTAGGCCGAAAATGCCACTTTGATGCTTACAGTAAAAGTGGGTTGCTCCAGCCTTTTTAAATGAGAGTGTGCGCGCGCCTTACGACTTGGCTGGCGTGGAGCGACCGCTCCACTAGATTTTTTTTTTTGTATTTTTACAACTAAGCCTTGATCTAGAGGTTCTATTGGGCTTCGCCAGAACCTATTTGTTTTTACATTCCGAATTTTTCATCTATGAAATCCTCATTTAATGATGGCTGTGGCCAGATAATATATATGATTAATTACATTATTATAAGTTTACACAAAGAGGACATTGTTTCTATTGTTTGTCAAATTCATTTCTACTGTATACGTGATTCCCCTTGATATGCCTCATCTCAAAGTGTCCTCGGTCCACCCGGGTTCGATTCCCGCGGCTGTCCTTCCTGACTGAGTAACACATTCATAGTTTTCTCAGTCACAGGTGTAGCGGAGGCGATGCGCTCTCCAGGATAATGTGAGGTTTTCGAGTGTGAAGAACAAGTGTGTCAGATGTGTGGGGTGCTTTTAGCGGTGACTTAGACAAACACAGTAGTCCATCGCCCAGGTGGCCGGAGCTCAACCCCCCCACACCCCCTCCATGCGGACGCATGGAGACAATACTTTTTCAAAAGATCGTAAAATTTGTAATAGAATTTTACTTGTCTGCACTTTGGCGCCTGGTGGGTGCAGTCAGGGGTGGCCAAAAAGTCTTGATGCAAGCACAATGTAATTTTTTTAATTTTCAAAGCATTTTAATGTTTTTGGAAAAAAGTCATAATTTTGACTTGACGGCAGAAGGGTATTTTAAAAAAATACTATTGCAGTGTAGTTTTAGATCCCATTTCTAAATATGTGTTCAGAAAGACTATAATATCTTTTACCGTCTTTTCACAATTAATTCATAAAATACTCAAATAAAAACAAAAAATTTCACGTTAAAAATACAGTCACAGCAAGTCCGCAGGGGGAGGGGAGCTCCCACCCTTATGAGGCGATGGACTACAAGTAAATACACTCTGAACCCAAGGCTCAAGAAGACATATGAGTCTTTGACATTATCTGCAGCTCGATTGTGTTACTATCGTTTTGAGATGTACACGTGCATCTGTGACTTAACATCTTTCAATAATAGCTGTATTGTTGAACATCCGGTCTTCTACCTCTGATGTACAGAATTGTCAAGTAGATTTACCTCAGACTCTGTAGTATCCAGTCAAATATTTATTTCGAATGTAGTATTAACAATAATTTGATTACTTTTTAGAGATTGTAAAAAATAGCCTCATCTTGTCATCCGAAAAAAATCATATTTACACTTCGATCATATTCATACTTTCAGAATCCAGTTATTTAGGTGGTAGGAGCATATAACTACTGGCAGCTAATGGAGCATATTTTACTGATTTTAATTCTAATTGTAAAACTCTATCTACTTAATGTGGTGCAATAGCGCTCGGCCGTTTTAGAAAATTGAGAGAGAAAAATGGTTTCATAAATGGGTGAAAAGGATGTTCACATGATCAGTCTGATTGTATATTTTTAACACTTTTTCATTTTTGCTTTGTGCCTTGTTAATTAGGCGCCGGTTATTCAACAAAACCGCGCGAAACGATTGGAGACCAAATGCGTGAACCAATTGATCTCAAATTTTAATCATGATTAGATAAAAGACAAACTAAGGGCTTCACTTAGCACATTTTTAAAATTAAATTTCATATGGCACCCAGGGAGACAAGAAAATAATCCATTTACTTTCACCAAAAATCAACTAATTATTATGAATTAACGATGCAAAAAATTAAAAATTTACCAAGCGATAACCCTAAGTTTGTCTTTTATCTAATCATGGTTAAATTATCATTTAGTCAACCCGTTTGGTCTCTAATCGTATCCAAAAAGAAGTGCCTGCAAAACGCGGCAAAATCGCTCGCGCTGCAGCACCTTGAATAATAAAATAATGGCGTTCCTAATATTCTGATAAGTTTTAATAATCTTTTTACTTTGTGTTTGGATTTTTTACTTTATGTAAAACTATAAACATTTTTTAATGTTTCATTATTCTTATTTCTTATGATAATAATTCGTTTTAAACTGACTTGTAAATAATAAATAATTATATTATTTTCTTTATAAGCCCAATGACAAGAATATAATATTCAATACAATATTAATAATTCTTAAATACCTAACAGAATAATATTCTTATTATTTTTATTATTTAGCATTATTTTATTATTAAAAGAACGTATTTCAAATTATTGTTACGCAGTACCTAATTGTTTATTATGAACCCGTTATTATAACGCTAATTGTACTAAGTTTATATTGAATTAACATTGTTAAACTTCGAGAAATCGAGCCGATATAACTAAAGTTAAGTTTTGCCATATTAATTAAATATTGGACTACATTTGCGGCAAAAAATCCGATTATTCAAAATTATTGAAATAGTTGAATTTAATCCAAAAGTTAATCCGGAACAATTTATTTCGAATAATATTGTACATAAACATTTAGTTATTTAGGATGTGTAAATTTGATTTTTGGTGAAAGTAAATGGTATATTTTCTTGTCTCGCTGTGTGCCGTATGAATTTTAATTTTAAAAGTGTGCCAAGTGATAACCCTAAGTTTGTCTTTTATCTAATCATGATTAAAATTTGAGATCAATTGGTTTACGCATTTGGTCTCCAATCGTATCGCGCGGTTTTGTTGAATAACCGGCGCCTAATTAACATTTCACAAAGCAAAAATGAAAAAGTGTTAAAAATATACAATCAGACTGATCATGATTAAAGTTTCACCCAACGGCTGGTGTAATGGATACCTCGGTTCTCTTCAGATCACCGAGGTTAAGCAACACTGAGCGCGGTCAGCGGTTGGATGGGTGACCATTCAACTCAGTCCTGCCAGTTGCTGCCGTTGGGCCAGAGAGACTGGGGTGGTAGGGGGTTAGTGTAACGACTCCCCTCCACCTGTTATCAGTCTCTCGACGGGCGTTACACCGTCCTTGGGATGGGACGTTAAATACCAGCATAGCGCAGGGAGCTAACGACTCACTCACTTAACATCCCTAAGTTACGAATCCTCAACCAACTTCACCTCCTGTATAATGGCGCATCGTCAATGGAGTAGAGTTGATGAGGCGGCAGTAGGACTACCAGTCCTGAAACGCCATAACAAAAAAACAAAAAAAAAATTAATATTTGTAATAAACATATTATAACATAATATATTGACTTGGCTATCAATAAAAGGAAGCTGTTCATTGTTAAGTGAGAAATTAGCAATTTTTTCAATGAATAAATAATATGAACATACTTGATTTTGTCATAATGTTACTGAATTCACAGAGCTACAGTCGGAGTAAGTAGTTTGACTTTTGAAGTTTGAGAGCTGAAATACTCTTCATGAACAACTGGAGTTCGTCAGAAGTATTAGTGTGAACATTGTACCATGAAACATGTCTGCAATGTACACATTCATTTTCAAACGTATCCATCCAAATATTCTTTAAGTGTGAAAATGATCTGATCGCTCGATTCTGAACTTGTATTCCGGAGGCCCGGGCTCGATTCCCGCGGCCGTCCTTCCTGACTGGGTTTTTTTCGTGGTATTCCCTCAGTCGATAGGCAAATGCTTGTAAGGTACCCTACTAATAGGCCACGACCGCCTCCTTCCCTCCTTCCATTCTTACCTACTCTTCACCATCATCTCCCAATCATCCTCATAATCATTCTTCGTTGCCATTAGCCTCGCTGCAGAACAGTGCAACGTTAAGCCCCAGACAAAAAGAAAATAAGATATTGCATGCAAATATAATAATTATTTCATTAGGTAGGTACATAATATTGTGGGTGTCTGATGAATATTTCACATTAATATAATGGCAATTTTCAAATGGTGTTTATTCATAAATCAAAGGCAGAAAGTTATTACTGTTTACTGTTTTTGTCATTGCACTTTTGAAACTAAAATTAAATTTTTCCTGTTGGCTACAAATATCTTACAAATTATTTGCTTTTCATGATTAGAACATATTTCCAGCATTTAGTCGACTGAGGTAAATATGGCAAAATGAAAACCTACATAAATGTTCTTACAAATTTGATATTATCATTTCGCAAGTTTGAATAGTTTACCGCCTCTATTGTGATTGGTTGTGAACCTCGGCGCAGAAAATTCACAAACATGGCGTAAACGTCAGATTCTATTTTCTTGGCTGTCATTTCAATTTTGTTTATAATCTTGTAAATAATCGTTTCATGTGCTTATTAATGAACTTCAGCTAATAGGAGATAGCAATATTCATCTTAGTGGAGTTTCCAAAGTAGTAATAAGTCATTGAACATTTATTAATTATGTTTTCTTGAAAATGTTGGGTTAAGATTTCAAAACATTTCACAGAAATATTTTCTTGACACTTGTTAGCTAGGCTATGTTAATTTATCTTACCTGAATTTATAGCTCTATGTAGCTGTTCATACTTTATGGATGGATATTCCACAGAGATTTTTCACATTTGATAAACATGCAGTAGTCAACAGCGTTAATTTAATATCGTTTGAGAAATGGAAATGTGAAGTGAGGACAAGACTCGAGGGTAAAAACTACAGCGAAGAATGCGATGAGTGGGTGAAGTTGTTTGGCAGTGCTACGAAAACTAACTGGTGTGTACGGAGAACTTGGCCCAATCTTACCAAGTTTGATTATAAGAAATGTTATGTTTGTCAACATAGTTCTCACAAGAAAAAGGAACACTCTCTTTCCCGACAGCGGAATAAACTCTGTCCGGCCGTGATTCGCATCAAAGTAAAGAAAACAACCGTTGCCACTAAGAAAAAGGACAAGCTCATGAGACTTGGCTTGAACACAATTATACAGGTGAGGCGAGTGACATCTGACGGAGCAAATTGCCGTTCACATAAGAGAGCTTTGCGTGCTTTTCTAATGGCAAATAAATTGGAATAGATTCACACGGTTTACATTGTACATGGTCAGCACGAGCATTTTTATATTGACTGGTTTCATATTCTGTAGTTGAACGAAGTAATTCGGCAATCAAGTGGCCAATGTATAGAACATTTTCTACATACACAAATCAGAGATGCAGCAAGCCGGCTCAGGCAGTAAAGCTCTGACTTGCACTGCGGTGTCTCGGGTTCGAATCCCGCGGCCTACCTTCATGACAAATAATGGGATGGTTCCCTACTTATAGGCCAAGACTGCCTCCTTCCCCCCGCCTCCTTCATCATCATCTCCCTATCATCATCTTAATAATTCATCCGGCGCCATTAGACTAGCTGCAGAAAGTACGAAATAAAACATTAGGTAAATTGTTGTAAATGCGATGTCCTATTGAATCTGACACGGTAAGTTTATAGGACATTATGTCAATTGTTTTTGCGGACGTAATGCTTTGAAGTGGCGCAAGAATCAGCTTGTTTGTTTGTCTGTTTTATAACATTGCATTGTGTTTACAGGTAATATAACAATCTGTGGCGGTTCTTCAAAATGTGTTGTTTTTATTATTTATTTATTCGCACTATTGGATTTAAAGAAATCAAATAGCACGCACTATAAACTCTAGGCTATACTAAATCACATTGCGTAGTAGTACCTACATTATAACGTCTGATATGACTTTAAAGTGTTTAACAATAATTCACAACTCAAAACATTTCTATGTTTATTTATTTGTTTTGTTACTCATACACCAGGTCACTGACTTGAATGACGTTGACTAACATTGGCTCTCCATTAACTCGCTTATCTCGTGTGTGTTCAGATTGACTTCAGCCACCGCCACGACATCCACGCTCCACAAGCGTACAGCTTCCTGCGCACGTCGACCGAGACCAAGAGCAAGTTCCTGCGCTACTTCCACGCCGGCATGAGCGCGAGTGAAGCGCGTGCGCACCACCAACAGCTGCTGAGAGACGCAGCGGAGGACGGCGATGTGGACATGCTGCTGGCCGATGCGGCAAACAATCCCAGAGACAGGCAGGTCTCACATCTCTATGAACAGTGGAGGTGGGTGGAGCTCAAAATATCTCCGAATATCACTCTTCGTAAGAAATAGTTCAAACTTGATCGATAGCATTTTATGTTCTGCGTCATTATATGGCAAGAAAAAGTGGTCAACGTGAACTAGTTTTCAAGAAGTATCACTTCAAAGTTACAGTTTTATTTCAGTTTAACTTTGCAACAATAGAGAAAAGGACATGATAATATTTTCAAAGCGTATTCAGCTGCTTTAATTAAATTCATTTTGTATACCAATTTTCCTTATCCATTCGTATCCATAAAAGTGTCTGAAACAAGTAGCTGCAGCATATCTTATCATTAACAAACGTTTAGCCCACATACAATATTTATCATTTCCTTCCATTTGTTCTATCCTTTGTTAGACTGGATAATTTTCCTAAACGTTTCAGTGGGTTTAGTATTTATACCTACTTGGCTCAAGTAAAGACGTTATTTTAATGAAACGGATTGGCTGCTGGTCAGGTTCCTTGACATTCAATCCTTGTAATCAATGAAATCAGAGCTTACTACTAGAGTGAGATAACGTGTTAACATGAGTAATGGCATCAAATCTTTTCCAGCCAATCTGTTTCTTTTACCTACATGAAGATTTCCACACCTGTCTTAAAAAAAGTATAGGCATAAGATTTATTGTCTTCCCAAATCAAATCAAATTAATAAAATGCAAATCGGTTTACCCCCCTTTCAATTGTGATCAGATTTGATTTTGATGTGTCGATAAATCCTGTGTAAAGAGACAATATTTTTGTTGTGTTATTTTGTCACCACTTCACTTTCACACCTCTGAAAATCTCACATCACAATTGTGTACAAAACCGGCTGTGGCTTCCCACCTGTTTCCATAACACACCCTGAGAGATAAATATTCTGCACTCACAAAACTCAGAACATCTCTTTCTTTTCCAGTTATCAAAACTTTCGATATGTTAAGTTTTACTTTGTAAGTCAATGTTGAGACTCTGGTTCAAGTTTCGCCACTAGATAGCGAGAAAGTTATCATTCTTATTTGAAAAACAAACATGGAAAAATATTATGGTATTCTTGGTTTTGTTCCAGTGGAAATGGTTTTATTAACTTTAAGTTGTCAAATTACATTGCATTATGAACAAAATAATTGATTCCAGTTTATAAAAAATATAATACCTAAACAATATTATTTTGACTAAGAATTTCTTGTTGGACACCTAATATTCAAAGCCATTTCGTGCAAAATGGCTTTACTATTTCTTCAGAGGGTGCGATATGTCTTCATACTTTTTTCTTAACAATTTGTGTTAAGATGTTTTTATTTATCATTTTATTGTTTGAAATCCGGTGTGACATTGCTTAGGATAAGTGTACATTCATCACTCTCCTTGTAATGTAATTATTTTATAATAATGTACCTAATGTTTATTGAAACCAACAGTAATGGTGACCATATGTTTAAAAATTTATTTAGTGGACAATTGACAACGTTCTTTGTTGCCATCATTTTGAATCGTGCATTCGTTGCACAAAAATTTCTTTGTTCCTCCTCTCAAAAGAAAACTGGAATCAATTCCTACGTTTAATATCAAAATAATTATTCAATGTCAAAAATTTCTTTGCAGAAAGTCGGAGACCGAAGCTGCTGCACTCTCCTGTAAGTTTGATCCGAAGAGAGATTTCAACTCAACAACTACGGACTATAACATGCAGGTCAGTTTAGTTCAAACAATTGTGTTTTCTGTTTTCTGCAGAGATGAGTTGCAAAATTGCACTGCAGAACTCTATAATTGAGTCCAAGGACACATTATTACAACCTGCAAAAAGTGCTGTTGTAAAATAGTACATTTTGATTGTTCACTTGGTAAACAATTTATTATTATTTATTAGGTACTCATCTAGTCTCCTAGCATAACTTTTGAAACGTTAGCTGTCTTATGAGATGAGCCTGCAACATACATAGTTTGTTTCTTACTGTTTCTTCTTTGTTTACAAACACAAAATTTGACAAATTAGACAAAAAATACAAAATTTGTTTTCAACATTGAAATTTCGTCTAAATGGCAATCTTTCCAGTTTCCGAAGAAAATCTGAACTCTTCTGTGATCCTGCAAGTGATTATTATGTGATTATTTACGGAATTTTGGTTAGATCATGGTTAGATGTGCTGCACATACCGGTGCTCGCTTATCAACGTGTTACACCGAGCGATTACCTTTATTTTATGGATCATTTAATAAGAGGCCCGGAAGGTCTTTTCTCGAAACCAAAAGTCATAATATTAACATGAGGAGAGATAGGACAAACCTCCTTATGATATCATATCATTGAGTTATGACAAGATAACTGTTTTGAGAATAGGGTCCCTGGGTTTGTGAATGTGAATCGCACGGTATCATTAGAGAGTTTTGAAATTTGTTTTCACGCTGTTAGAATGTAAAAAGTCAGATAGTAACAAGTAACAACTCATTTCAGCCTAATAGACTTAAAGACAGAAGATGTACTAAAAGATGTACAAGATGTACTAGATGTACTCCATAGAAGATGTACTATGGATATCCATAGGAGCTCCTGCCTTTTTGAGAGGGACATCCATAGTACCTCGCAAAACCTCCCAAAATCCTCCCATACGCCTCCTATTGCCTGCCTTTTGTCACTCCACGCGATGTCCCTGGGACATCGCACTGCGAGATCGAAGCTCGCACATTGCGAGGATTCTTCCCATGCCGCGAGGTCGAAGCTCGCACATTGCGAGGATTCTTCCCATGCCGCGAGGTCGGAGCTCGCATATTGGGAGTAATCTTCCCATGCCGCGAGGTCGAAGCTCGCATATTGGGAGGATTCATATTCCTTTATTGGGATGTTTAATCCTTTTTTAGGAGGAGGGTATGCAATTATTAAATGAAAATTCGTAACAATTATTTATTAAATAAATCAAAGAAATAGACCGATTTAAAAATTATCTAGGTGTCTCTGCTTTTCAAAAAATTTCACATATAGTTTGGTTTTCCATATATCTGTTGGTGTTTTTATCCATTGTTGTAAAACACCAATAGATATATGGAAAACCAAACTGCATGTGAAATTTTTTGAAAAGCAGAGTCACCTAGATAATTTTTAATTCGGTCTATAGAATGATAACTAGGAAAACGCTCTGAGTAACGCGTTGATGAGCGAGCACGGATACACGCAATACCTCGAACCGAAATTCTGTTTATCGAAAATGTCCTTAAAAGCTAATAATTCTTGAATTTCGTCACAGACTTGTATGAATATCTCCAACAATTCCTAAAATATTGGTCCCAATAACCACGCAAAGTTTTAAGTTGATCGATTGAACCTTTATGATTGAACGATTCCTTGTTAATTTCCAAAAATCACAGGATCTCGTTCAAAAAATATTTAAGCGGTCATATCAGTTTCATAATAATATACGTTTAAAAGTTTCTGCTCTAACAACCTTGAAGTGAAGATTCGAAGATGCCGTGAAATGTGAAATTCGAGAAATTTGACAGCCAACACGCAAAATATCCGTAAACTGTCAATAACTTTTGAATTTAAACACAGTTTAGTCTGAAAATTGTCAAAAATACAGATAATGTTGGACCCGATGACCATGCAAATTTTTAAGTTTATCGGTCAAACGGTTCTGGTTTAAATTTCAAACAGCACATTAAATATTTTTTTAAATTTTAACCAATGGGACGATTTGGCTGAAAATTTGTAAAATAAGAGACAATGTTGGTCTTAATGACCATGCAAAATATAAGGTTGATCACATTTGTCGAAGACCATTTTTATTTTTTAGCCTATCAGGAGATGTTTATTTAAATTTTAACCAATTGATAGATTTCAAAAAAAATGGGGTCAGCAAACAGAGAAGGTTGTCTCTACATGTGTGCAAAATTTCAGATCGATCGGTGAAACGGTGCGACTTCTATTGCTCCAGATAACAGCCAAAAATATAAACAAAAAAAAAACAAAAAACCAGAGGTCCGTGTCAAAAGAGTCAAAAGGAGACGCTCGCTTCGCTCGCTCAATAAATTTCCTTTGAAAAACACCATCTTGGGGTCTTGGCGCATTCATTCTCAGTCCGATTCAGTCATCTCAATGCGGATTTCGTCTGCAAAAGATAATGAGAAAAACACGGTAAAATACTGATCACGCAGTAATGCATAATAGCCTAAAACTTTCCTCCGATTAATAGATATAATAAAAGTATATAATAATTACATTTTAAGTGCAGATTCTTTCGATGATTGGAGATAAATATCGCGGTAATAATTTTCGCAGCTACTCAAGAATGTTAGTTTGAGCAGAGTGCATGACAGGAAATGTATTTCTTTCTACTATACCTAGTCAAATCAGTGTCACCGAGTAACTTTGTTACAAATTTTACCCCATATAGCATAAGAAATTGCACCACAAAGCACGATAAATATGGCAACACAACCAATCGAAATTACAATCCTTAATCTGTTTATACACGTAATAAATAGTATTTATTTCATTAAACTAATGTTAAATGACTCTGTTTGCCACCATATCGCATCGCATGGAGGGACCTCCCATGGATATCCCATGGATATCGCAAAAAAGGATAAAATGGCCGCTCTGACATCTGTCTTTACCTCCCAATTTGCGAGGTACTATGGAGGTCCCATGGATATCCCAAAAAAGGATAAAATGGCCGCTCTGAAATTTGTCTTTACCTCCCAATTTGCGAGGTCCTATGGAGGTCCATAGTACATCACATTAGGATCTCCCTCTCTGCGAGGGATCTTCCTAAATTCAGGACCTCCATAGGACCTCCAGTGTTACCTGGAGTACTTTATGACCTCTGACATTACGTCAAAGTGTTAAATACGATATTTATGGTAAAATAATCGTAGTAACACTTGACCAGGACATACCATGGTGTCATAAAGTACTCCAGTGTGTGGCATTATTTAGTCTATAAGCTGTTATAGGTCGATACTATCTGATTATTCAAAATTCTGTTAGCGTAAAGAAAAATGTCAAAAAATCACTTTTTCGAACAGAGCGTTTCCTGTTTGCTTACCCAGACATCATAAATCCCATTTTCAAGTGTTAGTCTTCACAACAATAGATGGAAAAGGGAATAGTATGTTTGTGTGAGCAACTCTTATAGTCTCTCTTGGTGCGTACCAAGGTAAACTTGGGAACGGACCTCTGTTTTTTTTGTCCATACCGCTATACAGATTGCACCATTTCTCCGATCGAGCTGAAATTTTGTACACATGCTCATGTCTCTGGGGTTTGCAGACCTTATATTTTTAAAATCTGTTGATTGGTTCAAATTTAAAAAAAATAAATTTTCCAAGTTATTGTGACCTACACATTGTCGCAAATCTTTCAAATTTTCAGCCAAATCCTCTTATTGATTAAATTTTTAAGCTCAAATTTTTCATGTTGATTAAGTCCAACAATATCTAAAATTTAACACATTTTAAGACCAATCAGTCAAGTAATTATTTACTAAATTGACTGATAACTTACACGGAACAGGTTGGCTGAGTGGTAACGCTCTGAACTTGTATTCCGGAGGCCCGGGTTCGATTCCCGCGGCCGTCCTTCCTGACTGGGTTTTTTTCCTGGTTTCCCTCTGTCGACAGGCAAATTCTGGGCCCTACTAACAGGCCACGACCGCCTCCTTCCCACCTTCCATCCTAACCTAATCTTCACCATCATCTCCCAATCATCATTATAATCATTCATATGTCGCCATTAGCCTCACTGCAGAACAGTGCAACGTTAAGCCCCAGAAAAAAATATAACTTATTCACTTTTTATTTGTTGAAAATCGCTGTCAGAAGAGTTCGATAGAAGATAATTACCAAATTCATGGCATTCGATTGTTTCAGAGTTTCTAGACGGAAAGTTCCAATGAAAATCAGTAGTCATAGTTAGTTAGGAATCTTATATTGAGTGGCTTGTGGTCGTTGGAGATGTTGCGCGTATCCGTGCTCGCTCATCAATGCGTTACACTGAGCGTTTACCTAGTTCTTTGTAAAATTCGGCTCATAATTGGATGAAATATATTCACCGTTGCCGACTCTAATAGAATTTTCAAAGTGATTTTCACTCCTTTAATTTTAAACGGAATTTCGTAAACCAAAACAATGTTTCAATCTATTTTGAATAAGGAAAAATGTGGTTAAGTCAAAATTATGAAATTCGTGTATTTAAAATGACTAATTTTTTTACCCAGATTATTTAAATGATCAAAAATGTTTTTCCCTTGTGACGGGGTGAGTCTTTACATTGCTTTTGAAACTTTTATATAGAGTGCAGAATCATACTGGCAATTACATTTATTTCAGTATTTAATATTTTCCTAATTGAATTAATGTTATAAAATTTCAAGAAAAGTATAATGATATCAAAGAATTTGCTAAATCAAAACATCAAAACGTTATTTAAAACTCAAAAATATACTTGGCGCATAGTTTATGTAAATATATAAAGAAGTTTATGCGAAAATTAATATGTGCATGTATTCCCTAAACTAGGAAAACGCTCAGTGTAACGCGTTGATGAGCGAGCACAGAACATGCAATATCCCCAGTCACGATAAACGACACGGCACAAGACGATTTTCTCTGCAACTTTCCAATCTCCATATAAATACTCTGGATGAATATCAGATCCATTGTGTCGTGACTTTCCTACATACTTTTTCCAGCTTTTGACAACCCATGCTAAACTCGTAAAATGACAATTAATAATTGACTGACTGGGCTTACAATGTGTAAAATTTAGATTATATTGGTCTTGATCACCATGCAAAATTTGAAATTAATCGGAACATTTTGATTGTCGACCAATCAGAAGTTATTATTTAAACATAAACCAATTGGAGTACCTATGTGGCCTTCGAACTGCATCCGATTTAATAAGCGCTAGTTGTAAATTGTGGACCGCTTGGCTGCTCTACAGGCCTTGGAGCTGAAGCTTAAAGTAGGCAGGGATGCAAATGTAGTAAGGTGGATTCACACGGCCGTTCCAAACTTCGAGTTTGAAACTCAAGTTTGCCAAAGTTCCGAATCACCGTTCCAAAAACCTTCGTGTGAACTATGAAAAGATTCGAACTGCGAAGATTCAGTTCCAAACTTTCATAGTTCACACGGGAGTTTTTGGAACGGCGATTCGGAACTTTGGCAAACTTGAGTTTCAAACTCGAAGCTTGGAACGGCCGTGTGAATCCACCTGTATACGTTTTACAAATATTTCTAGATTATGGAATAAAATGTCCCTAAAATGACAAAAACTTTTGAAAATAACAACAGATTATTCTAAAAATTAGCAAAAATACCTAAAATGTTGGTACCAATGACCATGCGAAGTTTTAAGTTGATCGGTCAATCGGTTCTAGTTTAAATTACAAAAAACACAGGAAAAATGGTTTCAAATTTGAACCAATGGGAGGATTTGTCTGAAACTTTTCTTGATTGGGAACAATGTTGGTCGTAATGACTTGTCAAAATTTCAAAATGATCGGAACAACCAATCAAAAGATTTTTTTTTTTAAATTTGAACCAATCACAGGATCCCATTCAAAAACGATCCCAGGGACCGCATAGATTACGTTAGTATGTGTGCAAAATTTCAGATCGATTGGTTGAGCGGTTTCACCTCGGCAGTGCAGGCAAAAAAAATACATACATACATACAAAAAAAAAAAAACACACAGAGAAAGAGCCATAAGAGTACCGTGGTGACGGTCGCTAGGCTCGCTCAATTACGATTGGCTAAATGTTTTGATATTTTAAGTAAAGTTTTGCTTGGCCAAATTTTTTGATATCACTACTTTTCAGTGCGGAATTTGTAGATATATTATCTTGTTATGGTTGAAGAGACTTGGTAGATAATTTTACATGGAGTGTTTTTATGGGAATGGGTTTAAGGTAGAACTATCAATCGATATAATGTATACAAATATTTTTTCTTGAAATTACAAGTTCGAAAACGTTTTCCTTCATTTCAACTATATTTAACTTGTATAACGGACTCAATCAATGTCCTGTAGTTTGCAACTCCAGTCCAACAATGAGTTTTCAATTTTATTTCATCCGAGGATGAACAAAACTTTAACATGGGCGGTATAGGAAAATCCATTTCGAATTTGATTTCTAACTTTTAAAATAACACATGCGTTGATATTGTTTTATTTTTTCCTTTTCCTGATAGTATGTCCACATGGACATACTAATTATTTTTAGGTCGATTTTTTCAAATCTATTGACACAAAAATAATAGATCTTCATTATAGTTTAAAAATTACACATTTTTTTTCCGCAAGATAACATGGGGAGACAATTCAATTTATCTCAGAAACTGGACACGAGAAGTATTTAATTTTTTCATAGATTGTGTTTGGCATGATTATCGCAGTAAAGCTGGGTTCCCATACTTTGCATCGAATTCGCTACGCTTTCGGTTCGCTTTTGCAAAATGGCTACCTTTTAACAAAGGAAATCGTCGTCGGTTTCGTCAAAGTTAAAATTGGCTCAACTTTAACGAAACCGAAACACGCGAACATGCGAATGTAAACATCGACGATTTCCTTTGTTAAAAGGTATCCATTTTGTGAAAGCGAACCGAAAGCGAAGCGAATTCGATGCGACATATGGGAACCCAGCTTTAGTCACAAAAATTCAAAGTAATTTGCAAACAAAGATTATGGTGGTTTTACCTTAAGGTAGAACCACCATAACCTCAATGTTTCCGATTTACTTGAAATGTTGGTGACTTATTGATAATCATGCAATACACAATCCATGAAAAAATAAAACACTTCTCGTGTCCAGTTTCTGAGATAAATTGATTTGTCTCCCCCATGTTATCTTATGGCGGAAAAAGAAAATCGTGGCATTTTTAAGCTAAAATGAAGATCTATTTTTTGTCTCGATAGATTTGAGCAAAAAACTTTTTTTATGGTAGACACATGGACATACTATCAGGAAAAAATTGAAAACAATACCAACGTGTGCTATTTTAAAAGTTATATACCAAATTAGAAATGATTTTCCTATACCTCCCATGTTAAAGTTTTGTTCATCCTCTGATAACATAAAATTGAAAACTCATTGTTGGACTGGAGTTGCAAACTACAGAACATTAAATGAGTCTGTTGTACTTAAATATAGTTGAAATGTAGGAAAACATTTTTTGAACTTGTAATTTCAAGAATATTTTTTTTATTGTATATGTCGATCGATTGCTCTACCTTAATACGGTTGGTTTTAATACGGTGGTTTTACCTTAACATTGAGAGCGATCTTTTGTAAAGTACAAACCGAATAATTGTAATTCCACTCCCACGATGCAGATATATGTAGCTGAATGTGTAATCTTTCATTTGTGAATGCATGGTGGATCATGTTGGCCAAAATAAAATATTTGAAAATTAATTTAGGTATTTTTATTTTTATTTTAACGTTTGGTTGAGCTTACGTTAATTGTTATCAATATATCACAAAACCATGGCATAACAACCGTTCCTGTCCCCCAGATTCTACCTTTATCATGTGCAAGTTAATAAAGTACCAACATATCACTTGTGTAGCGCAGTAGCGCTCAGTTATCCATTTTAGTTATAAATGCCCTGATGACTGTGATGACAAACAAACCAAGAATAATTGTTAATAATTAACTCTTCACCATATTGTATGGTTATAAGCTTCATACTATGAAATATTTTAATGATCTATGTATATTTCTGCATGTTTAAAATCCATCCATATTTAGGGATATATTTGTGTCAGGTTTAACTGCAACTTGTAAGAAGTACCACAGTTTTATCCCTACATCACGATTCCGTACTCAAAGGACGACTTGCTTCGATCTTAAGACGGCCGAGTAGCGAGCGTGGCCTTGAAGAGAATTTTAATCAATTTTTATCAATATCTTTTACCAATGTAATTGTTCATAAAATAAGGCTTTGTATGAGTTTTCAGAACAGATTAATACAATTAATTTAACGTGGCTCAACCGATCGAACATTCCAAAATATTTATTTTTTGAAATTACTATCATGAATTACTTTTTCCAACATTTGAACTCTATTTAAGTATAAACAAATCATAAAATGGCATTTAACTTGCAACTCCTGTCTTACAGCGAGGTTTAAAATTATTGCCTTCCGAGAATGAACAAAACTTTAACACAGGAGGTATAGGAAAATCATTGCGTTTTGGGCTTATAGCTTCTAAAATAGCACACGTTGGTATTGTTTTCAAGTTTTTCCTAATAGGATATCCATATATCTACCAGAAAAAAAGTTTTTTGATCAAAGTTGGGACTACATAAAAATTATATCATCATTATTAGCCTAAATGTGACACGATTTTACCTGTCTGCCATAAGATAACATGGGGAAGAAAACTCAATTTATCTCAAAAACTAGACACGAGAAGTGTTTAATTTTTTCAGGGAATGTGTATGGCATGATTATCAATAAGTAGACAAAAAATTATGAAAATCTGAGACCATGCCCGATTGGATGAGCCACCTTAATAGTTTGTAATGGGTAATTAGTTTTATTTTGTCTTACAGATGTTTAGTGCCATATTTTTACTAATTTTCAGGTACTAAACATCTGTAGGACAAAATAAACATATTTAACCACTCCAAGCTATGAAATTATTTTCCTACTCTTTTGAATACTCGTACAAAGCCTTATTTTATTAAAAATTACATTGGTAAAATATATTGATAAAAATCGATCAAAAACTCTTCAAGGTCAAACTAACTACTAGTGATGCCCAGCGGGAATATTCCCGAGCAAATTTGGGGAATATTCCCCAAATTGGGAATTTACTTTTTCATTATAAATTAAAATGTATAATGCTATTATTTTGTGGTATGTCATTACCTCTTAGTATTCTCTATTTTGTCATTAATTTTCTTGTTATCTTATGACAGGGGTCGGTAACCTTTTTTGGTGTAAAGCCAATTTCCGAAAAATTTATAAATTAGATAATAATGCGAGCCGCAGCAGGCAATCAAATATAATACACCAAAAATAATCAATTGAATTAGGTACCTACTAGTTTATTCTGCTATTTTGACAAAGCCCCCCCCCCCCCCTCCCTCTTGATGTTGCCCCGCAGGGCGTTTTTTCGAATTTTCAAATATTTCGATTCCAGATCTTTATTTAAATTATAAAGAGCAATTCAAAACCCACCAAGGAGCCGCAGGTTGCCAACTCCTGTCTTATGACATTTAAAACATAAACATTCTTTAATAATGTTTTCTCTTAATGTTTACTCATCCCTGTAGTAAATTCCCAATAAATTCCCGATTTGGGGAATATTCCCGAAAAAATAAATTTCCGGGAATATTACATCACTACTCACTACTCAGCCGTCTTAAATATATCCACGAAGGACCCCCCCACCCTCCCCCCCCCCCCCCCCCCGACGACCTTAGCGCGGTGGTGGGGTTTGTGTTGGCCAATATCCACTGCAGCTATGCCGGCGAGCATATGCTCATGTGTAGGGCTACCCATGCCGGACAGGTCAGTGGTGAGGTCCAGACAAAAAGCAGCCAGGGTCGACCTAGCCATGCCCTCCCTTGAATTTTCGGTCCCCTTGGGCCGGCCTTTCCCCTAGAGATGGTGATCCCCCTGAAATCGGGTCCCGCCGGTCCGAACCCTCACGCCCCCCGGTCCGTCCCCATTCTGACTAGGCCTCTTCCTACCAGTACTGGACTCCCCCGGATCGGGCCCGTTAGGTCGACCTCTCCCCATGTCTTCCACTTAATAATCAACAAAGTTGAAAATAAAAATTAATGTGCGCAATATAACCTTGTCGTTGATGCGCCGTTAAACCATAATAATCTAATCTAATCTACAAAAGAGTTTCGTACCTCTGACAGATGTTATTTTGAATTGTATAAATAATAACTAAATTTATTGTTGTATCTACTTTCAGAACCCTGCAGACTCAGAGGCTATTGAGGGAACCGTGAAGATAGAGATCGAAGAACACCCAATCGACGTGGAACCTGAACTTGACCTAGTGCCTACTTTCGACCGTCATTACGTCTTTCTACCAGAAGGTCCAACCATGGACGTAGATCTTCACTCTGCAGCCACCTCAGTATATTTGAAACAAGAATCAGATCCTCTCACAGCTCTGCCTTCCGTAGATACTGAGGTGAGTGATCATCATGAAGCCTCGGTAAAGTGTCGGGAAGCACATGGTTCGTTACGAGATCTTTCTTCACACTAGCAGAATTTTCAAAAAGCGAGGAGCATACACACATTTTAACTCATTAAGCGTAATAATGCCACACAGTGGAGTAGGTACGAGGGCTGCTAGGGAATGCAACTAGGGACATCACTTTGCTATTAATTGCATGACATCTTTTAAATTGCATGGTGATAGAGTTAAAACTCTTCCTCTAAATAACTGAATCACTCAACATTTTCCGGGTCACAAGAAATTCGTTTGCTCGTCTGAGAATATTCGGGCCGAAGCGTGTGGGCGGTGTTGGACCCACTTTCCACAAGCAATATTTTGTTTGTGTAATTAAAAAATATCCCCAAAGACTGTCCTAAGGTAAACCGAAAGGTAGAAGTAAAAGGGTCTAAGCAAAGAGGTTCTAGTAGGCCTACTAGAACCTCTTTGGTCTAAGATTCTGGATGTTACATGGATGGGAACACATTGACCGGCCCAATCTGCCGAACTTCTGTTTTATTGCCAAATAGCAGAGCACAGGCTGATATGTGCCAATATTATTGGAGCGTTGAGTTCAACTGTCGAGTAAACTCATATCCCGTGGCTCAGAGAATGCTGAGTCATACCGTTGTATCGAGCAAGAGTACTCGATAACAATGCCCAATATGAACGATATGTTTCAGTTAATAGCAAAGTTCTGTCTAAAGTTGCATTACTTTCCGTACAACCTTCGAACGTTGCGTCCTCCTCTGGGTTATGCAGATTATGATTCTTTAACTTACCTTATCAAAATAGATTATTGAGCGAGCGTAGCGAGCGTCTCCATTCGGTTCTTTTGGACACTTTCTCGTTATTTTTGTTTTTTTTCCGGACGCTGTAGGTCACATTTTTTCCCCGATCGAGCTGAAATTTTGCACACATGTTAACATTATTCTAATTTAGCCTGGGAATGTTTTTGAACACTGCTGTCTGATTGGTTCTAAAATTAACATTTAAAATCTTTTCTTCTTATTGGTCGAAAATCTAAATGGTCAGATCAAGTTCAACTTCTGCATGGCCATTAAGGTTATCAAATTATTTATCAGATTATTTTCAATAAGTTTGTAAATTTTCAGCTCAACCAGTAGAGACATTATGCACTTTTTGACCTTTTTAAAGTTTTCAATCTGTCAGGAATGACATTTCAAAACAGATATTCCACTGCATTCTGGGTTGCTCTATGTATCAAAGCTGAAAGCAAAGTGTATAGATGGCTATTCTCAGTTTCAATGACAGACAGATATTTTATTTTGATTGAGAGGATCATATTGCAATACATAATGTAGTCAATATATTGTAATGTAGGTATTAATATTTTATATACAGGAATAGGTACCTACGTATCTAAAATAATTTATTTTAGGATATGGATCGTGTTTCACAGTTATAAAAGCAACGTTTGGACTAGATAGCATCATATTTTACACATTCGCCCAATCGGTCAAGAATTTTTAAGTGTTTTGAATATCTGTCCAAAGAGATTGATGGGAAAGTATCAGTACATTAATCATCTGTTATTAGAAAGTTGCGATGAAAATCAGTAGTGATGTATAGTTAGTTATCTTTGATTGAATGGATCGTGCTCGATTGATGATGTCGCGCGTGTCGGTGCTCGCTCATCAACGCGTTACACGGAGCGTTTTCCTAGTGTTAAAAATAAGTTCAACGTGACTATAGTGATAGAGTATTAAAAAATTTCAATCATTTAAATGATTCAAAATAATCTTTGTTAATGATTCCATTGTTGTATATTAATGCGGTGGGTTTATTGTAATTGTATTGTTGCAGGGAGTGAATCTACCAAAGATGGACACACGCTGGGAATCCTGCAACTTAGTGTTAAAAAGAGAACCTGAGGAATTTGTGGATTGTGAATATTTAAGTCTAGAAAACAACATAATGACATCAACACCCATCCAGCCAATAGAAGAATATATCATGGAGCAGAAACCGAAGATCAGCGCAGACACAAACATAGGTCATATTGAAGAAGACGCTGCATTTTCTCGCAATGATAACGATCCTGAAGCAGGACCAAGTCAAAACATAGATCCACTTAACCAGAGCCTCCTTCACCCCAGAGACTTTCCCTTTTCTTGCAATGTATGCACTTACAAGGGTACCTCCAGACGCAACCTTACCAAGCACAAGAGACGCAAACATTCAGAGAAGAAGCATCAATGCAGCCAATGTGACTTCAGAACTCACGAGAAGGGTAACCTTGTACGTCACCTGAGCACACATTCTGGAGAGCGGTCATTCGCCTGCAATGAATGCACTTACAAGGGTACCTCCAGCCGCAACCTTGCTCAGCACAAGATACTCCATTCTTCAGAGAAGAAGCATCAATGCAGCCAATGTGACTTCAGAACACACGAGAAGAGCAATCTTATAGTTCACCTGCGCGTTCACTCTGGGGAGCGGCCTTACGCATGCGACATTTGCACGTACAAGAGTGCAACCAATGGTAATCTGACCCAACACAAGTTACGTCATTTAAACGAGAAGAAGCTCCAATGCAGCCATTGCGACTTCAGAGCTCACGTGCAGAGCAACTTTGACCGTCACCTACGCATTCATTCTGGAGAGCGTCCATAAACATGTGATATCTGCGAGTACAAGTGTAAGAGTAGCAGCTCGTTTGTCCATCACAAGATGATACACTCTGGACTCAAGCCCTATCAGTGTGACAAGTGTTCATATTCAAGTGCTTATAAACCTACCCTTACAAGACACAAGAATACACATAAGTAGTTGACATTATCAGAACTTTTGTTTCGCGCGGCCCAAGGAGCCTATACGTCATACGAGGTTAGATCAGGAAGTTCGGTGGAATGAAAATAAAGATTTCATCGAAACTTCTTTGGAATGTGAGTATATTATAGTGATGTGATTCCGATTTGTTTTCTTCGCTTTACGAAAGTTAATTACTGCAATTTGTATGTATGCAACGGAGAGTGTACATTAGCAACAATATTAAAAATATTAAAAATATTAGGTAAATATTTATTTACCTTAGAAAATAATAATCAAAAACAGCAGATTATAATTTTTCAAAATAATCTAGTGGAGCGGTCGCTCCACCCAGCCAAGTCGTACGGTACACTCACACTCACTCAACATACTGTAAATGCCTAATAAACTGAGGAGCAGACCAAACACTTTTACTGTAAGCAACAACATGGCATTTTCGGCCTACTGGATCTCAACACTGGAAAATCTCACATTGTTGCGAAATATCTTAATTTCGAGCTATGGCCCACCCCACCCCCTATACCAAATTTGAGAACAACAGGTTATGTCATTTGCGAGCAAGATGGCCGGGAAAACAGTGAAATTACACCCCTTTTAAAAGCTATCTGATGATGATGATTCAGATATCAGGAAACACTGTTGACAGGGCCACAGCCTAAACGGGTTAACCGATCGATCTGAAATTTTTACCACGTGTGCACTTTTGGCGTCTAAGGTGCCTTTTGCTATAACCGGTTTTATGCCGCCATTTTGAAACCGGAAGTGACGTCATATCTCGAAAACGGCTGAACCGATCGAAACGAAATTTGCGCCAATCGATTCAGACGGTCATCTATATGAAACATCAATAGTCGAAATAGAAATGCACTATTACTAAAACCGGAAAGGACGTCATAACAATGCCAAATCTGACTAAAACCATCTCTTATAACAATAAATACATATTCAGAAGGCTTATAATGTTACATAACATTTAAGATACAGATATTAGGTGGCAGTGATGTCAGCCGCCATTTTGAAAACTGGAAGTGATGCGATAACTCGAGAACAGTTGGACCGATTGGAACGATGCTTTCGCAATTCATCATGGAATATAATTTTAAGCTTACATTTAGCACCAAACACAATTCTTCTTAGCAACCAAACCACAAAGGCGTATTTTTTTAAAGGAATTATAGTCATTGGTGAAACAATGTTACAAGTTATAAGAATAAACTGAAAAAAGGAGTGATATCCCCATAAAAAACACTCCGTGTAAAAATACCAGCCAAGTCTCTTTACTTTAAAAAAATTCAACACCGAAAAGGAGTGATATCAAAAAAGGAGCCAAGTCAATGACATATCCAATTCGCACAATCAAGATCAGCTCTACACTCTAGTGGTAGAGATGTGGTACTAGAGGAAGGGTGTACGCATCCAATTCTTCATAAGGAACGTGTATAGTTTGGATACCTCTACTTCATACACTATTAAACATAGAACCCTGAAACAAGTAACGAGTATAGAAAAGATGATGCTTTATCGATCTGTCACCTCAAAATTTTTCTCCGAGGTTAAATTGCAGCGTAATAATCGTTCAAACATGTAATGCATCAGCCAATCAGAGGACAGGAAATGGTCCAACGGACCAATCAGGCTACAGTATAAGCCGTATTTGCTTCACACGGAAAGTTATTTTATAATTATTTAGACACAAAAAATACATTTCTGAGGTGACAGATCGAAAAAGCATAATCTTTTCTATACTCATTAAAATTTTTATGGTTCTATGTTAAATAGTGTATGAAGTAGAGGTATCTAAACTCTACAGGTACCTTATGGAGAATTGAATGCGTACACCCTTCCTCAAGTACACATTTCTACCACCAGAGTGCAGAGCGGAAGCTTGATTTAGCGAATATTTAATCGTATCTTTGAAATAAAAGTATAAGCACCGAGAAATACTTTACAAAAGGACTTGGCACATCGTTTTTTTAAAGACATCTTTCTATCCTAAAAGTGGAAAGAAATGTACAAGTTTAAGTACTTTTCCTCTTTCTATTAGAGCCATCAAGCTACTCAAGCTATGAATCAAGCTACTTTTAGTAATTGCTATTTTATAGTTTTGTCAATGGCGATAGAAGAAAGATTAGAAGGGTATCTTTTCATAATATGATCTTGACTCTGAGGGAAATCATGAAACGTTGTCAAATAAATTACTAACTATCGATAGAACACTATTATATATTTTTCAAGTGTAAAGTGTATAAAGTTAAAAATGTTAAAGAAATTCAATGTGCCGTCACTGTGTACTTCGTGAAATGTACTATTATAAATTGCGGATTAATAGAAATTTATTTCATGATGAGAAGGTATAACGCATGAGACTTAATTAATATGTTGACCACGAAACAATATTACGAAGATATCTATTGTGTATTTATTACAAACATAGGCAACAAGTTTCATGTGTACATATTCAAATAGAATTGTATTGTATTGTATTGTATTGTATTTATTACAGCTTTTTTCACAATAGGTACATTGTATAAGCATTGTCAGTCTTAAATAAAACAAGATACATATCACATATCACAAGTCAACCAAGTAAAAGCATAAGCATATAAATGTACTAGAATAATTTTGGAAAGTAATAAATAGTATTACAATTCAATGTCAAAGTAAAAGTATGATAATGATGGAAAATTTAGTGAATCTCTCACTTAGGGATGGTGTTTTGGAGGTAACCTGCGAAATAAAAACGCGCACCCCGACTGGGAATCGAACCCAAATCCTTCGGGTTACCGGCCCTATGCTTTAACCATTAAGCTATCGGGACGCATTCTTAATCAGCAGGTTGGATTGCCATACAACTCTTGCGAGTCCGAGTATCTGACCTATACACGAAGACTGAAGCACTTCGACTTCATTTGACAACGTGAATACATCTCTCTCGAATGGCTATGCTCAAACTTCTGAGCTACGAGTGGATTGTTTGATAATGATGGAAAATTTAGTGAATCTCTCACTTAGGGATGGTGTTTTGGAGGTAACCTGCGAAATAAAAACGCGCACCCCGACTGGGAATCGAACCCAGATCCTTCGGGTTACCGGCCCTATGCTTTAACCATTAAGCTATCGGGACGCATTCTTAATCAGCAGGTTGGATTGCCATACAACTCTTGCGAGTCCGAGTATCTTCTTCAGACTGAAGTGCTTCAGTCTTCGTGTATAGGTCAGATACTCGGACTCGCAAGAGTTGTATGGCAATCCAACCTGCTGATTAAGAATGCGTCCCGATAGCTTAATGGTTAAAGCATAGGGCCGGTAACCCGAAGGATCTGGGTTCGATTCCCAGTCGGGGTGCGCGTTTTTATTTCGCAGGTTACCTAAAAAAGTAAAAGTAATTAATTAAAAGTATTTATGAAATACTTCCATGTCTATATTTATTTAACTAACGCAAGTTACTTCGGTTTAAAAATTCGTCTACACTGTAGTAACTTTCCCTAACTAAAAACAATTTCAATGCTATCCTAAATTTATTTAAGTCTGTTTTCTGAGATCTAATTGAGTCAGGTAGAGAGTTGAAAATTCTTATTCCAGCCTGGATGACGCCATTAGATGTAGTTTGCAGTCGGCAGTATTCATGACGGAGTCTTAACGCTCCTCTTGTGTCATAAGCGTGCTCATTCAGGCTGAAAAGCTCCATGTTCCTGACCGTAAAACAGCCAATCTCTAGAATATAAATACTAGCTAGGGTAAGAAATCCCAGCTCCCTGAATTTTTCTCTGCACGAGGCCCATGGTGTTAAAGTCAGTATTGACCGCACTATTCTCTTCTGAGCTCGGAAGATATTGCCGCTGTGTGGAGCATTGCCCCAGAAGATAACACCATACATTAATAATGATTGTACGTACGCATAGTATGCAGAGCGTACCGATTGCCAATTGCACTGCCGGGTGAGGATTCTTATTACATAATTGGCTCTAGATAGCTTCAGTCTCAGTTCCGAAATGTGCGGTTTCCAGGTCATCTGATGGTCGACAACCAGTCCCAGGAACTTAGTACTTGTAGCAGCGTCTGGTTGCGATGGCATCTCCAGCTTGTTTCCTCGCGTAGCTAATAGCATTACTTGAGTCTTTTCTTGATTTAGGCAGAGCTTATTAGGGCCAAACCAATTGCAGAGGTCTTGCAATGGCATCTCCAGCTTGTTTCCTCGCGTAGCGAATAGCATTACTTGAGTCTTTTCTTGATTTAGGCAGAGCTTATTAGGGCCAAACCAATTGCAGAGGTCTTTAGTTCTGTATCCAGGTTCTCGATGCCGTCCGCTTCTACAATTACACTGGAGTCGTCGGCAAATTGCACCACTTTCCTCATAGGGTTTTTCTTTGTTATGTTAGGTGCTAAATCGTTAACTAGGATTGAGAACAGAAGAGGACCCAGGATCGACCCCTGGGGAACCCCACACTTGACCACACCCAGTTCAGATCGAACGTCTTGGTCGAGTTCCACACGCTGCTTCCTGTTTGAGAGATACGACGTCATCCAAAGTCCCGTTGTGCCTGTGACCCCGTACCATTCCAGCTTCTTCAGTAGCAACTTGTGGTTCAGACAGTCAAATGCCTTAGATAGGTCACATAGTATGGCTCCTGGCTTCCTCTTCATCTCCAGCGCCGTCATTACTTTAAGTATCATCTGGAAAGTTGCCGTTGTCGTTGAATGTCCCTTCCTGAAGCCGTGTTGATCAGGGGATAGCATACCTACACATTCTAGGTGTTTTATGAGTTTGACCGCCATTATCTTTTCCAGGATCTTTGAAAATGATGTTAACAGTGCTATGGGTCTATAATTGGAGCATTCTGATTTTCTATCTTTCTTGGGGATTGGTCGCACAATCGAAATCTTCATTTTTTCAGGGAATACTCCCGACGAGAATGAGTGGTTAGCAATATCAGCAAATGGAATTGCAATCCAGGCACCCACTTTTTTTAATATCGACATTGGTACGCCGTCCCACCCTGCAGATGTCTTGGGTTTGAAATCGGCCAACACCTCTACGATGTCCTCCGGTGTAACTTTTGGAAGGTTAAGAACAGGTGCCTCTTCTGGCCAAGCTTCCATTAGTAAATCAGCGTATTCAGTAGACGTGCTCCTTTGGTCAACAGCATTCTCGCCTACTGCCAGAAAATAGGTGTTCAATATGTTGGCAACCTCAGTTTGATTCTTTTCTTCCACACCATCCACGACAAGAGATATTGGAGTGTTTCCCTTCTTCGCTTTACCTGTAAGTTTTTTTATGAGATTCCAAGAAGCCTTTTGCTTGTTGTCCGCCTTGAGAATAATGTCGGAGTGGTATCGCTTTTTTGCCCAGGATATTTCTGCTCGCAGCTTAGCTTTCAGTTGTTTGAGCTGAGTCTTCAGTTCCTCCGAAGTTCCACGTTTGATTGTATAGCTTAGAAGTTTTTTCCTCTGACACATCTCCCTAATGTGTGGGGTCACCCATTCCTTTGAATTTCCAAACTTTCCTATACCAATCTTCCTTCTGGGGAAATGTGCATCGAAGAGAAGGAGAAATGAGCTGAGAAAAGCATTGTACTTTTCGTCTACTGTCACACCATTCATGGTGTCGGACCAGTCCATCGCCCCAAGGTCAGCAATGAAAGTTTGTATGTTATTCTGGGGAAATATCCTTCCCATGACTGGAATGACTCGAGACTGACACGTGGGCGTTTTGAAAGGGATTTCAACTAACTGACCACTATGGTCCGATAAGCCCGGATCAATGTTACGCAGGAAATTCACGTTGACGCAGTTCGCAAGAATCACATCAATGGCTGACTCAGAAGTAGACGTAATTCTCGTTGCCCCAAAGTCACAGACGTTGAAACCATAAGCCCCCGCAAGCTCCTCAACCACTTTCCGCTGTGAGGACTCTAATAGATTTAAGTTCCAGTCGCCACATAAGACTGCTCTCTTACACTCACTACTAATTTGAGCCAGGATATCCTCAACACTATTAAGAAAACTCTCGAGATTCGAAGGGTCCGGGGCCCGGTATCCTACAACTATGGTCAGAGCATCAGGCGCCACAATATCAATTGCACTCATCTCAAACCTTCTATCATCGGAGATTCTTCCCCGCACTTTAAACTGGAAGCCAACAGACTCGCGTACAAAGATGCAGACGCCACCCCCTCGTTTATCCTTTCTTGACGAACAAGACGCCAATACGAAGTTGCTTAAGGTGGTAGCTTCTTCCTGACCTGGATAAAACCACGTTTCCGAAAGACAGAGAATATGGACAGGTAGAGACAGCATGTCAAGAAACAGTTCAATTTCTTCGATCTTCTTCTCCGCGCTGCGAACATTTAAGTGAAACAAGTTAACTATACGGTCCTCAAATCTTGACGGGATGCGGGGCTCCGGCATAATATTACATCTTGTAACTTCATTGCGACAGGCTAACTTTCCTCCGATACTCTTGGTCTCTGAAGAAAAAATTTTCTTACGGCTGCCCCTACTGGCCAGAACATAGGGTCGGTCAATTTTTCTTGGAGAGATTGATTAACTCCAATTTTAAAAGAACTATAGTCTCCCCTTGCATTGAGACTTTCACAGGTCACCGTAGCATCTCCATCTAACTTGCCCTCAATATAGTCTTTTACTTGTTCGCAAGTGACATCTTTACTTAGCCGCCAGACATGGAGATATGTTTTCATCTCTGCAACAGCTAGCCTCCGTGAATCTGTTAATGTTGCCTGGCCGACCACATATTTTAATGGGCGTCGTCTTTTGCGACGAAAATCTTTTGAGAAAATTATTTACAGTAGGTATATATAATATGTAATTGAAAGATGTGTCCCTATTATGATAAAAGTTCTTAATGACGGTTGTATATAAATGGCATATTACGCTTATGAATAGAAAAATGTCTTTAAAAAAACGATGCGCCAAGTCCTTTTGTAAAGTATTTTTCGGTGTTTATACTTTTATTTCAAAGATACGATTAAATATTTGGAAATGTCATTGACTTGGCTCCTTTTTTGAAATCACTCCTTTTCGGTGTTGAATTTTTTTAAAGTAAAGAGACTTGGCTGGTATTTTTACACGGAGTGTTTTTTATGGGGATTGTGTTTTCCCGCCAACACTGTTCAAATCAAGTCGGGATCTGCGGTTATTACTAGTATTTTATGACAAATAATTAAATTAAAAGCTCCTTATGGTATGCCTAAAAAATTCCAGAATGTATTTTTAAGCTGATAATGGTACTGATAATTATTATAACCTGTGGGTTACCTAATATCCACTTAGGCTTTGACTTCAATGGTGGACTAGCATTGTTCTCCTAGTCCAAGGCTAGTCCCGCGATGTTATTGATATAGCAATAACCTGGGGGTTACCTAATATCCCTTTAGGCTTTGACTTCAGTGGTGGACTAGCATTGATCTCCTAGTCCAAGGCTAGTCCCGCAATGTTATTGATATAGCTATAACCTGTGGGTTACCTAATATCCACTTAGGTTTTGACTTCAGTGGTGGACTAGCATTGTTCTCCTAGACCAAGGCTAGTCCCGCGATGTTATTGATATAGCTATAACCTGTGGGTTACCTAATATCCACTTAGGTTTTGACTTCAGTGGTGGACTAGCATTGTTCTCCTAGACCAAGGCTAGTCCCGCGATGTTATTGATAGCTATAACCGGACTCCAAAAGACCTTACTAGTGGTTCAAGGATATTAGGTAACCACCTGTCTACTATTTTAGCGCCTTCTTCAAAGTTATCAATTTGGTAATGTTTTCATCAATTCGATTGTATTTAACTGATTCCATGCATCCCTGGCGGTCTTCATTCAGCAACTCATACGATTCTGATCTGATTTCCCAAATGACCGTACTATGATTGATTTGTTTGCAGATCAAAACGACGTCTTTTTAAACCGGAATCTCTTTGGGGAACATGAAAGATATTAAGAGGACTGGGGAAGCGAACCGGAAACTCACTGTTCCTACAAGTGATTTTATTTAATTTTGTATCTAGTGGAGCGGTCGCTCCACCCAGCCAAGTCGTACTATACACTCACAGTCACTCAACATACCGTAAATGCCTAATAAACTGAGGAGCAGACCAAACACTTTTACTGTAAGCAACAACATGGCATTTTCGGCCTACTGGATCTTAAAATTGGAAAATCTCACATTGTTGTGAAATGTCTTAATTTCGAGCTATGGCCCACCCCACCCCATATACCAAATTTGGGAACAACAGGTTTTGCCATTTGCGAGCTAGAGGGCCATGAAAACAGTGAAATTATACCCCTTCTTAAAGCTATCTGATGATGATGATGATGATGATGATGATGATTCAGATATCAGGAAACATTGTTGACAGGGCCACAGCCTAAACGGCTGAACCGATCGACCTGAAACTTTTACCACATATGCACTTTTGGCGTCTGATGATACCTTGCCTCTTGTGATTTTTTGTGCCGCCATTTTTAAACCGGAAGTGACGTCATAACTCAAAAACGTCTGGACCGATTAGAACGAATTAGCGCCATTCGATTCAGATGGTCATCTTTATGAAGTATCAATAAAAAAAATATTATTTTCGTTTTTTCTAAACCGGAAGTGACGTCATAAATACGCAATATTTAACTTATTTCAACAAATTATACTTAAAATACATACATAATTAACTTACATTGTAACATAGACAATACAATTTATATATTCAAGGTAGCAGTGTTCTCGGCCGCCATTCCTGAAACCGGAAGTGACGTCATATATCTAAAACGCCTGTACCGATTGCAACTGAACTAGCTCCTGCGTATTCATTCTGCTATTTATTTGAAAAATCAATTGTGAAAAATGAATAAATAAATTAATGGTACCGGAAATGGCGGCAGGAACCACTAAATGAAACCGGAAGTGACGTCATATATTACAAACGGCATGACCGATTTTACGGAAATATAGGGATTAGGAATTCAGATGGTCGTTCATGAAGGTATCAACTAGATAAAACTAGATTGTTTTCTTATTACCTATACCGGAATTTGGCCGCTATTTCAAAACCGGAAGTGACGTCATGTATCGAAAATGGATGGATCGATTATAACGAAACTTAAGGTGATACTAGCGCTCGGCCGTTTTAGAAAATTGAGAGAGAAAAATTGTTTCATAAGTGAGTGTAACTTTTACAGGATGTTCACATGATCAGTCTGATTGTATATTAGTAGCCCTTTTTAATTTTTGCTTATTGCATCGTTAATTAGGCGCCGGTTATTCAACAAAACGGCGCAAAACGATGAAATTTGCGATACGATTGGAGACCAAACCCGTAAACCAATTGATCTCAAATTTTAATCATGATTAGATGAAAGACAAACTTAGGGTTATCCCTTGGCACATTTTTGAAATTTAATTTTATACGGCGCCCAGAGAGACGAGAAAATAGCTTATTTTTCACCAAAAATCCACTAATTATTACTAATTAACGAAACAAAAAATTACAAATGTACCAAGGGATAACCCTAAGTTTGTCTTTTATCTAATCACAATTAAAATTTCAAATAATTTGGTCTACCAATTTCGTTTCCAATCGTATCGCAAAAAGTGTCTACAAAACGCAGCAAAATCGCTCGCGCTTGCAGCACCTTAAGCTATTCTTCTTGGATAATCATTTTCATCTTATACCAAACGCAACTTTTCATAGTAACCAAATCGGTTGAGGCGTATTTTTTTAAAGAAATTAGTCCCTGCTCGGACATATGCTACAAGCTGTATGAATAAACTAACAAAAGAAGTGATATCCCAGAAAAAACACTCCGTGTAAAAATACCAGCCAAGTCTCTTTAACTATAAAAAAAATATAAGAAATCTAAAAATTCAGCACTGAAAAGGAGTGATATCAAAAAAGGAGCCAAGTCAACGAATTTTCTAAATTTTAATCGTACCATTGAAATAAAAATATCAACCCCCGAGAAATACTTAAAAAAAGGACTTGGCGCATCGTTTTTTTAAAGACATTTTTCTATTCTTAAGCTTATGCCACTCACATACTACGTAGTTCAGAAATGCCTAGAAAAATTGGGACAAAACTTTCAAATTAAATATTGAACATTCTGTAAAATATTTTAAATTTAAATATAAGTACGCAAAGAAACATAGCATTGTCTTACAAGCAATAAATACAGAACAGTTGTGTTTGTGATTGGTAGGTACCTATAGTTTTGTGGGTACATCAACATACCTACTACAGCATTATACTTTGAACCTTCTCGCCGTGTAATTAATTGCTATTAATTAACATTTTATACCAAAAAAATTCATAAATTACATAGCGTATTACTTTAGATAAAAATCTAGTCAGTAATTATTTGAGCAGCATGGCTCAGTGCACTAGTCACTTATACAAATCTCATTGACGGCCTTCTTGTAATGAGCGCTTTCGCTATTTCCCTCAGTCACGATATTAAGAAGTATGATTGATTAATATGACCCTAGAAATAGTGGCAATAACGAATAGACTAGGCCGCTTCCGTTTATTCGTTATTCGTTTATCCGTTTATTTCCTCTGAATATTGACAAAATATCAAAACTGCCAGTAGGTAAGAGTACTAGTTATATTAAAACGTAGTATGATTCGTCGATAATGAATGTGATATACTCAGGAAAATATACTTGTAGAGTTCTTCCTATACTTTTAGGATAGAAAAGTGTCTTTAAAAAAACGATGCGCCAAGTCCTTTTTTTAAGTATTTCTCGGGGGTTGATATTTTTATTTCAATGGTACGATTAAAATGTGGAAAATTCGTTGACTTGGCTCCTTTTTTGATATCACTCCTTTTCAGTGCTGAATTTTTAGATTTACTCTATTTTTTTTATAGTTAAAGAGACTTGACTGGTATTTTTACACGGAGGGTTTTTTCTGGGATAATCACTACATAATTTAAGAAAATCAGATAGTAACGACCCATTACAGCCTAATAGACTAAATACTGCCGCAAACTGGAGTACTTCATGACCTCTGGTACGACCTCAAAAGTGTTAAATACGATTAATTTTCGATAAATAGCATTGAGGTAGTACCAGAGGTCATAAAGTACTCCAGTGTGTGGCATTATATAGTCTTTTAGCCGGTAATGGGTCGTTTCTATTTGATTTCTTAAAATTCTGTAGTGTGAAGAAAATATTAAAAAATACGCTTTGAAGAACAGTGCGATTCCCGTTCTCTTACCCAGGAAAGATTCCAACTGCAACATGAAAAGATTTATTTATTAATCACCTCTGAGGGAATCAGTAAAAACCATATTTCATCCCTAGGAACGTGTTTATTTTCTATGAAAATCAATTATCATCCGATATTTTTAATAAAAAAAACATGTTAATAACCAGTAATTATCATTTCTTATAACTTGAGATATTAAGATATTAGGCACAATGACCTAATATTATAAGATGGCTTTAAAGCACATTTTGTGAAAGTTTTGAGTTCCTATCACCAACTCCGCCATTTTTATTATAATATTGATCATCAAATTTGACCCCCCCCCCCCGACCAAAATAATGTAAACATTTGATATGCACTGTAGCCTATGTTGATGAAAACCCATAATTTTGTATTTAACTGACTGGATTAAAATGACTTAAAAACATTTTTAAATGTATAATGACTCTAATTTCTGTCTACGCTTCAAACTTGGAATATAATTTAGCTTACTGTGTCATATTTGAAACACTACTTGTTTGATCCTACATTGTCCATGGTTTTACAGTTTCCTTGATTTACTTTTAGTTGAACTCTCCCTAAAGACAATGTCTCCTTAGCGAATGTTGTATCTCATGAACACACTTTTCCGATTGGAACAAAAGGGTATTTTGATTCTTGAACGTCCATCTTTAGTCACGTGACTTGAAGCACAAAATATAAAGAAAGACGCTTTTGTTTGATTTATCCGAATGTATTGTATTTTAAAATGTCACATTGATACCAACGCATTCCTGTTTTTATGTTCAATCATCACAACTTTAATCATGTGACACAATGTAATTGCAAATTGGTGATAAATGTTTCCTTAGTCTTTGTGTCTAAACAATTGGCGCTATTTCAGCAAGAGATTGCAAAACACATATTTCTCCTCTCCTGATCCATGTACCAGCTAATGTTATATCTAGCTTCTAAACACTTTTCTAATTTCAATGGTGCATTCAAAAATACTGTACTACAACATAATAGTTTAGATCTTGTTATCACTAAAAGATATTAGATAATAATGGCTTGCAAATCCACAAAGTTAAAACACTTCTGTACAAAGATTTAATTGTTTTGACTGTCATTGTTTGGATGTGTGGTATAAAAAACATTAAAAATGTATAAAAATAATGAAACCTTTTTTTATAAACATTTAATAAATTAAATTGATTATTGATATGATTTACTGATCAATAATTGATTCTAAATTGATTTAATAAATTGATAGTCAAACCCCACCGATGGCTGCCACCTTAGCGCGGTGGTGGGGTTTGCGTTGGCTAATGATCCATTGCAGCTACGCCGGCGAGCATATGCTTATGTGTAAGGGTTACCCATGCCGGACAGGTCAGTGGTGAGGTCCAGACAAAGAACAGCCAGGGTCGGCCAGGGTCGGGCCGGCCTTCCCCCTCGAGATGGTGATCCCCCTGAAATCGGGTCCGCCGGCCTGAATCCTCACACCTCTCGGTCCGTCCCCATTCCAGCCTGGCCTCCCCACCAGTGTTGGACTCCCCCGGATCGGGCCCGATAGGTCGACCCCTCCCCATGTCCACCACTTATATCAACAAAGTTAAATGCAAAAATTAATGTGCGTAATATAACCTCGTCGTTGACGCGCCGTTAAACCACAATAATCATCTAATCTGATAGTCGAATGTTTTGACTAGGTTCTGTCTTTTTAGATGTTATTATCCTCTTATATATTTTATATTATTAAATTTAAAGTATATTATTTGTATTAATTTCAAAGATTGATGCACACATTCCTTCAAATTAATTCGAATTTTTTGTTTATTTTTCATGAATATATTGATTTCACATGATTTATCCAAATATCTATGCAATTTGTCCCTCTACTTTAAAAGCTTCTTTCTTACTTGATAAATAAAAATAAAATTACTTTATTTGTTTTCATTTTCAATGATTCAAATCTTTCGCGCATCGAGCTTATTGTTAGTTACTTCGCTTGCCACTGAAGGTTGCACAGCGCCACGAGTCTATCGATCAGCTGACAGCCTGACTGCTGTCAAGTAGTGTTGTTTATAACCTAACCTTACAGTCTCAAGTTATTCATTAAATTTGAACATAATAATTAATTACCTACAATGTAATTGCCTTATCATTACACGCATTAAAAGTGTCTTTGGCAATGTAAGTAAAGCGTAGGTAAAGTAGGTAGATCAAAAGTTTGTTTAAAAGTAGGCCGCCTCTGCTGCCACGGGGTCCCGTGACAGCAGCTGATGCACTGCGTTCACGGTAGCGTGACTGTAGTGTATCGCTCGACCTAAACACTAATGCCACGGGGGGCCCCCCGTGACAGCAGCTGATGCACTGGGTTCACGGTAGCGTGACTGTAGTGTATTGCTCGACCTAAACACTACTGCCACGGGGGGCGTGTGCAGTTTACGCTACCGTGACAGCAGTGAAAAATGACACCTAAACACTGCTGTCACGGGGTGCGTGCATACGCTGGCGTGGAAGCAGTCTGTGGACTGCTTCCACGGGGGGGAGGGGGGGGCGTACGCACCTAGCACAAGGTGTTCATGTCCTCGTGTTATTTTTGAAATGTAGATAGTACATTACTTCATTTTTCGGAAATAGTGCCGTTTGTTAAGACAAAACAACAAATTTACAATATTGTGCATATTTTGGGGTCATTTTTGAGGTCAAGTGACATTAATGTGCATTCTCGTAGCGCGAACACGCCCCTCTGTCACTTCAGATACATTATTATAATTTTTGTAAAAAATAGTGTAGATACAGCCGTAAATGAAATTTTCATTAATAAACAAGAAATAAACAGCCTCTTGAGCTAAACACTGCTTTCACGCCAGCCCGTGTGCACGCCCCCCGTGACAGCAGTGTTTCGGTGTCATTTTTCACTGCTGTCACGGTAGCGTGAACTAAATACGCCCCCCCCCGTGGCAGCAGTGTTTAGGTCGAGTGGCACACTGCAGTCACGGTAGCGTGCCGGCCATTTTGCATTTCACTGCTGTCACGGGGTACCGTGACTGTAGCCACTTCCTTAAAAGTAATCAACCTATTGATTTTAAATGTCGAGGGCAAAACAACTTCATTGAGACATCTTTATTTGCTGTGATAGCTGTTTGATAATCCTAGACTATTAAAAATCGATAATAATCACGATTGGTTGAGCTTATTTTGCCTTAAACATTTGACAATTTCAATCCACTGTTTCCATAATCATCATAATCATTCTTGACAGCCTCTGACATATTAGAACCTTGGATACATAAATCGATAACTGGCATCCAAGAAAATAAACTAGGAAACCGCTCAGTGTAAAGCGTTTATGAGCGAGCAACAGTAGCTCATGAAAATTCTCGAACCAGAGTTGCATACACAATGCACAGAAAATTGGTAGTACATCCGTATTGAATTGAAATATGTTCCACTCAATCAACAAAAGTATTTGTTTTTCATTGAAACTAGAGAAAAGCCATCTTAACACTCTGGTACCTAAAGCAAATCAGATTCAGTTGCAGTGGAAAATTACCATTCATTTCGTGTAGGTGTACCTCAATGACCTATTAATACTTTCAGTAGACAGCGCAATGTAATACCAGTGCACGGGAGGGAGTGAAGTCGGCCGGCCGGCCGGCGTGTGAGTGAGACAGATGCCGTGAGTCAGACAGAGACAGAGATATGCGCTGTACCACGTGATGGTTGGCCAACAGAAGACGCGCGCTTTGTAATATATAGCTTTGCAATTCAGTTTGACACCTTTATTTTGCTCCAATAAACTTGAAAAAATATGTAAAACATCCTGGTACTGTATTCTTGATAGTAAGTGAATAAAAATTGGGGGTTGTCGCTTTAAATTTTTCGGAAGAGGCTCCGAAACGTTTTTGGACTATTCTGTTAATTTTTTACTTTATATGACTACAAAATTTAAATTGAAAAGTTTTGAGACTTCACTTTTGTATATACATTATTATTCATCTACTGCCTTTAACCTGTATTTATTTTATAATTTTATGATGCGTACTTTCAGAGTAAATCAATTATATATCGTAAAGTTTATTGTTTTGATAAATTGTCATTCTTTTTATTTTTTTTACCAACTTCCGGAAAAAGTTTCTTGTTGAAAAAACTTTGGTGTAGTGGTAACATGGTTTAGAATAAGTGTGAAAATTTTCAGCTAATTATAAGACCGATGTAATAAATGCCGATTTTAATTCTGTTTTTGCTGGGCTATTCGCTGTGCAGTAGTCCAGCCATCACGTGACTTACGCGAGGCTTCACTTCCCGCGCAACTGAATTTGTCTATAGTATAATAGGTCATTGGTGTACCTACTTAATTTTTGACAAATAAAAATGTTTTAAAGTGCATAATTTCTTGACTGATTTGAAGAATAAAAAAGCGAGAATGCTTCGAAATGTGCATTAGAGACGCTCGCTAATCTTGCTCAATAAATAATTTTTCTCTGCAGAAAGTCGAAGAGCAAAGCTGCTGCACTCTCCTGTGAGTTTGGTCCGAAGAGAGATTTCAACTCAACATCTACGAACTATAACATGCAGGTCAGTTTGGTTCAAACAATTACTTAGGTGCCTGTACATAGATGGATTTTTTGACTCAATTTACTAGCAAATTCAAAAGTGATGTTTGTTGTTGACACTAGGACCTACCTGCTTTTCATTGAAACGTGAAAATAGCAACCAAACACTCTTAATGATCATTAATGATCTTAATGATTATGCAAAATATGAGTTTGATCAAATATGCTTTAAGAAGCAGCCAAAAAAATAGCCGTGTCGAAAGAGTGAAGGTAATTCAAGCTTGGAATAATTCAAAGATTCAAGATTTAAATATAGGCCTATAAAAACATATTTAATTTAAAAACAAATAAAGATAAATTAAATTATGATATTTAATTAAAATCAACATGTAAAAATATTAAAAATAATGCTGGGTGCAATTTATTTGCTCTTTGCTCCATCTATACACTCTGCCTACATAAAGAAAATCAGATCCAAGTTGCTTTGGAATAATTCCCATTCATTTCGATAGCAACACGCTATCGAAGCAACACGTTCAGCTCGGCGTTCAGCTTTGTTCAGCTCGATCAAAGAAAAACTCTGACCTGTAGGTATAGCCAAAATATGAGTTTGAACAGATTTATCGAAGACCATTTTCATTTTTCAACCTACCATCAGGAGATGTTTATTAAAATTTTAACCAATGAATGGATTTCAAAAAAATTGGGTCTGCAAACAGAAAAGGTTGTCTCTACATGTGTGCAAAATTTCAGCTCGATTGAAGAAAAACTCTGACCTGTATAGCCTCACCCAACGGAAAAGTTACAAAAAAACAAAAAAAAATAACAGAGGTCCATGCCAAAAGAGCCAAAAGGAGACGCTCGCTCGCTCAATAAAAACGAAAACAAAACACAGTTCTGAATGCATGGCCCTCTTTACTTCAAGAAAGTAAGAAAAATTGCCTTCTGAAAGTATTGTTATTGACAAAACAAATGGCACGTGACTGGTTGACTTTCATAAAATATGTTATCGTGTAAACGGTCTTCACATTTTGCTTCAAAGGATTCCATAAAATTAATTGTATAAAAGATTTGATAGGAAATTATACCGTCAATTTTTACAGAAGTCAATTTCAATTTCATATTACTACTTCCTTGACACATTTTGTTTTAGCTCTATCGCGAGGACTGTAGAGCAGAAACTTGCAATCGCATCAATTCGCATGCAATACGATGAATGCACGCTTATCAACAATGTGTTACGTCACTTTCACGTCAGCGCGTTTTTCTCTAATTCAACCACAAGTCCAGAAACCGCTCGCGACAGACTTGTGATTGGTAATAGAAAAAAAGCAAAACACTTACCGCGCTTATTTGGACGCGGCTTTGCACTGAGAGTTTTCGTAGTATGAGTTACTATAGTACAGTCAGTTATATCGATTTTAGGTCACAATTGGGGGTTTGGTGATAGAGCTGTAAAAATGTCATCATATACCTACTCAGAAAAACTAGCTTATCAACATAGGCTATGGTGCATATAAAATTTTTACGTATTTTGTGGGGCAGGGGGGGGGGGGGTCAAATTTTGATTTTCAATACTAGAATAAAACAGTAAGCGTCTGGATTTCATATCAAGCCTGTTTAACTTCCTCAGAAATAGGGTAATACGTTGTCTCAACTGTACTTTTAAAGCAAATCCGACGTAGGCATTCTGCACTTTTTGTACTTTATTACTATCTTGGTTGGATATACAAGAACCATAACATCCCCATAGTGCATCTGCCAATCTGGATTTAGTCCCACTCGGCAAAATCTGCTTTACTCTCTGGAGTGTTTTCAACTTGCCATCTAAGCTTTCCCACACATTTTGTTCACATGGTCAGAAAAGTTCAAGTAGCTGTCTAATGTAAGTCCAAGGTTTTTTGCTGAGTTTGACATTGGTATTATACAACAATGGTCAACTGAAATGTACTATTGATAACTTTTGTTCTCTGTTGATTTGTACCTAATATCATTGCAACCGACTTATGAGGATTAAGCATCAAGCCTCTACTATTGCACCACGATGCAATGCTATTTAGATCCTCATTAATTTTTTCCTGTGCATCGTCGAAGTCCATAGAGTCAAAGTTGTACAAAGCTGAGTATCGTCAGCATAACTATGTATTCTGCAATTTTTAATGCAGTCTCCGATGTCCACAGTATAAATGATGAAGAGTATCGGTGCAATGCTTGAGCCTTGGGGTACACCGGTTTTTATTTAAAGTGGACAAGAAATATTTTCTGTGGATAACTTGACTCGTTGTTGGCGACCGATTAGGTAACTTCTTAAGAGGCAAGCGGAAGCTAGCGGGAATCGTACGGCTCGTCAGTGTGTTTTTTTTAAATATCATATCAGTGAAAATATGCCAGTAGATAGAGACTGGTTGATGATTTTTAGTATCACACTACCACATTGTGGTGAAGAACTGAGCATGATAATGTTTACACTTATTTCATCATTGCCCATTGCTTTTGTTTTAATTTTTCTCAAATTTTCTATTAAGGTCCATTCACACGGTTGTTTGCACGCAACTTATTGGTATACTTCTAGCATAAGTTTCATTGGATGTGCGAGATTTTCCAGTTCAGACGACAAAGCAATCACACGACCTTGCCTGTTTCTAGAAGGCGTAGGAACTAGATTTTGTCTTTTGTTTTTGTTGAAATGTTCGAGAAGGAAGTTATTTCATCTTTATTTCGTCTTGTCTCTAATTATGTGTTATTTTAAATCAATAGTGATTCCCGTTCTAATGTCATTGTAAACTTTCGGAGCCATTTTGATTTCCTCGTAAGTACCACGTGACTGAAATTCTCACATCTGATTGGTCAACGACGCCAATCGGGAATCTTCAATCATCCAGTTTAGAGCTAGTCTCTATTGGCGATTACCAGCAAAGCTCAGTGACATCTGGCGGCGAAACGCTGAACCCGCCAGGTGCGGATTGAAGAACCCAACATGGCTGCTATGCACGCTATTAGTCATTGACGCTGGCCACTGCCATCTATTTGATTGTTCTTAAATATAATTATGGAAATAGTGTCAAAGCACGGATATGCGTTAGGAACAAAGAGTACCGTTAGTAATAGATACTTTTCAGTGCCACAATGTAAAATAGAGCGGGAATAAATTCCTTTCATACATTTCCCAATGAACCATTAATGCGGGCAAATTGGGCGAAACCAGTGGAAATTTCATACAATCTTGATGGTTCGGTTGATTAAAACTTTTGTAGTTCTATAGTGAAATATGAAACCTTCATAATCTCTTCTTTAGCTTATGATTAATTAATTAATTGACACAAAAATCGAAATGAGAACAGAACTTATGAATGAAAAGCGAATTTGTTACTCGGGTACAAAATCTATGTGAATTTGCCCCATTTCCTGTCTAGGTTTCCATCCATACATCATTACGCATTTAAATTGCTGCCACTCTATAATAGGTTGCTGAAAATTTCCCACGTACTTCATGATTTTATATAATTAAATGTCCGAGGTATCCATATTAATTCGTAAATAAAATAAAACTCCCCCAAAACTCGCCGAAAAAATCCCGCCGTTTGCGAGTTCACTCCGACAGAATTACAAATGATAAGGAGCTGAAATTTGTACACGTTATAGGACACATATGATAATTTATTGCATGCGATTTGTAGAAATATTTGAGTTATGAGAAAAGAGTTACATACATTTGAATTGAGCCTTTGATCAACAGTTTATACCTAGCGTTCGAAAAGCACACGTTAGAGATTAAACAATTTGGTAGCTTGTTATAAAGAATCAGCTCTGTTTTGCAAAGAAGTTTCCATTGTTGTCATAATTTGCCATAAAAGGTGTCTCCATTTAGTATAAAGTATCTTATTGATAATTGTGGTTTCAAGAATAGAAATTGAGAGGGAAGAAAATAATTGTGTATGTGTTTTCAACGAAGATTTAGACAATGTGGGTATTTAAACTCCCGTTAATGTCAGTGGACGAAAGTTAAATACATTCTCACACATAACTCAATAAACCAAGCATAAATTCACATAGATGTATTAAAAGTTATTTCATGTTCATTTATGAATTCATAAGTAAACATAAAATCACCTACTTCCTACAAAGTAACTGCAAACAAATCCTTCAAACACGTAATTTTGTATGGTTTTTTCTGTTTTTTCAAAAACAACTTCGGTAATTTTTCCCATTTTTCCCATTCAATAAATATGTTTGAAACTTACATATATTATATGCCAGTATGTTTTCTATAATATGTTCAAGTTTCAAACCCCGTTCTTTAATAGTGTTGATGTAGTGACCTCTCAAACAAGGGGATGTTTTGCGCCACCCGGTATAAGAATAGCACACAGCGCATGAAATCTCCACCTGCTTATCCGCACCCGGTCCGCCATTCGCAGGCGATCTCAGCGCTACTAGCGGAGGTGGTAACCGCGAATACTCCCGATTCGATCGGTTATTGGTATGAATCGGATGGTCGGCCAGTTCACACGCGCACATCCAATGAGACTTATGATAGAAGTATATCAATCAGTTGCGTGCAATCAACCGTGTGAATGGAACTTTAGTATATTTTCATCTATTGGTGTTAACTGAAACATATTATCTTCTGCTACAGCAGGATGAGTGTGGTTCATATAGTGTTCAATTATAGAATTGTCAATTGGGAGGTTAGCAACTGAGTTTATATAATACTCGTTCAGCTAGTTGGCATGTGCTAACTCTTCTGGTAATTAGGATCATATTCGGATTATAGGTAATTCCCCATTGATGAATATTTGACCAGAATCTTCACACACACATTCACATTGACACATTCATACAACAATTAAGTTAATTTTATGACTAACTCCAAATTCAACTCCTAAATAATAAGTCGAATAATATGTTGACGATTATTACAAAGCCTAACTTTCAATTGGTCCTTTTTCGGGATTTTATGTTCCTTTTTTAATAGTTTTAAAATACTATTTGCCTTCCTTTGTGGACGTTTCATAGGTCCAAAACATCATAGCCTTTATTATTACTAAATGAATGGTTGTTTCTACTTTCAGAGCCATGCAGACTCAGAGGCTATCGAGGAAACCTTGAAGGAAGAGATCGAAAAACACCGAATCGACGAGAAACCTGAACTTGACCTAATACCTACTTTCGACCGTCATTACGTCTATATTAAAGAAGAACCAACCATGGACGTAGATCTTCAATCTGTAACCACCTCAGTGTATTTGAAACAAGAATCAGATCCTTTCTCAGCTCTGCCTTCCGTAGATACTGAGGTGAGTGATCATCATGGAGCCTCGGTTAAGTGTCGGGAAGCGTATGGTTCTTCAAAGTGTTTTTACAAGAAGTTTCTTCACTCTAGCAGAATTTCAAAAACACAAAACAAATAGCAGTCGCACATTTGAACTTGTAGTGTTAATGCCACACAGTGGAGTAGGTACGAGGCTATATCGAGAGTAATGCAACTTTGGGCATACTTTGCTATTAATTGCAAGATATCTTGTAAATTTCATGGTGATAGAGTTAGGGTAACTCTTCCTCTAAATAACTGTATTACTTCACATTTTCCGGGTCAGAAGAAATGCGTTTGCTCGTCTGTTAATATTCGGGCCAAAGCATGTGGGCTGTGTTGTACCCACTTTTCACAGCCTATACTTTGTTTGTGTAATTAAAAAGTGTCCCCAAAGACTGTCCTTTGTTAAACCAAAGAAGTCGAAGGGTCTAAGATTCTGGATGTTACATGGATGGGAACACATTGACCGGCCCAATCTGCCGAACATCTGTTTTATTGCCAAACAGCAGAGCATAGGCTGATATGTGCGAATATTATTGGAGCGTTGAGTTCAACTTCGATCAAACTCATATCCCGTGGCTCAGAGAATGTTGAGTCTTACTTATGTATCGAGCAAGGGATACTCTATAACTAGGAAAACGCTCAGAGACACGCGTTGATGAGCGAGCACCGAAATGTACAACACCTAAAACCAAACAATCCACTGGCAACTACACAAACTGTCTTGGCCGCATGTTAAAGGGTATATGCGACCCCCGCTAGGGTCGGTGGTCAACACAATGACACAGACCGGATATCAGGAACAATATCTGAGAATGCGTGGAAAAGAATGTACTATCTAAGTAGCAAAAAAGCAAAAAAGGAGAAAAACTGTCACACAAAAAAACAGATGTCCGTGCCAAATGAAGCCAAAACGAGTCGCTCGCTTCGCTCACTCAACAATGTGCAATTTGAATGATGTTCCATTTGAAAAAAAGTTCTGTCTAAAGTTGCATTACTTTCCGTACAACCCTCGTACACTCCCCCAAATAATAAACGGTACTCGAAAGAAAATGAATTGACTGATTAAGGTTTGATGGCATCATCCCATGAAGTCAGTGCTAACGCATTATCTAACTCTTTTAGGTGAGCTCTGATTTCATTGATAATAACAAGGATTGATTGTCAAGGAACCAGCCCAGCAGCCAATACGTTTTGTACCAAGTACCGTTTATTATTTGGGGGAGTGTACGTTGCGACATCTCCTGGGTTATGCAGTTTAAGATTATATTTCTTACAGAATCAAAATATATTACGCTGAAAATAAGTTCTACGTGACTATGGTGATAGAGTAAACAAACAATTTCAATCAAATGGACTGCCACCTTGACGCGGTGGTGGGGCTTAAGGGACCGGCTCGCATAGCGAGTTGGTCCCAACCAAGTGCAGTCCAGGGTCGGCCTAGTCCCATGCGATTTGCGGTCCCCTCGGGCCGGCCTCCCCCCTCGAGATGGTGATCCCCCTGAAATCGAGTCCCACCTGCCCGAAGCCTCCCCCTCCCCTCCAGTCGGTCCCCATTCCGGCCTGGCCTTCCCAACAGTGCTGGACTCCCCCGGATCGGGCCAGTTAGGTCGACCCCTCCCCATGACCTCCACTTATTATCAATCAATTTAAATGCAAAAATTAATGAGCGCAATATAACTTCGTCGTTGACGCGCCGTTAAACAATACTAATCTAATCTAATTAATCATTAAAATTATGAAAGATGTCTTTGTTAATGATACCATTGTAATAATAATGTGGTGGGTTTATTGTAATTGTATTGTTGCAGGGAGTGAATCTAACAAAGATTGACAAACGCTGGGAATCCTGCAACTTAGTGTTAAAAAGAGAACCTGAGGAATCTGTGGATTGTGAATCTTCAAGTCTAGAAAACAACATAATGACATCAACACCCATCCAGCCAATAGAAGAATATATCATGGAGCAGAAACCGAAGATCAGCGCAGATACAAACATATGTCATATTGAAGGAGACGCTGTATTTTCTCGCAATGATAACGATCCTGAAGCAGGGCCAAGTAAATACAAAGATCCACTTAACCAGAGCCTCCTTCACCCCAGAGCCTTTCCATTTTCTTGCAATGTATGCAGTTACAAGGGTACCTCCAGCCGCAGCCTTGCCCAGCACAAGAAACTCCATTATTCAGAGAAGATGCATCAATGCAGCCAATGTGACTACAGAACTCATTGGAAGTATTATCTTGTAGTTCACCTGCGCAGGCATTCTGGAGAGCGTCCATACGCATGTGTCATTTGCACGTTCAGGTCTTCAAACAGTAGTAATCTGAACCAACACAAGCTACGCCATTCAAATGATAAGAAGTTCCAATGCAGCCATTGTGACTACAGAGCTCATGAGAAGTACGATCTTGTTCGTCACCTGCGCACTCATACTGGAGAGCGGCCACACGCATGCAACATTTGCACGTTCAAGTGTGCAGATAGAAGTAATCTAGCCCAACACAAGCTAAGTCATTCAAATGAGAAGAAAATTCAATGCAGCCAATGTGACTTTAGAACTCATCGGAAGAACGACCTTGTAGTTCACATGTGCATTCATTCTGGAGAGCGACCATTCGCTTGCGATGTTTGCGAGTACAAGTGTAAGAGTGGCAACGCGCTTGCCTATCACAAGATGAGGCACTCTGGTGTGAAAAACTACAAATGTGACAAGTGTAATTATGCGAGTGTTAGTAGCAGCCACCTAACCCGTCACAAGAAGATACACTCTGGACTCAAGCCCTATCAGTGTGACCAATGTACTTATTCATGTGCGCAGAAGTGTAACCTTACAACACACAAGAAGACACATAAGTAGTTGACATTATCAGAAGTAACGTTTACCACGGACCAATGCTCCTAGCGTTGACAACTTGTCAATAATCTCATGCATTCATGCGCGCTGGTCCATGTCACGAACTGTCACTACATAGCTTGGCCTGGTTTTATTTACTACCCACAGTTTCAATGTATTTAATATTTTGATGTTTATTTTCTTAATTTCCCTCGTGATTGTATTGACATTGTTGCTAGATTAACACTGATTATGTTTATAAACGTAATCTGTTGGAATTACTGACATCTCTAGCAATGGACCCCAGGATATACTTGAGAGTCTTCAGCGGCATGCTTAAAGTTCGAAAAGATTCGAGATTTTTTTTTTATTCGAAAATTATTATTTTTTGAAACTATTAGGTATAATGAATTACTTTTTCCAACATTTCTACTGTATTGTAGAAAAGAATCTTAAAATATAGTTTAACTTGCAATTCCTGTCTTTTAGAGAGGTTTCAATATATTGCCTTCCGAGAATGAGGAGGTATAGGAAATTCAGTTTGTTTTTTTGTTTGTAACTTTTAAAATATCACTCATTGGTATTGTTTTCAATTTTTTTCCTTGTAATGTCCAGCTATCTATCATAAAATAAGTGTTTTGTAAACAATTGGGTATACCTAAATATTAGATCATCATTATTATCTTAAATTATCTAGATAATTTTTTTTTAATCTATTATCTAGATCAGGGGTCGGCAACCTGCGGCTCCTTGATGGTTCTTGAATGGCTCATTATAATTTAAATAAAGATCTGGAATCGAACATTTTTAAAATTCGAAAAAAAAATACCTATTCAGTTGTTCATTTTAGAGTCCCAGAAACACTTTTAATTTGTTACAATTCTAAAAAAACGCCCTGCGGGGCAACAATTGGAATGTTATTTGATTCAGTTTGATGTCGTGGACGTTTTCGGAATCATGGTGACGGTTTGTTCCGATGAAAGTGCTGGTGGCCCTGATAAGGGCCGTTCGCGACGTTTCGAAAGTGTTACTACCTTCATCTTCTGGCGGCGACTGCCGGCATCTTCTGGTGGCAGTCGTCGCCAGAAGATGCCGCCAGAAGATGAAGGTGCCATCCTTGATTCAGTTTGTTCATTTTAGAGTCCCAATCCACCTTAAATTTGTTGAAATTCTGAAAAGTCGCCCTGCGGGGCAACAACTGGGGGCTTCGTCAAATTTATCAAAATAAACTATTATTTTCGGTGTAGGTATTTATTTTATTGCCTCTTCTGCGGCTCCCGTTATTATCTAATAAATTGGCTCCTTCACCAAAAAAGGTTGCCGACCCCTGATCTAGATAATTAAATAATTGGTAATCTTTATCTTTATCTAGATAATAAATATTGATATCTATTGGCAATTATCTGGATAAAAAATACGAAATGCGTTTGTGTGTATGAACATGCACGAACCTCAAATGTCAGATGATATGAAAAAGAAAAATCATCTCCGTTTAGTATAGCATTAGTTAGCTTGTTTTGACGGCCCCATTTTTTTAAAACTTGAGTTTCGAATTTAGGATTCGAAAATAATTAGGGAACAATAGTATTTGATAAAAAATATCTATTATCTTATCCAGATAAATTTTTGGCGGCTTATCTTTATCTAGATAAAAATAAAATTATCTAATCACGACACTGTTTGAAACAAATGATGGCTATATTCAGAATATTTTGGAACAAAATGTATTTATTTTCAGAAGTTCATAGTTATAGGAATGTAATGTCTATTTTTATAGTCTGGTTGTTTGCATTATTCATGCCACAGCAATATGAAACTAAATATCTGAAAATTGATGAAAAGTATTTTCGTAGTTTTGTGAAAAAAATGCCGCTATCAACAAGAGAATAATCATGCTTATCTCACAATCTTCTAGAAACACTTTGATAATTCAAAAGTACTCTCTACGACAATATAGTTTAGAATTGGTTATAATTCAAAACTAATTGTGACGACAGTCTCAATTTTTTAATTTAATATAAAAATAAAAATACATTTTGAATACATAAAAAAAAAAATCAAAACATTTATGTTAAGACGGCTGGGTAGTGAGTTTGACCTTGAAGAGTTTTTTTAATCGATTTTTATCAATATCTTTTACCAATGTAATTGTTTACAAAATAAGTCTTTGTACGAGTATTCAGAACAGTTCAATGAAAATAATTCCATAGCTTGGAATGGTTTATTAGATTTACTTTGTCCATACAGACGTTTAGTGCCCGAAATTTAGTAAAATTATGGCACTTAACATAGATGTTGGACAAAATAAAACTAATAACTTTTTCCAAACTATGAAGTTATTTTCATTGAACTGTTCCGAAATACTAGTATAAGTCCTATTTTGTTAACAATTACATTGGTAGGTAAAAGATATTGATAAAAATCGATTAAAAAACTCTTCAATTGGCCACGCTCACCCTCTTCAAGTACTTCCACCAAAAGTCCTTGTTAAATAGAAATTCTTCAAATATTCTTGAAATACACCTCAAACAATAACAAATGCAAATACGGATACAAAAACATGTGTTACGGGATTATTTTAAGAGAAATCTTGAAAAATAATCTTGAAATTTCCCATAAGCTAACATGGACGGAGGTAAAACCTTAAAGCCCCAGTACGACTTCATAAGGTATGTGTTTGAATGGATGGTAGTTGATGTCGGAAGAGCTGAGGCGTCAAAAAAATGTTGTTTTCGGCCCATGAGCAGAATTTCACCCCTTCTTAGTTTCCGGTCACGGATGGGGCACTGACGTCAGTGCGAGGGATCGCTCGGCGTCAAGACAGCAGGATGCAGCGCGTTGACTGTCTTCAGTTGATTTTTGTGGTTTCAGGAATAGGTGGTGTATTTTAGTGCGTTTTTATTTTATGCGAGAAAGGCTGGACAGAAGCAAGACTAGCAAGTAAATAACTTTGGATGCATAGTGCTTTTATTTCATAATAGTAATTATTAGGTATTTCATTATTATAGACAATTGAAAGAGTGATTATAAAAGCGTTTACATTAGTGACTATAACAGTGAATAAATAGAAGTGAATAATGTAAGTTTTAGCTAAAATTTTTTACTTGCGTGTGAAAAACCGTAATAATGGTTAAAGAATGCTGTGTATATAAATGTAACACTGCTTCAAAATGTGTAGGCGCGGATGGAATTAAACTCTCTTTTCATTGATTTCCCAGTCAGTCATCAGCAGACAGATATAAACAGTGGCTTCATAAAATTTACAGAGACAACTTTATTCCCACTAAATCATCACTAGTTTGTTCAAACCACTTTAGACTTCAGAGAGACTTATGCATTGCAAATAGATTAAAGTGCGAATTACTTCCGTGTGCGAATGTGCGAATTACTGAATGCATCGCCGAAATCTGTCTGGAAATCAGATTGTAGGTAGCTAAGAAACCACCACCAAGTGGACGAGTTTGGAATTATCTGGAAAAAATTCTTGGCAAACTATACGGTAAAACCTATGGACATTTGACTTATTTGGCATTTGACATCATGTATCGGCATAGAGTTAGTAGGTTGCTGCAGCGTAAGGGCACGCGGCCGGCCTCGGGCTGGCTTGCAGAGCGGTCCCTCTCACTGACGTCACTGCTCCATGCGTTGCGGGCTTGCGTTCAGTGTGTGGCGGGTTGCGGCAAGAGTTTAATTGTCACATTGTGAGCGTTGTGATTGTCGGATCTATTTTATTTTTTGGAATATTGGATAAAATCATTCTTGTCACATTATTATGTAGAAGCTGAACCAACCTGGCCAAGGCCTTTAAGACGGCTGGGTAGTGAGTTTGACCTTGACGAGTTTTTTCATCGATTTTTATCAATATCTTTTTCCAGGGTAATTGTTAACAAAATAGGGCTATGGACGTGAATTTAGAACAGTTCAATGAAAACAATTTCATAGTTTGGTATAAGTTATTAGTTTTATTTTGTCCAACAGAACCCGAAAATTTAGTAATTTTCGGGTTCTAAACACCTGTTGGACACAATAAAACTAAATAGCTTATTCCAAACTATGAAATTATTTTCATTGAACTGTTCTGAATTCACGAACCCGAAAATTACTAAATTTTCGGGTTCTAAACACCTGTTGGACACAATAAAACTAATAGCTTATTCCAAACTATGAAATTATTTTCATTGAACTGTTCTGAATTCACGTCCATAGCCCTATTTTGTTAACAATTACCCTGGAAAAAGATATTGATAAAGTTCGATTAAAAAACTCGTCAAGGCCACGCTCACTACCAAGCCCTCTTAACTTTAATCATCTGCACTAATTGAAATATAAACTAACTACACTTTAGCTCGAATTTTTATGATAATATTAACCATTTTCAAATGTTGTGTTACGGGGTTAAATAAAGAGATAATCTGTAAAAACAGCAAAATTTCCCCTGTTTTTATTAGAAACCTGAAAATCAAGTTGAGTACTTATTTCGTACTGCAAGAAATATTTTACATTAATAGCAATTTCTTGATAAAATATCATATTTCTATACAAAAATAGTATAAAATATCAACAAAGTAAAATATATCTGTCTAATATTAATTAATTGATTTCTATATCATACATCAAGTCACTGACTTGAATTACGTGAGCCTCTATTTTAATTCCCACTTCGAGTACTACGCGTAGGAACTACATTCATCATATTATTTAGTCCTGATTTAAATAATGGTGGTATGGTAACATAAAAATACACGTGGGGGGGGGGGGGGGGGAGGGTACGATATTAGCTGAGGGTCCAGAATTATACTGACAAGAATCACGTCATGAGTTAGATTCAGTGGCGGCTATTACAGTGTGCAAGGTGTGACAATTACACACCTGATCATCCAAGAAAATTATTTAAAAGTGCTCCCTAATCCAGGAAGTAGGAAGTTAAATATTTTGTCTAATCATTTTGCTCTCCAAAAGACGTAAAAATGTATCAATTTCAAACTAAAGATACAAAAAAATCCGGGGTTATGCGCCCCGGCCCCGCATCTGCTGGGGGCTCTCCTCTTAGAGTACTTTCTTCTACGTCCTTCTATGTAATTGAACACCTGTTGTAAAGCCAAATAGCCGCCACTGGTTAGATTAGTCTTCTACCTTGATAAAACAACAAAACTAAACAATGAATTTTCCTTATCTGAGTTTTATTCAATGCAATTATAAATCTGCTATTCAAGCAGCTTTCAGATGACGTAACCATGGTTACGACATGCAGTGCAGCGGCGTGCGTGGGGCATTGGATTTTCAAAGTTCATAGTTATGCTTGGAATATGCAGACAAAAGAGAGCCATGAAATAAGAGTAAATTAGAGGAATCTAAAATTACTTACATTTCCAAGAATATTTGATTTTAAGCATTCCGTTTTTTCTGAGAAGTAACGGTACGAAATCAAATGTGTAATTAAGTGCCGGTATGCCGTACCGTCCCACTTCGAGCACTGGCTACGCGCCTGTCAGCGAAATTAATTTGTGGAATCGAGATTCAAAAAGTATAGACCATAGAGGGTCATATAGACTAAGTACCGGAGAACTGATCTATTTATATTTTGTTGTATTGTGTGTTGTTATTATTTCTATGTATGTATTCTTTGTTACCAATAAAAAAATGAAAATAAAAAATTAAAGTAAAACATAACATAACAAAGAACAAATTTTATGAAACAATGAACATTTAAAATTTGTATGAAATTGTTTTGTTTACTTACCAACAAATAATCACATAACACCAAAAATTGATATATTTTTGATACTATGCTAATGTAACACGATTATTCAATCCCACAAATAAGTGATACGTGATGGAGCCACTTCTGACAAGATGGCTACTATCAGGTCCACATATTAATTTGTTTGTTTTTACATTTCGTGTTTCCATAAAGCAGTGAAAAAACAAAAAAACAAATGGAATTGATATTTATCTATAAATTTACTTTCTTGGCCATAACAAACAACTATACCAAATATTTGTATTTATATTCATGTAAATGCGCCCTTGATAGCCGCCATTTACCTAGTACCACAAAATCCACCAGAGGTCAGTTGTGTTCCTTATTTTCTCGAATTATATTTGTCCTCTGAGGGCTGGATTCACGAAAGGTATTATCTTCAATACGTACTATCTTTTGATTTATAACCAAAAACACCATGATAAATGAAAGACAATACCAAAGATAGTACGTATTAGGAGATAATACTTTTTGTGAATCTGGCCCTGCTGTAAATGCTTATTTTCTTCCTTGATGCACCTAAAAATTGATTCGACTTCGAATATTTCCCGCATCGACCTGTTAGTTACTTTGCTTGCCACTGAAGGTTGAACAGCGCCACGAGTCTATCAAACAGCTGACTGCTGTCAAGTTGTGTTGTTTATAACCTAACCTTACAGTCTCAAGTAACCTATTTATTAAATTTGAACATAATAATTAATTACCTACAATGTAATTGCCTTATCATTACACGCATTAAAAGTGTCTTTGGCAATGTAAGTAAAGCGTAGTGTAAAGTAGGTAAAGTTTGATTAAAAGTCATCAACCTATTGATTTTAAATGTCGAGGGCAAAACAACTGCGTTGATACATCTTTATTTGCTGTGATAGTGTTTGATCGGTTTGATAATCCTAGACTATTAAATATGGATAATAATCAATATTGGTTGAGCTTATTTTTCTTTAAGAGTGAACATTTGACAATTTCAATCCACTGTTTTCATTATCATCATCATTCTTGACAGCCGCTGAGACCATTAGAACCTTGGATATATAAATCGATAACATGAATCCAAGAAAATAAACTAGGAAACCGTTCAGTGTAACGCGTTGATGAGCGAGCAACAGTAGCACATGAAAATTCATAAACCGGAGTTCACAATGCACACAATGCCCAAAAAATGTGTAGGTAGGTACTTTGAAATACCCATGTTCTACTCAATCAACATAAAAGTATTGTTTTTCATTGAAACTAGAGAAAAGCCATCTTAACACTCTGGTAGTACCTAAAGCAAATCAGATTCAGTTGCAGTGGAAAAATACCATTCATTTCGATAGGTACTTCATTTTTGACAAATTAAAAATGTTATAAAGTGCATAATTTCTTGACTGTTTTAGCAAAATATTTGTATAATAAGGGACTCTGTAGGTCTTAATGATCTTGCTAAATATGAGATCAGATTTATCGAAGACTATTTTAATTTTTAAACATACCTATCAGGAGGTATTTGTTTAAATTTTAACAAAGGAACAGATCTCAAAAAATTAAAATCTGCAAAGAGAAAAGGGGGTCTTTACATGTGTGCAAAATTTCAGATAGATCGGTGAAACGGTGCAACTTGTATTGCTCCAGGTAGCAAACAAAAAAAACAAAAAAATATAAAAAAAACAGAGGTCCGTGTCAAAAGTCAAAAGGATTCACTCCCTGAATCATTTTCAGTGTTGCCAATACTTCAACTACTACCGCAATTAGTCCTCCTGCTCAACATTGTCCTCGGTAAAGAAATCACACTCGTGATGTTGCGCAAGTTAGTGTTTTGTGAACCGTTGTCTTAGGACATTCGAAGCTTTTAATTTAGGTATCTTTAGATTCTAGACAATAAGTTCAAATACCTAGAACATATTTCAGCAATATTTTTGGCTAAATTGTAAAGAATTATACACTCAGCCAGACATGGGCAAAATACACTGTTTCAATGTATTTGGAATACAAGATACTGATACTTTTAATTTGGGTATCTAAAATACAAGATACAAGATACATTTTAGAGATGTATTTAAAATACAAGATATAAGATAGTATCTTTAGATACTTCAAAAAAGATACATTTAAAGATACTTTTTATATTCTCATGCATATCATCCAACAGTAAAAAATGTAGGGACTTACTTTTTAAATTAACATTTAATTTGTTCTATTTGTAAGTCAACATACTTAACATTTTCTTGATCGATTCAATACGGCAACGTGTATTATTTTATGCTTGTCTGCTCTCTTTGAAATTCTAGTCGCATAAAATGTATCTTGTATTTTAAATCTTCAAAAAGATACAAAATACTTTAGAAATGGGTATTTAAAATACAAGATACAGATACATTTGGCTTATGTATTTAAAACACTAGATACAAGATACAAATGTATCTAAGATACGTATCTTAAGATACAAGTATCTAGATACTGCCCATGTCTGCACTCAGCACAACAAAAATTGATCGGTGAACAAATTTGAATGACTGCAGGTCATGTTCCATATTACCAATCAATACTTTTTATTATCATAGGGCATCTACCAAACTTTCTCCCACCAGAGTGCTCTGATAATCGTGTGTGGGATTGTGAATATAGTTTCATATGCAATTGGCTATGTAAAAGTAACAAGATTCGATTTAACTTCAACCAAGCAATTTATAATAATTATGGATATCGAAAAGTTGCCATTACTGAAATGTTACAAAATTATTTATTTTTTTGCTTTAATTTACTACGTGTAGTTAATACATTTTACATTTTCCTAATTTTGGATTTGTGCATTCCATTCTTTTACCTATACCTTCTTATATTTCTACTTATAAGTAATTTTTATTGACCAAAGAACATGTGGCTATAGCTCAAGCTTTTACTAATTATTTTGTCAACAGAAAATAGTCTTCCAATCAAATTTATGAATACATACATATGTACAATACATAATATTGTTCGTCCTACATACATTCAATAGCATTGAAAATGTGAATAAGTAATTGATATCAGGAAACAAACAAAGATCTGACAACTCTACGCCATTAAAATAGCATTGCGTACTCGGAAAGTTTGACCTTACCGCCATACCAATCCCACACGCAATCTACAGCGTATACGGCGGCGGATTTATCGTCCTATCTTTGAAATGCCCTATTGAAATGATAGGTCACCTACTAGAGTGAGACAAGGAGATCGCTTGGACTCACTTCTGATCGTGCGATCTTAAATTTTTTAGTCAAATCAGATTTATAAAATAGCCATAAATATTGTTCACATTTTATTGAAGTGGGTAAAAGTTTTTAAATACCTAGGTGCCCTACAGTTAAAAGATTGGGAGATTTGGTGCACGAAAAGGCATCTTTGGTAAAATACAATTTGCTCTTAAAAACTATACGACAGCCTCAAAGACTATGCAAACTTTCTACTTGATGGGTCAATCAAGTGAGATATTTTAATTGTTCCATTTATCAGAGAGCAGCCCTCACAGACTTTATACTAGACTAGTCAGAATTATGTTAAGAGTACATGTGTGAAAAATTTCAGATCGATTGGAAGAACATTGTGACCTGTGGCGTCGGGCCGAAGAAAAGAATAAAAAAAAGCGAGAATGCTTCCAAATGAGCGAAATGGAGACATCGCTATTCTCTCTTAATAAATAATTTCTCTTTGCAGAAAGTCAAAGACCAAAGCTGAGTTCACTCTTTTGTGAGTTTGGTCCGAAGAGAGATTTCAACTCAACAACATGCAGGTCAGTTTAGTTCAAACAATTACTAACATTGATTTCCTGACTTAATTAGCAAATTCAAAAGTGATGTTTGTTGTTGACAGTATCTGCTTTTCATTGAAACGTGAAAATAGCTTACCTAAACACTCTGGTACTACCTAAAGAAAATCGGATTCATGTGGCAGTGGAAAAACAGTCATTTCGATTCTTAATTTCTGACAGATATTAGAAATGTCAATAAGTGCATACATTCTTAACTGATTTGGATGAAAATTTGTAAAATACCTAAGAGACATTGTTGGTCTTAATGATCATGATGCAAAATATAAGTAAATGATCAGATTTATTGAAGACCATTTTCATTTTTCAACCTATCAGGAGATTTATTTAAATTTTAACCAATGAATGGATTTCAAAAAAATTATGGTCTGCAAACAGAAAAAGTTGTCTCAATGTACGCAATATTTCAGATCGATTGGTGAAATGGTATGACTTCTATTGCTCCAGGTAGGAGCCAAAAAAAAACAGAGCCGTGTCAAAAGAGGGAAATACGGTCGCTCTTCGCTCGCTTCAAAATCTAAAAATTTAAATTAATTCAAGATTTAAATATATGCTTAAATATAAACAAATTTAATTAAAAAACAAATAAAAATAAATTAAATTATGTTATTTAATTAAAATGAAAAAAAAAATTATTAAAAATAAAGCTGGGTGCAATTTATTTGCTCTTTGAAACTGAAATTGTCCATCTATACACTATGCCTACAACAAAATCAGATCTAAGTTGCTTTGTAATAATTTCCATCAATTTGATAGCAACACAATTCTGTCAATATATTTAAAACAGTTAAAAATGCCATAAGTGTATACTTACTTAACCGATTGGGGTTACAATTTGTGAAATTATGAAAAATGGCAGTTTTAATAGCTAGATGCAAAATTTGAAGTTGATTTGACCATTTTGATTTTCGACCATACTGTAGATATTTTATAAATATTTTAACCAATCAGAGGTCAGCGCTCAAAAACAATGTCAGACTGAGTTAGAATGATATACTAATGTGTACAAAATACTAGGAAAACGCTCTGTGTAACGCGTTGATGAGCAAGCAAGGATACGCGCAACACCTCGAAGGGTCATTCCACGTAACTGGGGAAATTTTTTATTTTTATTTTTTTAAGATATTTTTAATTTTTTTATTTAAAGATGTTTATAAAGATTGTTGGTAAACAAATTTTTTGGAGCTATCATGAAAACTCTTGAATTGACAGCACTTTTTTAAATTTTTTGTCTGGGGCTTGACGTCGCACTGTTCTGCAGCGAGGCTAATGGCGACGGATGAATGATTATGAGGATGATTGGGAGATTATGGTGAAGAGTAGGTAAGGATGGAAGGTGGGAAGGAGGCGGTCGTGGCCTATTAGTAGGGTACCTTCCCAGCATTTGCCTGTCGACTGAGGGAATACCCTGAAAAAACCCCAGTCAGGAAGGACGGCCGCGGGAATCGAACCCGGGCCTCTGGAATACAAGTTCAGAGCGTTACCACTCAGCCAACCTGTTCCGTTATATTCCTGTTCCTGTTATATTAATAAATTACACTTTTCTTTATATAGTTTTTAAATACTTTCATCTATTTTAGATAATTTAAAATTATATTTCTAATATTCTATACAGTTTGTTCAAATCTTCTGTACTATGATTATGGTGGTGAAGATGGCAACGAAAATGATGTACTACGCTAGCACCAACACAACAAAATGAAAATCAGCTAGAACTAGGTGGCACATTCAAGTTAGCGGATTCACTGTGGAAAGTTTAGGTTGGCAAAGCGTAAATTCAGGTGGAAGGTCTGGATGGTGCTGCTTATTTACACCCAAACGGCGTTGTAAGCGTAAATTAAACAGCCTGTACTAAACACCAAATTTGTTTTTAAAAAATACCTAAAAAAACAAATTTTAAAATCGTTTTAAAAACATTATTTTTTATTATTATTTTTATTTAACCCTACAAGTGCCAAGACTAAAAAGTGTATAGTGCCAGCCTTATTTAGAAGAAATATAGACGAATTTGGGAAAATTAATTTAAAGGAATGTAAAATTGCTCAATTACATTGGGATTGGTTTTAATAGTTTCAGAACACTCCAAACAATCACATAAGATCATGATTGTTTATTTTTTTTCTACAACTCAATTGATTAAAATTTTTATTTATCTAATAAAATGTATTTTCAAATAGAAAATGTTTTTACAAATTTTTATGCCAAAATAATCGCTATAGAACATAATCTTTTTTCTCAAAATACATATTATTTACAATACAAAGAAATACCACAAAAATAATAGAACAATTATCTGCATCAGAATAAAAGATATTTAGATTTCAGATGTTGTGCACGCGCAAATGCACTGGTGCAACAATAGGCGAGAATACAGAGCAACATTTTATGAATCCTGTTTCACGGCTGTCTAAAGTTATTTTTTGGACTAATCCATCTCAACAATTAATCCTTTAATAATCAGGTACACAAATCCCCCAACAGAAAACTCTGTGCGCCTTTAATTCAAGAACAGGGCCCCAAATTTTCGAAAGTTCGAAAAAACGACAGTGGCACTTGGAGGGTTAAATATGTTTATATAGATTGTTGGAAGCTTTGAAAGCGATGCCGATGCGTGAGTTACTGTTGAGCGATTCGCGAGTTACCAATATATTTTTTAATAATATCTACAGTTTCAAACTTTCAGTTTTTTACAAGAATACCATGTATTCAGACACTCATGAGACATACATGTAAATAATATTATATTTTTAGTGGCACCGGTTCAAGAGAAATTATAAATATTGTGAAACTCCGTTAATCGCTTGTCCGTTCAGCGATACGGAGTTACCGGACCAAATACATTTTTTTAACGGTGAAGGAAATTTTTATACATTTTTACGAATGCACCTAAATTAAGAACCAGCATCTTCTATACATATACATTTTTTTGAGTGGTGTAGCTATTAATTTAGGTATTTGGTGGCTACTTTAGTGGATAAAATTCCTTCTAAATGATAAGCGAGTTACCGTGGAATGACCCCACGAACTGAAATTCTGTCAGAATTTGTCTAATTCTAAGTACCATGGATGCTACTATGTTACCGTCTTAGATTGCTTGCTGAACTCCTGTCCCCCCTCCTCCTCCTGTCCTGCCTCCTGTGACTCATCGTGTTAATTGACATTGACAGGAGTTGTTTAACTATTTTGATATTCTGTCAGTGATTATTGTTTCTGTTTGGCGATGCTCTCTTGAAAGTTTTTAGTAAAAGTAAGTTTAATTGGTAAACTAACCATTTTCTGGAGAAAGATTTAACATTTCTGTGATTTCCGGACTGACGGGGAAAGTCTTTGCTTATCTTGTATTTATATTTAATGTATAGGTAAGGTTTTGTAGCAATCTTGCCAGTCTCTGAAGAAAATTTGAACTCTTCTGTACCGTTATGCAAATTGCATATCAGTTCATCATAATTGATTGTTCATATAGATTGCAGAATAAATACATATGAGCTAGTTCAGTTGCAATCGGTACAGGCGTTTTCGATATATTACGTCACATCCGGTATTTGGAATGGCCGCCGAGAACACAGCATATTGAAATTGTAATTTGTATTGTCTATGTTACAATATAAGTTAATTACCTATATATGTATTTAAAGTATAATTTGATGAAATATGTTAAATATTGCGTATTTATTACGTCACTTCCGGTTAAGAAAATAAGAAAATAATTTTATTGTAATAATATTATTCATAGAAGACCATCTACATCGAATAGCTGGAGACACATGAAAATGGTGTTTTGAAAATCAGAATGTCGGTGTTTAAGGGGTGCTAATATTGAGTTTAAAAGCGGTGCAAAAAGCGAAATTTCGGTGTTAATTTTTTTTTTTTCATTTTACACAATAATTGAGCGTGAATTTTGACATTTGAAATCAGCATATTTTCTGCATATGTGAATGCCCTTACATGTTTATGGCTTACATGTATTATGTTTAATTTATTACTGTTTACAGCATTCCAAGCTCCTCTAAAATCACACTTTCAGATATACTTGCTGAAGTTGGCTTCTAGCATGTAGTAGCCAATACTACAATTCCCACAGGTCCACGACACCACTAAATGTCCGCTGATCAAGCAATGTTCCTTTTCAAACTATGTTAAAATATTAGTTTTTCTTTTTTTTTTTTTGAAAAGCACTGGATTTCGGTGCCAATTTCGCGTTTTTAACCAATTTCTTCAAATAGTGGTGAATTGAAAAATAAATCGCGTTATTTCGTGATTTGATTTTTGCATATTTGTCATCAGCATGCAAAATATTGTTAAGAAGACAAGGAAAACACCACTTTTAAAATTTTCGCGATTTCGCGCCTCGCGAAATTATAAGGTCTCTACGAATGGCGCTAATTTCATTTTAATCAGTCCCGCCGTTTTTGAGATATGACGTCACTTCCGGTTTAAAAATGGCGGCACAGAAAATTTATAAGGGTAAGGTATCATCAGACGCCAAAAGTGCATATGGGGTTAAAATTTTAGGTTGATCGGTTCAGCCGTTTAGGCTGTGGTGGTGATAGCAACTTTTTCGGGAATCAGAATCTGATGAAGAAGAAGATGATGATGATGAAAGCGGTGTAATTTCACGATTTTCACGGCCCTCTAGTTCATAAACGGCATGATTGATTGTTGTCGCCTGATGTATATGCTGTCAGATGGGCCATAGCTCAAAATTAAGACATTTCACAACAATGTGAGATTTTCCATTGTTGAGATCCAGTAGGCCGAAAATGCTATGTTGTTGCTTACAGTAAAAGTATTTTGGTCTGCTCCTCGATTCTATTTATATATAGGCATTTACGGTATGATGAGTGAGTTTGTGTGTACAGTACGACTTGGCTGAGTGGAGCGACCGCTCCACTAGATCCGACGGGACTAAACTATAGTCACCTGATTATTGTCAATTCCTCTGATAGCATCACCGTGATGTCCAGTAACGCTGATTCAGTGCCTCTATTCTTCCTGAATCCGGATTGCGTTTGAAGAAGTAAATGTAAATGTTCTATGTAAGTGGTCAGATGATTGCAGACTACTTTTTCAAACACTTTCACAAACTGAAACATTATCTTCTGCTACAGCTGGATGAGTGTGGTTCATATAGTGTTCAATTATAGAATTGTCAATTGGGAGGTTAGCAAATGAGTTTATATAATACTCGTTCAGCTAGTTGGCATGTGCTAACTCTTCTGGTAATTAGGATCATTTTCGGATTATAGGTAATTCCCCATTTATGATGATTTGACCAGAATCTTCACACACACATTCACATTGGCACATTCATACAATAATTTAAGTTAATTTTAATTACTAATCCAAATTCAACTCCTAAACCAATAATTCGAATAATATGCTGACGATTATTACAAAGCCTAATATTTCATTGGTCCTTTTTCGGGATTTTATGGTCTTTTTTAATAGTTTTAAGGTACTATTTGCCTTCCTTTTTGGACGTTTCATAGGTCCAAAACATCCTAGCCCTAATTATAACAAAATGTATTGTTGTTTCTACTTTCAGAACCCTGCAGACTCAGAGGCTATCGAGGGAACCGTGAAAGTAGAGACGTCAGGGTTCGACGTGAAACCTGAACTTGATCAAATGCCTACTTTCGACCGTCATTACGTCTATATTAAAGAAGAACCAACCATGGACGTAGATCTTCACCCTGCAACCACCTCGGTTCATTTGAAACAAGAATCAGATCCTTTCACAGCTCTGCCTTCCGTAGATACTGAGGTGAGTGTTCATCTAGAAGCCTCAGTAAAGTGTCGGAAGCACATGGTTCTTTTTACAAGTGTTTTTACAAGTGTTTTTACAAAAAGTTTCTTAACTCTAGCAGAATTTCAAAAAAAAAAAAAAGCAGTCGCACATTTTGAACTTGTAGTGTAATAATGCCAAACAGTGGAGCAGGTACGAGGGCTATATCGAGAGTAATGCAACTTTGGGCATTACTTTGCTATTTATTGCAAGATATCTTTCAAGTTTCATGTTGATAGAGTTAGAGAAACTCTTCCTCTAAATAACTGAATCACTCCACATTTTCCGAGGAACAAGAAATGCGTTTGCGCGTCTGATAATATTCGGGCCGAAGCGTGTGGGCGGTGTAGGATCCACTTTTCACAGACAATACTTTGTTTGTGTAATGAAAAATTTCCCCAAAGACTGTCCTTAGGCAAACTGAAAGGTAGAAGTCGAAGGGTAAGATTCTGGATGTTACATGGATGGGAACACATTGACGGGCCCAATCTGCCGAACATCTGTGTTATTGCCAAACAGCAGAGCATTGGCTGGATATTGGCATTGGATATCTTTGTTAATGATTTCATTGTAATGATAATGAGTTGGGTTTATTGTAATTGTATTGTTGCAGGGAGTGAATCTAACAAAGATGGACAGACGCTGGGAATCCTGCAACTTAGTATCAAAAAGAGAACCTGAAGAATCTGTGGATATTAAATCTTCAAGTCTAGAAAATAACATCGCAACATCAACATCCGTCCAGCCAATAGAAGAATATATCATGGAACAGAAACCGAAGATCAGCGCAGATACAAACATATGTCATAATGAAGGAGACGCTGCATTTTCTCGCAATGATAACGATCCTGAAGCAGGACCAAGTCAAAACATAGACCCACTTAATCAGAGACTCATACATCCTAGAGACTATCCCTTTTCTTGCGATGAATGCACTTACAAGAGTACCACCAGCAGCAACCTTGCCAGACACAAGAGACGCCATTCTTTAGAGAAGAAGCATCAATGCAGCCAATGTGACTTCAGAGCTCACGAGAAGGGCAGCCTTGTAGTTCACATGCGCACTCATTCTGGAGAGCGGTCATTCGCCTGCAATGTATGCACTTACAAGGGTACCGCCAAACGCTACCTTGTTCAGCACATGAAACTCCATTCTTCAGAGAAGAAGCATCAATGCAGCCAATGTGACTACAGATCACTTTATAAGAGTGAACTTGTGCGTCACCTGCTCACACATTCTGAAGAGCGGTCATTCGCCTGCAATGTATGCACTTACAAGGGTACATGCAGACACAGCCTTGCCAAGCACGAGAAACGCCATTCTTCAGAGAAGCAGCATCAATGCAGCCAATGTGACTTCAAAGCTCACGAGAAGAGCAACCTTGTAGCTCACCTGCTCACACATTCTGAAGAGCGGTCATTCGCTTGCAATGTATGCACTTACAAGGGTACCTCCAGCCGCTACCTTGCTAAGCACATGGAATCCCATTCTACAGAGAAGCATCAATGCAGCCAATGTGACTACAGAACACACATTAAGTCCAGGTTTGTAGCTCACCTGCGCAACCATTCTGGAGAGCGGCCATTCGCCTGTAATGAATGCACTTACAAGGGTACCTCCAGAAACAACCTTGTACAGCACAAGAAACGCCATCATCATAGACAAAGCATCAATGCAGGCAATGTGACTTTAGAACACACCGAAAGAACAACCTTGTAGCTCACCTGCGCTTTTATTCTTGAGAGCAGCCTTATGCATGCGTGGTCTGCGAGTACGAGTGTAGAAGTTCGAGCGCGCTTTGTTATTGCAAGAAGACGCATTCTGTGAAGAACTTCAAATGTGTCAAGTGTAATTATGCGTGTGTGCGTTGGGACCTACCCCGACACAGAAGATGCACTTGGAACTCAAGCTTCATCAGTGTGACTAATGGTCGTATTCAAGTGCTTTTAAACATGCCTTTACAAGACACAATAAGACACATAAGTAGTTGACATTATCAGAAGTAGGGATGCACAAGATCAATTGCTGGTCAATTGCTAGGGAAACCACATGAAATTAGAGTTCAAATAAATAATAATTGTTTTCCACAGGAAAGAAGTATCAATGTAGTAGCAGTAGTAGCATTAATACTAGTTTTCCACAGGAAGTTTTCCAAAGAAACCTACATTCTCATCGTACGAGCTGAAAAGCAACTCGTTTAGTCGAGTAAAAGAGGGTTGCGGACGCTAGTGCAAAGAGACATGGTGACAGCATCGTCACCGGTGGTATGACAGTTCGTAGAAGCATCCTCTACCTTCATTCCATTCTCCTAGGAGATCTCTAACCCTCATCAGTGTGTTGTATCTAATGTCCGTCCGTCCGACCGGGTAGCTCAGTTGGTAGAGCTCTCGTCCGGCAAGTGAGAGGTCCCGGGTTCGAGTTCCGGTTCGGTCGGATATTTTTCTAAACGCACATCCCTTCATATTATCCTGACTCCATGGACATTTTCCACAGAAACCTACATTCAAGTAATAAAAGCATTACATCTGCGAAATGCTCCAAAGCTGGGCTCTTGTTGTGGAGACCCGTGCTGTACATTCGGGGCAACGTGTGTTTTAACTCTCAACAGAATGCGCTGCTCGTCAGTTATTCTGTTAGGCTGAGAAGGAGTGCATTGCAAGGTGAGGGCGTAATGAAGTTCTTCTCAGCCTAACAGAACAACTACGAGTGGCTCCGTCTGGTGAGATCTCAGACGTACGCTGTCCACACTCTAAATGTTACACCGTCCTTCGGATGGGACGTTAAGCCGTTGGCCCCCTTTGTTGGCTACATGACGGTACCGGTATCCTCTCTTCCCTTTTATATTTTTTTGTAATAATACAAATTTGTGCTGAAACATCGTTAAATACCAGAAGGAGCTCAGTGTCTTTCGCCTTCTTCAAAGTACGTCCAAGCATGTAAATTAAAAAGTTCCAGATTATGATTCCTTTCCTGCATTCCTGGACGCCTTGAAGCACGCAAGCGCAAGCGATTTTGCTGCGTTTTGTAGACACTTTTTGCAATGTACGATTGGAGACAAAATGTGTCGACCAAATTGTTTGAAATTTTAGTCGTAATTAGATCAAAGACAAACTTAGGGTTATCCCGTGGTACATTTTGAAGTTTTTGTTTCGTAATTAGTAATAATTAGTGGATTTTGGGTGAAAAATTAGCTATTTTCTTGTCTCCCTGGGTGCCGTATAAAATTAAATTTAAAAAATGTGCCAAGTGATAACCATAAGATTGTTTTTCATCTAATTAACGGGATTGGTCTCCAATCGTATCGCAAATTTCATAGTTTTGCGCGGTTTTGTTGAATAACCGGCGCCTAATTAACGATGCAATAAGCAAAAATGAAAAAGTGCTACTAATATCCAATCAGACTGATCATGTGAATATCCTGTAAAAGTTACACTCACTTATGAAACAATTTTTGTCTCTCAATTTTCTAAAACGGCCGAGCGCTAGTATCACCTTAAAAGTGACCCCGGTTACCCAATTGCTCAACAACGATTGATTTGGTTGCAGGTCACTTATCTCAGGAATATAAAAATAGCGGTTGTGGGATAGGAATATTATGGGCTAGGATGTTTAGGAAACATTTTTTTGCGTTTTTTTCAGACGTACGTCTAAAAATAATACATAATGTTTCATGTGTTCCTGATTTCAAAAATGTGTGTTTCATTTTGCCTGGAAATGCCATTTTCTCAATTTGGTATGAATTCAGTCTTTTACTTGCTATTTTAAGATCTTTTTGTAATTTATTTTGGTCTAGACCACAATTCATAAAATTTCCATCCACCATTTGGATGGCCATCAAAAATTGACACTTGTTACATTGACACATTCATACAATAATTGAGGTTAATTTTAATATCTTACTCCAAATTCAATTCCTAAACCGATAAATTGACTCATATATTGACGAATATTCCATACCATAAAATTTCATTAGTCCTTTTTCGGGATTTTGTGGTCCTTTTTAAAAAGTTTTAAGGTACTATTAGCCTGCCTTTTTAGACGTTTCATATGTCCTAAACATTCTAGTCCTAATGGTGGTTATGGAGAATGAATGCGTCCAAACTAATAGTTGTGTGGGTCAATTACATCAATTCAGTGTTCATTAAGGTGGGACCATACACTTCATATTAATAAAATTTATTTATTGGTAGATTCGATTCATTTTTTTGTGTGTGGATTCCTTTAGTATTCATTAAGCCAGAAAAAAATTTAAAACAACAATGTATCAAATATTCCATTGTTGAAAAATTGATTTATTGAAATCAACAATGCATTACAAAAAACACGATTAACAAAAAATGGCTATACTTAGCAATGAAATTTTTCTTAAAATTTGTTAGCAACAGAATAGGGTATGTCCTGCACTTCAATTTTTATTTATTTGTAATTTATTTTAACCTAAAATATATCCCCATAAAAAACACTCCGTGTAAAAATACCAGCCAAGTCTCTACAACTAAAAAAAAAGCTATGAAATCTTAAAATTCTGCACTGAAAAGTAGTGATATCAAAAAATGGGCCAAGTCAAAACTTTATTTGAAAATCAAAAAATACTTGGCGCATCGTGTATACATAGTTTAGAAGTATAGACCAGATAGAAAATATACATTAAATATACATAATACATATAGTATACCTATTATGCCCTAAAAAAATGATGCGCCAAGTATTTTTTGATTTTCAAATAAAGTTTTGACTTGGCCCATTTTTTGATATCACTACTTTTCAGTGCAGAATTTAAAGATTTCATAGCTTTTTTTTTAGCTGTAGAGACTTGGCTGGTATTTTTACACGGAGTGTTTTTTATGGGGATATCACTCCTTTTTTTAGTTTATTCTTAAAATTTGTGACAGTTAAATCGAATGAACAATTTCTAAATCCTGTAAAAAAAATCGCCATTTACAATTTGGTTACTACTAATTAAAATCTGCTATATATTTGCTTAAATGGTCTTTCATGAAGAATAGCAAAGGTTTCATTCCAATCGGTCAACCCAGTTCCGAGACATGCCAACACTTCGGTTTTCAACATGGCTGCTGAAATTACTGCACTGCTTAGAATATATATCTACAAATGTGTATCTTTTTAAGCTTTCTGAATATGTATACATTTTATAGAATGGGGATTAGGTATAATAATTTTTAATTTTTAATGACGTCATTTCCGGGCTCATGAATAGGAAAATTCTAGTTTGACTGTTCCTATTCCATAGAGATGTCCTTCCGAATCGTTTAGCGCTAGATTCGTACCGATCAGTCTACCAGTATTCATGGTTTTCACGAGCCCCACTTCCACCCCTCCACGGCCAGGTATTTCAGTCACGCCGCCATTTTGGGTATACAAGTAGCACTTGCCTGCCGTAAAAATGCATGTGAAAACTAGAGTCACCAAGAGTTTGACATGAATTCTTCATGTTAAATATTAAAATTAAAGCGTAGTCGTTCAAGTTTAAAGAAGAAGAAACTATAATAACTTATTTGTGTATTAAAAAGTGAAATAAAAAAGCATTCAAGTCATAATAAATATTCAATTTGGAAATCATTTGACACATTAGATTTCAACAGCCGTATTATGGAACGGCAGAAAACCAGTGAAACATTGTCTATGTCAGGATTGCCGTAGCTTTTATAACTTCGAGGGCAAAAATATAAAATAAATGCATATACCTAGTAGAGCGGCTAAGAGGAATAATTGAGCATTTTGTGAAACAAGCATGAAATTTGGTGGAGTTGTTCCTTAGGACATTTAAAAAAGATTTGGCTATCATAACATTCGAGATTTTCCCTCTGGGGTCAGTGGTGACCTCTATATTTAAGTATAAAAGAATCATTACATGCGATTAAACTTACAACTCATGTCTGAAAGCGAAGTTTCAATTTATTGCCTTCCGAGAATGAAAGAAACTGTAACACAGGAGGTATAGGGAAATCATTTCGTTTAATAGCACACGTTGGAATTGTTTTCAATTTCTTTCCTAATAGAAGTTCCAACTATCTATCAGAAAATAAGTTTTTTGTTCAAAGTTGGGAATACATAAAAATCAGATCTACATTATTAGTATAAATGTGACACGATTTTACGTGGCTGCCAATGCCATAAGATTATATGGGGAAGAAAACTCAATTTATCTCAGAAACTAGACACGAGAATTGTTCAATTTTTTCAAGGATTGTGTATGACGTGATTATCAATAAGTAGACAAAAAATTATGAAGATCTGAGACCATGTCCGATTAGCCGAGCCACCTAAAAGCGATTGTTTACAATGCTACTCTAGCTACAACAGTGACTCGTGTATACTCAGGAGGGGTAAAGTAGGGGAAATGCGGCCGAGACGACTGCCGTGACGTCACGTGAAAACCATGAATTCGAGATACGACGATACTTCTGGTTTCAAAATGGCGGCTGAAATCTCTGACCCCTTGAAATTTAATTTAAACATGATTACATATTATTATAAGCTGTCTCAAATAGTATTAATTGTATCAAAATGTAAATTTGTGAGATTTTTTAAATGTGTGACGTCATTTCCGGTTTTGGTATAGGAAACTGCAAATATTACTGACGATAAAACATAAAGTTAACCGTCTTAATCGTTTAGCGCTGGTTTCGTTCAAATCTGTTTAGCCGTTTTTGGGATATGATGTCACTTCCGGTTTCAAAATGGCGGCTCCGGTTGGTTTTATAACAAGTCAAATGAGATATCAGAAGTACATACGATACATAAATATCAAAATAATCGGATCAACATTTGTTGCCGAAATGCCAATCGATGTATTTCAAATTTCATGACGTCATTTCCGGTTTCGTTAACATAATGTTTAGTCTCTAGTTAATGATAATCCATATAGTTGACCGTCCGAATCGTTTGGCGCTATGTTCGCTCCAATCGGTTTAGAAGTTGTTGAAATATAACGTCACTTCCGGTTTCAAAATGGCGGCACAAAAAATTCATGGGGTAAAGGTTAAATCAGACGCCAAAAGTGCACACGTGGTAAAAATGTGAGATCAATCGGTTAAGCCGTTTAGGCTGTGGCCTGTTTACCGGATTTGAATTCCAGGAGACTACTACTACTACTACTACTGAGATTATTATTATTATGAAAACCGCCCTAAAACACTGTTTTCACGGCCCTCTAGCGCGCAAAGGGCGTAACCTATTGTTCCCAAATTTGGTATATGTTGTAGGGTGGGCCATAGCTCGAAATTAAGATATATCGCAACAATGTGAGATTTTCCAATTTTAAGATCCAGTAGGCCGAAAATGCCACTTTGATGCTTACAGTAAAAGTGGGTTTGCTCCAGCCTTTATATGAGAGTGTGCGCGCGCCGTACGACTTGGCTGGCGTGGAGCGACCGCTCCACTAGATATTTTATTTATATAATAATTAAAAAATTATATTCTTACTGTGAAAAATGCATGACAAGAAATTCACACAAATCATAACTTTATGGTGGAGGTTCAAAACCTTCTCTAATAAATTATCTTCAAAACAAAACAAAAATTAAGCTTCTATCTTGATAATTAGTATACCTTTTCATGTCCGGAAGTTCAAAAAATATATAAAAAAAAAAATACCTTTATCCTGAGAAATTGCAAGTTAAAGAGTCCTTCTTGAGAAATTTCAAGCACAGTAGGTTGATTTGCAAAACCTGAGCACATTTCAAAATTTATTTTTAATTAAACTATCAGTGTGACAAGTACATACTTTGGTTTTTGTGAAAGCAAAGGGCTTAAAAATAAAATTTTAATGAAAAAAATTATTAAATTTTTTGTTTTTTCATGAAAACAAGTGTATGGTCTCACCTTAATTGTTTACATCGTTCACAAGGAATTTCCTATACTTTTACTTTGACAAAATGACATTTGGAACTGCGCCGGCCGGCCCACACTTCGTTGGTCGCAAATTTGTGCCTTTCAAAAACAAAACAAAAAAAGGAAACAACTAAAAGGCAAAAAGGGGGAAAAAATATGGTTTGCAAATTTACTACTTAAAAATACATTTGTACCGAAATGAAATATTTGAAGGAGAAAGGAATAAGTCTTAGCTTATTATATTAATACATATTATTTATTATTATATTATGATTATAATATATTTTGAATAAAAGCAATGAAAACTTCACTATCATACACTAAATTTAATGAAAAAAAACTAATGTCAAATTATGTATAAATATTAGGTTCACTATTACTATTAACAAATTTGTTACAACTGTACTAGATTTTTTAAAAATAATTAATAAGTGAGGAAGGCGTACACTATTTTGTGGTTCTTGGGCAAAGTTTAACTGCTCATTTCTTAGAACATCAATCTTGGAAATAATTGCAACTTTAAAAAAATAAAATGAATACTTTTAGTTGAGCGATTTTGATACTCTCTTTTTTAAAAGAATTGTAATTTTTTAACACAGGGTGTAAACCACCATCACTGTTATTGAATTGTTGGATAATTTTTAAAATAATACTGTATAATAATTTTTAATTAAAACAATAAAAAATTGAACTTTGTATGAAAACTAATAGTCCCACATAGTTTTTAGAGGTTGCCCTAAGGCCGGGTAGGACCAACTCTGGATTAAGTTAACTCTCGAGGGTTCACCAATGAAACAAGTTGGCGCGAATTCCAGAGCCAATAAGATTCACTAATTTCCACTAATCATCCAGAGTTAACTTGATCCAGAGTTGGTCCTACCTGGCCTAAGTAACTTCATTATAAACAATTAAAAAAAATACTTCACCATTCTATATCTTTATACATGTTATTGTAATGATTTTTTTTTATATATATAGGTCTATTTTTCCATTGTTAAAATTTTTCAACAATGGATATGAGGAGATAAAGAATAATATTTCTATTCTGTACATAGAAGTTCCAAGTTTTTTTTTTAATTATGACCATTCCTTAAAAAATCTGGATTTTTGGGGTCTAAGTGTATGATGATACCTTATCAACATTTAATTAATTTGGATTAAATGTTTCGACTATTGTCATAAGATACGTTGTCGTGTTAAAACATTAAAAATTAAAATGTAAAACAATGTAATTTTTGAAATATAAACATTTAATAAATTAAATTAATAATTTATATAATTTATTGATAAATGATTCATTTTACATTGATTTAATAAATTGATCAATAAATGTTTTGGCTACTGTCATAGTTAAATTAGAATATTTCATAAAATTTAAAATATATTTTTTTTGTATTAATGACAAAGATTAATGGACATGCACACTTTCCATCAAATTGATGTGCATTTTTGGTCAATTTTTCGTGAATAAGTTTTCACATGATATTTATTCAAAATGTTTGTAATTTGTCCATGGGCGTTCGCAGGATTTCTGCCGGGGGGGGGGGGGGGGGGGGGGCAAGGCAAGGAAAGCATTTTTCCCAGCGTTAAGAGAGGTGTGGGGTCTCGTTGTGGGATTTTGGACAGTTTAAAATCAAATTTAAAACGTTTTGAGGTGTATTTTGTTGAAATTCTAAATTTTTAATAATTTTACCCTTTGGGGTGGTGGAACCACCCCAAAGGGAAGGGCATTTTTTTACCCTTTCAAATGAGTTTTAGTTGTTTTGCTTACAAATTGAATATATATTATGTATAACACCAAAAAAAAAAATATTTTCCTGACATCGGTTCACCCTCTTTGGACATTCAGGGGAATGTCCATGTGCCCTTTTTGCCCTTCCCCCTCTCCCTGTGGACGTCAATAAATTTGCCCCTCTACTATAAAATGCTTCTTTCTCCCCTGGTGTACAAAAAGAACAATTATTCTATTTCTTTTCAATGATTCAAATATTTCCCGCATCGAACTATTAGTTACTTCGCTTGCCCCTGAAGGTTGCACAGCGCCACGAGTCTATCAATCAGCTGACTGCTGTCAAGTAGTGTTGTTTATAACCTAACCTTTTGGTCTCATGCTATTCATTAAATGTAACAATAATTATTAATTACGATGTATAATTACCTACCATATCATTACACGCATGTAAGTGTTTATGTCGATGTTTAAGTGAATTGTAGAGCAAAAGTCAGAGAGTTCAAAAGTCAAAAACTGTTGTTTGTTTACAAATAGTTCCATAGCTTAAAAATGGAGATTGATCCACTTATTTTACCAATTAAAAGAAAAGCAGTAATGGCAAATCGATACTGCAGTGTTCCACAGTGCTCAAACAAAGACTCCACCGCTGCAAAGGGACTGTCGTTTCATTTATTTCCTAAAAACACTGTACGGCAGAAACAATGGGTAACGGCTTTGAAGATTGGGAAGAAGGTCTCCAAATGCATGATGGTGTGTGGAGAACACTTCAAACCAGAGAACTTCTTTTACTCTCGTAAGACTTGTATTATATTGTTTAGATTCAGTCAGAGCGCTGAGTGTCTGAACAACTCACCAGATGGAGCCACAGTCACTTGCTCTGTTAGGTCGAGAAAGACGTCATTGTAAGGTGAGCGCGCAATGAAGTATTTCCGGGCCTAGCAGAATTACTGCCTAACAGCGTATTCTGTTGAGAGTTCAGACACTCGGCGCCCCGACTGTAAATCTGAATAACATTAATAAAACGTCAATCAATCAAATTACGCAGCAACTAGTTTTAAGTTTGCATTTTGAAGGTTAGATATACGTACAGATTTGTAATTCAAGTGTTCTATTTGATAGATCCACGAGCTTCGGCAGGACCTAAAAGAAAGAGACTGAAGTTGACAGCTGTACCGTCGGCCAAGCTACCTGTAGGATCGCATGACCGCGTCGCACGTGCTAGCGCAACGGCCAAGGTGAAGCGAGCTGGCCGGCTTCAAGAGAGGAGGTGAGATATTTGTAAATTACCACGTTAGGTAACATTGTGTTTGAATGTCAAGCTGCTCGGAAATGCTCCAATGGATTGAATGTTAGGCTGCAAACACACGGGGCGACTTTTAGTCGCTCAGTCCCGGCGACAAAAAGACGCTTGCAGTTAGGTAGCATTGAGTCTTATGGGAGCGAACACACGAGACGCGCAAAAGACGCGCGTCTAAAACTCCCCAGGGCGCAAAATCGCGCGACTGTTCGCCCCTTAGTATTCTCGTCGGTCTACAGGAAGTGTAGGGCTGGTGCAAGTTGGAGCAACTTAGAAGCTCAGAGCAGTTACGAGCAGTTCCATAGTCCATGTTGAACGGGCTATTCAGCGGATCAGGGTTTTCAACATTTTCAAACATCAGTTGCCGTGGAACCTTGTTTCATGTGTTGACAACATTATGATTGTTATTGTTGGCTTAGTAAACCTGTCTGCGCCTATATTGACACAGTAGGTACCTACAGGTTTTAGTTTTTTAGTTTGTTGCTTTTTAGTTTTAGTTTACTTCTAGTTTGTTCTCAACACACTCTTACATTTAATTGTCAGTTCTTCGTCGGTCTCGGAACTCCGTAGCACAATAAAATTATGATCGAGATTAAGAATAGTTATTATTTTGTTTCGGCGGTACCTTATTAAATGTTCAGTAATCAGTTTTTATCAAATTATCAGTAATCGCAACTGCATGGTCTAGTAAAATCTTATCTTTTTAATTACAAACCTTCAGTAAATGATAGGTAAGTCCTTTTTATTTTTAATAAAACAAAAATTACTCCCTAATTCTTGTTGCAAATAATTGTCGTAGGGGGCTGTTCATAAAGTATGTCACTCCTCAGCGGGGGGGGGGGGGGGGGGGGGGGGGGGGGGGGGGAAGGGACAAGCGTGATGTCACAGTTTGTTGTAATTCTATTTTGAGATAATTGATACTTATTTTTCAGGAAAAGGAAATATCACATTTAATATTATCAAATGAGATTTTAATTTTTCCTCTCTTTAAGATAATACTAGCTACCTACAAAGATTACCTATTAAGAAGGTAGAAGGTAGGTAGTAATGTAATGATATATATATATTAGGGTTGGGATTCGATTTGAATTGCTAAATCGATGTCAAACTGAAAATTTCGACATCAAATCGAAATAATTTCGACATCGAAATAATTTCGACATCGAAATAATTTTGACATCGTAATAATTGTCCACATCGAAATAATCGCGGCGAAATTTGGCAACACTGAATTTGCGTCTGCCCAAGGCCATGTTACTAGCGCGAGAGATGTCCCTCTCACACCCCCCTCGCGGCAACAAATTACGAGGAAATGATTGAAGTAAAGAAAATTTTTCATTTAAAATAAACTACAAGCATTTATTTATGTAAAAGGGAACAATTATTGAAAAAAAATTGTCGCAAATCCAGTTGGAAATTCATGGTTTTATTAGACTTGTTGCCGGAATATATCCCGTGAAGCATAGGTAACATTGTCTGCATTCAACATCCTTTAGCAATGTTGCCCGTAATGTTCACTTCAAACTCGAACACTTTCCACAATTCACTTCGTCTCCACGGCGGGATTATATTTTTTGCGTGGAAACATTCTTTCAAGAGAGAATAAAAACAACACAAGCTGAATGACACGAGACAACTGACCAACCCACCCTCAACTGCACACGCGGTATGCAGGAAGGGCGGAAGCAGGCCACTCAGCTGATCTAGAGAGAGGCACGCGGCACTGATGCCAGCTCTACAATACTGCGCGTAAATTCTCGGATTTTTTTGAAACGATGTCAAACGATTATTTGATTAAACAATTCAAATCGATGTCGAATCGAAACTCAATATTTCATTTGACATCGATGTCAAATCGAAAAATCGATGTCAAGTCCCAACCCTAATATATATATATGTGAAATATGGTTTTCGCTGATAACCTCAGATACCTAGGTAGATGTAAATAACCAACTGCAATGAGAAAAGACTTTCTGCTTATGAGGAAACCAAGTCGAGTGAAGTTAGTCAGTTGTCAAGCGTGGAACATATTCCACGGTCTTCTGACCTTATCTTCAATTCTCGGTAAGTTGCTAACGCAGCTTATATTGGAACACAACCGCTGCAATGTTAACTGCCTCGATAGCTCAGCTGGTAGAGCATCTGACTGGATATCGGAAGGTCGTGGGTTCGAGTCCCACTCGAGGAAAATCTTTTCTCATTGCAGTTGGTAATTATTTATATATAATATATATATATATATATATATATATTTTTACCTAATATTTTGCTGTGAATCAATAAAAAAGTTTTGTGTTTTCTCATTCTTTCAATTTATTTTTTCTTTGCAATAAATCAGTAGTACGTAACTAGTGAAAATATTTAAATGCATTTTGTGTTCTTTTTTTTTTGGGGGGGGGGGGTCTTCAGGTGTGACATACTTTTTAAGGGGGTTTGTAAAATGTGTGATAACTTGTGATAAAGGATAATGCAAGAAGCAAAAATTTAAAAGTGCTACCTAGTACTAATATAGGTACAATCAGACTGATCATGTGGACATCATATCGAAGTTACACCCACTTATGAAACAATTTGTCTTTTTCTCTTTCTCTAGGGGAATTTTTTAAAGTATTTCAACAATATTTTTGGTGAAGGTGTCACAAACGATAGCCACAGAAAAATTGTAAACATTTATCCGAGTGGGTACAAACTATATATTAGTGTACCACACTAATGAGGTATATTGGCATACCAAGAATCAATAACTGAGCAGAAATTTGATTTCATATGTCAAACGTTGTGAGACAAACCTATGATTTTTTTATTGAATCAAGAGGGCAGCACTCAACAGCTATTCCCTATTATGTCAGAATGCTATTAGTATAGTATGTGTGCAAAATTTCAGTTTGATCGGATTGACCTGTGCCGTCGGACCGAACAAACTGAAGAAGAAACGGAGAAAGTTTCAAAATGTGAGAAATGGAGACGCTCGCTATTCTTGCTCATAAATAATTTTTCTCTGCAGAAAGAGGAAACCCGAAGCTGCTGCACTCTCCTGTGAGTTTGGTCCAAAGAGAGATTTCAACTCAACAACTACGGACTTTAACATGCCGGTCAGTTTAGTCACAACCAATTACCTACTTGCAAAGAGAGATTTCTGAACTCAATTACAAGCAAATCTAAAAGTGCTGTTTGTTGTTTAACAACTTATTATCCTGGTTAGTGGTTTGTAACTTTGTTAACAATCTGACAATGTAGCTGCATTTGCATTTGAGTCCTTAAAGATGCTGCAAGTTTGAATGTGCAGCAAAATATCTAAATACGATGCGCCAAGTATTTTTTAATTTTCAAATAAAGTTTTGACTTGGCTCATTTTTTGATATCACTACGTTTCAGTGCAGAATTTTTAGATTTCATAATTTTTTTTTAGTTGAAGAGACTTGGCTGTTTTTTTTACACGGAGTGTTTTTTATGGGGATATCACTTATTTTTTTAGTTTATTTACACAACTTGTAAAACTTATTGGGGCAACAATGACTAATTCCTTTAAAAAAATACGCCATTTCCGAATTAGTTACTAAGAAAAATATTGTTTGGAGCTTAATATAAACTTAAAGTGATATGCCATGAAGAATTGCGAAAGCATCGTTCCAATAGGTCCAGCCGTTTTCGAGATATGGCATCACTTCCGGTTTTTAAAATGGCGGCTGAAAGCTCTTACACATTGTATTAACCCATAAAAAACACTCCGTGTAAAAATACCAGCCAAGTCTCTTTGAACTATAAAAAAAAATAGAAGAAATCTAAAAATTCAGCACTGAAAAGGAGTGATATCAAAAAAGGAGCCAAGTCAACAAATTTTCCAAATTTTAATCGTACCATTGAAATAAAAATATCAACCCCCGAGAAATACTTAAAAAAAGGACTTGGCGCATCGTTTTTTTAAAGACATTTTTCTATTCTTAAGCTTATGCCACTCACATACTACGTAGTTCAGAAATGCCTAGAAAAATTGGGACAAAACTTTCAAATTAAATATTGAACATTCTGTAAAATACACCGCGTAGAGAACAGCTATATTCACACTTTTAAGCTTACGGTGTGAACACTTCAATGATCTACCAATGGCTCCCGTGAATACGGACTACGGGTGGAATACGCAGAAAAAAATGCTATAAAATCGACCCTTGGTCAGTCTGCACCCTAGCCGATCGCAGCGCTAAGTTCGCTGGTGGCGATCCCGGAACTAATCTAGGCAATCATTTTATTTCTTGAGTGATAGTCAATGGCGCGAGCTGTCAAATGCCATCTTTTAGGTTATTTGCTGTTTGGTGAATAATAAGTAAGTGAAAATGCTTGTATTACATGTTAATTATTACAATCAATAAACTAAACACATTTTTACAATGATATCAACCCTTTTAATTTCATCTGATCGTTATCCAAGTTGTTTAAGTTCTAATTTATACATTTGATTTTGAATTAACCCGCTAAACTTCAGATTAGTTCGATTTTCTAACACCAACCATGGTGCTTAGAGAGCGCTGCGAACGGCTGGTAGCCGCAGCCAATCCACTCTATAGACCTGGCCATATTTAGCATTGGAGCCTGTTTCACGTCTCAAGCCCATCTAATCTCACCTTAAATTTAATAGTGTGAAGATAGAATGTTCTCTACGCGGTGTAAAATATTTTAAATTTAAATATAAGTACGCAAAGAAACATAGCATTGTCTTACAAGCAATAAATACAGAACAGTTGTGTTTGTGATTGGTAGGTACCTATAGTTTTGTGGGTACATCAACATACCTACTACAGCATTATACTTTGAACCTTCTCGCCGTGTAATTAATTGCTATTAATTAACATTTTATACCAAAAAAATTCATAAATTACATAACGTATTACTTTAGATAAAAATCTAGTCAGTACGTAATTATTTGAGCAGCATGGCTCAGTGCACTAGTCACTTATACAAATCTCATTGACGGCCTTCTTGTAATGAGCGCTTTCGCTATTTCCCTCAGTCACGATATTGAGAAGTCTTCTATTAATATGACCCTAGAAATAGTGGCAATAACGAATAGACTAGGCCGCTTCCGTTTATTCGTTATTCGTTTATCCGTTTATTTCCTCTGAATATTGACAAAATACCAAAACTGCCAGTAGGTAAGAGTACTAGTTATATTAAAACGTAGTATGATTCGTCGATAATGAATGTGATATACTCAGGAAAATATACTTGTAGAGTTCTTCCTATACTTTTAGGATAGAAAAGTGTCTTTAAAAAAAACGATGCGCCAAGTCCTTTTTTTAAGTATTTCTCGGGGGTTGATATTTTTATTTCAATGGTACGATTAAAATGTGGAAAATTCGTTGACTTGGCTCCTTTTTTGATATCACTCCTTTTCAGTGCTGAATTTTTAGATTTCTTCTATTTTTTTTATAGTTAAAGAGACTTGGCTGGTATTTTTACACGGAGTGTTTTTTATGGCGATATCACAATTTTTTTTAGTTTATTTAAACAATTTGTAACACATATTGAAACAACAATGACTAATTCCTTTAAAAAAATAAGCCAGTTCCAATTTGGTTACTAAGAAAAGTTGCGTTTGGTACCAAAATATGCTTAAAGTGATATTCCATGAAGAAAAGCGAAAGATTTGTTCCAATCGGTCCAGCCGTTTTCGAGATATGGCATCACTTCCGGTTATCAAAATGGCGGCTGAAAACACTCCACGTAGAATTTGTTTATATAAATGTTTTGTATCATTATAAACCTTGTGAATAAGTAGTTATTGTAGTAAGAGGTGATTAAAGTCTGATTTTTCATTTTTATGACGTCATTTCCGGTTTCAGTAATAGTACATTTCTGTTTAGACTATTGTATTTTCATATATATGACCGTCCGAATAGTTTGACGCTAGTTTCGTTCCGATCGGTTCAGCCGGTTTCGAGATATGACGTCATTTCCGGTTTCAAAAAGGCGACTTCCGGTTGGTTTTATAAAAAGGCACCTCAGACGCCAAAAGTGCACATGTGGTAAAAATTTCAGATCGATCGGTTCAGCCGTTTAGGCTGTGGCGGTGATATTTCCTGATATCTGAATCATCATCATCATCATCATCTAAAGAAGAAGAAGAAGAAGAAGATGAAAGTGATGTAATTTCACTGTTTTCACGGCCCTCTAGCTCGCAAATGGCATAACCTATTGTTCCCAAATTTGGTATATGTGGTGGGGTGGGCCATAGCTCGAAATTAAGATATTTCACAACAATGTGAGATTTTCCAATTTTATGATCCAGTAGGCCGAAAATGCCATGTTGTTGCTTACAGTAAAAGTGTTTGGTCTGCTCCTCGGTTTATTAGGCATTTACGGTATGTTGAGTGACTGTGAGTGTACAGTACAACTTGGCTGGGTGGAGCGACCGCTCCACTAGATATGTATATAAATACTAATATTTCATTATAAGCCTTCTGAATATGTAGTTGGTTTTTATATAAAGGGGAAGTGAATTTAGGCAGATTTCGCTAAACTATGACGTCATTTCTGGTTTCAGTAATTAGAAAACTTTAATTTCACTATTGTTATTTCGTAAAGAGGACCGTCTGAATCGATTGGCGCAAATTTCGTTCCGATCGGTTTGGCCGTTTTTGAGATACGACGTCACTTCCGGTTTCAAAATGGCAGCACAAAAAATTCATAAGGGCAAGGTATCATCAGGCAGACGAGCTGTATATGTGGTGAAAATTTTGGGTCAATCAACCCAGCCGTTTAGGCTGTGGCGGAGACCGCGGAATTTATTGGAAGATGAATAATAATAATAATAATCATTATCTGAAGAAAGCCGCACAATTTCACGGTTTTCACGGTCCTCCAGCTCGCAAACGGCATAACCTATTGTTCCCAAATTTGGTATATGTGGTGGGGTGGGCCATAGCTCGAAATTAAGATATTTCGCAACAATGTGAGATTTTCCAATTTTGAGATCCAGTAGGCCGAAAATGCCACTTTGATGCTTACAGTAAAAGTGGGTTGCTCCAGCCTTTATATAAGAGTGTGCGCGCCGTACGACTTGGCTGGCGTGGGGCGACCGCTCCTCTAGATCCAAGTTGCGTTGGAATAATTCCCATTCTCATTACCATTACAATTCTGTCAATATGTTTCGAACAGTAAAAAATGCCAATAAGTGTATACTTTTTGACCGATTGGGGTGACAATTTGTAAAAAAAGAGAAAATGTCAGTTATAATAGCTATGCAAAATTTGAAGTTGATCTGACCATTATGACTGACCAGTGCTCAAAAACAATCCAAGACTGAATTATAATAATATTAGTGAGTGTGCAAAATCACTGCTCGATCGGAAAAAAACGTTGTGGTCTGTAGCGTCGGGAAACACACACAAACAAAAAATAAACAGAGAAAGTGTCCAAAAGTGTTGAATGGAGACGCTTGCTCAAAAATATGTGAATTTAATTTATGATTAACATCAATGCCTGACAAAACCATAACCATGAACCCTTTTCACTTTGAATTTTATAATCTCAAGCTGTTTTCACACTACACCCGGGTCTGGAGCCAGGGTTTGACCGGGGTCAAAAAATTGAATGATTCAAAAACTACATGACACTACGATGTATTTACAGCTTTTGTCATTTGAACAAAACCACAAACTCTTGAACAAAATCTTACAATTCCGTAACATTTCTTTGTTTTTTCTTTTTCAAACTTTAAATGCCTCTGTCAAAATCAAAATGTAGCAATGATCGGCACAGTTTGTTGATGCTTTGGATAATAGAGGTAATAATTTAATAAGTACCTAGTTCATTTATTAATGAAATAATGCATACAAAACCATTATTTTGTGTTACAAGTAATTATGATAAGATTACAGAGCTCACGTGGATGAAAAGATAACCAGTTTCGCCTCTAGTCAAATTCGCCCCGGGTTGAAATACAGGGATGGACTGGGGTTTTTGTTTCCGCGGGCTGGACCCGGGGCGATCAGGTGTAAACACGCTTTATTCCTTGACTTGGGTCGGACTGAGGTTTCAACCCGGGGAAATAGAGTAGTGTGAAAGCAGCTTTAAAGTATTCTAAACAGGGACTGGAACGCAAATAAATATCGGTTCCGGTTCCATTTTTTAGAAAAAACCGGTTCCGATTCCATTTTTTAGAAAAAAACGGTTCCGATTCCAGTTCCGGATTCTGCAAATGAATGTTCTGGTTCCATTGCGGTTCCTTCAAATTCATACAATAATTATAATAATATTTAAAAAACCTTTAAAGTGCACAATGGATTGCATAACTAAGATAAGAAATGTCTAACATCAATTGACTCGGTGATAATTTATTCTAAAACTTTAATCATATTTGGAAGGCAATGATGTAAAAATTCAATTTAATCTTTGATTTAAAGAAACTTTACGGACAAACAATATAAAATATTATTAAGAGTTTCAGTTCCGGTTTCACCCTAAAAATTAATATGGGTTTCGATTCCGATTCCAATAAAAATACAGATTCTTTTCGGTTCTGGTACCGGTTCCGGTTCTACACCCTGATTCTGAATAAATATAGGCTAATCTGGGTAGATTGAGTTATTCCACCTATTTCATTTTTAAGAAAAAATATATTTTTTTTATTTAATTTTTGCTTGTGTTTTTGTTAATTATTTTTTTGGAGCTATCATCAGAGCTCTTTCAATTATCGATTTTAATAAATATTGACAAATTTATACTAGGAAAACGCTCTGTGTAACGCGTTGATAAGCGAGCCTTCGTATTGCATGCGAATCAATATGTGTGAAATTTGTTTCTCTACAGACCTTGTGAACCTCTTTAAAGATAATTTAACGAATTCGTCAAAGAATCTGTGATGAATTATCTGAAGTTTCTTTGAGAGCTACATTTTTACAAATATTTCAAAAGAATTAGAAAGTGTTGGTAAAATGTTAATAACTTTTTAAGGTAGAACCACCATAACCTCAATGTTTCCGATTTACTTGAAATTTTGGTGACTTATTGATAACCATGCAATACACAATCCATGAAAAAATGAAACACTTCTCGTGTCCAGTTTCTGAGATAAATTGATTTGTCTCCCCCATGTTATCTTATGGCGGAATAGGAAAATCGTGTAATTTTTAGGCTAAAATGAAGATCTATTTTTTTTGTCTCGATAGATTTGAGCAAAAAACTTTTTTTATAGTAGACATATGGACATACTATCAGGAAAAAAATTGAAAACAATACCAACGTGTGCTATTTTAAAAGTTATATACCAAATTCAAAATGATTTTCCTATACCTCCCATGTTAAAGTTTTGTTCATCCTCTGATAACATAAAATTGAAAACTCATTGTTGGACTGGAGTTGCAAACTACAGAACATTAAATGAGTCTGTTGTACTTAAATATAGTTGAAATGTAGGAAAACGTTTTTTGAACTTGTAATTTCAAGAATATTTTTTTTTTGTATATGTCGATCGATTGCTCCCCCTTAAGTTCATTACAGATTTGTTTGAAATTGTCAAAAATCACTTGTAGAATGTTGGTCCCAATGACCATGCTAAATGTGATGATGATCGGTCGAATGATTCCAGTTTCACTTTTCACACATTGTTTATACCAACGTTTATACTTCCTACGACAGCGTGATTTGATCTTTTAAGACATCTCGAACATATATTATTCTCAGTTGTTTAGATAGCTTAGCGAGCGTCATCACTTACGAACTCAATTACACTTTCTCTGTGTGCGCTTTGTTTGTCAGTTTGATTGTTTGTTTCTTTGCCCAGGTCAATCCGTTCAACCAATCAATCTGAAATTTTTTACACACTTAAGTTACAAGAGCGGTCTCGTAGTTTTTGAACATGATCCTGTGATTGTTTGAAATTAAAACTGGAACTATTTGACTTGTCAACTTCATATTTTGCTTGATCATCGGACAAATAAACATTGTAGGTATTTGTCACACATTTCGCACGAATCCGTCGTTTAATTCGAAAGTTATTGTAACTTAACGGACATTTTCACTGTGTTGGAAATATTTGGACAATTTTCTTGAATGCAATTTCCTATATTTTATTACTACTTGTTTGACACATTTTGTTTCGGCTCCTTCCAAGGTCTGTTGAGCAGAAACATGCAAACGCATCAATTCGCATGAAATACGAATGCTCGCTCATCAACAATGCGTTACGCCACTTTCACACAAGCGCGGAAAGCGTTTTGCGTTTTTCTCTAATGCAATCACAAGTCCAGAAAACTCTTGAGGCAGACTTGTGATTGGTCAATAGAAAAACGCAAAATGCTTTTTGCGTTTATGTGGATTGCTGCATTGTACTGAGATTTTTCCTAGTATGAATTGTAGATAATGTATTGTTGAATTTACTTTCAGAACCCTGCAGACTCGGAGGCTATCGAGGGAACCGTGCACGTGAAGATCGAAGAACACCCAATCGACGTGAAACCTGAACTTGACCTAATGCCTACTTTCGACCGTCATTACGTCTTTCTACCAGAAGGTCCAACCATGGACGTAGATCTTTACTCTGCAGCCACCTCCGTAGTACACATGGAACAAGAATCAGATCCTTTCACAGCTCTGCCTTCCGTAGATACTGAGGTGAGTGTTCATCAAGAATCCTCGGTAAAGTGTAAAGTTTATTTATTTTTCAAATGTTGACAAGTTTCGGTTGTATTATTGTACTTGGTTGCTTCTGGTTGCTGCCGCTCCACCATGTCACTCCACCTCTCTTTGTCCTCCCACAATCTTCCCGCAGTCACTATTCCCCACTCCTCACCTCTTTCCTCTACATCCCACTTCACCTGGTCCTCCCACTTCGCTCTCGGTCTGCCCCTTCTGCTTTCCCGCTCTCTCGCTCTTTCAAATTCTCTCTTCGGTATCCTCTTGGAATCCATTCTTCTAGGATGAACATACCAGCGCAGTCTATCACTTCTTATCTTATAGTTGAGGCTCTCAACACCTGGCTTTTTCCTTATATCAGTACTTCTTTGCTTTTCCATCTTCGATACTCCAGCGATGCTTCTGAGGAATTTCATCTCGGCTGATTGACATTTCCTGCTTCTTTGTTGGACAATGTCCATGTTACTACACCATAAGTTAGTATTGGTTTGAAGTAGGTCTTGTAGAGTAGCATCTTGCATTTGGTTGGCATGTCCTCGTTCCACAGATTATAATCCAACAAAAATAAATGAAATTAAATGAAATGAAATCTTGTTGTAAAAATAAATTACCTATTATCTCTTTTTCATTTGAAACTTGAGAATAGCCATCCATACACTCTGATACATAAATCAATTCAGATCCAATTGCAGAGGATTCATATAATTCATGTCGATTCTACTGTACTGACAGTTGTTTCAAGAACATCGATGTTCTTTTTATTTTATTATCCCTATACATTTTATGCCCAATAATCAAAAATACGCTAGATCAATAATCTAGGTACGCTCTTGACTGATTATTGGACATAAAATGTATAGGGATAATAAAATAAAATAGTTTTAATAGATATGAAAAATTTGAACGTGATCTGATCGTTTTAGTTTTTCAACCAATTAGGAGAAATGTATTTTATATAAACCGTCGATGTGTGACCGTCGATAATAACTTCTCCTGGAGACCTCACATAGATGTTTTATGTAATAATTTAAGGTGTTTTCAGTGATTGAGATTTTAAACCCCAAAAGTGGTTTAAAATTGGACTTTCACAATTATTTGTTGATGAACCTGAAGACTCACGGCAATTTAAAATAGCTAGAAGTCAGACTGGGCATTATTTGGCTATTTTATTATATTTAATTGAGTTCAATCAATTTGCCCTAATTAGTGTTTAGGTATATTGAGTGAGTACACTTTCATTCGCTGCACCGATGCGAGAAAACAGCTGACTGTAAAAAATCGGTATTTTTTGTGCACATCCGAAATAACTGCAATTGGTGACTAAGCTATTTTAAAATTAATTTAATGTAACTATTATTTAATTAGGAAGTAAATAAATACTGAAATTTTAATTGTCACTATGTGTCTGCACACTTGGAATGCAGTGAAAGACTCGCCCCTTCACAAGTTTAGGGCAACATTTATATTACCTTAATAAACCAAACAATACCTTTTTGATCATTTAAACAATATGTTTACGGAATTTTGAGGTTTACTTAAAAAACACGATTTTTATATTTTTGACTGCACCAAACCTTTTCTTTTAAAAAACAGATTGAAATCATCTTTTGATTTGCGAAATTCCGTTCATAATTGAGAAAAAAAATCAAACTTCAAAAATCTGATTAGAGTAGATCATGAGAAATTTATTTCATCCAATTATGAGCCGAATTTTACAAATAACTAGGAAAACGCTCCGTGTAACGCGTTGATGAGCGAGCACCGGACACGTGCGCAAACATAGAACCGAAGATGCGTTAACACATAGAAAACATTATTAATCGTTTTAACCTACGTTTTATTAAACCTAGATTAAACGTTACAGTACCTAGTTTAGAAACGGAATTAATCCAGCGTTCCACAATTACAATATAGTGCAGGTTCAAGTGTAGAAAAAATGCTTTCCGCTCGATTGGAGTGCCGAAATTGATTTTTTCATAATTATTGATTGTTTACATCATTCCTAATATTACCTGACGTGCCTTCAATTTTTTGGGTGGCCATCTTGGAAAATATGGGGGAAAACGTTCATTTTACAAATTATTTAATTGTTGGTAGAGGAAAGGTTGAAATTATGAAATAATTCACTAAAACTAACTCAAATATGTGGACTTGAAAAAAAAAGACGCCGTGTACGAATTTTATTTTTTCATTGTTCGAATTGACCAATCACGTTTCTGTGTTTTTTTGCCCTCAATTTATTATGAAACGCGTGGACTTAGACTAAAATATGTAGAATTAAAATGTGTAGACAATTTTATTTTGAACAATATGCGTTTAAAAAAAAATGTGTTTTTTTTATTTTTTTATTTTTTTAATTTTTAATTTTTTTTTTGCTTACGGCGTATTTCTTTTTTTCTTTTTTTTAAGTCACTTTATTTCAGTTTGTTTTAGTGAATTATTTCATAACTTTTCAATCTTTCCTCTACCAACAATTAAATAATTTGTAAAATTTACGTTTTTCGCTCGTTTTCCGCCATATTTTCCAAGATGGCCACCAAAAAATTTAAGGCACGTCAGGTAATATTAAGAATGATGTAAACAATCGATAATTATGAAAAAATCAATTTCGGCACTCCAATCGAGCGGAATTACATTTGCTCCCCTACTAATAACTAATAAGACTATGTAATGTTCTGAACTGAATAAATCAAACCTTTCAAAAAATTAGCAACCTTCAAGGAAGTGTCAGGCTAGACAGAAGCTCAGAAACGGAATGAATCCAACGTTTCCACAAGTAGTACCTAAGAGACAATTATGAAATATCAATGTTCTGACAAAAACTCTCGATATATAATGTTCACCTGCAATAAAAGCGGGGAAACTGTACTAAAACCTTCGCAAGAAATCCAATTTGCCAAACTTTTCAACGAAAATAAGCAAAATGCTGGAGAGATTTGAAATTACGTGTGATCACAAGACAGGAAGCACGGCCATCAGAACTACGAATTACCAAAAGTCAATCAAGGTCCTTAGTTTTGTGAAAAATCGAAATGATTTGTTTGGAAATAAGTTTCACATTGAATTATCAAAATATAATCAACTCATTCAACATAAAAGTATCTGATTTTAACTGAAAATTGAAAGTAAATCAGATTCAGTTGCATTGGAAAAACATTCTTTTTCAATACTTCATTTCTGACAGCTTTTAAAAATGTCAATAAGTTCACACATTCTTAATTGATTGGGATGAAAATTTGTAAAATAAAAGACAATGTTGGTCCTAATGACCATGCAAAATATGAGTTCGATCACATTTATGGAAGACCATTTTCATTTTTCAACCTATCAGGAGATGTTTATTTAAATTTTAACCAAAAAATGGATTTCAAAAAAATTAGGGTTTGCAAACAGAAAAGGTATTCTCAACTTGTGTGCAAAATTTCAGATCGATTGGTGAAACGGTGCGACTTCTATTGCTCCGGGTAGCAGGTCCGTGTCAAAAGAATAAAAAAGAGACGCTCTCTTAAAAAATTGTTCGACATATCCCTGTTAATGAATTCAATTCTAGTATAATAGTGTGATCGGTATATTGTAATTGTATTGTTGCAGAGAGCGGATCCAGCTATGATGAACCAAATCTGGGATTCCAGCAACACTGTGGTTAAGACAGAATTAGAGGAAACCGTGGATTATGAAAGCAACATAATGACATCAACATCCATCCAGCCAATTGAAGAATACCTAATGGAGCAGAACAGTCATTCCAGCGCCATTGCTGTGAAGTCTGAGCCAGAGGACACGGAAGATGCTGTAAACATCAGCGGAGAGCAGAACATTCCCACGTACACGTCCATCTTAAAACAATACTTAATGGAGCAGAAACCGAAGATCAGCGCAGACACAAACATATGTCATATTGAAGGAGACGCTGCATTTTCTCGCAAAGATAACGATCCTGAAGCAGGACCAAGTCAAAACATAGATCCACTTAACCAGAGCCTCCTTCACCCCAGAGACTTTCCCTTTCCTTGCAATGAATGCACTTACAAGGGTACTTCCAGACGCTGCCTTGTCCTGCACAATAAACTCCATTCTTCAGAGAAGAAGCATCAATGCAGCCAATGTGACTACATAACACTTTATAAGAGTGAACTTGTGCGTCACCTGCGCAGGCATTCTGGACAGCGGCCATTCGCATGCGACATTTGCACGTATAAGTGTGCAAGTAGTAGTAATCTGGCCAAACACAAGCTACGTCATACAAATGAGAAGAAGTTCCATTGCAGCCATTGTGACTTCAGAGCTCATGTGAAGTACGATCTTGTTCGTCACCTGGGCACTCATACTGGAGAGCGGCCACAGGCATGCGATATATGCACGTACATTTGTTCAGATAGTGGTAATCTGGCCCAACACAAGCTATGTCATTCAAATGAGAAGATGTTCAAATGCAGTCAATGTGACTTCAGAGCTCACCGGAAGAACGACGTTGTAGCTCACATGCGAATTCATTCTGGAGAGCGACCATATGCATGTGATCTCTGCGAGGGCAAGTGTAAGAGTAGCAGCGCACTTGTCAGTCACAAGAAGATTCACTTTAGAAGTGTGAAGAACTTTAAATGTGACAAATGTAATTATGAGTGTGTGCGTAGCGGTGACCTAACCGCACATATAAAGACGCACTCTGGTGTGAAGAGCTACAAATGCGACAAGTGTAATTATGCGTGTGTTCGTAGGTGGGACCTAACCCGACACAAGAAGTTTCACTTTGAACTCAAGCCTTATCAGTGTGATAAATGTACTTATTCATGTGTACAGAGCAGGGACCTTACAAAACACAAGATAAGACAACATAAGTAACTTACAAGTTTGTTGACCCTTTGAACATTAGATCTAATTTTATTAGATGAACGCATAAGCTACATAATCTAATATGTATTTATGTATGTGTGAAAAACGTTGCAATTAATTTATTTTTCATTGAAAGGACGTGATGTACAAATGTATAATTACTGTATATACCGGGTAGCTAAAAAAAACGCACAATGGGCGAGACATCGCAGTGACAAAACTACTTCATACAACAGGCTGAAAATTTTAGATAATATAAACAACAAGCTAAGGTTTAATGTGTGTAAGTTTCTGAAACGTTACTTTTGTAGAAAAAAAGTACAGCTGTTTGAATTTGGTTGTCGAAAAATTGATTATATGGAGCTCAAATAGCCCGCGTACAGAAAACGGACGCTGTTTCTTCAAAACTGCTTACGATATCAAATCTAAAAATTTTAAATTTTATACAAAATATATTGATATCATTATGTAAAAATTTCACTGTATTGGGATCAAAGGAACGAAATTTATATTGTCTTTAAGTGGAGCTTAAAAGCAGAATATCATGTCTAAGTTTTACACACGATAATTTCAAAAGGTGACATTATCTCACTTGAAGTCTGCTTTTAAGCTCACATTTAAGGTACCATAACTTTCGTTCCATGTATTCATTGCCAATGATGGCAATGTATTGTGCATAAAATTTTATATTTTGAGCTTGTTATCATGCGTAGTTTTGAAGAAACAGCGTCCCAACCAGTGCACGTTTTCTGGACGAGCCCTATTTGAGCTCCGTTTAATCGATTTTTCGACAACCAAGTTCGAGCTGCTGTAACTTATTTACCACATAAGTAATGATTTTGAAACTTGTACACATTTAACCTTAGTATGTTTTCTTCATATTATGTGACATTTTCAACAAGATGTACCTATGTATTAGTTTCGTCACAGCGATGTCTCGCCGATTGTGCGTTTTTTTGCGCCATACTGGTATTAGAAAGTGCGTATAATTTATTGAGTTCTAAATTCCGAGAGAGCATATTTATTTTCATTGAATATTCCTGATCATTCGTTATTTACATTTAATAATATGTTAAATGAGTTAATGCCAGTACTATCATTTCCTTGATTATTCATAATTTTGTGCTCATGATGATAATTTGTGCATTCTTTATAATAGAAACTGAATGTATACATGACCTTAGTTTATTTTAAATGACTAATATCTGGCTCGCTTCAAATTTGGAATGAAATTTAGCGTTTTTGTCATAATTCACAAGATTCAACTTGATCACTTCTGGTTTAATTACTGCCTTATTTCATAGCTTGCACGTGACGTCATCTCATTGTTGCCACCATCTTGATGGCACGATTCAGAATACCTGTGATTATGTGCTCTTTGGCCATATTGCATAATATAGTTTGTAGGTTCAGTAGAAATATTTGATACGAAGAAGAATTACTCACATTATATAAATCCATCGATTTATCTCCATTTATAAGTTAAATATGACATGTCAACGTGCCAACATAATGTCCGTCAACGGTGACAACTTAAATTATTTGCATTGCTGGATTTAAAACAAAAGAAGATCGAGCAAGCTATGAATTCAATGATGGATCCATACAGAATGTTGTATCTCAGAACCCACTTTGCCGATTGGAACAAAATGTACATTTACTGTCAGAAATTCAGTTATAGAACTATTGTTATTGTCTGGTTCTTTGCACTACCATCATATTTAAATTATTATATATTTTAAAATTCATGCATCAAGTTTATGCCAATAATTCAAAATATCGTCTATCCCCCTCCGCCCAAGATATTGAAAGAAATTTCGTGCACAAAGGCATAATATTATAAGATGATTTTAAAGAGCATTTTTTGAAAGTTTTGGGTTCCTATCACCAACTCCTCCATTTGTTTTCTAATATTGATAATCAAAACTTGACCCTACTGCCCCCCCCCCCCCCTCCCCCCAAATATGAAAACATTTGATTTGCACCGTAGCCTATGTTGATAAGCTTGTTTTGCTGAGTATATTGTGAAATTTTTACAAGATTATCATCAAACCCCTATTGTTTATGGCTACAATAAAAAATATCTTCTACCCCCATCCCAAAAATATTGAAAAAAAATCATGGTCAAATGACAATTGTTATAAGATGAGTATATAGAGTATTTTGTGAATGTATACGTTTATACCATTAACTCCGCCATTGTTAATATGATATTGAAATTAAAATTTTACCCCCTGCTCCTCCCCCCCCCCCCCCGCCCCGCCCCACCAAATATGAAAAAATTTGATGCACCGTGGCCTATGTTGATTCGCTACTGTTGAGGAGTCTATGGTGACATTCTTACAGATTTAATATCAAACCCCGTAATTCGTATGCCAACAATTAAACTTCTAAAATACTGTAGGTACAATAATAGTTCGGCGTGTCTATTCACACGGCGGCCGTGCCCGCAAGGGGTTCAAATTCTATTTACACCAGAAGTTCGCCGTGTGCCCAAGAAGGCGTATGCTATTTACACCAGAGTTCGCCGTGCGCGCAAGAAGGCGTATGCTATTTACACCAGAGTAAAACCGTGTGTGGAAACGGCCTTGTATTATGAACACGACACGGTAGTAGACCGTGCAAGTGAGCTGCGAACACATTAGATACCTAGTTCAAATTCTAGAGTGACACCATATAGCAACTTAAGTAGACATCTAACGCAACAATTCCTCAGTGGCAACAATAGCCGGTTGGTTAGCCCATTGGCTTAGGGCGCAGACGATCGGGGTTCGATTCCCCGTCAGGGATTATCTTTTTTACTTCTGTAATTAACTTTATTTACAATCTACTGGTCATTTGACATGTATTTTATTGTTTAATATAAGATTAAATGCGTCATACAATTATAATACTAGTTTTCACTTCGTAAAACATTGCCTTCTAGCGTTCAAGGTCTAGTCACGGCGGCTGTTTGCGCAAGGGGTTCAAATTCTATTGCCACCAAGGTACACCAGAGTTCACTCCAAGATGGCCGTCCTCTGAACAGCTGTTTTCCGGAGCCTATTTAGACTTTTTATACTAATGCAGAAGGATCGTGACGTTTTGAAAAGTGTAGGAACTGAACAATAATCAATACAATTAGTCCAGGGTCATCCGTCACGACCCCAAACTTCGATCTAAACGCATCTGTGCAGCTAAATGACTTCACTTACGCGCACGGTTTTACTTCTGGTGTAAATAGAATATATATAGTATATATATGCTATATAATAGCATACGCCTTCTTGCGCACACGGCGACCGTGCTCTGGTGTACTCTGGTGCCAATAGAATACGCCTTCATGCGCACACGGCTACTCTGGTGTAAATAGAATATGAACCCCTTGCGGGCACGGCTGCCGTGCCAATAGAGCCAGCCATAATAGTTTAGAATTAGTTATCCTTTAAAAAATTTTATCCAATAATAATGTGACCATAGTCATGTGACTTGTAAATTCAAAACGTTAAAATATTTTTATATATTTTTTTTTTTTTTTTTGTTATGGCGTTACAGGACTGGTAGTCCTATTGCCGCCTCAACAACTCTGCTCCTTTGACGATGCGCCATTATATAGGAGGTGAAGTTGGTTGAGGATTCGTAACTTAGGGATGTTAAGCGAGTGAGTAGTTAGCTCCCTGCGCTCTGCTGGTTTTATCGTACCATCCCAATGACGGTGTAACGCCCGTCGAGAGACTGATAACAGGTGGAGGGGTGTCGTTACACTAACCCCCTACCACCCCAGTCTCTCTGGCCCAACGGCAGCAACTGGCAGGACAGAGTAGAATGGTCACCCATCCAATCGCTGACACCGCTCAATGTTGCTTAACCTCGGTGATCTGACGAGAACCGAGGTATCCATTACACCAGCCGTTGGGTTTTATATTATACCAATGCTAAATATATTTGATATTTTGAAGTAAGTCAAAATTAGCTGATGCCATTACATATTTATTATAAAAATAAAAATAAAATATGAATTTTTTTTGAAGCAATGAACATTTAAAATTTGTAAGAATTTGTTTTGCTTACATAAACACAAAACACAAAAAATTTATACATTTTTGATACCTACTAGGAAAACGCTCAGTGTAACGCGTTGATGAGCGAGCACGGGTACGTGCAAATTCTCCAACCGGAAATCCGTACACAACGCACAGAAAACATATACAACCATATTGAATTGATTATGATCAGTGCTCGAAGTAGGAATTAAATAGTGGCGGTATGGTAACATAAGAATACTACCTGCTGGGGGGGTGGGAGGGGGGGGTACGATATTAGATGAGGGTCCAGATTCCAGAATTACACTGACAACCATTGTCATGTCATTAGTTAGATTAGTCTTTTACCTTGATGAAACAACTAAATTAAATAATGAATTTTACTTTATCTTGTAGTGGATGTTCATAGTTCATAGTTATGCTTGAAATATGCAGTCAAAAGATAACTATGAAATACGAGTAAATTAGAATCTAAAATTACGTAAATTTCCAAGAATATCTGGTTTTAAGCATTCCGTTTTTTCTGAGAAGTAACGATATTAAATCAAATGTGTAAAGAAGTACCGGTATACCATACCGGCCCATACCGGCCCACTTCGAGCACTGATTATGATATCAACTTAAAAGTAGGTATATGCTTTTCATCGAAACTTTAAAATAGCATATAAGCACCTGGTTCATAAAGCAAATCAGAATCAATTCAATTGGCACTGGAAAACATTCATTTCGATACTTCATTACTGACAGATATTAAAAATGTTAATAAGTTCATACGTTCTTAACTGATTGGGATGAAATTTTGTAAAATAAGAGACAATATTGGTCTTAATGATCATGCAAAATATGAGTTTGATCAGAATTATCGAAGACCGTTTTCATTTTTCAGCCTATCAGGAGATATTTATTTAAATTTTAACCAATGAATGGATTTCAAAAAAATTATGGTGTGCAAACAGAGAAGGTTGGTTTTACATGTGTGCAAAATTTCAGCTCGATCAAAGAAAAACAATGACCTGTATAGCCAAAATATGATTTTGATCAGATTTATCGAAGACCAGTTTCATTTTTTAACCTACCATCAGGAGATGTTTATTTAAATTATAGCCAATTAATAAATTTTAAAAAAATTTGGGGTCTGCAAACAGAAAAGTTTGTCTCTACATGTGTGCAAAATTTCAGCTCGATCGAGGAAAAACAATGACCTGTATAGCCAAAATATGAGTTTGATCAGTTTTGTCGAAGACTATTTTCACTTTTCAACCTATCAGGAGATGTTTATTTAAATTTTAACCAAACTGTAGATTTCAAAAAAATTAGGGTCTGCAACGCCCAGAGAATGTCCAAACACGTGTTCAAAATTTCAGCTCGATCGAAGAAAAACTCTGAGCTGTATATCGTCAGTAACAGAAAAAAAAAAAAAAAAAAAAAAAAAAAACAGAGGTCCGTGCCAAATGAGCCAAAAGGAGACGCTCGCTCAACTATGCTAATGTTACACGATTATTCAAAATGTATGAAATATGTCCTCTGCTGTAATGCTTCTTTCTTCCTTGATGCACCAAAATATATCTCTGTATTTCATTCATTGATTCGATTCGAATATTTCCCGCATCGAACTGTTAGTTACTTCGCTTGCCACTGAAGGTTGCACAGCGCCACGAGTGTATCAATCAGCTGACTGCTGTCAAGTGTCAAGTATTGATTTTTATATCCTACCTTTTTAATCTAAAAATTACTTTTAAAAAGTCTACGTACAATTACAATGAAATTGCCATATCATTACATGCATTAAAGTGTTTATGTCAATGTAAGTAAAGTGTAAACTAAATTACATAGGTAGGTAACTCGAAAGGAAGGCGTCCCCTCACTCTTTTTTCCCAGTGTCTCTAGACCACTTTCGTGAGGGTAAAAACTTGTTTAAAATTGTGTACAAATCTCATAGCAAGATATAAAAGTTATTCCTGAAATTCAAACATTTTCCGGTGCTTATCGCCCTGGACTTGATTATATTTTAGAGCCCTCCCCTACAAATGTGAACCTCCGATTGTTTCCTAAGCGATCATTGCAATCTCTGAGCATCCACCCACTTTTATTGTAGTATTTAACCACAGAATTTATAATCAATCACTCTTGACAGCCGCTAAGGAACGAGGAACACTATACATATTAAATGTATTTGATGTACCTATTATCGATAACATGCAACCAAGATTTTTTTTTTCCGTGATTAACATGTCTCGGGTTGGCATAATAACTACCTCCGCCATTAGTTCTACTGCTTGCTCAACATTGTTGTCGGTAAAGAAATCACACTCGTGATGTTACGTAAGTTTGTGTTTTGCGAACGTTCACCGTTGTCTTAGGAGGACAGTCGACGCCTAAAATGTATCTTTAGATTCCTTGTCGGTCAATTAGTTGAATAACAGAAAATATTTCAACAATATTTTTGCAAAAGTGTTAAGAATTACATGTAGAATAGTCATAGAAATATTGTCAACTTTTTATCCAAGTTTTACTACTCTACAGACAGATATATATTAGTGTGACATTTCTAACACGGAATGGCCACTGTAGATTTGGTAAAATAGTTGACCCTAACTATGCGTTGGCCTCAAAGACTGTGCAAACTTTTGATTTGATGGGTCTTACAAAGTGAGATATTTCAATTGTTTAATTAATCAGATGATAACTTATAAACTATGTACACTCAAACCAATTAAAATGGTACCTACTTTGCCCAAAACAAATTGGCTGCTGGTCAGGTTCCTTGACAAATCAGTCCTTGTTATTATCAATGAAATCAGAGCTCACCTACTAGAGTTAGACAAGCATTAGCACATAGTAGGTACTTCATGGTATGATGCCATCAAACCTTTATCAGAAAATTAATTTCTTTCGAAGTACCTAGTACCTTCAGTTTAATATTTGTTCGAGTGTACCTACACTATTAGGTAAGACAGAATGACTTTGCAAGAGTAATGTGTGCAAAATTTCAGCTGAATCGGAAAATCAATGTGACCTGTCGTGCTGAACGAAAAAAAAGCAGAGAAACTTCACAAATGTGCGAAATGGAGTCAATCGCTATTCTATCTCAATAAATAATTTCTCTTTGCAGGAAGAGGAAACCCAAAGTTGCTGCACTCTCCTGTGAGTTTGGTCCGAAGAGAGATTTCAACTCAACAACTACGGACTATAACATGCAGGTCAGTTTAGTTCAAACAATTACTTGCAAAGAGAGATTTCTGGACTCCGTAAGTTGGGATTGTTGAATTGACTTTATAGTTTCAACTATCAGAACACTCTGGTGGGAGAAATATCGGTGTGCATTGCCTACTGGGTACTTTGTTCAACCACACTGCTGCACTACGCTTAGTCTGTGGCAATCGGTCTCATAGGCAATTCAAGTCTGTACGCCCAGGGCTCGACATTTAAAATTTTAGTTTCTCACCCTACGTGCGAGTGACCAAAAGAAATCTCTCGCCGTCCTAATTTTCATTTGTATTTAGTGTTGGGACTTGAAAATTTTCACAATGCAAATTTTCATCAAAATTTTCATCAAAATACTAGGGGTGTGCGAAGGTGGATTTTTGATGTCGAAGTCGAAGATTTGACCTCCTAAAATTCCGAAGTCGAAGTCGAAGTCGAAGATTTTGATTTCACTCAAAAAAATCAGAATTTGGAACAAAACAATAAACTTGAACTGAATTACTACCTTCCTCCACTACCCTGCTGAAAATTCTTGCCAAGATCTTGCAAGATCTTGCAAGATCTTGCTAAGATCTTGTATTAACCAAGATCTTGCCAAGATCTTGCTAAGATCTTATCAAGATCTTGGATTTACCAAGATCTTGACAAGATCTTGGTAAGGTCTTTGCAAGATCTTGTATTAAACAAGATCTTGCTAAGATCTTACCAAGATCTTGGTAATATCTTGATAAGATCTTATCAAGATCTTGACAAGACCTAATCAAGATCTTGCTAATATCTTACCAAGATCTTGCCAAGATCTTACCAAGATCTTGGTAATATCTTGATAAGATCTTATCAAGATCTTGACAAGACCTAATCAAGATCTTGCCAAAATCTTACCAAGATCTTAGTAAGATCTTGGTAAGATCTTGGTAATATCTTAATAAGATTTTATCAAGATCTTGACAAGACCTAATCAAGATCTTGCCAAGATCTTGCCAAGATCTTACCAAGATTTTTTCAAGATCTTGCTAAGGCCCTTAGGAAAATTTCCTATAGTATATTTTGAAGTAGGTATTCCAAAGTATTATGTAATAACGTGTAGTAAACTATTGTATGTGCTATAGTACTTGAAGTACATGCAAAAACTTACTCCATAATACCATAGATTACTGAAGTAAATTCTACAGTATCGGTGGTAAACTAAAGTATAAACTACAGTATTTTTACTACCGCTGAAATAGACTGTTTTTTACTCTGGAGTAAATATACTTGACCTACTGTAGTAATTGTTGATAAATAAATAATAAGAATAATTCTAAGTATGTACTATAGTGTTTTTACTACTTGCGATATATACTGCAGTTTTCTATAGTAAAGTTATAGGGAACGTACTTCACTGTAGTAATTCGAAGTATGTAGCTAGAGTACTTTGACTACAGACAGAATAAGTTTGCTATAGTAAGTTCTATAGGTAGTATATATACTTCATTGAAAATCTATAGTATCTCATCTGTAGTAAAGAAAAGTGTAATCTACAGTGTTTACTATAGCCGATTTATATTGTAGTTTAGTAAATTCTGAAGTATCTTCATTGACTTTTTACTACAGTATTTGTAGTAGTAAGGTATATAAACTACAGAATTTTTACTTCATTGACTTAGAAAATTTGCACCACATCACCTAGTAAAATAAACTATAGTAATTATACTACAGAGCGTGAGCTGATATATTTTATGGGGAAATATCACAGATCAATTTACTTTATAAATAAATCTTAATATTTATCGTTTCTCCTATTTTATCATGTTAATAACAATATAATGATCCACTAAATAATATAAATATGTTCACTTAAATATGAAAACTCAATATGATCACTATTAGCGCAGATAAGTCTTGTCTGCACCGGTGGCCTACTCGGTAAGACGCTCGACTACGGACCACGAGATCGCAGGTTCAAAACACGGCGGTTCCACGGGATTTTATAATTGAAATGTGTAATCAAACCTTGTCCAATACTTCAGAAGAGGTTTCCCGAATGCAAATGAGTATTCATAAATATAGAAAATTTTATTTTTTTATGAAATTTTAACGTTTTTTTGGCAGCAAAATGTACAAGATCTTGCTAAGATCTTGCTAAGATCTTGCAAGATCTTGCTAAGTTCTTGCAAGATCTTGCTAAGATCTTGGCAAGATCTTGCAAGATCTTGTTTACAATATCTTGCTAAGATCTTGGCAAGATCTTTGCAAGATCTTGCTAAGATTTTTCAGCAGGGTAGTAGGCCTACTTCATCTTCGTTTTCTTCGGATAAATCCATTATATTTCTAAAATCTCCGAAAATAAACACGGCACATAACCTTTTCAAGTAAGCACAGCGTGACAGCAAGCGTCAATGTTAAAACCAAGATGGCCGACCGCAAAAACTTCTCAACTTCGGAAGTACCAACTACACGAAAATATATTTACCTCGAAAGACGCGCCAAGTTTGAAGACGCAAATCGAAGCTTCGAACATTTTCGAAGCTTCGTTTTTTGGAAAAAAGGGTTTCGAAGTCGAAGTCGAAGCTTCAACTTCGACTTCGACTTCGAAGCTTCAATTATTTCGAAGCTTCGCACACCCCTACAAAATACTCATTTACAGAGGACCTTTTTGCATATTTTCAATTGTTTTATTTTGTAAAGTACTATGGAGGTGTGTTACATTATTATGCGTGATAGAAATACGTTTAAAAATGTCGGTGCACCTACCAGAAAAAAATAAAATAAAATAAATTATCTTCCTCAGGATTTAAAACATTGAAAATTTTCATGGAAAATTTCATGAAAAATCCCAACACTAGGTGTATTATATTAGAATTACAATTTTGTGCCAGCTAATTTCCAGCTCCATAACCAACTATTATATATTGTAGGTACTGAAAACAAACATCAAACCAACACACATCCAAAGTGACAATATGTAGCCTGTAGGCAGACGCAAAACTGGTCACACATTTAATTTTGAAAATATTATATTCAAAATATGTAGTACCTAGTTATATTCAAAATATTCGATATAATTTTCAAAGTATTACTTCAAACTAAAATATAAAATGCACAAATAGCACAAAAAGTAGCTCGCCACTCGGGCAAGTAGCGGTCAAATTTTACTCGCAGCAGTCATTCTACTCGCCTGGGGCTAGCGGGCGAGTGGTAATTTCGAGCCCTGTGTACACCAGTGATTAAATGCTAAGAACTTGTTCCAGATGTAAATAAAACAAATCCATTATTATCAAATAAATATTATCCAAACCTTTTTTCATTGATTTTTGAGATCATGTTGATTTTCTTTTGAATTTTGCTCCTCAGCCAATGAGAGGCGAGCATTCTGTTCTGCATAGGCTGTACCTAGCTATGTCACATCGCAAGTGCAAATCTATGTTTTATTTCTTTGACATGTCAAGAGTGTGATTCATCTAGATCTATATTTAAAAGACATTGTTTCAACTTAATAATATTAGGTGTGGCACAAGCTATAGGTATATCAAGATGTTCATAGTTTAAAAACATTTGGTTTTTTTACGGAACAGGTTGAGTGAGTGGTTAACGCTCTGAACTTGTATTCCGGTGTATTCCGGAGGCCGGTGTTCGATTCCCGCGGCCGTTCTTCCTGAACGGGTTTTTTCGTGGTTTTCCCTCAGTCGACAGGCAAATGCTGGGAAGGTACCCTACTAATAGGCCACGACCGCCTCCTTCCCACCTTCAATCCTTACCTACTCATTACCATCATCTCCCAATCATCATCATAATCATTCATCCGTCGCCATTAGCGTCGCTGCAGAACAGTGCTACGTTAAGCCCCAGAAAAAAGGGGAAAAAACTTCAGTTGTTTTATTGTTGATTTTTTAATTTTGAAATTCTTTCATCAAAAATTGTTGATAAGCAAATCGAATAATACGTAGTGTGAATTGAATTGAAAGGACCAAGGAATAGACTTCGTAGTGTTCATACTGTTTAGTACCTAATTAATAAACACTTGCAACAAACTACCACAGGGCCATGTCATTAGCAAGGTCGGATGTCAGGTTTGAACCGGAGAACAACAATGCAATGCGGCGCATGCGCAGTGGGTTTATGATGTTGTCTATTGGAGAAGCCCTTACTTATTCTCTTAGTGTGTTACTTTGTTGAGTAACTGTCTGGCCAGCCTAGTGCCTATCTACCTAGCATTTATTTTCCTTTTTCACCTAGAATTTTCTTTTATTTGATTTGATACATTTAATTTGCTAATACCTAAAATATTATTTAATGAGTACCTACTATTTTTTTATGTCTTTATGTTTTTATTTACATCAAAATAAGTACAAATAAAATTATAATACACTCTCCCCTTTATGAAAAACATGAGTCAGGGAGATAAATGCTGAATTGGGAAAAAAGTTACTATTGAAATTATACAATTAAACTAAACTATGTCCGGTTGTACGATGTCCCGATAAGTAAGATAAAGTTCACTTGAGCCTAAAGTGGACTAGATGGATGTGTTTCATTGGCTGTTGCCAAGGTTTCAGGCGATAAATCCTACCGCTTACTTTATCGGGACTTGGTACAACCGGGCCTAAACAATTTTGTGGGGATAAATACAGAGATATTAAAGATTGTGCGAGAAGAGACATCGGATAATAAACATATTAACTATTATTAATTCGATGTTCCTTCTTTCTTGAGGTTATATGTATAAACAATTACAATGTTAAAGACTTTTTCACTCAAGAGTTTTTAGAATTATTTATTGAAATTTCAATAAATAATTCTAAAAACTCTTGAGTGAAAAAGTCTTTAACATTGTAATTGTTTATATATTAACTATTGCAGGAAAAGGTATGAAATCACTCAAATTAGAATACAAAAGCAACATAGGCAAATGGAAACCACGAGCAAAGTTATTGCATATTAATTTAAATTCTAAAGCTTAACGTTCTTTTCTGAGTGTCCATCGAAATTGATTTAATCCATTCCTTAAGAGGCAAACGGAAGCAAACAGGAATTGCACGGTTCGTAGCAGCGGTTTTTTGAAATTTTGTCTTCCCACTAAATAATTTTACAAAATTATTTAGTGGAAACCTCAAAGTGTTAAATACGATATTAAATGTAAAATAATCATATTTAACACTTTGAGGTCGTACCAGAGGTCATAATGTACTCCAGTGTGTGGCATTATTTAGTATATTGGGCTGTTATGGGTCGTTACTATCTGATTTTTTAAAATTATTTAGTGCGAAGACAAAATTTAAAAAAACCGCTCTGACGAACCGTGCGATTCCCGTTTGCTTCCGTTTGCCTTGATATTTACGGGAAGCAGATTGTACAGTTTCGGACCTACAAATATACTATGATGTTGCGCTAGACCCTTATTAACTCTTAGAATTTCAATATTATTATTTCTTATAGATCTGGTGTTAATCCGTTGAACATTAGAAACGTTAGAAACTTGTTGTTTGTTTTTATGAAAAGTCATTATTATAAATTTAGTATAAAGTTTTATTTAAATATCGCGACCCTGCTTCCAACTACTGTCGGGTCAGGGGGTGGGATGATCCCACCAATGTTCTAGGGCACTTGTGTTCTCAGAGCCGACTTGCCAAGTCCAACACTCCACACTTCTTCAATCTCTTCTTCCACTTCTTCAGGCTCCTCTCTTTCCACCAGTTCCCTCCATCTCTCTCTTTCTTCCCACCACTGCTCTGTTGTAATTACTCCCCAACACTCTCCTCTTTCTTCTGCGGCTGCCTCTTCAAAGTTTTATTATACTAAAAATCAGGGACTGGAACAGAACCGAAAAGAACCGTTATTTTTATAGGAACCGGAACCGGAATTCGAACCCATAGGTATTAAGTTTTTAAGTGGAACCGGAAACCTTATAATTTTAAATATTATTTGGGTTCCATAACGGTTCCATAAGGGTTCTTTAAATAATTAATTTCATCGAATTTTTACCTTATTTCCTTTCAAGTCGGAAATAGTTTACTGCCATTTACAGTTTTTCAAATAAATGATCACCGAGTCAAATTAATGTAAGACATATTTTCAAAGCATGTAAATTCCCAAAAGTCGATTTAAAAAAAAATTTAAATTATTTTCTTAATTTGATGGAACCGATTAGAACCCTTATGGACGGAACCGGAATCAGAACCGTTATTTTACTTTTTCCAGGAACCAGAATCGGAACCGTTATTTTTAAAAACTTGGAACCGGTACCGGAACCGTTATTCATTTGGGTTCCAGTCCCTGCTAAAAATGTATAAAACCTAATGACTTTTCATAAAAAAGAGGTAGAATTAATTTCGGCAAATAATTTGCCCAGTGAACATTGACTTTTAAATGATCTTATAACAATGGTGTTACATACATATACATATACACATACCTATTGTTTTAAAATGATTCACGTTTTTCTGACAAAATCCTTGTCGTGTTTTAAAGTCGATTCACACGTTTGTTACAAACTTTTCACGTTTTCCGAAGTTCCAATCGCTGTTCCGAAAGCACCGGCAGGCGCGTAGAACTACTTACATCATGGGGAGGGGGGGGGGGGGGGGGGGGATTGTGACAGCTGGTAAGAAGTCTGGGGGCGACTTCACCCAGTTTTATCCACGCAGTTTTTTTAGAATTTAACAATTTATAAGTGATTCTGTGGTTCAAATTACACAACTGAAGCTAACTACACTCTAATTGTTGGCCCACATGGCGTTTTTTCGATTATAAACAATCTAAAAGTCATACTGGGATGCTAAAAGTTACTTAAATTACAACAATGAACCTTCTATTATTGCCCCGCAGTACGTTTCTTTTATAATTTAAATAATTTGTAAGTGATTCTGAGATCCTAAACTTAATTTGGTGTGGTGAATGGGGGGTCAGTCTTCTCAATTGGGAGGGGGATATAATGCCCCCCCTTTCCTAATGTTTGGAACTTAATCTTTGCAGTCCGTATATTCAGATTCAGATTCTTTATTTTTTCTTACAGTTTACAACTTTGCTATAAAATATACAATACCTATTATTTGTATGTACACCTGTATGTATGTGTTGTTATAAGATCAAGTCTTATGACAGGCATACCTACCTATATCTATTTATAAATGAAAATGTATTTTAATGTTGAATATAGCTAAGTGTTTGGTATTATTATAAATTATAATTTTTATTTTAATATAATTATTTTCAATTTTTATAATTTTTATTATAATAATTGTCACACGGGAGTTTTTGGAATGAAGTTGGGAACGGCCGTGAGAATGCATTTTACTAATCTAAGTGATAACTTGATTTTCCTCTGATGACAAATTTTCTCCACATATTACCCAAATAGGTATTATAACATTTTAAAAACTAAAACTGTTGACCAATAAAAAGTGAAAAATTACTTTTGTTCAACCAAACGCAAGAGATAAAAGGAAATAAGTAACACAAGCAAAAGCAAAAGCACAAGCAAATTTAGTATCGTTGCATGCAGGAAAAAATGATTACTAAACATTGAAAAACTCAGTTTTTCAATGTTAGTAACTTAACTTAACTTAACTTAACGGGTAGTAACTTAACGAAAGTAACTAGTTACCAGTAACTAGTTACTTTCTGGGTAACTTTTGGGGTAACTAGTTACTTTTCATCCTCAGTAACTTTGAGAGTAACTAAGTTACAATTTTAGAGTAACTTGTAACTTAATTTTCGTTACTTTTAAAGTTACTTTTAGGTGAAATTTTAATTTGACAAACATAATATTTTAGTAGAATTTTACAGTCTTCAAAGTCCCTTTCTATCTCTTGACAGAAAATCCAAATCCAAGTTGTATTTTATTTTGCATTTATATCAGACGTATAGTAGTATTGAAAAGTTGAAAGTTACTTTAAAGTAACTTTAAAGTAACTTCAATTTTTTGGTAACTACTCAGTTACTTTTCAAATGAAGTAACTTACCAAGTAACTTAGTTCCTTTTGAGATCAGGTAACTTACAGAGTAACTAGTTCCTTTTTACAAGTAACTTACCCAACTCTGTGAAAAAGTATCACCAAATTTGCAGGGGTGGTTTAATCACTTGGATCAAATAATATATTTGTAAAGGAGTTTAGATTAAAGATTTAAGTAAGTTTTTAATATGTCATAATGCACCACGTGATGCACAATTTCTGAAAAGTTTGTGCTAATAGATAGTTCAAATGGCTGTCGTTTTAGAACCGTTTTAATGAATCTGAGGACAGTCGCGTATGAAGGGGGGGGGGGGGGGGGATGGGGGATTTCCCCCCCCCCCCCCCACACTCGAGCAGGCTGCCCCCCATTCACCATAAAAAATTAAGTTTAGTGTCCAAAAATCACTTACAAATTGTTTAAATTCTAAAAAAATGCCCTGCGGGGCAACAATTGGGGTTTTCTTTGCTTCAATTTGGGCATTTTAAAGCCCCAGATTAGCTTTTAACTGGTTTTAATTCCAAAAGACGCCCTGCGGGGCTGACCCCCCCCCCCCCTTCCGGGTGTTGCAATCCCCCCCCCCCCCTCCCCCCCCATGATGAAAGTAGTTCCTACGCGCCTGTTTGAGGATACTTGCAAAAAAATGAAATGGTCTGCCAAACAACAAACGCATTGATGAAAATTATTTTTTCCTAGTTGTGAATTTTTTTTTAACAAAAATTAATCACGTAATAAATTAACCGAAAATTTAAACGTTATTAAAATAAAAGTTAATTTTTGATTTCCACAAAATTGTCTGTAAAAACAAAATGGTTGCTGAAAATAAATAATTTTTTTGTTGGTTAACCATATTGAACGTATAAAAATAGTAATAGGGCCATTTCACGGTCACTTACATTACATTACATTCACAACAAATTATGTGCACATTACAGGGTTTTACAGGAAATTGTAAGGACGAATTTCACAAAAAAAATATGACATGGAACAATCATCAAAAACTGTTAATTTGCAATGTGTTTGATAACTGATAGGATATTTTAATATTGCCAATATTAAATCATAAACAGTGGTCATTACATTACACTAAAAGTGCAGTGCTTTTTTGGATATTATCAAGAACATACAATTCACTTCTTGTAGAGTAGAAATAAAATCAAAAACTATATGAAAAATTGTAGAATAAGTTAGTAAACAATAAATACAATTTTGAAATTGATAAGTGAATAAATGAAGTTTCTATCCCCCTTTCTATCGGTCACTTACATTACTTGCCAAAGTCACATTACGAGTACACGTGTGATTTAACATAGGATTTTCCATAAGACATGATATTTTTTAATAATTATCCATAATTTCAATATATTTTGCGATACCCATTCAAAATAAGTTTTTTAATTGTAGATAGGTACACTCGGCCAAACATAAATTGATCGTTGATCAAATTTGATTGACTGATAAATGTTAGATTGCATCATCCGAAGTGAGTCCAAGCGATCTCATTGTCTCACTCTAGTAGGTGACCTCACATTTCAACGATAATAACAAGCTTTGATTGGTATGGGACATGACCAGCAGTCATTCAAATTTGATCAACGATCAATTTATGTTTGGCCGAGTGTACCTACATAATATGTAGAATAAATTTACATGACAAATAGTTTTAATAAATTAATTTAATGTTATTAATTAAAATTAATTAATGTATTAATAATGTAATGTATTTAATGTAATTAATTAAAATTAATTAATTTTAAGAATATTTACTTGCCATTTTTTATTCAAATGATGTACCTAAAAACTTTCTAATGTGTTAGCTACAACCAAAGTGTGGTTTATAGTGGGTTTATAGCGGTCACTTACATTACATTCGGTCACTTACATTACCTACACATTGCATATGGTCACTTACATTACCTTGTTACAAACCAAAAAAATCAAGACAAAATATCAATTTTCTGATGCTACAAAATATTTAATAAATATATAAGTTGAAGGAAGAGAATTAAAATGTGTTATTTTTAAAACAATATTTTCAAGAATTGACAAGAAAAACTGTCAATTCGGTCACTTACTAATAATAGGCTTTACATAGTTTTAGAAAAATTTTATTTTTCTCAGGAAAATGTAATTTGTGACTGTTTAAACTAAGAAAACATACACTTCAAAGTTTAATACCATAGAAAAAAAATACTGTGCGATTCTGCATCCAATATTAAGGATGCTATTAAGTCTTTCATAATATGATGAAAAAATAGAGATTTACAAATAATGAAATTATGATATTTTGAGGGAAATATTTCACCATGTGGCAATAGGAAAGAAGCAAAACTAGTTTACCAACTTTATATCAAACACATTATATAATAAGCAGGAAAAAATTATTTGAAAAAAAATGTTTTATTTTTTTTAAATTCCCTATTTACATGGAATGGCCTTTTATTGAATAATACCTACATAGATTATTTACAATTTATAAAGTTGTTAATAGCAATTCCTGGCTTTCGCCTCCACTTGTTAAATTGAAACTTAATGCTCAATAGTTATATTTTTGACGATTTTTTTTTATTATACATTTAAGATAAGAGATACAGGAAAAAAGATGTGGCAATTTAAAAAACCTGCAACATATTGCAGGAAATTGCATTATCGCAATTTCTGATATTGCATTATCAGAAAAAGTAAGTCTAATAAACAATAGAAAATAAAAAATATAACTAGATATTATAATGGTTACAGAAGTATATGTTTCGGTCTTTTGTGTTTGTATTTCTTGTATTTATGTAAATTTATTGTATAGTTGCCCAGATCGTGGGTTAATGAGTTATGCCTATTTCTCGCACAATTGATGTAGAATCGGTAAGTAAGTTCGAAGATATGGTCTGTTAGTTTAGGTATTCTGTATTTTCTGTGGATCGAGTCTATTGAAATGTATCTGGGTATGTTGCCCGCCATTCTTAGACATTTATTATGAACTATTTGTAGCTTGTTGTAATTAGATTTTGCAGTATTACTCCAAACAGGTGAGGCATATGTGAGAATTGGTCTGATTAGCATTTTATACAGCAATTTGTTGTTCTCTGAAAGATAGCTTTTAGTAATGTAATTATTCTTAATTTCATTAGTTTGTGTTTAAAATCTTAAATTGAATTGAAGATCAAACTTTTTGTAAGTCGATAATGTTGGGGGGAAAATTGATTATAATTGGCCTATTTCGGTAAACTTTTTATTTGTCATAGTATATCATGTGCGGAATGTTTCAGTGCAAAAATGAAGTCGTTAACTCAAATAACGACTCGTCATGTGCAGTAATAAAATTAGGATATTTTTTTTAAAATGGAAATATATTGTATAACAACAATTGAGCGATTAAGCTGATTAATTTTATGTGGCTCAAAGCATTGAATATAAATATTGTACGTAAAATATTCTTTTAAATTTTAAAGTTATAAAATAATTATCAATTTTGACAAAATTATTGATAAAAACAAAATGGCAGTCCAATATTTGGTAAACGTTTGCTTATGAGTTCGTTTTATGACTTCAATACGTACCTTAATAATAACATCAAAAACATTTTTAGAAATAATTAGTTAGGTATTTCAAATTTTCATTAAAGTGAATGGGCCAAAAATGGGCCAAGTCAAAACTTAATTTTAAAAACCAAAATATACTTGGCGCATCGTGTGTACCTATATAAATACTAAATATTATAGTAGTGCCAAAAACGAAATGTAGTACTTAAATCTATAATGCCCTAAAAAACGATGCGCAAAGTATATTTGGTTTTTAAATTAAGTTTTGACTTGGCCTATTTCTTGATTTCACTACATTTCAGTGCTAAATTTTTCGATTTCTTATTTTTTTATAGTTGAGGAGACTTGGCTGTGATTTTCACACGGAGTGTTTTTTTTTTAATGGGGTTCGTTTTAATGGAGGTAGGATCAGTGCCGTTGATTCTTTGGGAAGGAGTTGTGGCACCGGCAAAACCATTGGTAAAGCAAGATTTTACATGGAGTACTTCTTACTACGATTTAACATATAATATAATAATTTATTTCGCTACCTACCATTATCTCAGGCAGTTTAAAATATATCATCTTTATATTTTATTATTGTATTCATACATGTTTTCTGAAGTTAGTGCGACTACTTTTTTATTATTTTATTATTGCAAAGATGTCTAAAATAGTTGATTGTTCCGACTCTTTTTGACTATGCGACTGCATGGAAATAATTTTTAGCAATCATTTTTTTTGGAATATTATTATAAATGTATGTCCAACTTTGTAATTTTTTTCATTTTGATTAACATTTTACAAAATTGTATAATGATATTACCAAGGTGGTAAGGAATTTCTAATAATACAGTTTTAGGTAACCGGATACTATAAGGCCATGGATGCAATAAGGCTAATTCAAATTAAAATACGATTTTGAACCGTAACACATTCTCTAGGCAACTTTTCGAACAAGAAGCATGAATAATGATGGTTTCCCGTCAAATGTAGAACGTAGAACGTTTTGTACGAGAAGGCTGTGAAACTAATTCTGTGACGTGTTCAGTTTGGATCTGTCACAGCAAACGCCAAGAAATCGACATAAACATTTTCATCACATATCTGCAATATTATGTTACGTTATTTTTTGGATATGTTGTAGAGGGCATTTTTCTGAATCGATTCACCTATTGAAAGCTTCTGTTGCTATTACTGGTGCCTTCAGCCCTTTTTTTGCATTAAATTACTTGGCTAATGTGATTTAAGCAACCCGCATAACACCTATGTAAGACGGATTGCCTATATTGCCCGGCGCAGCAACCCTGTCCATAGAGATCCAACCACGCCTGTGAGATATGCAACCCAAATGACTTCAAAGAAATAGTCAGTACGTTATAAGTAGTTCTTGACATTTGAGCACGGGCAGGTGCGTAGGAACTAAATTTGCAAGGGGGGATAAGATTGTAAAATAACTTGAGCTGGAGATACTAGTGTCTACGAAGACAATAGGGGCCTGGGGGGAGGTCCCCCTAGCAAAATGCTGATCAGGAGCGCACAGCCCCGGAAATTGTTTGAGTTTCAGACATCAATTTGGTGCATTTCTACGTAATTTTAACACTTTTTATTAAAAATTTTTCTTGACACAAATGTATAAGAACATAGGTTGGGGAATTTAATCAGAGGAGGGGGGGGGGGGGGTCCCCCCATTCCCCCTCCGCCTTCCTACGCGCCTGAGCACGTGACAGTCTTCCCGAGTCGGGTTGAAGGTCACGTGATCACACTGGAAGTCGTGACTGAGCCGCAATTTCTAGCATCAGCAGTTTTGAAAACGAACATATTATCACGCACGCACTCATCTATGCAGAACAGTGTATTAAATTTTATCTTAGGTTTGGTTTTGCCAATTAGGGGTACTATGCGAAATGGAGTAAGAACCCTACGATGTATGAAGAGTATGAAGAACATACAGACATACAGTCATGCAGACATACTACTTTAGATAGAAAGATAGTTCTATCCCAGCTGTTTTGCGATTCGTTTAAATGGATTAAAAACAATAAGGTAATGTAATATTGAATATTGTCTATCTTTCTATTTGTTTCCAGGTCTCGGGTCAAAGCTCTGTGGACTTGCCTGCAATGAAGCCTTGTTATGTGTCTCTTACACGATGGCCGACATCAAATGACAAGGTATATCCAGTTTTAAGACTTGTTTTAACCCTCCGTCCTCCCTTTCCATCATCCCACGAAAGTTTTTGAAATTTTACGGCCATGTTATGCGTGTTTGGAGTATTTGTCGAATTATTAAGGCAATTTCATATTTTATTACTACTTCTTTGACACATTTAATTTCGGCTCCTTCCAAGGTCAGATACTTGCAAACTCATTAATTCGTATCCAACTACTCATTAAAGCGTTGCGCTGAGAGTTTTCATAGCATTAATTGTAATAGCTAATAGTAGAAGCGAGATAGGGTTCCTGGCTCAGGATGAGGAGATGAGGAAAATCTAGGCTTAGAGCCTGACGTCACACCGATCAGCGGCTTAGCTATGAGTCATAGTAGTCGTATTTTGTCAACATGATGACTTATCGTTTGGACATTCAACTCTACACCTTATAGTTCTGCAGAAATGTTATAAGTCACTCGCATGACATCATAGTGTCAACATGATGACTCATCATTTAGACATTGAACCCTACATTCACAGTTCTGTGAAAATGTTATGGCCCATAGTAGTTGTATGACGTCATCACCTAATTTCAACATGATGACGCATCGTTTGTACATTGAACCCTAGTTCTGAGAAAATGCTATGAGTCACTCGTATGACGTCATCACCTAATTTCAACATGATGACTCATCGTTTGAACATTGAACCCTGCATCTAGTTGTGTTGTGATTAATGAAATAATGTGTTTTGCATCTTTTTATTCAACGTTAAAAGGTTGTTACTTAGTGAAAACTAAAACTAATCATTTTGATTCATTAAAAAATACGTTATTTTAATAATATTTGAGGAGAGTAGGTTGAGGGTGAAAAATGATTTACTCTTAATAATGAGTCGGTTAAGTTTGCTTATAAATGATAATCAAGTTCATGACTTTTAATTTAACTTAGTTTTATTTTAAATTTTCAACATTATATAAAATCAGATTCTAGTCACAACTTGATATTTTTCATAAGCTTCCCTAAAAGATCTCGACACATGTTTTTCTTATTTTGTTCACTATTGAAAGCATATAAATGATACATTCAAAATATTATAAATTATCCCATTAAAATTATTACATATAAAAATATTGTTACAATTCACTTTTTTCTTAATTGTAGAGCATAACTGTTGAAATGATCTTGTCCTTCATATTGAATTTGATATAAACGTTTTTCGTTAATTTCCTTCAAATCATCATCATTAAATACATCGTTGAAACGTTTTGGTAAAAAAATTTTGATTGCGAAATGTTGCTCTTCTCCAATTTTTGGTTGGCATTCCGAGACATAGGAAACTGTTGCCAGGAGAGATGGACCATATCTTGTCTTGACACGTTTCATTTCTTCGATGGTGTACCACGCCAGGTGCTCCATTTCACATATTTTCTTCACTGGAATCATAGCTGAGATGTTCACGCTTCCCACATTGTTGAATTTCTCTACGAACGTCTAAAACAAATCAATGAAAGAAAAGAGTTTTACAAATGCTTTGATTTAATTGTAATACAAATACATCCTAATATTTTTAAATGAAATTACTCACCATTGTTATGTTGAGATGATTTACTGCAGCGAAGAGCAAAGTGTTGAACGATGTCGACTGCTGAAGGTTGAAGGCTGTACTGATGACGACTCGCAAAATTTCAAGACACATCCGCTTCTTGATATTGTCAATTCATCAATTCACAAACGAAATATTGATGACGTTGTATTATTCTCACGAAACAGAAAGTTGGAGAATCACTCACTGAGTATGCAATAGTTAGCATTTCTTTGAAATTTCAAGATTCATTTCTTCTAATAAAAAATCCATTCCTAATTCAAACACAGCTCTCTGATTAATTTTATCACGTTGATTATTCATTTTCACAATAGTTTTAACAAAATGGGACAAATCATCCATATTAACATCAGATTTTTTAATTAATCGTGTTTTTAGATAATTATTTAACGTTGTTTTCACAAATCTGCAATTCGCATTCTTTACACCACTGCTTTTTTCTTTGACTTGTGTAAGAGTAAAAGTGATGGCTTCTGATTGCCTCAAAATTTCTTTACATGTCGTTTCACTTAAAATCACACCGAAATTCACATTACTTATACATTTTAAACCAATATATTTCCCATGAACATTTTCTTCAACAAACATGGTATGATTATCAAACACTTTCTGAGGTGAATCTCGAACATCAATGATAAATGCATATGTGGACCACATCTTAAGTTCTTCCAAAAATTCTGTCCATTCCAAAAACGATAAAATCACACCAAAACCATTTACTGATGAAATTAATTTAACAAACGGTGTAAACTCATCTTCAGCATTCAACCCAACGATAATCAGTTTTGATCGATATGGATTCACATAGAAAAGTGATTGCACAACACCGAGCAATGGTTTTTCATCTCTTGCTGGAGTAATTTCCATTTTTAAAAATATACAATTTCGACTACCTTCGGCAAAACTTCAGAGGTAACTGACCTCTTTCAAGGTAAATCAAATCAAATTGAATCCAACAAAATGTAGTCGTCAGCATTTTTACTTTGAAACAAGACAGGCTTGAACAGGAAATGCAGGACATTGACCTTTTCTGCCAAATGCGTATTATTTTTTGATTGCACGTGCACAGCAGCACTGTCCACTGTTCTTAGAACCATGAGTCATACAATGACCGAATATTTTAAAATAAATTGATCTTACTAGTCGATCATTTTTTTCGGGCGATTTTTTATGAAAATGTTTGAGAAACGAATTTAGTGATTTCCCTCTAGCTTTATGTGCTAAGAAAATAGCACAATATTCACCACAAACATTTGATTTAACGCTTTGTAGAGGAATACGATTGTAAGTCCAGCTTTTACAATGTTGATTTAGAAATTGACGGTGTCCACGAATGAGTGGAGGATAACCAAAACTACAAAAAAATTCTCCATTTCCACGAGTATCAATGTGACAAGCGACCCAATGTTGACCCTTGCACCTTGCTATATCGGTATTGGCAATCAATTGAATCGGACGACCCACATGTTTAGGTAGTGTATCAGCAGCAAAAACACCAATAAATAAATCTTTAGTATATTTATCTTGAGAAAGTGCATTTTTTAATACATTTGCATACATTTTAAATTAATCCTTAACAACAGTACTCTTCGCATCCATAGGTAGACCTCGAATGAACATGCAATCAGGACTCCAATGCTTATGTTCATAAAATGGAATATCGTTAGGCATCCATTTATTTATCACTATTCCACACGAAGGGCAAGCAGCTTTGTCTCCATGGAATATATAGTAGAATCCAGCTTCCGCTAAGTCACGTGGGGTGACATTCTTATTTGGAAATGTTGCAAATGATTTTAATCTTGGTTCCAGTTGAAACATGTCGGTCTTATCACTGTTTGCAACACACCATTGTGACAGCTTCATTGCACTTTTCAAAGAGCAGAGTTCACCTGCAAAACCTTTATGCACTCCGTGAACATAACATTTTGATTCTTCATATGCGAATGATGAAGATTGATCATACTCAAGATCATTTAAATCAATGATATTTCTCCAGAATATCTCGTCTAAATATTTCACATTTGCTCTTGTTCGAGTGAATTTAATTTTATATTGTGAACAGTGTGTGAGAAGCATATCTTTCAGTGCATCATCTCTAGCTTGGCAGTTTGCATAGGTAAACCCATTAAATTTATTTTCATCACTTTCATCGAAGAATAGAATTGACGGACTTCTTTCACCGAATGATCCATCTTCTAAGATCCACTGTTTAGATTTTTGGGTTAGGTTGTCAACCACAGCAATTTCTTTTCTCACATGTCCAACATTATCACTAAAAAACAAGTCAAAATCAATAGTACAACTCATGATGAAGGATGAACTAAGACTGAATAAAAAACACAAATACATTTCAATATATCAATTTTATTATTCCATTTTCAATACTACAATATTCAAACAATATTAATTACTATAATCGACAATCACATTTCGATTGCGATCTATCTCTAGAATATTATCAAACTCTGCATATACAATCACATCGATAGCTTCTTTTAGTGCTTCTTTAAAACGAAGATCGATACGTAAATTCTTGTTGTGTTGCAGACTATAATGATTTTCATTACAAGAGAGGTCTGGACTCAGGTCAAAGGCCAATAAAAACATTCCAATTGGGTATTCATCACGAGAAATATCAATACCTCGATCCTTAAAGTGAATACCATTCCCGGAAAACAATGTATGATAACAGGCGACATATTGGTTAGTATCAAAGTCAGGTTGCAGTGGTTTAGCTGGGATTTGTTGACCATCCGCATACATGCAGAAGTGGTTTAATCCAAAATGTTGAAAGTTGAAGGGATTCTTTGTATAGCTCCCGTTAACAGCAGCATTGGAGACAAGTCCAACGATAATTTTCTTCGGATTACCCATCATGAATAAATTGCCAACTTCCTTGCTTTGTATTCCTGCTGGGATAGTTACAAGCTTGACATCTACTCTTGTTAGAGGATATTTTGCATTGGCTCCTTCTAAAACAATATTTTGTGCAATCATAACGGATTCATTCACACGAACTTTTCGGACAAAAAGAGTTGCATCAGTGATGATTGTCTTGAAGGATGCATTGGAGCCGGCCATGAGATGAAACGAATCTCTACTCTTGATAAACTTCATGCGTAACTCGACACCATTCGGTATGAGACGGTCTTATTGAACAAATCGCCATGAAGATTTCCAATCATATCCACAATTTGACTTCCATCTGTATACTTTTTTCGTTTCTGAAGCCCTAAATTCTTATCAAAATCCTCCATAAATCCAGCAGTATCTTTATACCAAAGTTGACATGTTCTATGTGAACTCTTAGCAGAGGGACCAAAGTGCATAAAATTCTCAAAAAATGAACGATAGGCATAGTTATTATTTGATGAAGGGAGAAGTTTTCCGTTTAAAGTCATCTCAAACTGAGCAATCAGAGAATGCATGAAATTATTGACGGGCGCCACCACAGCAGCAGCCGTTTGAACAGCACCATCTGATTTTTTGACAAGAGTTGCAAGCGGCGAGCCATCTGCATTCACAATTTTTGCTTGAAGTGCAAGCAGAGATTGACCTATATCTATGTATTCCTCACCTTGTGCAGGAACAACAAATTCAAATGGGGCAAATTCTGTCATTGCAGCAATGGGTTTATAAGGATACCAATCACCTCTCTCAAGACAAATTTGAGTCGATGGAACTTCAAAAATATTCAATTCTGATTTCATCGCCTTGCGGATTCTGCATGCATAAGAGACATGATTAAGCAAAAATGTCTGTAAAACAACCAGGTGTATTTGTCTTCTTCTTCTTCTCAACCACTTTCTTCTTTTTAAGCTTGAAGTCAAGAGTTTTTTTCGGAGAGATCTTGTTCCTCTTGCGTTTGCTTTGACACTGAAGAACACGCAACCTCTTCATCCTTTTTAACCCATCACCAGTCATATTTTGAAATTTATCTTCTACTTTTCGCTTGAGATTTGCACCTGCTTCACCACTCTTCTATGAAATGATTCTTTCACAGGTTTATTCTCAACTAAATCACCCAGAAAATTTGCTCCCGTTCTAGCCGTCTCATGAGCAACAACACGAGCACCGCTTCTTAGTAGAGGAATAGCGGATTTAAACAACCCTTTAAAAAAACTTGCAAACCCATGACCACGTTGGTAGCTTGCACCATGATAAACATTCAATCTCCCTCCAGCCTGGTCTCGGTAAAATTTTGTGTAAAGTTCCACATCCATTATGATCGACGGCGAAAATGAAGCACCACAGCAGAAGTTCCAGCTTGAAATGGTAGCGAATCACCAGTGTCTCCTCTTAAATCAATTTCGATGCTTCTAATCTCATGAATCATAACCGGAACGTACAGTAAATTTAAAAATCTTTGAGTGACTTGTTCACCAAATTTGTGAGTTTTATATTGTGTATTGACAATACGTAATAGAGGAGCAACCACGTCCCCTACAATTTGAGGTTCTATTACATCACAATACACAAAGATAGATTTGGGGGTCCCAGCATCAACATCTATTGCTCTACCGACTAATGGACACACGCCATTTGTAATGTTGTGTTCACTTCATAACCCAATTGAATAGCGAGATTAGGCGCAAAACTTACTTCATGCTCTTCATCTTTGCTATTCTTCACAGAAATACAGCCGCTTGCATTCAAATCGCTGAGCGGTGCAATGCTAACATCGAGGTGTTTTATTGCATCATTGATGGTTTTCAACAGCATGTCACCGGTTTCATAGTAACCCGGCTTTATATCCACTCTTTCGTATACTCGAGTCAATTTTTTCTCCCCGAGATTAGTTTTTCGTGAAACACCCACGTAATTTTGACCTTTAGTCACATTGAACAGCGTTTGTGGGTAATGAAGTTCAACCAAAGCCACCTCCCAGGGACCTCCTGACAATTTTACAGGTTCCTGCAATTGAGTGACAAAATTTGCCGTCGTATTATCCTTATACATTTTCATCGAACTGTTGCTAGGCAACGTCATGTAGAGAGAGCGATTCATATTTTTTGAATGTCAGAAGCTAATATCCAAGAGTTGAATTTGGCAGGCAGACCCTTCCACTAGACCAAAACTTTCTCACTGACGCCCTTTCCCATTTTGCGTACGATTTTATGTATTTTGTAAAGAGAATTATTACCTTTCGTAACTTTTTGCAATTCTTTTTCATAAAAAGTTCCAACAATTTCCTCGCCTTCTAAATCTTCAATTCTATACACCACTTGGTTTCGATCAACAATGCGAATGACTTTGAATATTTCATCAGACCAATTTTGTTCGTAACCCTTATCAAAAATTATTTTTTCTCTGCTGATACGCACATAATCACCTACCTTTAATTTAGGTTTAGATCGTTTCCTACTTCCAATTTCATTATCTCTGTAAAGATGACGCCAAACTTCAAGTGCATTTTTGTCGCTCACCGCAGCTGGCATCATACCAATTGACCTATGTACTCGATGATTATAAGCGTTCATCAGTTTCGGTAGTACATTTATGTAGCGATACGTGTTCTTTAATGTGAAATACTTCCACATCATTTCCTTGATTGATCGGTTGAGCCTCTCAGCTATACACGCTTTGGTGTCAGGATTATTTGTGTAGTAAAAATAAACATTATTTTCTGTGAGAAATTTTTGAAAATGCAAATTTTTAAATTCTCGACCTTTATCGGTCTGTATACGAACAGGTTTACGTTTACTTTGCTTGAAAATCTTTGCGAAAGCCTGAGACACTTCTTTACCTGTCTTTTGTTTAAGAGGAATCAACCAAGCAAATTTACTAAATACATCAATCACGGATAACAAATAGTTGTATTTATCATTAAATTTACTGAGTGATCTCATATCATTTAAATCAGCCTGCCATAACTCATCAATGCTGTTGACTATGTATCGGTTACGTTTAAATCTTTTTCGAACAGGTTTATGTAAACTATAAGTATCTTGGGATTGAAGCCATTGCAAAACAATTTTTTTAGGAATCTCTTTATTAGTTGCCTTCCACAATGCATTTAAAGTAGAAAATCCAGCTGGATGCCCAGGATCATTATAAATACGAGACAATCTTTTACATATTTTAGAATTCATTTAAACACAAATTCATCCCAATCTCCCATAGAAGTTGCTCCTCTTGTTCGTTTTGATGGCTTCTCCGAAGGTGATGGCAGAGGTCTGTTCAGTTGACGGTATCGCTGAAGAATGTCTTCTCTTCTTCGAATGTTCCCTATAAGTGTGAGTGGTAGATTTATGTCGGTGAGAATTTTGGCAAACATGTTCCAACCAATCGGTTCTGTTTCTCCTCGACGATTGCGAACAAGATCAGATATCAAATCTGTGATTGTGGAACCGAAAATTTTCACACCGTTCACACTGACAAGTCCTGAATCATCCCATGAAATAGCATCAGATGATGTCAGCTTATCGAAAATAAGTCCAGCTTTTCTTTTAAAAGTGCCGGGAACAGTTTGTAACACTTGTGTTCTCATGGGTTCTTCAAAAACTGCATCATCTTCATCCTCTTCCACCATCTTCTTCACAGGGATTCCAGGGTGAGTTTCAACTTTTTCAGGACGTATCTCCATAGAAATAGGTTGACGGGCTTCATTTACAAAATATAAATACCTTTGTAGAACTTCATAATATTTACGCCATTTTTCGTCATCGGAAATTTTGCTAGCGTGAAGTATTTGATGTTTATCTCTATCAAGAGATGATAATGTATCATTGAGAGGATGTATTTGCGGTTGTTGAAGTCGTTGCATATCATCACACAAGAATCATCTTTTTAGTATTATCCATAATGATTATGATGATGATGATGAGTTAAAAATACTTCCCAAAAGTCCACTAATAAGCGGAGCAATCAAAAGTGGGAGAAACGCACCACCAGACTGAACCAAAATTTTTTTCTTAGTTTTCCAGCTATCACCCTTGCGTGCAATTTTTCGTAAGAACTTCTTATGACGACGAAGTTTATTCTTCTGAGAGGGTTTCAAGAGAACACGGCCTTTTAATGTGTTTAATACACAAGCACAAATCGATTGAGTCAAACCTTTATCTGCTGATTTTAATATACTCTTACGCATAGCAGGAGTTGCTTTACTCAATGCCTTGAGGAGTTCACTATACCTCCTCGTTGAGTCAGTCATCGTGACGAAATGAAGCTTTTATTTCAACGTAGTGTCATTTAGTAGATTTTGGTGTGTATACAACACATGCCTCATCATCAGGGAAAATATGAGTGCGCAATCTCATATTCTCGGGGCAAGTCTGTGTAAAATCAAATTGAATATAGCCATGAGGTTGGCTCGTTGCATCTTCGAAAGATTCTTGCACATGTTTCATGTTTCTAGGGCATACCTGCCTTGCGAGATGTAAAATTTGAGACTTATCACGAGGATTTTTAAAAAGAATAATATAGTGGGCATTCAAAGAGATATCACGTCGTCCCTTACCTTGATTAAAAATATTTTGAGAAATGAGAAATACACTCACTTTACGATGATGTGAGATTTTGGTAAACAAGTCCACAACCCTATCATCTGCTTCTCGCATTAGATCATCGATAATCAAAATTTGAGCCCCGGAAGATGCAGTCAAGTCGGCAGGATTAATAATGCCCTCGTGGAACTTGACTCGTGGATCTTGAATAGATTCGTATAAACTCTGCCACTCGGCATAACACCAAATAATCTTTTTTAAAGGTTCATCTACCATAGAATCCAAATTTGTTAAAAAACGGCGTATAAAATAAGACTTGCCACATGATGTTGGCCCTGCAATCAAAGCTGTAAAAGGAACCTTCCAGGTTGGATTCATTTTGTCGAATGAGATTAAAATAGATTTGTTGAAACATTTATAACATTTTTGAGAATCATAAATTGTCAAGGAATGAGGATTGAGAGTGAAGAAGGGAACAATTATTCATCAAAAACATAATTTTAGAATAAAACATGTATTTTCAAACATATGTCATGTTTTATTACAGGTACATTGACATTGATGTGATGTTTATATGATTATTACTAATTCTTAAATACCCTAATCTACGTCCATTTCCGTGCCTATTCTAAAATGACCGTATGCTAGGGTGTTGAAACCATCATGTAGAATGTATCTCTTGTCGTCGAACGGTGATAGTGTACTCTTCCTCTGACTAACAGTAAATATTTCATGTTTGAAGCTACGGATAGACATCATTTTCTCACTTTGTACACATTTTTCGAATAAGGCGTCTCTATACTTCTGATGAGTAACATATTTTTTCATTGTGGCTCTAGTTATACCTTTGCCAACCTTTTTGTTTCTACCGTCCAACTCCAAGAGACTGTACATTTTTGCCCTTAAACCCACAAATTCCTTCACAATTCTACCGTCCGACTCATCTTTCATTTTTCCCAACACCTTTTTATAAGTATTGGAAAAAAGGAAATGATCTTTCGGCAAATTGGAAGTATCAAATAGCGAAATGTCATTGGCCATGTCTTGATACAGATCATCAGTCTGGATCTCATAACACAGTGAGTCTGTGTCTGTGAATAATAATTTTGAATTTTGATTGTATTTAGTTTTTACATAATGATAGTGAAAATCATACATGATGGTTTTACTTAAATCTAAAATACTGAAGCCTGCATAGATTGGTCGATTTAGTTTCAGACAGATTTTCTTACACTGTACTGCAACTAGATTGTTGGAGAATATTTCAAATCTTTCGAATGCAGGGTTTGCCACATATTTTAACATTTGTTTTTCATCATTGATTTACGTAACGTTTACCCGATTTCTGACATTTTCCATTGTTTTACCAAAAACAGCGTTGTTCATTAATTTAAAAAAGTCTTTTTCAAAATCATTCTGTGCCTTCACACGTTGGGCTGTATTGAAATCAATATATTGTTTCAACCATTGCGTTTGTGTAAATTCTAGAACGCGGTGAATTTTTGTCAATTTCAAGCCCAAAGAAGTGTATTGCTTCAAGTTCTTGTAGTGTACAATATACTTTTCTTTGTTTTCCAAATTTGGAATCAGCTTTTTGATTTTAGAATGACCAAGTTTCAGGTCGTCTGAGAGTTGCTTGGCATAAGGCGAGAGTTCACTCTCAGAGACACATTTTCGCTGGGGTGCCAAAGGGTAATCGTTGTGTTTATCATGTAATTCTTTTGGATATTTGAGATCAACCTCCAAAATATATCCTTTATCAGAGTCATCTGCAACAGTTGTAAAGTCAGTTTTCCTGATTTCTGTCGGACTCATCCACTTGAAATCACGGATGGGGAGGAAATCTGACATAGCAACACCGTACAAATTATTAACATCCCAATAAATGATATATTTCGAAGGTTTCTCGGCATCGAAATCGTCCATGTATTTATTATTAGCTTCCGAAAATCGCGTCGTGATCGTTGCCACACCGCCCCTTACACCCTCCTCCATGAACAAATACATATCGGGGTCTGTAAATAACTCTAACTCTACCTTGGTCATGCGGAGGCAAGCCTCCCATGCCAGACCCGGAGCAGTGTATGTGTGGCAAGGATCAAGTTTGTAGTTGGCGAGGCAAAGTGTTCGAAAGTTTTCAAACACATCCGCTAGTAGCAGTACATCAGTCAACACATAGAGATCTTGATAATCTCCCATGTGTTTAATTTCAAAACTCCTCCAAACATTTTGGGCGTGTTCGTAATCATCATCACTGATGTCCTCTTCAGTGAGATCATTCTTAAAGGCAGATTTAGGGGGTAGGCAACCTTCCATCAGCTTTTCTTCTGAATCAACATAACTGTATGGGAATACACCTTTCCTCAAGAGTAGAGGGAGAAGGTCTTCACTGAAGAATGATTTTAAAATTTTGAATCTGTCAGAACCATAGTTGACAAGATTTTTGACAAGTGAATCTAGAGAAGTGCTCATGAATTGAAAGGAGTCAATGAATCTTAACTGCCCCAATGAGAATGACACATACTTCTCTGTATTGTTGGGGATAACGATGATTTTCTGATTTTGAATTTTGCCAATGCCTTGCATAATGAGATGTGAGTCGTAATTTCGAAGATTATGAAATATTACTGGAATATGCTCGGCTTGAGGTGCATTTATATTACATTCATTATGTGCTGCACCCCTAAATTTGCCAGTTATGTGATCATGGTCACGAACACGATCAACATCGTCCAGAGGCTTTTCACAAATGCTACACATGGTGGCCTGTGCAAAGGAAATCTCGTCTTCATCTGTCATCTTAAGAGGGATAATTTTGAACATTATTTTCAATAATTTCTCCTGCATGACCAGAAGTGAATTAAGAAAATGATCTACAACATTATCACCACTGTACACACGAGGTGGCTCGAACGCTTTTCCCTCCGCATCAATCACAACGAAGGCATATCCCGAAGGATCATGCAGAGCAGTCTTATGCGAATGTGATCGTGCATCATCAGGTTCACAACCATTCAACTTCCTCACAAAACACTCAAAATCCGCATATATAGTGAAAGGTGCTTTAAATGAAAAGCCTCTTTCAATATACGTCATGGAATTTTTACCCTCCTGAGGCATAGCAATTCTTTGAGGGTCGTGTGAGTCACAGAGGGTGTGATGCGCTTCAAGCCTTTCCTCTGTGGAAAATCTATGCAGACAACGATGACAATAAAACTTTTTACATTTATATTTGGTTAATGAAAACAACAGCTTATTTAGGTCCTTGATGAGGAAGTAATGAGAATTTTCCTCGTCGGACATGAATAACAAATTTATATGACTATCTCTATTTTCTTTCGTAATTCTAAGGGGGTACACTATTTTATAATTGCCGAATTTATCGGGCATAACCCCATATACATTTACGGAAATGGACGTGTTTTGTTTCTCAAATCTATCTATGTTACTAATTTTAACAGGGTATTCTATTCCACTCATATTTACACTAGATTCAAAATTAACATAATTATTTACACGGTCTGCATTAAATGCCGGAGGGTGAAGATGGGCTAAAATACTCCACAGGAAACACTTTTGGTCATCGTTTTTTACATTTATGATTGATTTCGTATAATATAATTTAGGTGGTAGGAGCATGTAACTACTGGCAGCTAATGGAGCATATTTCACTGATTTTAATTCTAATTGTAAAACTCTATCTACGATCCAACCGCTCCCTTCACGTTGGAAATTCTGGCATGCTTTAGCCATTGATGAGAAAGCTACGTTAAATTGTTCATCAAACTCATCCATATTATAAATTAAAACACTATTCTTACTTCTAAAGCATGCTTTTGTAACTACCTCATCTTCACCCACATATTTTTTAAATTGAACAACTAAACTTAAGTACCATTTTACACCTTTAAACACTTCTAAATCTTTTGCTAATTTCACTCTCACCGTGTCCATTCTGTCCGAAACAAATTTTAAAACATCTAAAGAATCCTGTTCAACTTCATCACTGTCTTCACTCCCTTTATACGTATATGATTTTACGTGTCCTCTGAGAGCACTACTCACTTCACACGTGTACTGATCAGGTTCTTCTGCAGGCACCGATGTTGATGACGGCCCAGGAGTTGATGGTGGAGCTGGGTCGTTGGCATGTCCAACCTCCGCGTTTGAAACTCTCGGGGGTTTATGATACTTGACATGGGCCTGCAGATTATCCCTGCGGTTGAATGATACGTTGCAGAGAGTACACGTGTGAAGAGCTGTTGAAATGTTGCCAGCATGTGGAGGAGTGGAAGGATGCATAGCCAGTTTGTGACGTTTTAAATTTGAGTTTAAAGTAAACGTAACACCACAAATTGTACAGGGGAACGTTGACTTCTCCCCCTTACTATGCACCCTGGCATGCCGCTTCAGGTTGTCCTTACGCTTGAAGCTGGCATTGCACTCCTCACACTTGAAGTTCTCCATCTTTCTACAAAAATAAAATAAAAATATTTGTAAAAATGTATGTTTCCAATAAAGAAATGTATTATCTAATTGTTATTCGACTTTATCTTTACAATTATTATTTAAACGTACCTTGATTAAACTGTTGGTTTTCTCCTTCAAAGACAGAAGACGAAAATGTATCACAACAAATCCAGAAACTGTAAATTAAAAAATGATAATTAGTTTACCTTTATTGTAGAAATAATTTCAAGACATCAATTTACTTTTAAAATAAAATTAAGAAGAACTCACCAGAATTTGTGAATGACGCGGTTTTCTAACTCCAAAAATGAAATAGATTGGTAGAAAATCACTTTTGTATAACCTGTAAATAATAAATACAACATTGAATTCCATTCATTAAATAATTGTTACTAATACTTTACTTGAAAGTGAAAAAACTTACTTCAAATCTTTGTAATATTAACACGCACTTGAAGAAATAAATTTTTTGTAATGATAATTATAATTAAACAAAGACTGAATGACACTCGAATAAAAACACGCCGCTTGAAAATTCACTTCAATTCTTCTGACGCAATATGAAGATGATCCGCACTGGTCAATTGATGTGAAGAGAATGATTGATTTAGCAATCAACACTAATTAATATTGTAACAAGAGGTCATAAACCTGAGATTAGTCTCACACTAGGTACTCGCTTTCGGATGCACTAGCCTCAAACCAGGTGTTAAAATTGATGATGCAGCGATTTCATTTCCGTTAAACTATATGATGCAGAGTTCAATGTTCAAACGATGAGTCATCATGTTAAAATTAGACGATGATGTCATACCAGCTCCATGGTCATACAACTACTATGGGCCATAACATTTTCACAGAACTGTGAATGTAGGGTTCAATGTCTAAATGATGAGTCATCATGTTGACACTATGATGTCATGCGAGTGACTTATAACATTTCTGCAGAACTATGAGATACTTGGTTCAAAGTCCAAACGATGAGTCATCATGTTGACAAAATTCGACTACTATGACTCATAGCTAAGCCACTGATCGGTGTGACGTCAGGCTCTAAGCCTAGATTTTCCTCATCTCCTCATCCTGAGCCAGGAACCCTATCTCGCTTCTACTGCTAATTCTATGTATTGTTGTTTCTACTTTCAGAACCCTGCAGACTCAGAGGCTATCGAGGGAACCGTGAAGATAGAGATCGAAGAATACCCAATCGACGTGAAACCTGAACTTGACCTAATGCCTACTTTCGACCGTCATTACGTCTTTCTACCTGAACGTCCAACCATGGACATAGATCTTCACTCTGCAGCCACCTCGGAGCATTTTAAACAAGAATCAGAATATTTAATGGACCAAGGACCAGTATTACCAATTCAAAACAGTGATCCACTTAACCAGAACCTCCTTCACCCCCAAAACTTTCCCTTCTCTTGCAATAAATGCACTTACAAGGGTGCCTCCAGACCAAACCTTACTAGGCACAAGAAAATCCATTCTTCAGAGAAGAAGCACCAATGCAGCCAATGTGACTACAGAGCACATCAGAAGGGCTCTCTTATTTCTCACCTTCGCATTCATTCGGGAGAGCGGTCATACGCATGCGACATTTGCACGTACAGGAGTGTAAATAATTATAATCTGGTCCAACACAAGCTAGGCCATTCAAAAGAGAAGACGATTCAATGCAGCCAATGTGACTACAGAGGTTACCGTAAGAGGAATCTTGTACAACACATGCGCGTTCATTCAGGAGAGCGACCATACGCATGCGACAAATGCTCGTTCAGTAGTGTACATCGTTGTAATCTGGTCAAACACAAGCTACGCCATACAAACGAGAAGAAGTTCCAATGCAGCCAATGTGACTACAGAGCTCACGAGAAGAGCAACCTTGTAGAACACCTGCGAACTCATTCAGGAGAGCAGCCATACGCATGCGATGTCTGCGAGTACAAGTGTAAGCATAGCAGCTCGCTTGCCCATCACAAGAAGACGCACTCTGGTGTGAAGAACTACAAATGTGACAAGTGTAATTTTGCGAGTGTTCGTAACAGAAGCCTATACCGACACAAGAAGTTACACATGGAACTCAAGCCCTATCAGTGTGACCAATGTTCTTATTCATGTGCTTATAAACCGGCCCTTTCAAGACACAAGAAGACACATAAGTAGTTGACATTATCAGAAGTAACGTTTACCACGGACCAATGCTCCTATATAGCGTTGACAACTGTTCAATAATCTCATGCATTCATGCGCGCTGGTCCATGTCACGAACTGTCACTACATAGCTTGGTCTGGTTTTATTTACTCACACTTTCACTTTATTTAAGAATTTCTTAATTCTTAATTTTCCTCGTGATTGTATTGACATTGTTGCTAGATTAACACTGATAAGTTTATAAACGTATTATTCAAATAAATTCAAAATGCGTGCGGCGGGCTTATGATTAGTCAAGAGAAAAAAAGGAAAACGCAAAACGGAAAAACGGCCTTTGTGGACACAGCTTTAAATGTGACTTAAAAGCTTATGCTTTCTATATCGAACTAACTTAGATATTATTGTATATTCGCGAGTGAATGCAGAAGCTGCATTAATATATATATTTAGGTATAGGTATGTATAAAATAATGCAACTAATTTTTTATGCTTTTTAAAAGACGACTAGAAAGTACCTATTATGTTATTTTTTAATTCCGTGGAGCATATTTATTTGCATTCAAAAAACCTTAATTCGAAAATTTAAATATGTTAATTGAGTTCATGCCAGTAATAATCGTTTTTAGTTATCATTACCTACCTATATGTCCTTCATTAATACATAATTTTGTTGTCAAGAGTAGGAATGTTGATTCCTTTGGACTATTCTTATATCTTACTATAAAATTTGCATATTTAAAGTAAGTATGTACCTTTCCTTTCTCTTTGTGTATTTGAATGCATCTTTCTTCTATCCTTAAATAAATGTATAGCTTTTTTGAGCGAGCGTAGCGAGCGTCACCACGGTACTCTTATGGCACTTTCTCTGTGTGTTTTTTTTTTTTTTTTTGTGGTCACAGCCCAGGTCAAACCGCTCTAGCAATCGATCTGAAATTTTGTACACATACTAACGTAATCTATGCGGTCCCTGGGATCGTTTTTGAACGGGCTCCCGTGATTGGTTCAATTTTTAAAAAAATTATCTTTTGATTGGTTGCTTCGATCAATTTGAAATTTAGCAAAAACATTGCAACCAACATTGTACCCAATCATAAAAAGTTTCAGCCAAATCCTCCTATTGGTTCAAATTTAAACCCATTTTTCATGTGATTTTTTACATTTAAACTAGAACAGATTGACCGATCAACTTAAAACTTCGCGTGGTCATTGGTACCAACATTTTAGGTATTTTTGCCAATTTTCAGTCTAATCTGTCGTTATTTTCAAAAGTTTTGTCATTTTAAGGTCATTTTATTCCGTAATCTTGAAAAATGTATACTAAATGGTCATCCCTGCCTTCTTTAAGCTTCTGCTCCAAGGCAAGGCCTGTAGAGCAGCCAAGCTATCCACAATGTAAAGTAAAATGAAAGCATTTTTGAGCTAGCGCATAAAATCGGATGCAGTACGAAGGACAAATCCTCTAATTGGTTTAAGTTTAAATAATATCTTCTGATTGGTCGACAATCAAAATGTTCACATAAAGTTCAAATTATGCATGGTGATCAAGACCAACTAATATTAAATTTTACATATTGTAAGCCCAATCAGTCAAGTATTAATTGTAATTTTACGAATTTAGTATGGGATGTCACAAGAGATTTCTGGAGAAAGTATGTAGGTAAGACTTCACGACACAATGGATCTGTTATTCATCCAGAGTATTATGGAGATTGAAAATTTGCAGAGAAAATCGTCTTGTGCAGTGTCGTGTATCGTGACTATGGGGATGTTGCATGTTCTGTGCTCGCTCATCAACGCGTTACACTGAGCGTTTTCCTAGTGTTATAAGCTAGGTTCTTGAATAATTTGTACAATATCCTAGATTCGCTTCGGGTTTAAGGCGATAGCTCCTTACAGAGAGCTGTATTTCAGAACCCACCCAACCGATTGGAACAAAAATGTCGGAGAAGTGCAAGCATTGGTAGGTTCGTTGTGTGATTTATTTGAATGTATTATATTTTAAAAATTCATGACACTGCGCATTCATATTTTCATTTGCAATCCAGAATAAAACCACAACTTTAAAAAAATATGACTAATTGAAACTTGGGGATGTTTTTTTAGTCTAGTAAAAACCCCTGATATTTGAGCATTACAAAACTCATTCTCCTCTGATCCATGTATCTGCTAATGCTTCATCTCATCTCACAATCTTCTAGAAACGCTTTCGAATTCATTGTTACATCAAAAAAGTACTGTACGACAAATGACAATATAGTTTAGAATTTGTCATCATTAAGGTAGCACACAATTCTTTAAAAAATTAAACATTCTCGTGTCAAGTTTTTGAGGTGATTTGAATCTTATCTCCCATGTTATCTTATTGCAGCCATGTAAAATCGTGTCATTTTTTAGCTAAAATGAAGGTCTATTTTTTTGTACTGTTTGATTTTACCCCCCAAAAAATACCTAGTACCTAGACCTACTACGAACAGAAAAAAACACAATTTTTCAGGGAAAAAAATTTAAACAATACCAACGTGTGCTAATTTAAAAGTTCACTAAATACGGAATGATTTCCCTATAACTCCCATGTTAAAGTTTTGTATACCTATACATTCTCGATAGACATGAAATTGCAAATTCAATATTGGGCGGGAGTTGCAAAGTACTACAGGACATTAAATAAGTCGCGTTTTGAAATAGTAATTTCAAAAACAAATAAAAATGTGCTATATCGAGTGATAGCGCCACAATAAGTAAAACATTTTAGTCAATTGTGACTGTGATTTTCAATTTCTCAACGTTAAAATAACATTTGTTTTTTAAATTAGATATTCCATTTATTTCACTAAAAAAATACAAAATATTAAACATAAAAAATATTTCTATAATATTTAGGGAAATATTATTCCTTTATGACTGATGTAGTTCCTACGCGCCTGTAACTTTTTCATGCAATTTGATTTTTTGCGTACCGTTTTATCTTTTGTTAAGTGTACCTAAATGGATGTCATCAGTAAAACAAAACATAACAAATAACGATATTGCAATGAAAATTTTAAATTTGATTGCTTTATTTTGTTTACTTAACTAAATCTCTTGTAGATAGAATAAATTAATGGACATATTTTTGGGGCATCAGTGATTTTTCTTTTCTATTAGTTATTAATTTTAAATGTTCATTGTAAAAAGCGTTAGGATGAAAAAGAAACAAATATAACAAAATATAATTATTTTTTTGTTGATAATATGCGAATTTAAGACGATTATTTAAAATGTATGCCATTTGATTCAAACTAGGATGATAACATTCGAATTTTTCCCGCATCGAACTGTTAGTTACTTCGCTTGCCACTGAAGGTTGCACAGCGCCACGAGTCTTTCAATCAGCTGACTGACTGCTGTCAAGTAAATTTGTTTTGTTTATAACCTATCCTTTTCAGATTCTGTCTCAAGTTATTCATTAATTAATATACCTAGAACGTACGACGTAATTACAATGTAATTGCAATATCATCACACACATTAAAAGTGTTAATGTCAATGTAAGTAAAATAAACTGTAATGTTAAAGGAAGGATCTCAAAAGTAGGTAGGTAGGTAGGTAGGTAGGTACCTTGGGTGTGACTACGATCCCGACAGCCGGGACTTTCAGGTTAAAAAAATAGTCCCGACCGTAGGTTTTACTGGGCAGCCTAAGGAATAAAACTCTCTATGGGTAGACAAATTCGAACTGGGCAACTTAAAAAAAAATAACTCTATGGTTAGGCAGAATTAAAACTTGTGAAAATTACAAATAAAAAAAAATGTGCTCCCGGCCGGATTCGAACCGACGACCTCTTGCACCGTGGTCCAGTACGCTATCCATAGCGCCATCTGGACGGTCATACTGAAAGCCGTTCTTAACCAGTATATAAATAAACAAGGCCAGTCGGGACTATTTTTTTAACCTGAAAATCCCGGCTGTCGGGATTTTAGTCACTACCAGGTACCTTAGGTAGGGTCACCGCACAGAGAACAGCTATCTTCTATTAAGCTTACGGTGTGAACACTTCAATGATCTACCATTGGCTCCCGTGAATACGGACTACGGGTGGAATACGCAGAAAAAAATGCTATAAAATCGACCCTTGGTCAGTCTGCACCCTAGCCGATCGCAGCGCTAAGTTCGCTGGTGGCGATCCCGGAACTAATCTAGGCAATCATTTTATTTCTTGAGTGATAGTCAATGGCGCGAGCTGTCAAATGCCGTCTTTTTGGTTATTTGCTGTTTGGTGAATAATAAGTAAGTGAAAATGCTTGTATTACATGTTAATTATTACAATCAATAAACTAAACACATTTTTACACTGATATCAACCCTTTTAATTTCATCTGATCGTTATCCTAGTTGTTTAAGTTCTAATTTATACATTTGATTTTGAATTAACCCGCTAAAATTCAGATTAGTTCGATTTTCTAACACCAACCATGGTGCTTAGAGAGCGCTGCGAACGGCTGGTAGCCGCAGCCAATCCACTCTATAGACCTGGCCATATTTAGCATTGGAGCCTGTTTCACGTCTCAAGCCCATCTGATCTCACCTTAAGATAGCTGTTCTCTACGCGGTGGTAGGGTTATGGTAGGTAAAGTTCGTTCACGATAAGAATATCACTGACGTTTTAGTCGATCACGTCGTTCATTGGTCAGTCACTTGAACACTGCCCTGTCAATGGCAAGACCAAAGATACTAATATACTGGCAAGACTTTCTTATGTCAAATACACAATTTTTAATTAACTATTAAATAAATATAAATGTAAATATATTTATATAATAATTTATAAATATATAAATATTATAAAAATTCAATAAAATTGATTTATTTTTATCTACAGCCATATTATACACATTTTTTGATTATTATATTGTTACATGTTGAGGTATACGTTCACTTGACTACGGTAGTACACGCCGCCATTACGTCTTGCTATTCTAATCGTGAATGAACTTTACGTACTACTACTGTAGTAAGCAGTCAGACCATATTCATCATTCGCATTTCAGTGGGAAAAACTGATCGACATATTAAGTCATAATGATATTAGTATGTGTGCAAATTTTTGCTCTTACACAAACAATGTGACCTGTAGCGTCTAGCCGAACAAACAAGCAATAAACTGTGAAAGTTTCGAAATGTGCTTAATGGAGACGATATTCTCGCTCAATAAATAAATTTTCTTTGCAGAAAGTGGAAACCCAAAGCTGCTGCACTCTCCTGTGAGTTTGTTATGAAGAGAGATTTCAACTCAACAACTACGGACTATAACATGCAGGTCAGTTTAGTTTAAACAATTACTTGCAAAGAGAGATTTCTGGGCTCAATTAGTACCTACTATGTACCTACTAGCAAACTGGCTGTTTGTTGTTAATTGGTAAGTTGGGATTGTTGATTGGTAAAGCCCTTATATCTCCTAGTTTGTAACTTTCTTAGTACTCTCTTACAGCCTCATGCTCAAAAGAAGTTCCGTCCGCAAGTAGATATTTGCGGATGTCAGTCATCAACACCACAAGACCGAGAGCTAATAATCTTATGGACGGAATCCAGTAGACTCTGGTCACTTGCGTCGATAAATTTGGAAATTCTTTTGATCATGAGGCTGTTAGTGTGTGTGTGTGATGGCTGCCTCATTGCATGCGCAACGCTCTCTAGTTGCATCGTTAGAGCTGCGGCGGGTTTGATTGTGCTGAAAAGACAATCTACCTTAAATGAAGAAAATGAAAACATTAATTAATTATTTGTACGATGTCAAGTCAGTTTAACTAATTATTTTTGGTTAATCGAATTTATTTGGAAAATGAGGTACGGTTTCATAACGACCTAATTAGATCTTCTTCTGCAGTCTACAATAATGTACAGGTAACCTATAATTCTGCAGAAGAAGATCTAATTAGGTAGTTATGATACCCAACGGCTGGTGTAATGGATACCTCGGTTCTCGTCAGATCACCGAGGTTAAGCAACATTGAGCGCAGTCGGTAGTTGGATGGGTGACCATTCAACTCTGCCTTGCCAGTTGCTGCCGTTGGGCCAGAGAGACTGGGGTGGTTGGGGGTTAGTGTAATGACACCCCTCCACCTGTTCCCTCAGCGCAGGGAACTACCGACTCACTCGCTTGACATCCCCAGTTACGAATCCTCAACCAACTGCACCTCCGATATAATGGCACATCGTCAAAGGAGTAGAGTTGTTGAGGCGGCAGTAGGACTACCAGTCCTGTAACGCCATAGCAAAAGAAAACAAAAAAACATTAATTCTATCAACAAATTACAGAGACACAGATAACAGCTATTTGGACATGCTGCACCAAGATAGCCACACAACAATGTAATGATGTCACGTGCAAACTATGAAAATTAATACATTTTTGATAATAAATTACCTCGATTACCTACCTAGCTAATTCAAGATTTATATGTAGAGGTATAAACAAATTCAATTTTATTACAAATTTAAATCAATAAATTTTAAATAAATTTTAAACATATCAAAAAAGCTGAGTTCATTTGATTCAAAACCAGCTATGTGGCGCTGCTCTTCTGGACTTACCTAATAAAATCTATTTCACTACCTATAAGAAGGTGTTACCTTGGACCAGTCCATTTAGGGATCGAAATAAGATAATTCCTTAGCCCCGATTTGATATAAAAAGGTCTTAGCGCGGTCTGCCAAAGCACGGTTGAGATATATTTTTTTAAATTGGGGCTTAACGTTGCACTGTTCTGCAGCGAGGCTAATGGCGACGGATGAATGATTATGATGATGATTGGGAGATGATGGTGAAGTGTCGGTAAGGATTGTAGGTGGGAACGAGGCGGCTGTGGCCTATTGATATGGTTGAGATCCAGCCCGCCGGTAGGACCGTTGTAGCACCAGTGTTGCGACCTTAAAATTTATATTAAGGTGGCGCGATCACTCGAGGCATAGTCTCAGATCTTCATAACGTTTTGTGTACTTCTTGATAATCATGACATACATTAATCCCTGAAAAAATCAAACACTTCTCGTGTCTAGTTTCTGAGATAATTTGAGTTTTCTCCCCCATGTTATCTTATGGCAGCCAAGTAAAATCGTGTCGTTTTTAAGCTAAAATGAAGTTCTAATTATTTTGTACCGTCAGATTTTAACAAAAAACTTTTTTTCTGGTAGACATACGGACTTACTATGAGAAAAAAAATTGAAAACGATACCAACGTGTGCTATTTTAAAAGTTATTGACCAAATTCGAAATGATTTTCCTATACCTCCCATGTTAATGTTTTGTACATTCTCAAAAGACATAAAATTGAAAACTCATTATTGGGCGGGAGTTTCAAACTTCAGGACATTAAATGAGTATTTTATGCTTAAATATAGTTGAACTGTTGTAAAAGGTATTTTAAAATGGTAATTTCAAAAATAAATAAAAATGTGCTATATCGAGTGATCGCGCCACGTAAAATTCGGTTTAGGCCTTGGCTACCGTGGACTTCTCTGTCGGTAATAACTTCACTTGCATCTCCAAGTTCGCCGTGGCACTGAACCGCAACTTTGTGTCGGCAACTCTTACAACATGAGCCTGCAATCTATACATTTATTCATGGACTGGAACCAGAACCAAAAAGATACATTATTTTTAAAGGAAGCTTAAACCCTTATAAATTTAACCCTTAACCCTTATAACCCTTATAACTCTTAATATTTTTTACATTATGTGGGTTCCACAACGGTACCATAAAGGTTCTTTAAATTAGAAATTTCCTGAATTTTTATTTCATTGCCTTCCACATCTTAAATTATTTATGGCAACAGACTTGACAACAAATTTCAACAAATTATTAACAGATTTTTAAATAAATAATCACTAAGTCAATTAATGTTAGACAATTTTGCCTGAGATATTCAATCTACCCTGCGTAGTTCAAAAGCTGATTTAAAAAAAAACAGTTTTTAATTAAGTCTGATTTTGAAGGAGCCAATCGGAATCCAAATGGAACCTAAGTTGAACCAAAACTGGAATCAAAAGCGATATTTTATATTTTTTAGGAACAGGAATCTATATTTTTAAGAACTTGGAACCGGAACCAAAATTCATTTGGGTTCCAGTCCATTTATTTATTCTCTCTGACTTTTCTCTACATTTGCTGTGACAAATCATTTGCCCAGTAGACAATACCATGCAGTGCCGTAACTAGGGATTTCAGCGCCCGGTGCAAATCAAAATTTTGCCCCCCCCCCCCCCCCCCCCAAGTACCCAGAAAACGCTACCAAATGCGAGTACGGTGCCCTGAAACGATTTTTTTAAAATTTAATTTTAATTGTTTTTAAGCATTTTTGACGTTCAATTTCACTTAATTTTTTTTCAGCAAAACGTTTTTGTTTCATAACTTTATTTCTTAAGAGGCAAACGGAAGCGAACGGGAATCGCACGGTTCATCAGAGAGGTTTTTTGAAATTGTGTCTTCCCACTTAAATTTTTTTAAAAATCAGATAGTAACGACCCATAACACCCTAATATACTAAATAATGACGCACACTGGAGCTCATTATGACCTCTGGTGCGACCTTAAAGTGTTAAATACGATATTTTTAATAAAATAATCGAAAATAATCGTATTTAACACTTTAAGGTCGCACCAGAGGTCATAATGAACTCCGGTGTGCGGCATTATTTAGTCTATTAAGCTGTTATGGGTCGTTACTATCTGATTTTTTAAAATTATTAAGTGGGAAGGCACAATTTCAAAAAAACGCTCTGACGAACCGTGCGATTCCCGCTCGCTTCCGTTTGCCTCTTAACTCTGCAAAGTGGTGCATTAATTGGCGCAAGAGAGGGGGTAGGGAGTTAAACCTGGTTATGACTGATCACTGACACCAACTAAGCCCTGCAGGGTGTTTTTGTGCTTCAATACGCAAAAATTATTATTGGGTGCTAAAATTTTATTTAATATTTAAATTTTAATTAATAATATTAATTTTAATAATTTTTTATATTTTAATTTTAAATTTTATTTTAACAATGGTACCTACCAATCACAAGTGGAGTGATTATTTCAGATATTTTTCACATGGGATTTTTTTTTTTGAGGGTTCATGCAAAATATACGAAACATTATTTTTTAATCTGAAAATTAACAAAGGGAAAATCTTTCCCGCATGAAAGCATTAGGGGCCTGGGGCTGGGGCTGGGGGAAGCTTCCATCAGCTATTCGTGGATCCGATTTCTTCAGCAGAACTCTAGCCTCGTTATAGAAATTTAACAAATCAAAAACAATTCTTTCTCTATAGTTTTCCTCACATTTCGAAGTTAGTTTGTGCCATTAAAGCAATTTGAATATATGTAAGCCGCATGTAACTTTTCCTTCCAAGTGTTAAGGTGCTGCAAGCGCGAGCGATTTTGCTGCTTTTGTAGACACTTTTTGCGATACGATTGGAGACGAAATGGGTAGACCAAATTATTTGAAATTTTAATCGTGATTAGATAAAAGACAAACTTAGGGTTATCCCTTGGTAAATTTTTAATTTTTTGTTTCCTTAATTAGTAATAATTAGTGGATTTTTTTGTAAAAAATTAGCTATTTTCTGGTCTCCCTGGGCGCCGTATAAAATTAAATTTAAAAAATATGCCAAGGGATAACCCTAAGTTTGTCTTTTATCTAACCATGATTAAAATTTGAGAGCAATTGGTTTACGGGTTTGGTCTCCAATCGTATCGCAAATTTCATTGTTTTGCGCTGTTTTTTTGAACAACCGGCGCCTAATTAACGATGCAATAAGCAAAAATTAAAAAGTGCTACCAATATACAATCAGACTAATCATGTGAACATCCTGTAAAAGTTACACTCACTTATGAAACAATTTTTCTCTCTCAATTTTCTAAAACGGCCGAGCGCTAGTATCACCTTAAAATATACCATTGATTGTTTACTCTGGGCTCGGGTGCCCCCCCCCCCCCCCTCCCACCACTCCCGGCCGCAAGACATGTCTGGAATCATCACTGTTTAAGTTTAATGAGATTTCTTGAATCATTCTACTCTGGGTGACGAATGTTCTCCTTATATACCTACTAGGGAAAACCTTATTAAGACCGTTGACTAATAAAGCGTGTAAATTCATTTGTAAGATGGCTGAGTTGTGAGTTACTCTATAGTTTTTAATCGATTTCTTTCAATATCTTTTGCAATGAAATTGGTATTAAAATAAGGCTTTGTACGAGTCTTGAGAACAGTTCAATGAAGATAATGTCATGGTTTGGATTGGTTTATTAGTTTTATTTTGTCCTACAGACATTTAATGCTTGAAAATTAGTAAAAATATGGCACTAGTAGAACTAATAACCTATTCCAAGTTATGAAATTTATTTATTTATTTATTTATTTATTTATTTCATAAGCCTTTTTTCCACATTACAATAAAAATTATACAAAATTTACGAATGTATAAAAGTTGTCAATTATTTTCATTAAACAGTTCTGAATACTCGTACAAAGCCATATTTTATTCACAATTACATTGGTAAAAGATATTGTAGAAAATCGATTAAAAAACTCTTCAAGGTCAATGCATGACAAAACCATAACAAAGCAACCCTGAACCAGTTATGCTTTGATTCTTAGAATCTAAATATTGATTCAAATAAATGATTGGCTAATCTGGGTATTTTGGGTTATTCCACCTACCCACACTTTTAAGGAATCTATTTTTTTATGTTCAAGATAGTTATGAATAGGGATGGAGCGAACTTGGATTTTGATATCGACTATCGATATCATTTATATATCGATATATATCGATATATCGATACTTCGATATATCGATATATTGAAATATTGAAATATCGAAATATCGATATATTGAAATATTGAAATATCGAAATATCGATATATTGAAATATCGAAATATCGATATATTGAAATATCGAAGTATCGATATATTGAAATATCGAAATATCGAAATATTGATATGGAAATAATATTTTGATGTATAGGTATGGAAATATTGATATATCGTATGAATGTATTAAATTGCTCCTAAAACTGCTAGGAATTGCAAAAGAAAATGTAAAAAGAAATAACTCAGCCGTTCCAAAATATGGGGTCACCGGCCAGATAAGAAAGAAAATGTGAATAATCTGAGAAATTGTCCATAAATCTTGTAAACGCTGCACTGCAAATATGAATTATTTTGCCATAGTAGGTATACACTTTAATTAAGAACATAATTGTATCATGCGGTAAGGCTTCAATATATCAATATTTCAATATATCGATATTTCAATATTTCGATATTTCAATATATCGATATTTCGATATTTCAATATTTCGATATTTCAATATATTGATATTTCAATATTTCAATATATCGATATGTCGATATTTCGATATTTCAATACATCGATATTCAATATATTCAGGTATCGATATTTCGATATTTTTTTGATATCGATATATATCGATACATCGATATTTTCTCCATCCCTAGTTATGAATATTTTTCGGAAATATAATTTTTGGAGATATCATGAAAATATTTAAATTGAACAATGTAGGTATAGAAAAATTACAATTTCCTGCCTGATCTTTATTTTGCGGAATTAAATGTAATCAACTTATTATTAATATTAAATATCATATTATCATAATGGGGAATAGGTGAATGTTGATATTATATTTTGTTTATATACAGAATAGCCTCAAAGAGCAATGTGAAATTTTATTATATTTATATAAATTATATATTATCCATAATTAATTGATTAGTTTTCGACATTTCACTCCTCTGCAAAAACAAGCTGTACGTCACACGCCGTGTTCCCGAACTGGCTCTGGTTAACATTATCTATACGGCCCGACTCGGCGTGTGACGTCAAATTGTGTTTCATGGACAGCTACAATCTACCAAACTTTGTAAATTCGTTCCTTGAAAACTATTCATCAAACAACAAAAATAATACCACATCTGTCTTCAACAACATCTCAACTTTCATAAAATATTTATTAAAATTCGTTCACGTTTAGAATATCAAGGCCGTGTAGATACTACTGTAGTCAAACGAACAATTGTATTCCTACACATGTAAATATCAATTTAATAATCCAAAAATATGTATAATACGACTGCAGATAAAAATAAATAAATTTTATTGAATGTTTCTAATATTTTCTACTATTTAAAATTGTGTTTCTCTTAATTTATACCATTTCAATAATACGAAGAAAAAAGTCTTGCCATTGACAGGGCAGTGTTCAAGCGAACGACCAATCTCCACTTCCCTATTATCTTATTATATTATAACTTATTAACTTATTTGTTTCTAAGAAAACGTTGTGTAACGCGTTGATAAGCGAGCCTTCATTTTGCATGTGAATTAATATGCACGTAAAATGTGTTCCTCTACAGACCTTGGGAACCCTTTGAAGCTAATATAACGAATTCGTCAAAGAAGTAGTGTTAAATGTATGAGATTTTCTTGGGAGGTACACTCTAAGAAATAATAAACGGGACCTCGAAAGAAATGGATTGTCTGATTAAGGTTTGATGGCATCTCGTGAAGTCTCTTCTAATGCATTATCTAACTCTTAGTGGGTGAGCTCTTATTTCATTGATAATAACAAGGATTGATTGTCAAGGAACCTGATCAGCAGCAAATCCGCTCTGTGCAAAGTACCGTTTTTAATTGGTTTAAGCTATGGGTTAAGTGTGCTTACATTTTGATAAATATTTCAGAAGAGTCATTCATCAGGGTCATTCATTCTCAATAGGATTGACGAATTGGTCAAATGCAATATGATTCTTTGACACATTCGGTTTCGGCTCATTCCAAGAATTGTTGAGCAGAAACTTGCAAACGGATCAATTTTAATGAATGAATGAATTAATTAATTTAGTTGTACAACTTATAAGAATAATATTACGTGTTATCATGGTCACAATTCCGGTGGTTGTAATTTAGTCTTGATGCTCTGTGACAACCTATATTATACTATTAAAGTCAGAAAGGCTGAGAACATAATACATTTAGTCCTTGGGCAAGTCGTTCCATAAGTGTGTAGCTCTATCAAGGAGAGAGTATCGGCCCACTGTCGACGCGTATCTTTTCAGGAACAATTTCTTGTTGTGGTCGCTTCGGCCGAAATACTTAGGATCTTGGGAATATTTGACCAGATCTTGCCAAGCAGGTTGACCGGACTCCGCTTTGAAGAGATATCGCAGGGCAACCTTACTCCGTCTTGACTGCAGCAAATCCCACTTCAGCTCCTTCACAATCCTGCTCACGCTGACGTGTGGACTCATCTTCTCCTTGCACCATTTGCGATGGCAGTTTAGCACATACCTCGCAGCCTTGCGCTATATCTTCTCAATGGCTTTGATGTGGACAGCTGTATGGGGGTCCCAGCAACGAGGTTCCTCATCAACACGTTTCGCTGAGAGTTTCCACAGCATAAACTGTACCTATTGTTGTTTCTACTTTCAGAACCCTGCAGACTCAGAGGCTATCGAGGGAACCGTGAAGATAGAGATCGAAGAACACCCAATCGACGTGAAACCTGAAATTGACCTAATGCCTACTTTCGACCGTCATTATGTCTTTCTACCAGAAGATCCAACCATGGACGTAGATCTTCACTCTGCAACCACCTCGGTTCATTTAAAACAAGAATCAGATCCTTTAAAGGACCAAGGACCAGAATTAGCAAGTCAAAACAGAGATCAACGTAAGCAGAGCCTCCTTCACCCTAGATACTTTCCCTTTTCTTGCAAAGTATGCACTTACAAGAGTGCCTCTAGACAAAACCTTACTAGGCACAATAAAATCCATTCTTCAGAGAAGAAGCACCAATGCAGCCAATGTTACTACAGAGCACACAGTAAGAGCAACCTTGTAGAACACATGCGCGTTCATTCTGGAGAGCGGCCATACACATGTGACATTTGCACGTACAGCAGTGTATACAGTAGTTCACTGGCCACACACAAGCTACACCATTCATGTGAGAAGAAGTTCCAATGCAGCCAATGCGACTTCAGATCTGACAGGAAGAGCAACCTTGTAGCTCACCTGCGTATTCATTCTGGAGAGCTACCATACGCATGCGATGTCTGCGAGTACAAGTGTAGTAGATGTGACACTCTTGCCCATCACAAGGAGACGCACTCCAGTGTAAGGAACTACAAATGTGACAAGTGTAATTATGCGTGTGTTCGTAGCACCAACCTCACCCAACACCAGAAGATACATTCTGGACTCAAGCCCTATCAGTGCGACAAGTGTTCATATTCATGTGCGCATAAGAGTAACCTTACAAGACACAAGAAGAGAAAACATAAGTAGTTGACATTATCAGAAGTAACGTTTACCACGGACCAATGCTCCTATAGCGTTGACAACTTGTCAATAATCTCATGCATTCATGCGCGCTGGTCCATGTCACGTACTGTCACTGCCAGATTAATATTGATTAAGTTTATAAACGTATTATGTTGGAATTACTGACATCTCTAGCAATGGACCCAGGATACTTGAGAGTCTACAGCGGCGTTCTTAAAGTTAGTGACAACATTCACCGCTGAACATCCAGCAATGTGTCAACAGTTAATTAAGTGTTCAAATATTTTTGTTAGTCATTGAAATAAGGAGAGATAGAAAACGGTATTGTTAGAAAGAATCATGTTTTTCATCATTCCATGAAGCACATTTATTTGCACATTTACTTTATATAGGCAATTTAAGAAAGTAAAGAGCGATCTGTTGGTGAGGTGGCGTACTTATCTTTTCAGGGTTTAACGCATGCGCAGTGCGCACTTCAAACGACTTGGCGTGACGTCACCCCACCCACAGCCTTCTCGAACACACGTACATTTATGACAGACACCAAACAGACACCAACTAGACAGCTGTAGACCTGTCAGGATTTATCGCATGCTTACTGACTTTCTTATAAATGGCCTATATATTATATAAATAATGAAATATGTTAATTGAGTAATGTCAGTAATATTCTTTTTAAGAACTATGATGTGTATTTCTTTGAGTACATTATATTTTTGTGGTACCTATGTTGTATATGGTTGTATAATGGTATCTTTTGTGTATTCTTATTACCTAGGTACTATAATATCTGCATTTATACCTACAACAATTGTTAATTTTAAATGTTTAATAATAAATGATATACTCTTATATCCGGCTCTCTTAAAACTTGGAATAAAAGCCAGCGTTTGCATCATATTTGAAGATTTAACTGGAATAATTTGTTCAATTTCCTGGGGTTTAGATTTTCCTGGGCTCGCTCCTGGTTGACCTAATCTCTCCAACATATTTGTATTCAGAAGTTTAGTTACAACAAGAAACACTGAATCAATGGTGCAGTTTAATGATGTGCGAAATAATCAGTGAATCAAACAATATCAAAATTGTGATATTTTGGTGCTGGAAAAATCGAAGGTATAGTATCAATTGATGGATAATTGTTCTGAATATACGTATATTTACATTTGAATACGAAAAAAATAATACAATAGGGAAGTCTCTTATATTTTCAAAATGTGTATAAATAATATGTTGTGGTAGAGAAAATTATTATGAACTGAAATATATAATTTTTTTGTTTGTAAGAAATTATTTCGACTATTTAGAGAGGTTTTAAAGACCAATGTTTTCAGTCAAAAGTCACGTGATCACAAACGCTCTGTGATTGGCTGGAGTGTTTGTGACGTCAGAGTTTATGTGCTGCATCAAGAGCAACAGGTTGTGTCATTGTGTTTTCATACAAACGTCAGTTTATTTCCAAGTTCTCTTATATTTTTACGTATGGCTGACAAAGGATATGAGAAGGGTAATTCCAGTAATCTTCCCAGACTTGATATACTTGCGGTCGGTGCTTTCATTAGCTCAAATGAGAAGTTTGTTGGTGCTGAATTACGTGGTGTCAAGAATTTTCGGTAAGTTACGTTTGACAGTTCTCTCTCTCTTCTTTGTTTACTTTCCGTTTATTGCTTTCCACACTTACTTTCCAATATAAACGTAAAGTAAATTAAAGTTAATTTAAGTTAATTATGTGGTTATGTCTTAAAATAGTAGGTAGGTAGGCTATATTTACTAGTCCTAAGATCCAGGGTTAAGATTAGTCTACTGAGTGATGTTTGCAGCTGATAAAGATGAAGTAGGTAGACTAAATTTGCCTCGAGAGTACACGAGCAGCATTCTATTAGTAATTAATACATTTTGGTTACATTGTCACAAGGCAGCAAATTAATAATGACATCATGTAGGTGCTAAGTTATTTTCGTTGTTGTAGGGATGGCAGAGAATCGTATGGCGATGATGCTGTGGGTTACGTACAGGTTCGGCGAGCAAAAGATGTGTGTTTTGTGAAGGCCAGGGTAACACCTGAACACAAAGTTCGTAGCAAGTGCTATGCTGTTACCCAGGTCATCAACGAGGCTTCCGGGAGTGTAGTCAGCGTGACCTGTCATGACTGCGCAGCTTCTGAAGGGTATTATTATTTTTAGACAATTTTGGGTTTATTATGAATCAGGATTTAACTTGAGTAAGGATAACGATAGCTCATGAACTGGGACATAAACCCAGGATCTCTCACCTACTGCATTCCAAATATTTCTAAACAATTATTATTATTATTATTATTTATTTTTAAAACATCTTGTACAGAGTTTTGCTACCTAGTACCCTTTGTTTTGTGACCTAGAACTGTTGTGATTTTTCAGGTGGTTGCAAGCACGCACTTGCCCTTCTCATGTGGGTAAATCGCCGCAGCGAGGAACCTTCGGTAACTTCAATCGATTGCTACTGGAGGAAGTCGAAGCTTTCTGGCGTGGGGACCGCTGTGAAATTCGTTAAAGCTGTAGATTTGTGCCAAACCCGACCGGCAGAAACGACACAGAAACGTACTGCAGTGCGCCGAGAACCTGGTTCATTTCTGGCCGCTGTGTTAGAGCAAGGTACTGCCAACAACTCCAACAGTCAGCTGCTACGACATTTCTCCGACGTTCAAGAAATGCAAAAAATATCTCTTGGTAGCTTGTCATTTTGGTATGTAAAAGAAGAAGGTGGAGACATTGAAAACTATCAAGATTTTGTAAATTTTTGTGGCCAGCACATGACGAAAGAAGGGTGCAGTGATGCAGCATCAAAAACTGTTGCCCAGTCTTCTTCGTCATTATGGCATAATCTCCGATTTGGAAGAATTACAGCATCGAAAATTTATGAAGCGTCTCGGTGCAAGACCGTCAATGGTTCGTTAGTCGAATCCATCCTTGGCGCCAAAATTTCAGACTCCAAGTACATGAAGCGAGGAAGGGACTTGGAAGGTGATGTCCTCAAGGCAGTGGAGAAGAAAACAAATAGGAAGTTGAACAGAGTTGGTCTTGTGCTTTGCCCCGATTACCCCATGCTTGGAGCATCACCTGATGCAATTTGCAACAATGCTGTGGTAGAGGTGAAGTGCCCGTTTAGCGATTCTACGATGAAGAACTATGTAAAGAACGGAGAGATTGCACCGAAGTGTTTAGCTCAAATACAACTTCAGATGTTGATGATGGGGAAGAAAGAAGGACTCTTTTGTGTTGCATCTCCACAGTTTGAGGAAACTTCCCATGTAGATATCTTCCCAGTTACTTTCAATGAACCATACACAAAAAATCTTGTCGAGAGTGCAATGGAATTCTGGAAAAGAGCTATTTTCCCAATGTTGATGAAAAAATATGTGTTGTAGTGTAGATAAACATATTGCATTTATTCAGCGAGCGTTTAAAAATTGACAAGGAACAGTTCAATCATTCAACTGGTTATTGAGACCAATATTTTAGGAATTTTGTGAGATTCTTATACAGGTCTGTGACGAAATTGAAGAATTATTGGCTTTTAATGACATTTTCGATAGACAGAATATCGGTTCGAGGTGTTGCGCTTATCCGTGCTCACTCATCAACGCGTTACACAGAGCGTTTTCCTAGTTATATTTTACCTACCATATCATTTTGTATTTAATGGAATTTTTTTAAATGAATGGTAAATGAATAGTGCCATGTTGTTTTTATAAAACTATTTTTATTAACTTCAAATATCAATAATGAAATTGAATCCCTGAACAAGTATTAGAATGTTTTTAGTAATAATTCCAGACATTCTAGTGATAAAGGCTAGATAGCTTTGATCAATGCTTTTACATAATAATAATAATAATAATAATAATAATAATAATTATAAAAATTAAAATTATAAAAATGTTTAATTTTTAATTATAAAATTAAAAATGAATGTTATAAAAATTAAATCACCTTATTAAAACATGAAAATCGTTTTGTAGGTAAGTTTGATGAAATGTGTGAAAATAAATGTATTCTAATGAAATGGAGAATACATGTCATATAATATTACATTTTGATTTAATAGTGCTATGTACAATATTCTGTATTACCACAATACAGGTATTTGATTGAAATGAAAATGTCAGATATTCTAGTGATTTAAGTTAGACCTGGTCCTCTGTTATTACTTATTACATAATTGTTTTATATTGTCAATAGGTACTACATAATTAGTAATAATAATACAATGAAATCATAAAAATTATTTCGTATCGAATCTTTCTTGTCAATCCCTAATACTGAGCACATCCAGAGTGTTTTACAGTCAAAGAGTCTTGAAAAAATATGTAGATGAAACCAGGACAAGTATTTCATATTTATTCAACTTTATTATTGAACAAGCACCACTGTAAACCTCAAATTTAGTTTGTATTTTGACAAGTTATTTCAGATATAACTACAAATCACACCTGCGATGAGCTGAAATTCTCCACACATGTTTCCACACATGTTGCATTTGCAGTTTTAACAAATACAACTAAATATTGGCTCGAATTAAAATATATATATCTTGTAATGAAAAATCTAAATAATGTTGCGCATATCCGTGCTCGCTCATCAACGCGTTATGCTGGCTTTCCATGCTCCGTTATCTTCCGACACCGTCCGACGAAAACGACCACGTGACCCGTCTCGACCAATCAGAGCCATCCCCAAAAATCTCGGACGGCGAGGGATTGGTCGAGACAGGTCACGTGGTTTTCGTTGGACGGTGTCGGACGTTGACGGAGCATGGAAAGCCAGCTTTACACGGAGCGGTTTCCTAGTTTATATCAGAGGGTAGAGACGGTTATTTGAGAGAAAATAAAGTAGCTAGTAATTTTATATTATTTGAGAGGATCATATTTTATTTTCTGATGTGTTCCATGTACCAGTGCTCACTCAGTAAAAAGTATTGAACTTTGACAATTACTTGATAAGAGGACCTTGTAGATTTACCAAACCTGCAGCTATTTTAACACAGTTGTCAACTTTTGCTAGCATGTGTATATCTAAACAGGAGTGGGGCGTCAATAATTTAAATTCTCTTACTCTTCTAATAAGCCGTTCCACGTGAATTCTCAGACTAGCAATTCGCTTAGTTTCTCTGACGTCTTTGGCGCTTAGCTTGGAACCGGTCCCCACGCTTGGAGGTCGCACAAGCTTGCAGCCTCTCTGCCTCGCCAAATCCTCCACATGCTTGAACCCCCGGTCTGCAAGGATGTCCATTCCAGACGATAACTTGTCCAAGTAGCCAGAATCTTCTAACAGCACCATGTCCGAAACTCTTCCGCCATAACCTTGTGAAACAAAGTTAACTATTCCATCGGGTGTACACGATATCAGATATTTTAGGGTATTGCATTTCTTGTAATCGGACCAAGTCAACGCCTGGTTAAGTGCTTTTGTTGGCTTCTCTATTTCTATTTCGAAGCAATCAATTATGCTTTGTACATTGCTGTATCGTGCTTGAAATGTTGTGGGCAGTAGTCGGTTCACTGATTCCTTGCTCGGCCAAACAATCAATTCTTGCAATTGCTCAGCTATAATGTTTACATAGAGATTGAACACCCTGGATGCATGGGATTTGGAAATCCCAAACATATCTCCCAGAGTGTCAAATGACTCGTTCATTCGCACCTTGCGAAGAACGATGAGTACAATATCTGGAGCAGAGAGCCAACTACCTTGATGAAGTAAGCTGGATGAAACCAAGTCTAATATGAACAAACAGACATGAGGCACTCCCAAATACCTCATCGAGCTGACTCTGCAGTGATGTCGAGTTACCTCCAGACTTTGTAACTTCATGTCGTCAGTTAGCAAGTACTCATCAGCTACGTACTCACTATCTTCAGAAAACTGAACTTCTTCTGAAGCGTCGGAAGTGAATAAACCAGTTTCTGAGCTATCTGTGAAAACTTCCTCAACATGTAATTTTTTCTTTTTGAAGGGTTGAATAGGAATTGGTTGAATAACTTTAACAGGAGATGATGGAAATTTCACTGGGGAAGTGTTGATATTGACCATAGTAATCAGGTCAGTTGGTCGGCACATGATGGCTTTACTTCTAAACTTGACGCGTTTGGGTGGGTGTTGTGTGTGTAAGGTTTCGAGACCAGTTTGTATGCACTTGTCCTGTGACTTCGGCATTGGCTCTTGATATACCGCAGTATCCACTGTTGCATGGTCCTCGACTTCCTCCGCTAAACCTCCTGCAACTTCCATCTCGCCATCACCCCGCGGTGCACCGCAGTAATCCTCCGCACGTACTGCAATAGCATATAGCGTATATGCAATAGCGTGAGTTTGACCTTGAAGAGTTTTTAATCGATTTTTATCATCATTTACCAATGTAATTGTTAACAAAATAAGGCTTTGTACGAGTCTGTATGAGTTACGATTTGTAACGTCTGCAGGACGAAATAAAACTATGAAATTAAAATTATTTTCATTGAACAGTTCTAAAGACTCGTACAAAGCCTTACTATATTAATAACTAGGAAAACGCTCTGTGAAACGCGTTGATGAGCGAGCACGGATACGCGCAACACCTCGAACCGAAATTCTGCGTCTATCGAAAATATCATTAAAAGCCAATAATTCTTAAATTTTTCACAGACTTGTTTAAAAATCTCCAAATATCACTAAAATATTAGTCCCAATAACCATGCAAAGTTTTAAGGTGATCGATTGAACCTTTATAAATGAACAACGTTCCCAGTAAATATTCAAAAATCACAGAATCTCTTTCAAAAAATATACCTGGGGGGACCACTCATATGATATAAGTGTGTACACAATATCAGATCGATCTGTTGAACGGTCATTATTAGTTTCATATGCGTTTAAAAGATTTTGCTCAACTACCTTGGATTAGAACTGAAGAGTCAAAGTAGCCGTGATCAACATTTTCGAGAAATTTGACAGCCAACACGCAAAATGTCCGTAAAATGTCAATTACTTTTGGATTTAAACACAGAATAGTCTGAAAGTAGTCAAAAATACAGATAATGTTGGTCCCAATGACCATGCAAAGTTTTAAGTTGATCGGTCATACGGTTCTAGTTAAAATTTCAAAAAACACATAAAATATTTTTTTTAATTTTAACCAATAGGAGGATTTGGATGAAATTTTGTTTGATTGGGCAAAATGTTAGTGGTAATGACTTCTCAAATTTTCAAATTGATAAAACAAACCAATCGAAAGATAATTTTTTTTAAATTTGAACCAATCACGGGATCCCGTTCAAAAACGATCCCAGGGACCGCATAGAGTACGTTAGTATGTGTACAAAATTTCAGATTGATTGCTTGAGCGATTTGACCTGGGGTGTGACCACAAAAAAAAAAAAAAAAAAAAAAAAACACACACAGAGAAAGTGCCATAAGAGTACCGTGGTGACGCTCGCTACGCTCGCTCAATTACATTGGTAAAGATATTGATAAAAATCGATTAAAAAACTCTCCAAGGCCACACTCACTACTGAGCCGTCTTAATAAGTCTACGAAAGCACTACACTACTAGACTAGTACTTCGTACTCCGGACTACTAAGTACTACTAGAAGAGTCAACAAGTGACAATTATTCAATTTGGTACTATAACTAGGAAAACGTTTAGTGTAACGCGTTGATGAGCGAGCACAGAACATGCAACATCCCCATAGTAACGGCACAAGACGATTTTCTCTGCAATTTTTCAATCTCCATAATACTCTGGATGAATAACAGATCCATTGTCTCGTGAAATCTTACCTACATAACTTCTCCAGAAATCTCTTGTGACATCCCATACTAAACTCGTAAAATTACATTTTATACTTGACTGATTGCCGATTGGGCTTACAATATGTAAAATTTAATATCAAGTTGGTTTTGATCACCATGCAAAATTTGAACTTAATGTGAACATTTTTACTGTCGACCAATCAGAAGACATTATTCAAACTTAAACCAATTAGAGGATTTGGCCTTCGTACTGCATCCGATTTTATGCGCTAGCTCAAAAATGCTTTCATTTTACTGTACATTGTGGATAGCTTGGCTGCTCTACAGGCCTTGCCTTGGAACAGAAGCTTAAAGAAGTCAGGGATGACTATTTAGTATAAATTTTTCAAGATTATGGAATAAAATGACCTTAAAATGACAAAACTTTTGAAAATAACGACAGATTAGACTGAAAATTGGCAAAAATACCTAAAATGTTGGTACCAATGACCACGCAAAGTTTTAAGTTGATCGGTCAATCTGTTCTAGTTTAAATGTCAAAAATCACATGAAAAATTGTTTTAAATTTGAACCAATAGGAGGATTTGGCTGAAATTTTGTATGATTGGGTAAAATGTTAGTGGTAATGACTTGTCAAAATTTCAAATTGATCAAACAAACCAATCGAAAGATAATTTTTTTTAATTTGAACCAAGCACGGGAGCCCATTCAAAAACGATCCCAGGGACCGCATAGAGTACGTTAGTATGTGTACAAAATTTCAGATCGATTGCTTGAGCGGTTTGACCTGGGCTGTGACCACAAAAAAAAACACATAGAGAAAGTGCCATAAGAGTACCGTGGTGACGCTCGCTACGCTCGCTCAAAAATTAAAAGAAAATAGTAGGTATCCTGTTAGAAATTATAAATTCTATAATTTTGAAGGCATTGCTCCGAAATCTTTCTGGGAGAGAGTGATTTGTTTTTAGAGGACAGAAGAAAGAGTTGTTCATTGTTGAGCGAGCGTAGCGAGCGTCACCACGGTACTCTTATGGCACTTTCTCTGTGTGTTTTTTTTTTTTTTTTTTTGTTTTTTTTTTGTTTTTTTTTGTGGTCACAGCCCAGGTCAAACCGCTCAAGCAATCGATCTGAAATTTTGTACACATACTAACGTAATCTATGCGGTCCCTGGGATCGTTTTTGAATGGGCTCCCGTGATTGGTTCAAATTTTAAAAAAATTATCTTTCGATTGGGTGCTTCGATCTATTTGAAATTTAGCAAAAACATTGCAACCAACATTGTGCCCAATCATAAAAAGTTTCAGCCAAATCCTCCTATTGGTTCAAATTTAAAACCATTTTTCATGTGATTTTTGACATTTAAACTAGAACAGATTGACCGATCAACTTGAAACTTCGCGTGGTCATTGGTACCAACATTTTAGATATTTTTGCCAATTTTCAGTCTAATCTGTCGTTATTTTCAAAAGTTTTGTCATTTTAAGGTCATTTTATTCCATAATCTTGAAAAATGTATACTAAATTGTCATCCCTGCCTTTTTTAAGCTTCTGTTCCAAGGCAAGGCCTGTAGAGCAGCCAAGCTATCCACAATGTACAGTAAAATGAAAGCATTTTTGAGCTAGCGCATAAAATCGGATGCAGTACGAAGGCCAAATCCTCTAATTGGTTTAAGTTTAAATAATGTCTTCTGATTGGTCGACAATAAAAATGTTCACATTAAGTTCAAATTTTGCATGGTGATCAAGACCAACTTAATATTAAATTTTACATATTGTAAGCCCAATCAGTCAAGTATTAATTGTAATTTTACGAGTTTAGTATGGGATGTCACAAGAGATTTCTGGAGAAGGTATGTAGGTAAGACTTCACGACACAATGGATCTGTTATTCATCCAGAGTATTATGGAGATTGAAAAATTGCAAAGAAAATCGTCTTGTGCCGTGTCGTGCATCGTTACTATGGGGATGTTGCATGTTCTGTGCTCGCTCATCAACGCGTTACACTGAGCGTTTTCCTAGTTAAGTTGTTTAATAACTGAAAGCAAACCAATTGAAGTTTTATTCTGTCAAATAGAACAATCGTAACAATAATCCATCCCTGGTTCCAACACATTGGGTCAATAAAAAGCAAAAGTAAAATGTTCATTTGGTTACATTGTTTTTTTAGCATGTATTGAATCAATTTACCAATAGTCTCTTCAGCTACTCGTTGGTTGGCAAATGCTTCTGCTACCAAGCGCTGTGCAGTTCGCTTTGATGAAGCTCTCCTCGGAATTCGTTTCGAAGTAACATTTCTATCTGGCTGACAGTCAAATCGATGTGGTACTGCATCAATCTTTGACTTCAAGTATCCACCGACCAATTTAAATCTGAGGAAATTCTCCATGTCTTCTTCTATCTGGAAAATACATAAATTATCAGTAAATTTTATATCTACCAAGTGACGTATGCTTGCGTTGCTAGTAGTAGAGAAAGGTTATATCCTGTCAATATATCCTGTCCTGTTACACTGTTATATACTGTAGGACTGTTATATCCTGTCCTGTCAATGACTTCTAATTTTAAAAACGTGTGCACTTGTTTCATTACCTACCTACCTTTCTCTATTTATAGTCTTGAGTAAGACTTCAAAATAGCTACCTATTTACTTCTTAGGTTCATCCTGGACATCCTAGACTACAATGTAATAGGTACATTGTTTGTACAATAGGCACTCTGTTTGATGTGAGACTTGTAAGTAATAAATACCTACTAGGTAGGGTAGGTACTTGGCTAAAGGTAGGTGGTAGTACTTACAAGCAAATTACATGGCTCAGCTAGGTAACCTAGACCTATAAACTCATTTCAATTCCGATAGCCCAGACCTAGGCTACGGGAATATTGTTTTGAAACAAGGAGTAGGTACTACTAAGTACCTACATACTACAATAATATGGTTCAAACTGTAGCCTGGACAGAGAAACATAAAATACTTACGTCAAAATGATCTTCACAACACCACATCGTAGAGGTTAGGGACAGTGGCTTGGCTTCAACATTACGTCTGGCTGCTTTTAACCACAGTTTTCTTCTTGTGAGAGCTCTTGGTACATTTACAAACAGCTTGTCAGGCGTTGAAACAGTTGTACAAACACATAAAGGTACAAAGCACCACTTATACACGCTACTTTGCTTCGGAACACTTAGATCATGCAAAACTTCCATTGTGTTTATGTGCGTATGACAGCGTTGACAGCTCGGGACATAAACTCTGACGTCACGGCCAGGCAGGGTGGGCGGGTCGGTGGAAACTGCCGTTTGCGCGGGAGTTTCAGTGATTCAAACATCAATTGACATTTAAAATTATACAAATTCGCATAAAAAATCTAAAAAAAATCATGTAAACTAGGAATTATACAAATAAAATTAATAAATTATTTCAAAAAATTAGAAGACTTCCCTATTTAATTATAATAAGAGCATCACTCTGCCCATTAAATGCCATGGTTTACGCATCTGACAGCTAGTCAGCTACACTTTGTACGCACAACAAACAGATACGCGCGCATTCAAAATTGTGACGTCACAACCTTGCTAACCGTAACGTATGCTATATCGTCGAAAACGGACTAAAATATTACTTTTCAATAGGCCATATTTCCCAGACGATGAGATTTAGAGGAAAACGCTAAGAAAGTTATTTGTGTTCATTTAGAATGGTGAACAATTCTGCCAAGTTTCGTCAAAATCGGAGTTACATGATTTTTTTTTTTTGAAGATGGAATTTACATGGGAAATTAACTTAAAAAGTGATTAAAAAGTACTTCCGGCACTCGGATTCGGGAGGATTTTGGATATGTTGTAGAGGGCATTTTTCTGAATCGATTCATTGAAACCTTCTGTTGCAATTAGTGGTGGGTATATTCACAAAATTACTGGACTAACAATCTAGACGGTTATGACGAGGACAATGTGAGACGCATCGACATGACCGTCTATGTGTGTAGATTCCATATAAATGTGCCTGGAATCGCTTTGTATTTGACTAAGTATTCTGGAGTAAGTAACGTGCCTGCCTTGAAGAGTTGATTAAGGGGAGGTATGCACGAAGGATTTGCCATGTTAAATTATACAATTTTGGGACAATTTTTCTTGGAAACGGTTTGAGGTAGAGATTTGAAATTTTCATATGATATAGCAACAGATATAAATATTAAAATAGACTAGATTCAAACATGACACTTTTAAAAAAAAAACATTATGAATGTATTAGTAATCATATATTTTTTGTCAAATTTTTTTACCCTATTTTTTTTTATTTAAGACAAAATATAGCTTCAGAAAGTTCATTCTAGTCTATATTGCTGTTTATGCTATCATGTATTAACACAAAAAATTTCAATACTCTAGCTATAATAGTTTAGAAAATATCTTGTCCCAAAGCTAAAAATGTATCGTTCTGAGATACGCACCATTGAAATTCCACAATAATAATTTTACATGATAAGATTCATGAAGAGAGCTGTGCAGACAATTTCAAAATATTTTTTTAGAGAGTATATAACAATGATTTTGCATTTAAGTTGTATTATTCATATAGAAAAAATATCAAAAAAAAATAATATAAAATAAAAAAAAATTATAAAAAAAAAATTCTTTGTGCATACCTCCCCTTAAAGATTGTTGTGGTGTATTGTTGTATTGTTTAACAGGGTGGTGCAAAAAATTTCCCCCTGTTTGAGAGGTCACTCCGACTGACCAATAAAAGATAAAGAGCTGGAACTTTCACACATTGTAGAAAACATGTGAAAATATAAAGAGTGCCATTTTCAGAAATTTTTGATTAATAATGAGAATAAATTTACATCCATTTGAATTAAGATGTTGAAAGACAATTCACACCAGCGTTATAAGACTTTAACAGAACATTACTAATATTGAAAACAAAAAAAAATTATTCGTGGTCACTAATTTCGGTATCACAGATTTAGACATCAGCATTGCAATGGAAACATAGTTTGTAAATAGTGCACAACGATCATGGTGGAGGGAACAACATAAATTCACCCAATTCCCACGAAGAAACTCCAAATTAATTCTTTAAACAAGTCAATTATCTGTTTTCTTGTTTTTTCAACTTTAACTTTAATAATTTCTAACTTTTTCTCTATTCAACACTAATGTTTGAAACTTGTACAAATACATTTTAATGTGTTTTCCAAATGAGTAAAAGTTTCCGATCTCTTTTAATAGTTCATATGCAGTAACCTCCGAATCAGGGTATTTGTTTGCGCCACCCAGTATATAATGATTGTATTGTTGCAGAGAGCGGATGCAGCCATGATGAACCAACTCTGGGATTCCAGTGACTTAGTGCTGAAGACAGAATCAGAGGAATCTGGGGATTATGAATCTTTAAGTCTTGAAAGCAACATAATGACATCAACATCCATCCAGCCAATTAAAGAATACTTCATCGAGCAGAAACCGAAGATCAGCGCAGACACAAACATATATCATATTGAAGGTGACGCTGCATTTTCTCGCAATGATAACGATCCTGAAGCAGGACCATGTCAAAACATAGATCCACTTATCCAGAGCCTCCCTAACCCCAGAGACTTTCCCTTTTCTTGCAATGTCTGCACTTACAAGAGTACATCTAGCCGCTACCTTGCCAGGCACAAGAAACTCCATTCTTCAGAGAAGAAGCATCAATGCAGCCAATGTGACTATTTTGCGCAATGTAAGAGCAAGCTTGTAGAACACATGCGCCTACATTCCGGAAAGCGGCCATTTGCATGCGACATTTGCACGTACAAATGTGCAAACACTAGTACTCTGGCCAAACACGAGCTAAGCCATTCCAAAGATAAGAAGTTCCAATGCGGCCAATGTGACTACAGATCTCACGTGAAGAACAGTCTTGTAGTTCACCTGCGTGTGCATTCTGGAGAACGGCCATACGCATGTGACATTTGCACGTACAAATGTGCAAGCACTAGTGATCTGGCCAAACACAAGCTTCGCCATTCAAATGAGAAGAACTTCCAATGCAGCCAATGTGACTTTAAGTCGGTCAGGAGGCATGCCCTTGTAGTTCACCTGCGCAGGCATTCTGGAGAGCAGCCATATATATGTGATGTCTGCGAGTACAAATGTTTTAGTAGGAACACGCTTTGGTCTCACAAGATGAAGCACTCTGGTGTGAAGAACTACAAATGCGACAAGTGTAATTATGCGTGTGTTCGTAGTTGGGACCTAATCCGACACAAGAAGATACACTCTGGACTCAAGCCATATCAGTGTGACAAGTGCGCATATTCATGTGTGAAGAAGCATCAACTTTTAATACACCAGAAGACACACAAGGATTTCAAGCCCCATCAGTGTGACAAGTGTAATTATGCGAGTGCTCATCGCAGCAACCTCAGCAGACACAAGAAGATACACTCTGGACTCAAGCCCCATCAGTGTGACAAATGTGACTATTCAAGTGCTTATAAACAGTCCCTTACAACACACACGAAGAAACATAAGTAGTTGACATTATCAGAAGTTACGTTTACCACGGACCAAAGCTCATACGAGGTGTATTCGGTACCACGGTTAAGACGGCTGGGTAGTGAGTTTGACCTTAAAGAGTTTTTTTAATCGATTTTTATCAACATCTTTTACCAATGTACCCCACCGACGGCTGCCACCTTATCGCGGTGGTGGGGTTTGTGTTGGCCAACGATCCATTGCAGCTACGCCGGCGAGCATATGCTCATGTGTAAGGGTTACCCATGCCGGACAGGTCAGTGGTGAGGTCCAGACAAAGAGCAGCCAGGGTTGGCCTAACCATGTCCTCCCTTGAATTTGCGGTCCCCATTGGGCCGGCCTTCCCCCTCGAAATGGTGATCCCCCTGAAATCGGGTTCCGCCGGCCCGACCCTTACACCTCCCGGTCCGTCCCTGTTCCGTCCTGGTTTTCCCACCAGTGCTGGACTCCCCCGGATCGGGCCCGTTAGGTCAACCCCCTCCCAATGTCCTCCACTTAAATCAACAAAGTTTAAAGTAAAATAATTAATGTGCGCAATATTACCTCGTCGTTGACGCGCCGTTAAATCCTATTAATCTAATCTAATCTTTTACCAATGTAATTGTTAACAAAATAAGGATTTGTACGAGTATTCAGAACAGTTCAATGAAAATAATTCCATAGCTTGTAATGGTTTATTAGATTTACTTTGTCCTACAGACGTTTAGTGCCCGAAAATTAGTAAAATTATGGCATTAAACATCTGTTGGACAAAATAAAACTAATAACTTATTCCAAACTATGAAATTATTTTCATTGAACTGTTCTAAATACTCGTACAAAGCCTATTTTGTTAACAATTACATTAATAAAAGATATTGATCAAAATCGATTATTCAAGGCCACGCTCACTACTCAGCCCTCTTAAGCAACATTGAGCGCGGTCAGTGATTGGATGGGTGACCGTTCACCTCTCTCCTGCTAGTAGACTTGTTCACTGCCATTTGCTCCACTCGCGGCGCTAGCAGCGCAGAGCTGTCTCCCGCTAAGGTTTAAAAATGATCCTTCTCCGCTCTGCATTTTGATTGGCTCTTTGAGGGTTTGGAACAGCTACTCCATCGACATTATTATTATTATTTATTCTTTATTGGCAACGGAACCAAGGTTCCACAAGTGCAATATAATACCACCGCGTAGAGAACAGCTATCTTCACACCATTAAATTATAGGTGAGATCAGATGGGCTTGAGACGTGAAACAGGCTCCAATGCTAAATATGGCCAGGTCTATAGAGTGGATTGGCTGCGGCTACCAGCCGTTCGCAGCGCTCTCTAAGCACCATGGTTGGTGTTAGAAAATCGAACTAATCTGAATTTTAGCGGGTTAATTCAAAATCAAATGTATAAATAGAACTTAAACAACTTGGATAACGATCTGATGAAATAAAAAAGGTTGATATCAGTGTAGAAATGTGTTTTGTTTATTGATTGTAATAATTAACATGTAATACAAGCATTTTCACTTAATTATTATTCACCAAACAGCAAATAACCTTAAAGATTACATTTGACAGCTCGCGCCATTGACTATCACTCAAGAAATAAAATGACTGCCTACATTAGTTCCGGGATCGCCACCAGCGAACTTAGCGCTGCGATCGGCTAGGGTGCAGACTGACCAAGGGTCGATTTTATAGCAGTTTTTTTCTGCGTATTCCACCCGTAGTCCGTATTCACGGGATCCAATGGTAGATCATTGAAGTGATCACACCGTAAACTTAATGGTGTGAAGCTAGCTGTTCTCTACGCGGTGATAATACATTAATAAATAAATAACATTGAAAGAAACACATTACATACACATATCACAAAATTCCAGAAACATCTGTTCGTCAGTTAAACAATTAAAAAATTACACTTTTAAAAACTTCGAGAGAGATATTATGTAAATCAATATCTTCTGGTACAACTCTGTTATAAACATATTGGCATCTAATAAAACATGACTTCTTATAAACATTTATGCGGCACTTGGGGATTACAAATAAATCTTTAGAACGTGTGGATTTAGTGGAAACACGGAAGTTAAGTAAATTTGAGATTGTAAATTTGCATAATTTTCTGAAAACTCCAGAAAAAATAGTGTTCTTCTACAATTTTAGCATTATGTCCTTCATTAACCCTTTTTTAACTGTAATAAGTAATGTTTCTTAATTAGTTTCAGAGTGTTTGACCAGGGGCCTATTTCTAGAATATTTTCTTTTTACATTCTGATTATCATTTTTGAGCGAGCGTAGCGAGCGTCACCACGGTACTCTTATGGCACTTTCTCTGTGTGTGTTTTTTTTTTTTTTTTTTTTTTGTGGTCACAGCCCAGGTCTAACCGCTCAAGCAATCGATCTGAAATTTTGTACACATACTAACGTACTCTATGCGGTCCCTGGGATCGTTTTTGAAAGGGCTCTCGTGATTGGTTCAAATTTAAAAAAAATTATCTTTCGATTGGTTACTTCGATCAATTTGAAATTTAGCAAAAACATTGCAACCAACATTGTACCCAATCATAAAAAGTTTCAGCCAAATCCTCCTATTGGTTCAAATTTAAAACCATTTTTCATGTTATTTTTGACATTTAAACTAGAACCGTATGACCGATCAACTTAAAACTTCGCGTGGTCATTGGTACAACATTTTAGATATTTTTGCCAATTTTCAGTCTAATCTGTCGTTATTTTCAAAAGTTTTGTCATTTTACGGTCATTTTATTCCATAATCTTGAAAAATGTATACTAAATTGTCATCCCTGCCTTCTTTAAGCTTCTGTTCCAAGGCAAGGCCTGTAGAGCAGCCAAGCTATCCACAATGTACAGTAAAATGAAAGCATTTTTGAGCTAGCGCATAAAATCGGATGCAGTACGAAGGCCAAATCCTCTACTTGGTTTAAGTTCAAATAATGTCTCTGATTGGTCGACAATAAAAATGTTCACATTAAGTTCAAATTTTGCATGGTGATCAAGACCAACTTAATATTAAATTTTACATATTATTGTAAGCCCAATCAAAGTATTAATTGTAATTTTACGAGTTTAGTATGGGATGTCACAAGAGATTTCTGGAGAAGGTATGTAGGTAAGACTTCACGACACAATGGATCTGTTATTAAAAATTGCAGAGAAAATCGTCTTGTGCCGTGTCGTGCATCGTTACTATGGGGATGTTGCATGTTCTGTGCTCGCTCATCAACGCGTTACACTGAGCATTTTCCTAGTTATGATCATGATTATTGATAACTCAATTTTTTTTAATTTGGTAAAGTTTGCATCTAACGCCCTTAATGATGTATTTTATTCAGCAAGACACACTGTATGAACAGCCCATAAAAATCCATATCAAGGACCAAATGTGATTACACTACAATATTTGTGGACATTTGTATATTCTGTGATGTACCTACCAAATATATATGAAAATTATATTGTTGTTGCTGAAGGCTAAGTTTAAAAAATGCATTTATTGAGTTTAAAATTTTTAATAGCCCATGACACGAACCGATTTTACTAAGAACAATATATAATCATAATGGATTTTCAAAAGTTATCATTCAGTTATGTGCTTCACACAAAATACTCAATTTTTGAATATTATATAATTTTTTTCTGAATAAATTGTTCGTAAATTTTGTTTTCAAAATAGTTTTCATTCAACCCGATATATTCAAAGTATATTCCATTTCCATTGACCATTTGTCCCTATCTTTAGATGTAAATATTTCTTCCCTTCCAATTCTGTGCTTCCAACTCCATGATTCAAATGTTTCCCGCGTCGAACTGTTAGTTACTTCGCTTGCCACTGAAGGTTGCACAGCGCCACGAGTCTATCAATCAGCTGACTGCTGTCAAGTCAAGTTTAAAATTGAAAGTAATTGCAACGTAATTACATTATTATTTGTACACGCATTAAAAGTGTGTATTATTCAATGTAAGTAAAGTGTATTGTTATGTTTAATTGACGAGCTTTGTTTTAGTTTGGTGATGAAACAGGTGTGGTGTTTCGCTACACACTTCTGATTTTTTTGTTGTGTGTTTCTCTCTGCAGAAAGTTGAAACCCAAAGCTGCTGCACTCTTCTGTGAGTTTAGTCCGAAGAAAGATTTTAACTCAACAACTACGGTCTGTAACATGCAGCAGGTCAGTTTAGATCAAACAATTACTTGCATAAAGAGCTTTCTTGACTCTTATTTTATTACCTACTAAATGGCCATTAGAATTAGGACCTGTTTTCCAATGCCCTGCTTTATCAGTATACCTACGGGATCATTGGGCACAGTGGGCCACTTTATTGTATTATTTTGCTTTCTTAGTTTTCTCATATACGTTTAGGTCTAAAATTTCGTGAATTTTTTCGTAAGCTGCTAGTATAGCATCAACTAAGTGCAGCTGGGTTGGATGCTTGTGCTCTGCAGTTTTAAAAAGATATGAGCACATTCTATTTTCGGCGGTGCAAAGTAAATTCAATGTCTGGTGAAATACTCTTTGTTCATCGTAAAGTATGAAAATAATTGGTTAATGATCATGGAATATTCATAGCAGTCTTCTGCACAAATTAATAATAAGTTTCATGCGTAATTATTGCACACATAATTGACCAATGTAGATCTCCTCCCCCCACTACGTCATAAAACAAAAGTCAATGTTTGGACACTGACAGCTGTCAGTGTCCAAACAACTGTCAGTTAACAGCAAACAGCTGTTTCTTAAAGAATTTAACAGTTTTACAATCTACAAATTGCCATTAATAATTGAGCGAGCGTAGCGAGCGTCACCACGGTACTCTTATGGCACTTTCTCTGTGTGTTTGTTTGTTTGTTTTTTTGTTTGTATTTTTTTTTGTGGTCACAGCCCAGGTCAAACCGCTCAAGCAATCAATCTGAAATTTTGTACACATACTAACGTACTCTATGCGGTCCCTGGGATCGTTTTTAAACGGGATCCCGTGATTGGTTCAAATTTAAAAAAATTATCTTTCGATTGGTTTGTTTTATCAATTTGAAATTTTGACAAGTCATTACCACTAACATTTTACCCAATCATACAAAATTTCAGACAAATCCTCCCATTGGTTAAAATTTAAAAAAATCTTTCATATGATTTTTGAAATTTAAACTAGAACCGTACGACCGATCAACTTAAAACTTTGCATGGTCATTGGGACCAACATTATCTGTATTTTTGAAAATTTTCAGACTTATCTGTGTTTAAATCCAAAAGTAATTGACATTTTACTGACATTTTGCGTGTTATCTGTCAAATTTCTCGAAATTGTTGATCACGGCTTCTTCGACTCTTTATAGTTCCAAGGTAGTTAGAGCAGAAACTTTCAAACGTATGAAACTGATATGACCGTTCAACAGATCGTTATGAGTGGTCTCAGGTATATTTTTTTAAATATATCCTATGATTTTTGAATTTTAACAAGGAACATTTTAATCATAAAGGTTTAATCGATCAACTTAAAACTTTGCATGGCTATTGGGACTAATACTTTAGGAAATATTTGGAGATTTTTATACCTACAAGTCTGACGAATTTCAAGAATTATTGGATTTTAATGATATTTTCGATCGACATATTTTCGGTTCGAGGTGTTGCGCGTGTCCGTGCTCGCTCATCAACGCGTTATACAGAGCGTTTTCCTAGTAGAAATGCTTTAAACTATCTACTTGAATATTGTTCAGGCTCAATTAACTTATCATAAGAAAGGTAGAGCCTTTTTAAGTTGACGAAACTATCCAGTGACAGAAGCCATTAAAAAGTAAAACGCTTTGGCAACATACCTGACAAAATATAATTTGTTTCGTTGTACCACTGTAATAATTGTCCAGCATATCATCAAACATGATTTATATGAGTTTAAATATATTGATTGTACTATTTCAAGTGGCAAATTAAACTATTAAACACGTGTGAGCTAAATTCTTTGATCTTTTTGAATGTCATTTGTTTCAATGAAAAATTGTTATTTTCTAAGAACCCTGGAGTTACCATGGTAATACTTTTGTCTTTCATAAGGCAACGCCCACCTTCATTGGTCAATTGGAAAACTGCATTAAGGTTTAACCCCCGCTTTGAAGGACTATATTCATGCAGTGAAATTAAAGATAATTTTAAATATTCCAGACATGTGTAAACATAAAACGTGTTTCAATATTCAACTTTATAATGGGTTATAAGGCCTTAGACTTCTTGTTGTATTGATATCTAATATCGAGATGGGCTATGATTGTGAGAATTAATTTGACTTTTCAACGTAATTTCTCTGTCATATCTGCAAAATAAACGTCATGCAATCCAGCACTGGCAAGAGTTCTGTATTGTTTAGAGCTAGAAATGGCGGATGAAACACAATTTTCCTACCTGAAAGTAGACGTAATTAACAAGATTACATCCCATTCTCAAGACACAGAAGCAGTGTCAAAATGATTTGTCTAAGCTTCACCACTTTTAAATATTCTATATCTTATTTATTAATTTCAACAGATCTCGTATGAAATTCAATGAGATAACAAAAACAAATGACATCCAATTCAGCCACCTTGATCGTACAGTCAGGGTCTCATGATGTTACAGAATGCATTGTTTATATTTTTCACTTATTAAACATGTTTTGATAGATTTTGGAAAGATAAACATCTTTTACATAAATTACATATTATTTTGATATTGTTGAGATGTTTAAATAGGTGTATTAACCATACGAGTAATAGTTGTATGCTAGATAGAAATTTTGGTACTAAATAGGTAATTCTGTTCACTTTATACAACGTTGCCATGTACTCAAATCTGACAGTTGAATGACTATGCAAGAGCCCATTTTGCATCACAAATTGTCTTTTACTGCAATAAATACTCCGTCAACTATATATTTTCTTTTGATCATTGCTTAGGTAAGTGATTCAAGTTTCCAAAAACAAGTTTTTACACCCAACTTTTGTTACAGATTTCCCTAAATCAGTTATAATGTAGTAGAATTTTAGGTGCTCCCATAAGACACTATGTTAAAACCATGTACTTTAAACATCAATTAAATAAAAAAGCGCTCGTTGGGATTAATTTTTATGGTTTTATATTACGCATAATAGCATAATTAATAGGAAAATTGATTAAGCGAGCGGAGCGAGCGTCTCCACTTGTCTCTTGCGGCACTTTCTCTGTGTGTGTGTGTTTTTTTTTTTTTTTTGCTGGTTCAACCCAGGCCGCACCGGTCAACGTATCGATCTGAAATTTTGCACACACCTTCATCTCATACTAACTTAGACCTGTATAGTTTTTGAGAAAGATCCGTTCACAAATAAAAAAAATCGCGTTTTCTCATATAAATAGCACTGTAGGTTCGAGGAGTCCGTTGCGGCCGCCCGATGCGCTCCATTCAAAACAACTCGGAAGCAAGCAGCTGTCTATCTAAATAGAAATAATTGTTAGAAAGAAATAACCGCAAAGAAATAATTGTTACGTATTCAAACAATAATATTATTGTTTGAATACGTAACAATTATTTCTTTGCGGTTAGATAATAGTTAAAGCAATACATGCGAGGTTATACTTAGGGTTTATTTTATTATTTTTGAAGATGTAGTTAATAGGTATAGGTATTTATTGTTTATGAGAGTTTTAACATGCAGTCTTACTTCCAATCTTTTCAAAGGCTGAGCAAATTATTTGTAGACCGATGAAATGTCTGCTTGATTGTAGAAATAGATTGGTTGGTTGATAATTGAAATTATGTTTATGAAATATTTATTTCATTTGTATCAGATACAATGTGTTAGGTTTGTGTTAGGTAAGCAATGTGCTAGAAGAAATAAGCTCTTTTATACGGAACGGCAAGTAACTGTTTGGATATTGTTTCTTAAATTATGTTTGCTCATATTAGCACTTAGATAATGGCCTATTTTGTGGTTTGAATCTCTGTATTTTTTATTTATAATAATTCCATAATACCTACGTACCTAAATACTGAAATAAATACACATGAGTGTGTATCATGTTGCAATGACTTGCAATAACTGTTGCAATAACTTGCAATGAGAAGCAAATTCAGCTATTTTTTTATATAATTTAGTGGATCGTGCTTCTAGATTTCAGTTGTTTTAGGTATATTATTGCCGCCTTTTAAGGAATTATGGTTCGAGGTTTTGCACGTATCCGTGCTCGCTTATCAACGCGTTACACAGAGCGTTTTCCAAGTTAAAATCTTATGATTTTGTTAGGTGCCGAAACGCTGGTTCATCCTTAAGTGATAAATATAACGCAGTGTGGGGCACAGTGGGCCATGGCCCATGATGTTATACCATCCAATATGCTATCTTTCATAATTAAGCGAGCGGAGCGAGCGTCTCCACTTGACTCTTTCGGCACTTTCTCTGTGTGTGTGTGTTTGTTTGTTTGTTTGTTTGTTTGTTTGTTTGTTTGTTTGTTTGTTTGTTTGTTTGTTTATTTGCTGGTTCAACCCAGGTCGCACCGGTCAACGTATCGATCTGAAATTTTGCACACACCTTCATCTCATACTAACTTAGACCTGTATAGTTTTTGAGAAAGATCCGTCCATAAATAAAAAAAAACTGTTTTCCCATATAAATAGCATTGTAGGTTCGAGGAGTCCGTTGCGGCCGCTCGATGCGCCCCATTCAAAACAGCTCGGAAGCAAGCAGCTGCCTATCTATTTTATTGTTAGAATACGTTTTACGGTATGATATATAGTTATAGCAATACCTGCTAGGTTATACTTGGGTTTTATTCTATTTTCTTGAAGAAGATGTAATTAATGTAGGTATAGGGTATTATACGATTTTTAACATGCAGTCTTACTTTAAATCCTTTTAAAGGTTGAGCTAATTATTTGTAGGCCAGCAAAATGTTTGCTTGATTGTAGAAACAGTTTGGTTAGTTGTTAATTGAAATTAATTTTATAAAATATTTTATTTATTCAGTCGATAATTTTCTTATAGATCCAACGAGTTAGGTTTATGTTAGCAATGTGTTAGGTAAGCTCTGTTAAACGGAACGGTCTGTTTGGATAATATTTCTTAAATTAGGTTTGCTCATATTAGCACTTAGATAATGGTCTATTTTGTGGATTTAATCTATGTATTTTTATTTTCTATTAATCCATAATACCTAAATATTCCAATAAATACACATGAGTGTAGTGTTACTTGCAATGAGAAGCAAATGCATTTTTTTATATAATTTAATGGATCGTGCTTCTAGATCTCAATTGTTTTACGTATATTATTGCTTATGGTTCGAGGTGTTGCACGTATCCGTGCTCGCTTATCAACGCGTTACACAGAGCGTTTTCCTAGTTACCTACATCAAAGCAAGTTTAAATTATGGGGTATTAATTATTATACATAGGTACTACCTACTTTTTATTTGGCAATGAAATATGATAATCCTAATATGTGGTAAGAATGTGGTAATCCCTTCAATCCACACCCTGCTATCTATTTAACATGGTAGTTCCGCCGTATCAATTGATACGAGACGACAAGGGAATTTAGAATAACCCCCCAGATCACTTCATTCAGCGCTGTTGAGCGGATTATTAGCTAATATTATCCGCTCTGCTCGAATGTACCTAAAGCCACCAATCTAAGTTCTTCATTTTGAAGTATTAGGTAGCTAATTAGAATTTTCAACTACATTTTTCTGTTCCAGCAATATATTTGAGCCTCGTTTACAAAAACTAAAGCGCTTACCTAATTATTGTCTACAATACCCCAACTGGGTTTGTTTTTCAGAACGTTTTGGTTCAATCGACATTAATGAGCTATGACCGTTTCACATTAATACCTATTTACATTCAAAGGAATGCTAATGTCATTCGTAAAATTGTAATAATTGTTCTTTCTACTTTAAGAACCCTGCAGACTCAGAGGCTATCGAGGGAACCGTGAAGGTAGAGATCGAAGAACACCCAATCGACATAAAACCTGAACTTGAACTAATGCCTACTTTCGACCGTCAATACGTCTTTCTACCAGAAGATCCAACCATGGACGTAGATCTTCACTCTGCAACCACCTCGGTGCATTTGAATCAAGAATCAGATCCTTTCACAGCTCTGCCTTCCGTAGATACTGAGGTGAGTGATAATTAAGAAGCTGCGTCAATCTTTCCTGTTCCTAATATAAAATATTACATCACTTGATAATGCAGATTAACATTATGTAATCTCATTTATGATACAATTATCAGATAAATAATAATTATAAATACATAATTCCTTGTCCTGTCATGTGTATTTGTATTTGTTTTGTTGCAGAGTGTGAATCGAGGAATGAAGAACCAACTGTTGCGTTCCAGCGACATTGTTTCGAAATCGGATCAAACATCAGATTCTAAAAGCAACACAGAACTCAAAAATCTTGCAGATTCGGCTATCTTAGAACTTCGCCCATCCATTGTAGAAGACTTCAAGCAAGCCTCAAACATCTTACGCGCTGCAATGTCTAGCGTCAACGATCCTTATGATGGAGTTACAATCCTTTCATCAAAGAAGGTATACAAATGTAGCAAGTGTTACTATTTTACGAAAATGAAGAGCGAATTCGACGGTTCATACTTCAAGCGAGAGATATCCATGCGATTTCTGCAGTTACGTGGGTTATTCCAGTAGCCATCTCTCCCAGCACATGGAATTTCATACTTCTCCAGAATGGGCATCTTTCCGCTAGCGACATTTCTACGTACCGGGCTGGCATCAGTTGCGTTCCGCTCCATCACGAATCGCTTTCCGACAGCGTGTTACAACCTGTTACAACACACATGAAGAGATCTGAGATTGACAGAACATTATCTCTACTCAGAGTATTTCCACGTTACAATGTGTTCAACATTGTTTTTAGAAGTTAGTTATCTTTTTTATCAGATTGAATAAAGAAATCCACACTACTTTGCAAAGCTTGAGTGTTGAAATGACACAAAACGATGTCTTAAGTAATATTGTTCGTTATGGTAATTTTTCTTCTTGACTTTTGAAGAGCGATAATTCAAATTCACAAAATTTGTGAAAGAAGTTAACTTTTCATCGTTATGTTTTAGCAAACGGATTACTTATGCCAAATCGTATGAGTTTCAACAAATTATTTCTATATGCATTATCAAAATGTATCCACTTTTTATATGGTATTCCGAGATCACGAAAAACGGTTCTGCTGCTTATTAATAGTCATTGGCAATTGGTAATGACAAATTTCACATTTGATTTACTATACGAATTAATTTTTTTTTCAGTGACATTTCTTGAAATATGAAGTTGGAAGTAATACATACAATATCGTCTATCTCTTTTTTCAATTTTGTTGAGGTTAGAGAGTACCTATGTGACAGATGAAGAATTTACTCAACCCCTTTATATTTCGATGAAACTTGGTGGAGTTATTCCTTACCCTTAATGAGCGTTTATGTTTTTTTGTCCCTAATTTCAGCAGTATCCGTATTAAGAGGGCTGAGTAGTGAGCGTGGCCTTGAAGCGTTTTTTAATCGATTTTTATCAATATCTTTTACCAATGTAATTGTTAACAAAATAGGGCTTCGTACGAGTATTCAGAACAGTTCGATGAAAATAATTTCATAGCTCGGAATTGTTTATAATATTTACTTTGTCCTACAGATGTTTAGTGCCATAATTTTATTAATTTTCGGGCACTAAACACCTGTAGGACAAAGTAAATCTAATAAACCATTACAAGCTATGGAATTATTTTCATTTAAACTGTTCTGAATACTCGTACAAAGCCTTATTTTGTTAACAATTACATTGGTAAAAGATATTGATAAAAATCGATTAAAAAACTCTCTAAGGTCAAACTCACTACCCAGCCGTCTTAAGGGGTGCCCAATAGCACACAATTTTGTTGGTACTCCTTTGTTCCATTTTTAACTTTTCATCCGTTTGTTGAGCTAGACAATTGATTTTTTTAAGAAAGATAGCTCTTGTTTCTTTAATTTAATTTTTTTTATGCAAAACGTAAAATTGCCCCCCAAAGAGGTAGATAAAAATAAAATTTTGACTTTTTATCCCCCCCCCCCCCCAAAAAAAAAAAAGACCCATTATAACAATCTAAAAAAATATATTTTAAACATCTTTACTATAATATTTATACGTGTACCAAGTCGCTCAGTGGGCTTCCTGGTTTACGAACATCACTGATATAGTTTGGATCAGGATCACCCTTCACCTTTTCTCTCTTCAAAACCTCCACTTTATAATTTCTGGGGTCTATAAACCCCTTCTTTCGTTTTCTCTTGTGCTCAGGATGGTCATCCATTTTGAGATAATAATTACACAGCATTCTGAACCTACACATTCATAAGTCAGCTGGTTCATTTGGTCAAGAAAGGGCGTGAGTCCTGGACTGAGGCCCTTTCTTGAAAAACTACGTAAATTTGGAGCGGGTATTTTTATGGTTATAGCCATAAGGAGTACTGGGACTGATGCCATTTTTTTTTACTAAAATGTGTGTCTACATGATAAGAGACGATGTTTTTAAGAAAATTAATTTCACTATTTTAATAAAATAGTGGAATTGATTTTCAGAAATTGATTTTAATTAAATAGTGAAATTGATGCTACCTTATAAAAAAATACACAAATGTAAAATTACCATCTATATGAAATAATTATATAATTAATACATCAATACTCCTTAATGTATTGCACTTAAATTAATAATTATGCGAAAATTATATTCAAATTCACATCTGTTCAAGCGCGTCATTCCAGAGATTTAAAAACGAAAAAATATTGGCGATGTGGCTTTATAATTAATATTTTGTGTCAATAAAAGTTAACCTTTTGTTATTAACTATTATTTAAGAAGTTTACTTTTTACCTGAGCTGGAGACAGTTTTTCACTGTTTTCTCGGAACCACCACAAATTGACTGACGCTCTTTCATGAAAAAGTCTTTCAATTTGTTTTTTCAATTTGTGCGAAATTTTCTAAAAACCTAGGGAATATTCTGAAAGGTCATAAAGTCACTGCAAGAAGACACATTAAACTTTTTGTGGACTTATAACGTTCTTCTCATGTGTCCTTCATTTATATAACCAGCTGATAATACCTTATACAATTCAGACACTACGTCATGATTTGTTTTCGTTCAATTATTTTAAAACACCAATGATAATAATATTTGTATGTTACCCGTGTTATGAATGCTGAATTGATTGCAGGTATTGTTGAGGCACCTATAATAGAGGCACCTATATTATATACCATTAATAATAAAATAATATTAGTATTGTAATTCTTAATTTATTCTATATTATCTGTATTTATTTATTTATTTATTTATTCAACATTCTATTGCCTTTTGTCTACTCTTTTGTTAAAATGGAACATCATCTACCTTTAAACCCTAATTATAAGGAAACTTTCCTAAATATCCTAAGATACGAGGGCATCAAAGTCATTTGAGCTCCCACGGGTCAATACATTGAATATTTATTATTGTAATATGAAAAGGAAATAAATTAACCAATAAACCTCCGTATATAGATGAAGAAGAATAATCGACAAGGTACTGAAAGTTCTGATCCGTCTCACCACGGAAACCCGGCCAAGAACGAGATCTTCCAAGTAGCTGTTTCCCGTTGGTGTAGAGGGAGGAAGCCACGACCAAACAGGAGCGGGTCTCTAAAGTACGTAAGAATAAATATCTAGTTACCTACCTAAAATCTACAATAAGAATGCAATGGTTGTGAAATTTTCAGGGTTTACTAACACAGTAAAAAGGATTTAATTTAAATTTTTTCATTTAAAAAAATCCAAAATTTGGCTTCTAGATACTTTTTTTTATTAAAAAAAATGTGAGTTTCGTTATTTCCTAATTTTTTGTGATAACAACATTAAAAAATGATTTTAGGGTAGGTACATAATAACATAAATAACAATCTGGAAAGAGGAATTTTTGAAATAATTTTTTTTTGCCTGCACAAAAATATTATCAAAAACAATAATAAATTATATTGTTGCAACACTTTTGGTTAAAAATTAATTGTAGAAGAATGAAGTACAATATGGTAAAAAGGCTCTGTCTAAACCTTCATAAATTATTCATGGACATACACACAAAAAATGAAGACAATCGCACAAGAACTTTTTGAGATAAATTCGCATCATCAAGCTAATTTTATACATATGAAATATAATAGCATATATGAAATATTGTACTCCATTAGAAAGCATTGCATTATCACAGTAAAACAATTAAATACAGTATCTTACAAGGGAAAATACTACTTAAAAGAGTTAATTTCTATTTTATAAAAGTTATATATAGAAAATTTTGAAATAAAAAAAATATTGAAAATATAAAATTTTGGTAGAAATTTTACCATTGTCCTCCCGTCTTAAAACAAAAAATGCGTTAGTTAATTTCACTTCAGAAAATATCTTTGGAAAAAACTTGTGGTATTATTTCCTGCTAAATTCTGATTTAAACTTCAACTGTATGATTGAATCATGAAACTTTCGTTTCATTGATTCAAATGTATCGAATTTTTTACACAATCTACTATCGCTTTAAAATTTGAGGACATTTTGATATTGTCAGATTGATTTTGTCAGCAGTTGAGGAGCGGACAAGTTGCGATTTGAAAAAATTATTGTTAACATAAATTATGCGGTGTATACTGCCGAGAGGGCTGTGAAAATCGTAAAATGACACAATTTGATGATGATGACGATGGTGATGATGACGATGCGATGACGATGATGATATCAGGGAACTTGTCTATGACCGCTACAGCATAAACGGCTGAACCGATAAATCGTAGTTTTTTACCACCCTACACTTTTGGCGTCTAATGATTAGAAGCCTAATGATACGTTACTCTTACGAATCTTTTATGCCGCCATTTTGAAACCGGAATTGACGTCATCACAAAAGGCTGAACCAATGGGAACGAAATTTACACCAATCGATTCAGACAGTCATCTAGGTATATGGAACAGAAATTGTTCAAACCAAATTGTACTATTATCGAAACTGGAAATGACGTCATAAATATGCCAAATCTGACTAGAAAATTATGATTTTCGCTTTCTCGAAATGGCCTCTAAAATTGCCATGAAACCCCATCTAAAACATAGAAAACCCGCAGCGCTCTTGAACAGCTGTGGAGGTGGAAATTGTGAGAACTAGAAAGCCTGTATTGAGATAACTATTCGCTACGTTTATTACGTAAATATTTTTAAATATAGATATGCGTATATATTTAAGGAAGGGATATGCGTTGTGAAATAAAAATAATAATATTCCTTAATTTAATAAATAAATAATTAATAAATAAATATGTAAATGTGTAAACAATTATCTTTATAAAAGTATTTATTGCGTATACATGCCGTACAACTTATCAAACATCAGCTGACATTCTTTGTGCTTCTAATATTAACATTGGAAGAATAGGAAGATGACTCTCTTTCCTCGTGGTGCGGTGGGGGAAGTGTAGGTCTAGTCCAAGTCAGCTCCAAGGAGTTTATAATAAAGTCAGAATCGAATATTTTAAGGGGGTTCCAGGGTTACTGCATAGGAATGAGAATTTGCTGTAATTCACACCAAAGATTATTGCTTACATACAACTAGCAAAAAATATTTGCCCCTTACGGTATGATATAATTAGATATTCTTGATTGAAGATCATCTTTTCCCCCATAAGATAACACATGGAGACATGAAATCGTCCCGGAAAATTGGCCTTAAATTGCTCCTAAAACCGCAAGAGGAATGACAAATTATTGAAAATAGTCTCAAATTAAAGATAATAATTTTTAGAATAAGACTGCGTTTTGAAAATATGGGGTCACGGGCCAAATAAGAAAAAAATTTGTACAATGTGTGAAATTTACCATAAATCTGGCAACATTGCACTACAAATATGAATTATTTTAGGATAGTTTAATTGGAACTTCAATTAAAAACATATAATTAGATCACACGGTAAGATATAATTGTTTTATACTGTTGTTTGAGGCATTATTTCATCAGAGATTTGTATGAATTACGGCGAATTCTAAGCACCATCTGGAGCAATGGGACCACTTTAATCACACTTCATACATCTTCGGCATAGCTCGTGCTTTCCCCTCTCTACTCGTGCAATACATGACCTGTAGAGACGGCTGGCCTTTGCATCTCCATCCAAGTTGACAAACAGTGACTAGTTTCATGAATAGCGACTTCATGTTTCACGCTTGACTCTTGAGTTGTTTTATACAGTCTACGATGGGGGCCAGCAACTCTAGGTCTGATTTTGAATGGTCCTACACCGAAGAACCTCATGCCAGTCGGCGGAAAGAAATTTTAGGTAAGTTTATCGGCTAACTCTGCAACCGTTTTTTTTTCGTCTGAGGAAATTAATATGACCCCTCGAACCCCTCATTAATATAAGGGATTGAGATGCAAAATCTAAAAATTTCAACATCTTGTTACTTAAATTCATTACATTCCCCTCATGAGAGTCCGGGGAAAATAGCTGGAAATATCTGTGTATATTTTAAATATATTCCATTATTTTTAAAACTTTTCATGGTCATGGGGACCTGCATTTTAGGTATTTTTGCCAATTTTCAGACTACTCTGTCGTTATCTTCAAAAGTTATTGTCATTTTAACGTCATTTTATTCTATATCCTTGAAATATTTTAAATTGTATGTCAATAATTTCAATTATTTTATCACTGCTATCTTGAAGCTTCAGTTGCAAGGCCTGTAGAGCAGAGACTCACAAACGCATTCCTATCACATCGCATTCAATACTAAGGCTCGCTTATCAACGCGTTACACAGAGCGTTTTCCTATTTGTTTACACAGCCCATCTAGCATGTTGTTTTCTCCCATCAGAGAAGTATCCAGAGATCAAACAGCTCATCGGCTCTGATCCCAGCATCAAGTGGATTATGACCGGAATGATGCTGTTACAGTTTGCTTTGATGTTCATCGTAAAAGATCTGTCTTGGCCGATGCTGCTGTTGGTAGCGTATTGCATCGGCACGCTCACCAGCCACTCACTAATGACGGGTAAGTTCACCAGAAAAAAAACACTCAGTGTAAAAATACCAGCCAAGTCTCAACTATAAAAAATAGAAGAAATCTAAATATTCAGCACTGAAAAGTAGTGATATCAAAAAATGGGTCAAGTCAGAACTTAATTTTCAAAACCAAAATATACTTGGCGCATCGTATATATAAATTGTAAGAAGCATATGCCAAAAATTAAATGTACCTAAATATATATAATATACCTATAATGCCCTTGAAAACGATGCGCCAAGTATATTTTGGTTTTTAAAATTAAGTTCTGACTTGGCCCATGTTTTGATATCACTACTTTTCAGTGCTGAATATTTAGATTTCTTCTATTTTTTATAGTTGAGACTTGGCTGGTATTTTTACACTGAGTGTTTTTTTCTGGGGATATCACTAATTTTTTTAGTTTAATTATACAACTTGTAACACATATCGGAGCAACAATGACTAATTCCTTTAAAAAAATACGCCATTTCCGAATTGATTACTACGAAAAATTGTGTTTGGTGCTAAATATAAGCTTAAAGTAACATTCCATGAAGAATTGCGAAAGCATCGTTCCAATCGGTCCTGCCGTTTTCGAGATATGGCATCACTTCCGGTTTTTAAAATAGTGGCTGTAATTACTGCCACCTAGAATTTATTTCTATAAATGTTATGTTTCATTATAAGCTTCTGAATATGTAGTTATTGTAGTAAGAGGTGATTAAAGACTAATTATTCATTTTTATGACGTCATTTCCGGTTTTAGTAATAGTACATTTGTACTTCAACATTGATATTCCATATAAATGACCGTCTGAATCATTTGGTGCTAGATTCATTCCAATCGGTCTAGCTGTTTTCGAGGTACGATGTCACTTCCGGTTTCAAAATGGCGGCTGCCGGTTGGTTTTATCAAAAGGCACCTCAGACACCAAAAGTGCACATGTGGTAAAAATTTCAGATCGATCGGTTCAGCCGTTTAGGCTGTGGCGGTGATAGCGATGTTTTCGGACATCAGAAGAAGAAGAAGAAGAAGAAGAAGAAGAAGAAGAAGAAGAAGAAGAAGAAGAAGAAGAAGAAGAAGATACCTTTTAAAAAGGGTGTAATTTCACTGTTTTCACGGCCCTCTAGCTCGCAAAGGGCATAATCTGTTGTTCCCAAATTTGGTATATCGGGTGGGGTGGGCCATAGCTCAAAATTAAGATATTTCGCAACAATGTGATATTTTCCTTTTTTAAGATCCAGTAGGCCGAAAATGCCAAGTTGTTGCTTACAGTAAAAGTGGTTGGTCTGCTCCTCAGTTTATTAGGCATTTACGGTATGTTGAGTGAGAGTGAGTGTACAGTACGACTTGGCTGGGTGGAGCGACCGCTCCACTAGATTCGCATAATAAAGATTAATCTGGTGGTAGAAAGGTGGTACAAGAGGAAGGGTGTCAACATTCAATTATCCATAAGGAACATGTAGAGTTTTGATACCTCAAGACCATACACTATACCAGCGGGACTAATTTTTGTGACCCCCAGTTGATGTTTCAAATACCTACTTATTCACAAAATGTGTCCACTCTGAAAATAATAAAGAAAATAATATTTTCTCGTTTCATTTGAGAGAAATATTGATAGTTGTTAGTTTGGATCCACGCATCAGGCTGAAAATGCGACGAAAGCTTCTTAAATTAACTTCATACTTCTTGCAACGAAAATAAAGCCATTTTCCAATTCCGAAAATTGTAAAAGAGTGCATTGTTTTGGCGTGTGAAACATTGTTCGAGTCGTTTCTTAATAAACAAAAGACACTGAATGAACCAGTCACGTAAGAGGGGGGGGGGGGGGGGGGAGGGATTATCCCATCCCCCCCCCCCCCCACCCAAAAACACTGACCCCCTATTCTCCATACAAAATTAAGTTTAGCATCACCGAATCACTTGCTTAAATTCTAAAAAAAAAAATCCAATCGTATCCAAAAAAAGTGTCAACGAAAAGCAGCAATATCGCTCGCGCTTGCCACCACCTTTAGCGGCAAATGGGCACCAAATGGGCCCCTGTTCTGTCAAGTGACGTGTGTGTTCTGTTCTGCTGTTCTACAATAGTTTGTGAGTACGGCATTGTCTTGTTGCAGCTGTCCATGAGATAAATCACAACCTGGCTTTTGGTTACAAATACATGCTGGCCAAGAAATTGCTGGCTATGCTTGCAAACCTACCTTTGGCCATTCCATTCGCCCTCACTTTCCGCAAATACCACAATCTGCACCATCGAGTTAGTATAAGACTACTTAGGCCAATATAATAAAACAAAGAAGTTAAGACGGCTGGGTAGTGAGTTTGACCTTGAAGAGTTTTTTTTGATCGATTTATATCAATATCTTTTACCAATGTAGTTGTTAACAAAATAAGGCTTTGTACGAGTGTTCAGAACAGTTCAATGAAAATAATTCCATAGCTTGTTATGGTTTATCTAGTGGAGCGGTCGCTCCACCCAGCCAAGTCGTACTATACACTCACAGTCACTCAACATACCGTAAATGCCTAATAAATAAACTGAGGAGCAGACCAAACACTTTTACTGTAAGCAACAACATGGCATTTTCGGCCTACTGGATCTCAAAATTGGTAAATCTCACATTGTTGCGAAATATCTTAATTTCGAGCTATGGCCCACCCCACTACATATACCAAATTTGGGAACAATAGGTTATGCCATTTGCGCGCTAGAGGACCGAGAAAACAGTGAAATTACACCACTTTCTGATTCTGAAGATGATGATGATTCTGATGATATCACGAAACGTCGCTATCACCGCCACAGCCTAAACGGCTGAACCGATCGACCTGAAATTTTTACCACATGTGCACTTTTGGCGTCTGAGGTGCCTATTTATAAAACCAACCGGAAGCCGCCATTTTGAAACCGGAAGTGACGTCATAACTCAAAAACGTCTGGACCGATTAGAACGAAATTAGCGCCATTCGATTTAGATGGTCATCTATATGAAGTATCAATAAAAAAAATATTATTTTCTTATTTTCTAAACCGGAAGTGACGTCATAAATACGCAATATTTAACTTATTTCAACAAATTATACTTAAAATACGTACATAATTAACTTACATTGTAACATAGACAATACAATTTATATATTCAAGGTAGCAGTGTTCTCGGCCGCCATTCCTGAAACCGGAAGTGACGTCATATATCTAAAACGCCTGTACCGATTGCAACTGAACTAGCTCCTGCGTATTCATTCTGCTATTTATTTGAAAAATCAATTGTGAAAAATGAATAAATAAATTAATGGTACCGGAAATGGCGGCAGGAACCACTAAATGAAACCGGAAGTGACGTCATATATTACAAACGGCATGACCGATTTTACGGAAATATAGGGATTAGGAATTCAGATGGTCGTTCATGAAGGTATCAACTAGATAAAACTAGATTGTTTTCTTATTACCTATACCGGAATTCGGCCGCTATTTCAAAACCGGAAGTGACGTCATGTATCGAAAACGGCTGGATCGATTATAACGAAACTTAAGCTATTCTTCTTGGATAATCATTTTCATCTTATACCAAACGCAACTTTTCATAGTAACCAAATCGGTTGAGGCGTATTTTTTTAAAGAAATTAGTCCCTGCTCGGACATGTGCTACAAGCTGTATGAATAAACTAACAAAAGAAGTGATATCCCAGAAAAAACACTCCGTGTAAAAATACCAGCCAAGTCTCTTTAACTATAAAAAAAAATAGAAGAAATCTAAAAATTCAGCACTGAAAAGGAGTGATATCAAAAAAGGAGCCAAGTCAACGAATTTTCCAAATTTTAATCGTACCATTGAAATAAAAATATCAACCCCCGAGAAATACTTAAAAAAAGGACTTGGCGCATCGTTTTTTTAAAGACATTTTTCTATTCTTAAGCTTATGCCACTCACATACTACGTAGTTCAGAAATGCCTAGAAAAATTGGGACAAAACTTTCAAATTAAATATTGAACATTCTGTAAAATATTTTAAATTTAAATATAAGTACGCAAAGAAACATAGCATTGTCTTACAAGCAATAAATACAGAACAGTTGTGTTTGTGATTGGTAGGTACCTATAGTTTTGTGGGTACATCAACATACCTACTACAGCATTATACTTGGAACCTTCTCGCCGTGTAATTAATTGCTATTAATTAACATTTTATACCAAAAAAATTCATAAATTACATAACGTATTACTTTAGATAAAAATCTAGTCAGTAATTATTTGAGCAGCATGGCTCAGTGCACTAGTCACTTATACAAATCTCATTGACGGCCTTCTTGTAATGAGCGCTTTCGCTATTTCCCTCAGTCACGATATTGAGAAGTATGATTGATTAATATGACCCTAGAAATAGTGGCAATAACGAATAGACTAGGCCGCTTCCGTTTATTCGTTATTCGTTTATCCGTTTATTTCCTCTGAATATTGACAAAATACCAAAACTGCCAGTAGGTAAGAGTACTAGTTATATTAAAACGTAGTATGATTCGTCGATAATGAATGTGATATACTCAGGAAAATATACTTGTAGAGTTCTTCCTATACTTTTAGGATAGAAAAGTGTCTTTAAAAAAACGATGCGCCAAGTCCTTTTTTTAAGTATTTCTCGGGGGTTGATATTTTTATTTCAATGGTACGATTAAAATTTGGAAAATTCGTTGACTTGGCTCCTTTTTTGATATCACTCCTTTTCAGTGCTGAATTTTTAGATTTCTTCTATTTTTTTTTATAGTTAAAGAGACTTGGCTGGTATTTTTACACGGAGTGTTTTTTCTGGGATTAGATTTACTTTGTCCTACAGACGTTTAGTGCCTGAAAATTAGTAAAATTATCGCACTAAACATCTGTTGGCCAAAATAAAACTAATAACTTATTCCAAACTATGAAATTATTTTCATTGAACTGTTCTGAATACTCGTAAAAAGACCTATTTTGTTTACAATTACATTGGTAAAAGATATTGATAAAAATCGTTTGAAAAACTCTTCAAGGTTAAACTCACTACCCAGCCCTCTTAATGTACCGGGAATAAATATGAATAAACCCTACTCTGGACGACGCCGGTACTATATTATAAAAACACCAATAAAATTACGCTACGGAGGCAATATTTCGACAAAGCATTCGGTTGTCTTCTTCAGACCTACATGTCTAGCGACTTTCTTCAATATCATGCTTCAAATTCAATTCAAATTTCTAAAATTTAAAGTTTTCTTTAGCAAATCAAAGAATAAGTAATTTGTCTGCTTCTGACACCAAAACTGGATTTTTTTTAAATATGCATGATTTATATACGAAAACGGGTGAATTCGATCTAGACAAAGTATACCACACAATTATTTGGGGTAACGCATAGGTCAAAAACAATATTTAGGTATACAGCGTATATCCGCGTATTCCCTTAGAACTTAGAACGTATACCCTTAGGAATACTTAGAAGCTGGAAATCAGGGTCTTCTACTTCAAGACATAATATTACCCCATAAAAAAACACTCCGTGTAAAAATACCAGCCAAGTCTCTTCAACTATAAAAAAAATAGAATAAATCAAAAAATTCAGCACTGAAAAGTAGTGATATCAAAAAATGAGCCAAGTCAAAACTTAATTTTAAAAACCAAAATATACTTGGCGCATCGTGTATATAAATAGTATAGAAGCATATGCCAAAAATCAAATGTACCTACCTAATTATATATAATATACCTATAATGCCCTTAAAAACGATGCGCCAAGTATATTTTGGTTTTTAAAATTAAGTTTTGACTTGGCTCATTTTTTGATATCACTACTTTTCAGTGCTGAATTTTTAGATTTATTCTATTTTTTTTATAGTTAAAGAGACTTGGCTGGTATTTTTACACGGAGTGTTTTTTTATGGGGATATCACTTATTTTTTTAGTTTATTTACACAACTTGTAACACACATCGGAGCAACAATGACTAAATACTTTTAAAAAATACGCCATTTCCGAATTGGTTAATACGAAAAATTGTGTTTGGTGCTCAATATACCTAAGCTTAAAGTGATATTCCATGAAGAATTGCGAAAGCTTCGTTCCAATCAGTCCAGCCGTTTTCGAGATATGGTATCACTTCCGGTTTTCAAAATGGCGACTGAAATAACTGCGACATAGAATTTATTTCTATAAATGTTATGTATCATTATAAGCCTTCTGAATATGTAGTTATTGTAGTAAGAGGTCATTAAAATCTAGATCTTCATTTTCATGACGTCATTTCCGGTTTCGGTAATAGTACATCTCTACTTTAACTACTGATATTCCATATAGACGACCGTCTGAATCATTTGGCGCTAGTTTCATTCCGATCGGTTTAGCCGTTTTCGAGATATGACGTCACTTCCGGTTTCAAAATGGCGACTACCGGTTGGTTTTATAAAAAGGCACCTCAGACGCCAAAAGTGCACATGTGGTAAAAATTTCAGATCGATCGGCTAAGCCGTTTAGGCTGTGGCGGTGATAGCGGTGTTTCCTGATATCATCTGAATCACCATCTAAAGATCAAAGTGGTGTAATTTCACTGTTTTCTCGGCCCTCTAGCTCGCAAATGGTATAGCCTATTGTTCCCAAATTTGGTATTTGTGGTGGGGTGGGCCATAGCTCAAAATTAAGATATTTTACAACAATGTGAGATTTTCCAATTTTATGATCCAGTAGGCCGAAAATGCCATGTTGTTGCTTACAGTAAAAGTAGTTGGTCTGGCTCCTCATTTTATTAGGCATTTACGGTATGTTGAGTGAGTGTGAGTGTACACTCACTCACACTCACTACACTTGGCTGGGTGGAGCGACCGCTCCACCAGATAGTATTAAATTAACAAATCCACTGGGCTCAAAAACAAGTAAGCGGTATTACATTTCAGAAAAGATGCGAAAACCGAATTACTGTAATAGTAGATTTGTGTGAAGTTTCATAAAATGAAAGAGGTTTAACGTAATTTCAAATGGAAATTAGTATTCTGTATGGATTCTCTCAGGAAACAGATGATTTATCCTGCAGCATTCCAAACAACTTCGTGTCGTGAGAAAATGGAAGCGTTCCTTTGAATACTGTTCTTTTACAGTACCAAGGCGATGAAACACTTGACACGGACATCCCGACCTATTTCGAAGCCAAGATGTTCCGCAGCAGGCTCGGCAAGTTCCTCTGGATTTGCCTTCGACCTGTTTTCTACATACTAAGACCGGTCTTTATATATCCAGACAAGGTGGAATTGCTCGAGATCGTCAACTTCGTCATCCAAATCGCATTCGACGTCTTCATATATGACTATTTCGGTGAGTGTAGTCATACAATAAATGTATAGGTATCAACTCATCGATCGGTCTGAAAAACTAAGGTGTAGTGTACATAACTGTAATTCATAAAAAAAATATAATTGATGGGTACATGGGAATACCTAACGCTGACACGCATATATTTGTAATAATATCTATTCACATAATGACAACGATTTTTTTTAATGGTGTAATGATAAAGTTGGGAATGTAAAAACATTATTTATGAAAGATCGATACATGTTCTAATGACCAGCAAGCAAATAATAATACAATTCCAAAGTTGAATAGAAACATTCATGGTGAATCCAAGACATTAGAAGCGTTGGAACTTGGAAGCATAGGGTGGCGGGGAATCAAGGTGCGAAAGGAAAAGATTCAAAAGGAGTCGCTCGCTACTCTCGCTCAATATGTATCATAATTCATAAAGTCAACGCCCAAATCAAAATGTTTAATGAACATATGTTTCAGGTACGAAGGCGTTGGTTTACTTGATAATAAGCCCTCTGTTCTCTTTGGGGCTGCACCCGCTCGCTGGTCGCGCCATTTCCGAGCACTGTGTGTTCAACAAGGACTACGAGACATACAGCTACTACGGGCCTCTGAATTGGATCACCTTCAACATCGGATACCACAACGAGCACCACGACTTCCCATTCGTCCCGGGCTCAAAACTGCCAGAGGTGAGTGGATGAGATTGAAAGTCATAAATCATAATACATGTAGGAAAGCCTATATAGATGAATTAAGGAGAGGCGAACTTCAATCATCAATATATTAAACCAGTTTCCTTCAGGTGGCTGGTTTATGGGCGTGACCCCTCAATTAGTGTCAGACGCTGAATTTATCTACTTCAATTATAAAAATCATCTATAGAAAAACAATTATAAAAAGCATGTCGTTTTGGGCGGAAATGACATTTTCCACAATTTCTACAGAAGTCGTGGGACTCCAACATGTACCGGAAATCTTGTTAACCTTTTGTAATGTTTTCAGGTGAAGCGGATAGCAGCGGAGTACTACGACAACCTCCCGCACCACACCTCCGTGACTAAAGTTCTGTGGGACTTTGTCATGGACCCCAATGTTGGACCGTACGCCCGTATCAGGCGCAAACCACATGGACTTAGTAAGTGATCTTTCCTACACATAAATGATATTTTATATTTGTTTTGCATACAGAATTATCTTCGTAACGCAATAATTATTTTGGGGTGCTTAAAAGAAAAAAATCAATATACACTGGAGTTGGCTTACTATAATAATTTTACTACTTACTTGAATATTAAAACTCGTAAAAACATACAGTCAACAATTTATTTCCAAACATGTTTATACTAAAAGACTTCTCCAGACAACATATCAACTCATTATCAAAGTAAAGTAGTAGGTATGACAATTGCAATCTCGAAAACGAAATCAATGGTCATAGCCAAAATCCTTATTCGATGTAAGAGGTAGATGGAGTGAAAATCGAGCAAATAATGAGCATGACTTACTTAGGTGTTAATGTTACAAGTAGTGGAATATTGTCATTTGAAGTAAGAATACAGACTGAGAAGGCGAACAGAATATCAGGTTGCCTTAACGATATGATATGGAGGAACAAGCACTTGCTCAAGGAGACCAAGGCCAGAATGCATAAGAGTTTGGTGAGGCCGATTATCACATACGCTGCAGAAACGAGGCCGGACACAGCGTCTGAAGTTACTGTCATCGGTTTATTTTTTGGAGCTAGGGGCACTATACCCATTTTTTTAAAGCAGTTTTGTAGTAAGTTTAAGTTAGACAATAGATTTTTATATAAAACGTGTATTTTGGCTTTAAAGGGTTCGGTAGCAATACTCCGTAACCATTTATACAGTCAACATACAGTTTTATACTTTTATACTTGTTAGATATAGAGATACGTCATTTTCAATGTAATTATTATGAAAATGTAATGTTCAGTTTCTTACTTATTTAAAATGTATAATTTCTATTTTATGTTATACTGTGTCCATGTGGCAACCATTGTTGAATGGCAGTGTTTTCCAATAAAGTTTTCTCCCCAAAAGACTGATGGAATCTACGTAAATACATACTTTGAGAAAAGTAATGAACAACACTCTGTTAGACAGGATTCGCAGTAATAACATCGGGGAAAGTGTGGTGTTACTCCAATATGTGACTGGGTTGAAGAAAGGCGTATTATGGGGAACACACACATTGATCGCATGCATGAACATCGCATTATAATGATAGATTTCTGGAAGGTAAGTTGGAAACTTACTGGAAATAGGTTTAGTACAAACTATTCAGAACATTAATTAACAGGAGGGTACTACCTCATTTCATCAATTCACAGCACTGTTTGAAGGTTACCTTTACGAATCATTCATCAAATATTCACTTTTTAAGTCAATGATTTACCCAAAATTCTGCACTGTACACTAATGTATGACAATGATTTATTATGCAACTAATGGATAAAATGGATAATTAGTGAAAACTTTCACACATTTCACTTTTATTCAAGACAAGAAAGCCAAATCAATACGCAAAAAAAAGCAATCACAGCCCTCTTGCGTAAAATACAATCACAGACCTCTGCGTAATTGATACTTTCACTGCAACTTCAAACAACAATGAACACTGACAAATATATAAATATCCTTACAGCTTCATTGAAATCAAGGTCTGAATTCAACCCCTTCAAGGAAACTTGAACCGTGTAATTCAGGCTTTACATATTTATTATAAATGTATTCGTAAACTCCATCCAAGACCGGTCTTTTACTCTACATCTGCAAGCGCGGTTCTAGGGGGTGGCTGGGTGGGTCGTGGCCCACCCAGAATTTTCTCTCCCTGCTTATAAAGTCAATTTTCAACAAAATTAAATATTTAAATTTAGCTATACTCTACAAAATATATTTTTAAGTGCAACCAAAGTTGGGTATTTTCCTCCCTAAGCTATAGATTAGGTGGCTGTTTTATATTTAATATGAAGGTGTCCCTAAATTTAGTTTCAAATCCAGAGAAATATATTCCGAAAACGCTCAAAAACGTTTCTAGGACATTCAATTTTCAAAAAAATCCCTTGTGGAGCGGTATGGGGGTATTGCCTCCTAACCCCCCCGTGGGTCGTGATTTTCACAAAATTTTGCCCACATTTTTGGTCCTAGAACCGCGCCTGCTTGCGCGCACAGGGTGATCTGCAGGGCTCTGTTTTGCATCCTCTGCAACATTGCTTGCGCTCCCGCTGAAGTCCTCTCGCACCACTGGCGGACGTCGGTGTGGGCACGATGACGCTTTGGATGAGAAGCTTACTGGCGAGCCTCATGGAATAACTCATGAGCAGTGGAAACAGACAATTATTTACATTTATACTCTTAATAAATTCAGTATTTTTTAGAAATTACCATTTTGTTGCATTTCAGAATCCTCGTTAAAATAAATCCTCAATGAATAAAAATCATTTGACAGACAGATAGTACCTACTTTTGCAGTTTTGAAATTATGTATTGTGATATTATTATTTTTAAAATCTGCATGGTACACAAGTATTGCAGTTTTAATATACCCTTATTTTACAATAAAAAATATGGTTGTTCACATACAAATTAAAACTGTTGTACTTGCTGTTTCTTATTTCGTGCAAAGTTGCACCCTGGCTCTTCCAATGTATACGAATATAAGGAAGCATCGGACATTAACCCAAGTTATCGGGCCTATTGTAGCCTATACAATAGACCAATTTAAACATTGTCTTGGTGGCTCTGGTTTCTAATAAACTAGGAAAACGCTCAGTGTAACGCGTTGATGAGCGAGCACGGGTACGTGCAAATTCTCGAACCGGAAATGCGTACACAACGCACAGAAAACATATACATCCATATTTAATTGATTACGATATCAACTTAAAAGTGTATGCTTTTCATCGAAACTTTAAAATAGCATCTAAGCACCTGGTTCATAAAGCAAATAAGAATCAATTTTCAATTGGCACTGGAAAACATTGATTTCGATACTTCATTACTGACAGATATTAAAAATGTAAATAACTTCATACGTTCTTAACTGATTGGGATGAAATTTTGTAAAATAAGAGACAATGTTGGTCTTAATGATCATGCAAAATATGAGTTTGATCAGAATTATCGAAGACCATTTTCATTTTTCAGCCTATCAGGAGATATTTATTTAAATTTTAACCAATGTATGGATTTCAAAAAAAAAAATGGTATGCAAACAGAGAAGGTTGGTTTAACATGTGTACAACATTTCAGCTCGATCAAAGAAAAACTCTGACCTGTATAGCCAAAATATGAGTTTGATCAGATTTATCGAAGACCAGTTTCATTTTTCAACCTACCATCAGGAGATGTTTATTTAAATTTTAACCAATCAATTTTTTTCAAAAAAATTAGGGGTCAGCAAACAGAAAAGGTTGTCTCCACATGTGTGCAAAATTTCAGCTCGATCGAAGAAAAACTCTGACCTGTATATCGTCAGTAAACGGAAAAAAAAACAGAGGTCCGTGCCAAAAGAGCCAAAAGGAGACGCTCGCTTCGCTCGCTCAATTATTGTATGCAGTTTGATATCTAGGTACCCAAGTCCCTGTTTAAACTGGGGTTGTCTATCTTCACATAATTCCGGCGACAACACAGTTGGTACCACTGGTTGGCGAACAAGTTGACTGGGTACCCTAAGGGGAAAAAAACTCTCTATGGGACGGGTAGACAAATTCGAACTGGCGAGAATTAAAGCTGGGCAACTTAAAAAAATAACTCTATGGTTAGGCAGAATTAAAACTTGTGAAAATGCCGCAAAAAAAAGTGCGACCGCGACCGCGTCCGGAATCGAACCCTGGTTCTCTAGCACCGTAACTCAGCGCTCTACCAACTGAGCAAACAGAGTTGCAATACTCTCATATTATTCGACACTAAAAGTACCTAGAGAGTGCGCTAGTAAATATAAGATGGACGCTCCCGCGAGGACAATCCCAGCGCGTGCGTACTTGTACATACAAGTCACTTAGATGTCAATCGTAACGAGTTCAGTAAAAAGTTATAAATACATCGCGAAATAACAGAAATTGATGCTAACCTCAGTGTCAACGATCAAATAAAATTGGCATATTTCATTACAGCACACATTCATTGAAATTCTTGTGAAAACGAGTTGTCTATTCACCGAAAGCAGCATTTGACAGATTGCAATTGTTTGAACGAGGCGTCAAGAAAAATGTGTGTTCAGAAGGCCGTGAGAAAAACAATTTGCATCTGTCAAATGGTGATTTTTGGTGAATAGACAACTCGTTTTCACAAGAATTTGAATGAATGTGTGATGTAATGAAATATGCCGATTGTATTTGATTGTTGACACTAAGGTATTCATCAATTTCTGTTATTTCGCGATGTAATTATAACTTTTACTGAACTCGTTACGATTGACATCTAAGTGACTTGCCTGAACGCGCCCTGTGCGCATGTGCACAAGTACTCGTGGTATAGATGCTAACTTCTTCCGCTAGGTGGCGTTTTGCAACTTTTAGTGTCGAAGCGTACGCGCATTCTATTGCGCACGAGGTTGCAAACCTCATTGTCACCGGAATTATGTGAAGCTAGACTCTACCTTTGCGGGGATGCGAGGTTGAACTGCATGTGATTTCTGTTAGAAAGCAGAGCCACCAAGATAATTTTTAAATCGGTCTACAAGCAGTGGTCGAATTGGGGGGGATGCGGGGGGATGGCATCCCCCCTTGGGGAATATATTATGTTTTCATCCCCCCATGGCTAATTTGTCCACTTCACCATGCCCCCATGAGAGATTAAAAATACACTTCAGAACGTCTCAAAATTGATTTCAAAGTGTCAAAAAACTAAAAAACGCCCTGCGGGGCAAGGTTTGTAGAGCATTCCCATTGAAAATCAAATTAAATACATCTCAGAACGTCTTAAATGTATTTAAAAGTATCAACAAAAAAAAACGCCCTGCGGAGCAAGGTTTTTGGGGCATGCCCCCCAAAATGTTTTGTTCTTCACTTGCCCCCCCCCCCCCCCCCCCGGGGCAGAAATTCTGCCAATACACCATCCCCCCATGGACTGACTTCCAATTCGACCACTGTCTACAAGTAGTACCTACTCTTACAACATTAATCTGATGGTTGTTTTATTTTGTTTTGTTGGGTTCTTGTCTGCACTGCAAAGGCAGACACCCGATCTTAACCTCCAAACTGAAATATTACACTAACGCTCATAAAATACCGGCTGTTACATGCATATATTTTTTAGAAAAATATAATTTAGCGGAAATTGGAATGTAACAATGATGAATGTTCTGTCAATATTCATGACAGAAACGAGAAGATTGTGCAACTTTAGATAATATTTTCCCCATTGAACTTTTCGCATCGACGTGAATTAACTTGCCCTTTCATTTGTTTCAAATACAACTTATTCATAGTTAAGACCAAAGCATATCGCGTGACTTTTTCAACCAAAATGCTACAAATTTTCACTTGGAAGGGTTCAGTTTAGTCCGTCAAGTCCCCTAATTAGATAATTTAGGACACAGTTGGAATTAATCTACGCAGAAAAGAACTGCAAAAATTACTTCTAAAATGATTTAATCTTCCTTGCACCTAAATATTAATCAAGACCTGAAGTTGAAGGAAATCCTACGAGTTACCAAGAACAGCAAACTTTACCCTAATAAAAGGGCACATATGCATCACAATTCTGACACAATGTTGTCGTCAAAACATGCGCTCTTTCTTCATCTTTCCAACGAAATGTTGAGATATTAATTATATTTTCTATTATGATATAGGTATATAGTCAGAGGTGTATTATAGGATTTTTCATTTGTATGAAGTCATTTCCGGTTTCGGTAAAGAAGATTTCTATTTTAACTATTGATATTTTAAATAGATGGCCGACCGAATCGTTTTGCGTTAATTTCGTTCCGATTGATCCAGCCGTTTTCGACATGACGTCACATCTGATTTCAAAATAGCAGCACTTAAGGGGAAAGTATCATCAGACACCAAAAGTTCACATGTGGTAAATATTTCAGATCAGTCGATTCAGATATTTAGACTGTGGCGGTAATAGCAAAGTTTTCTGATATCCTCTGAATCAGATTAAGATAATTGTGATGTAATTTCACTGTTTTCACGGCCCTCTATCACGCAATCGGCATACCTTTTATTGTTGGCAAACTTGGAATATATGGTATGGTGGGCCATAGTTTCAAATAAAGATATTTCGCAACAATGTGAGATTTTTCAATTGTAAGATCCAGTAGGCCGAAAATGCCATGTTGATGCATACAATAAAAGTGTTGGTCAGCTCCTCAGGGTTTTAACATTACTGTTAGGCACTTTATCGGTATGTTGTTTGAGAGTGTGTGCACTGTGCGACTTGGCCGAGTGGAGCGACCGCTCCACTTAATATAACTTCAAGACAAAGAATATGAGAATTTATAGTCATTACCTATTATGTATTGTCACGAAATATAGCTAAGACAAAATTAACTTGTGATGCGTCACATTAAAACTGTCATGCAGTTTAAACTTCTAAACAAATTGACGAAGATATCTTATCCCAGGTAACACTGGAGGTCCTATGGAGGTCCTGAATTTAGGAAGATCCCTCGCAGAGAGGGAGATCCTAATGTGATGTACTATGGACCTCCATAGGACCTCGCAAATTGGGAGGTAAAGACAAATGTCAGAGCGGCCATTTTATCCTTTTTTGAGATATCCATGGGATATCCATGGGAGCTCCCTCCATGCGATGCGATAGGGTGGCAACCAGAGTCATTTAACATTAGTTTAATGAAATAAATACTATTACGTGTATAAACAGATTAAGGATTGTAATTTCGATTGGTTGTTTTGCCATATTTATCGTGCTTTGTGGTGCAATTTTTTATGCTATATGGGGTAAAATTTGTAACAAAGTTACTCGGTGGCACTAATTTGACTAGGTCTAGTAGAAAGAAATACATTTCCTGTCATGCACTCTGCTCAAACTAACATTCTTGAGTAGCTGCGAAAATTATTACCGCGATATTTATCTCCAATCATCGAAAGAATCTGCACTTAAAATGTAAGTATGATATACTTTATTATATCTATTAATTGGAGGAAAGTTTTAGGCTATTATGCATTACTGCGTGATCAGTATATTTTACCGTGTTTTTCTCATTATCTATTGCAGACGAAATCCGCATTGAGATGACTGAATCGGACTGAATGAATGCGCCAAGACCCCAAGATGGTGTTTTTCAAAGGAAATTAATGATTATCATTCTATAGACCGATTTAAAAATTATCTAGGTGGCTCTGCTTTTCAAAAAATTTCACATGCAGTTTTGTTTTCCATATATCTATTGGTGTTTTACAACAATGGATAAAAACACCAACAGATATATGGAAAACCAAACTGTATGTGAAATTTTTTGAAAAGCAGAGCCACCTAGATAATTTTTAAATCGGTCTATTTCTTTGATTTATTTAATAAATAATTGTTATGAATTTTCATTTTATAATTGCATACCCTCCTCCTAAAAAAGGATTAAACATCCCAATAAAGGAATATGAATCCTCCCAATGTGCGAGCTTCGACCTCGCGGCATGGGAAGAATCCTCGCAATGTGCGAGCTTCGACCTCGCGGCATAGGAAGAATCCTCGCAATGTGCGAGCTTCGACCTCGCGGCATGGGAAGAATCCTCCCAATATGCGAGCTTCGACCTCGCGGCATGGGAAGAATCCTCGCAATGTGCGAGCTTCGATCTCGCAGTGCGATGTCCCAGGGATATCGCGTGGAGTGACAAAAGGCAGGCAATAGGAGGCGTATGGGAGGATTTTGGGAGGTTTTGCGAGGTACTATGGATGTCCCTCTCAAAAAGGCAGGAGCTCCTATGGATATCCATAGTACATCTTTGTGTTACCTGGGATGTCTGTTACAGCCGTGTCAACTTGGGAAGCCGACACAGTGGCGATTGGTCGGGATCGGAAACGAGTTCCTATCCTGGATCCGACAATCAGTTTCGAGGAGAACTCCCGTATGACACCGAGAAGAAGGAGATTTCCAATCATACATTGAAGACTTTGCGGAGATATATAACATTCCTGCAGATCGGGGCTCGAGCTGCTGTTCCTAAGTTCTTCACTCTCTTCTTCATATGGGTCAAGTTACACTTTTATTTGAAAATAATGAAATCTCTTAGTGCATTATGCTTATATGACTTGGAATAGATAGTAAGTAGGTACATATTTGATTTTTGGCCCTTACTTTTCCATACGATTCCGATGAGCGAAGTATAGTTTAATTCTGAAATTATAGTTTGACTTGGCCCGATTTTTTATAGCACTCACTTTTTCAAATTTAATTATAATTTTAAGTCGAATGGTATTTGTGTACGAAATATTTTTATGAGGTTATACACACACAAGTATGCAATTTAAGTATGCAAATGTAGCTTCTCATATCAAGATATAAAAAAGACTCCCAGTCCACGAATCTTTCTTTCAGCGTCCAAATCAACTGAAAAAACTTTTGTGTGTGAAGAAAGAATTTGTTACTGCTCATCGCAAGAGTTTCGAAAGATAATGGAAAGTCTACATTTACTACACGAATCATTCTGGAGCGAACAAGTTTGGCTACCATCAGGAACAACTTGGAAAGACGTTGATCCAACTGAACATGGTCCTTCATCTTTCACAAACTACAGAGATCTGATATTCTCCTTACCACTTGCAATCGTCTTACTCGGACTGAGGTATGTGCTGGAGAAGTATTGCTTCACCCCTTTGGGATTTAAAATGGGGATTAAAGTAAAAGAACTTAGAAAAGTGACTCCTAACAGTACTCTGGAAAAAGCGTACGGCTCCTTGGGTAAAAAAGCGTTGGACCACAGCGAGATTGTTGGATTATCAAAACGACTGGATTGGACAGAGCGACAAGTAGAAAGATGGATACGAACTCGACGAGCTGCTGACAAACCTACCAAGATCGTAAGATTCAGCGAAACTGCCTGGACTTGTTTCTGCGACACATCGTCATTAACATTTGGATTAATTAGCCTGTGGGACAAACCGTGGTTTTGGGACATCGACCACTGCTACATCAACTACCCAGTGTTGGGTAGGAACGGAACGAAATAGTTCCGTTCCTAGGAACTAGTTCCTTTTCTTAGGAACTATGGAACGTCTTAGTTCCTTTTTTCTTGGGAGGAACTATGGAACGGTTTAGTTCCTTTTTTTGAGGATCTGTAACGATTTTTGCTAAGTTCCTTTTTTAAAATTTGACTGTACTTTTACTCCAAAAAACTGCATAGAAGCCACATATTTTTTTAATTCTGTCAGAAGTCCTTCTAGCTATTTGGCATCTAAAAATAACTCAAAAAATAATTCCTACCCTATCACAATGGACATCTATCTACCTGTAGTCGCGTGGCCATACCCATAACTCAATTCCTAGTAATGACCAATGACTCGTGAACAAGGTGCAGTGCGCAAGAACACAGATTTCAGATTTCAGATCGTCGTCTTTTTAGCTTTTACTTTGTTTCCTTCCTCACATTTCCTTTCCGATCACTGTGTAGGACACATCACATCGCCATTGAATTTTTAGTTTTTACGAATCTTCTTATCTCTCTTATAATCTTTTCGAATCTGCTGTGGTTCAGTGAATGAAATATGGCAGCAAGAGCAAACAAAAATATTTTACTATTTAAAAATCGGAGAAAATTTTTCTTTTTGGGAGAAAATAATGTGTATTCCGAGTGTTCCAATTAAAAAATTCCAATTCCAATTAAAATTACACCTTTCTTTAAAAAGGAACTAAAAGGAACTAAGTTCCTTTTATAAAGGAACTAGGAACGGAATAGTTCCTTTCATTTTTGAAGGAACTGGAACTGGAACTAGTTCCTTTTTTCGGCGAGGAACTTGGAACTGGAACTAGTTCCTTTTCAAAAGGAACTTACCCAACACTGCAACTATCCTCATCATGGTGTAACTGCAGATATCTGGTGGTACTTGATGCTGTCATTAGCTTATTATTGGTCTCTAATAATCAGCCAGTTTCTCGACGTCAAGCGCAAAGACTTCGGGCAAATGTTTATTCATCACATTGTAACTATTCTGTTGATTTGTGGAACCTGGGTGACTAATTTACACAGGTACTCTACTTTAGTTATATTTGTTCTAGACATTTCAGACATATTTGGATACGCCGCAAAATGTTTTAATTATGCAAAATTCAAAAAAACATCTAATATCTTTTTGGTTTTCTTTGTGATTTCATGGACGCTAACTAAGTGTTTAGTTTATCCGTTGTGGATTATAACAAGTACTATTTTCGATACGTGTAAAGTATACCATGTACGTCTTACTTAACACGTTACTCACGACACTCTTCTTGTTGCATTTGCTCTGGACTTATGATCTTGTCAAGTTTGTATTGAAATCCTTGAGAACTGGGGTTCCTGACGATGACAGTCGCAGCTCCTCAAGTGACACTGATAGTCAAACTGGATGACATTTGGGGGGAAACAGCTAAGTGTTTTTATGTATTACCTGAGTTTCGGTCCAGGCAATGTTTTATATTTCAAAGTCTTGGTGTTGGAATGTTGAGAAATATTCAAAAGGCAACTCTCTTTAGTAATCAATAATCATTATCAATCATTAAAATTAATTTAATTCAACAGAAAAAATGTCTGGATCAAGTAAATGTATTTAGCTTACTGGAATAAAATTAGTTATATGAATAAGCACCTTTTTTTCTGCACACTAATTTTCTAGAAATACCTGACATTCCAATGTCCAACAAGAACGCGCTGTGATTGGCTGAATGAGGTCACGTTGCTCAGGTGGTTTTACCCTGCTGTTAGTTAACACAATGTATAGAGGATTCTAAAACGATGTAAATGTATCCAGGCAAATTCATGCAATTTTCTGTGTGTGAACATCGTAACGATTGTCTTAAATAAGCATAGGTATAGTATTCTCGTGACGTCAAAATAACCTCAGCAGGCTCGGCGGCCATGATGGATATGTAGGTGATCGAGTTTTACTTACACAAACCAACATAATGCATTCCCCAAATACATTTAAGTTGTTCCTTGGTCATAAAAGGGGAGTATACTTGGCAAAAGCCATAGAATAAAATGTTTAAACTGCATAAAAAGGCGGCTAGGTACCTTTTCTTGCAACACTCTTTAATGATCAAGTTTGCGAGCATTAATTTCTTACAAAATGTTCAATTATGCGATAATTGGATGTAGTAGGAAACGTAACAGAGATAAAACAATCACGATCTATCAATATCCCAACAATATCTCTACAACTTTATTGAATCGATGTGCAAATTCAATGCACCTTAAAATAGCAGGGCGGGGGGCGTGACTGTCAAGAATAAGTCGAGTTTAGCAACGAACTATGTTAAGCAATATACATAAGAAACAAGAACAATGAACTTTCATTATCTTTAATCATATCGGAGTAAGTCACTATACATACTATTAATTCACTTGTGTAGCCTGGCAGAAGGCTGTATGGATTCCACGGCATCGGCATATTTATATAAAAAGAAAACATGAGGAAAATGTTCAAAATACTCTACTTCATAAAAAACACTCCGTGTAAAAATACCAGCCAAGTCTCTTCAACTATGAAAAAATAGAAGAAATCTAAAAATTCAGCACTGAAAAGTAGTGATATCAAAAAATGGGCCAAGCCAAAACTTAATTTTAAAAACCAAAATATACTTGGCGCATCGTGTATATAAATAGTTGAGCGAGCGTCTCCTTTTGGCTCGTTTGGCACGGACATCTGTTTTTTTTTTTTTTTGTCTGCTAATAGCCGATACACAGGTCGCACCGTTTCAGCGATCGATCTGAAATTTTGCACACATGTAAAACCCACTGTCTCTGTTTGCAGACCCTGATTTTTTTGAAATCCATTTATTGGTTAAAATTTAAATAAATATCTCCTGATAGGCTGAAAAATTAAAACGGTGTTCGATAATTCTGATCAAACTCATATTTTGGCTATACAGGTCAGAGTTTTTCTTCGATCGAGCTGAAATTTTGCACACATGTAAACCCAACCTTATATGTTTGCAGACCCTAATTATATTTGAAATCCATTCATTGGTTAAAATTTAAATAAATGTCTCCTGATAGGCTGAAAAATGAAAACGGTTTCGATAATTCTGATCAAACTCATATTTTGCATGATCATTAAGACCAACATTGTCTCTTAATTTACAAAATTTCATCCCAATCAGTTAAGAACGTATGAACTTATTGACATTTTTAATATCTGTCAGTAATGAAGTATCGAAAGTAATGTTGTCCAGTGCCACTTGAATAGATCTGATTTTGCAATATTTACCCAGGGTGCTTAGATGCTATTTTCAAGTTTCGATGAAAATAATAATAATATACTTTTTTATTGATTGAGTGATCATATTTTAATTAAATATGGATGTATAATGTTTTCTTTGCGTTGTGTACGCATTTCCAATTCGAGAATTTGCACGTACCCGTGCTCGCTCATCAACGCGTTACACTGAGCGTTTTCCTAGTATAAAAGTATATGTCAAAAATCAAATGTACCTGAATAATATATACCGGGTGGTCAGACTGAAAATTTCAAATGTTAAATATATGACCATGGAGTTCGAGTACGGCAGTACTATTATAAATCCATGATATGACTATCTATTGTATACAAATTTCAATAGATTTGAATCAGTAGAACGAAAGTTATGGCATCTTGAAGTTGAGCTTAAAAACAGAAAATACGGGAGATAATTTCACTTCTAAAATTAATATGTTAAATAAAACTTGAGAAATTATCTCTTGGGTATTCTGCTTTCTAAGCGCAAATTCTAGATACAACTTTCGTGACATTGATTCAAATTAATTGAAATTTTTACACAATCGATAGTTATATAATATTTTGAATAACATATGAAATTTTCAGATTGATATCGTCAGTAGTTTTGAGTAAACAGCGTCCCGGCCATTGGACATTTCTGGACGCGTGATTTTTGAGCTCCGTATTATCGATTTTTCGACAACGAAATTTGAACAGCTGTAACTTTGTTCCTATAAAATTTATGGTGTTAAAACTTTCACATATAAGACCCTAGTATATTTTGTATAAATTGTGTAATTTTCAACCCAATATGTGAAGTAGTTTCGTCACAGTGATGTCTCGCCCGTTAGATTTTTTTTGTCATCCGGTATAATTAGGATTTCGCACATTACGTTTTACTTTTAACTTTGTTGATTATAAGTGGAGGACATGGGGAGGGGTCGACCAAACGGGTCCGATGCAGGGGAGTCTGAAACTGGTGGGAAAGCCAGTTCAGAATGGAGACAGACCCCGGGGAGGGGGGCAGGGGGGAGTTTCGGGCCGGTGGGACCCGATTTCAGGAAGATCACCATCTCGAGGGAGAGGCCGGCTGCCCGATAGGGGCCCACGAATTTAGGTATGGCATGGGACTAGGTCGACCCTGGACTGCAATTAGTTAGGACCAACTCGTAATGTGAGGCGGCCCCTTAAGCCCCACCGCCGCGTCAAGGTGGCAGTCCATTGGTGAATAAAATAAGTATTGCAACGAATAATTTGTAGGCACATTGCTCAAATGAGCTTTAAAATAAGTAGCCTAGGTTACTTGATTTCAGGCTTGTATTTAACCATTTACGTGTCAGCGACGGACGAGCGACGGAGCGTTTTCGTGCCCGACAAAATGCTGATCGCATAGGAGCAAAGCTATAACAACAAGCGATGAAGATGTAGATAAAGGTTTAATACATGTCATGTCGTTCTTGCTCTTTTGATATTCAAAACAGTTTGCCAAATATGGCAATTTATTAATGTATTTTCCTCTATAACCGCTCCAAACCGCTCAATGGCGGGAGAAAATAAGTATGACCGTCCTTAATGCAAATAAAATAATGAGTAATATAAGAAAATATTTTCAAATGTTTGTATTTTTATACATAATACTGTTTGAATACTATTTGATTATCGATTAAATGGAAGATATTTTATCCAATAGGGAAATCTCATTCGATTTTTAAATATTTGTTATTGGTTCTACTCATATTTAAAAAGTGCAATAAAAGAGTTCAATAAATTTGGACCGGTTATCAAAATTGTGGTTGAAATCACTTTCACTTAGAATTTATATCTATAAATGTTATGAAAATGCTATGCCGTTTAGTACTCCTGAGTTTTGTACGTAAGTAAAACTTTCAAAATTATCTTATTTCATTTTTTTAAAAGAAACTTAAGTAAAACTTACAAGAGAAAACGCTCAAAGTAACGCGTTGATGAGCGATCATTGATACATGCAACATCTCCAACCAAACAGATGCCGCCAATCAACGATAACTACTAGTACAGAGGTCGGCAAACTTTTTTGGTGAAGGAGCCAATTTCCCAATAATTAATAAATTAGATAATAATGGGAGCCGCAGTAGAGGCCATTAAATATAATAAACCAAAAAAAAAATTGGAATTACTAGATTTGTTTTGATATTTTGACGAAGCCCCCCAGTCGTTGTCCCCAGTTGTTGCCCCGCAGGGCGTTTTTCAGAATTTCAAGGATTTAAAAGTGACTCTGGGACTCTAAAATAAACAAACTCAATCAAATAACCTTCGAATTGTTGCCCCGCAGGGCGTTTTTTGTCGAATTTTAAAAATGTTCGAAATTAAAAAATTTAATGAGAAAAGCACAGATAAAAAGAAAAAGCAAAAAAGCACAGATTCTAGCTATAAGTTTCAAGTTGAGACGCTCGCTCAGCTTCTTGATAGATTCTCATCGACCCTCTGAATGCATGTAGTTTGTCTAAAACCGTGTTTTATCGCTCACTTCTAGTCACTCGAATATCTTAAAATTTTTAAAGACTTAGATATGTTGATACCTGCTTTAATATTAAACTTTTAATGACCTTGATATTTTTGATACCTGCTTTAATATTTAACTTGAGATAAACACAGTCTTGGAATAATAAAATGTAAAGTCAATGCAGCACATGAACAGGTACTTTATTTATAGCGGATAGGCACAAACTTTATTTTGAACATTACTATGAATACAGTATTTACTAAAAGCCCTATCACACTGAGTTGCAAACCGTGTATAGAAACCACGGTTGGAAACCATGGTTGGCCGCGCATGTGCAGATACTGAATTTGGTCAACCCACGGGTAGGTTTGAAAAATAGAGAATTCTCTATTTTTCCGGTTCCAACAATTTGATGTGGTACCACGTGACGTGAACTGACCAATGGTGGAGTAACCGGAACCGGAAACAGTGCTTTCTGCGCAACTCAAAGTGTCAATTGAAATTCTTCACGACTTACATTTCTTAAATGTAAGAGAAACAGCATTATTTAATACACGTTGTTTTTACACAAAATTAATGAAGGACTTATGCCAAATTATATGAAAGATAGAATAAAACTTGATTTAAATTTTAATGTTCATAATAGAAGTTATAACAAAGAAGAATACTTAATAAAATTATTTAAAACAAATCAACTTTGCAATGCGCATAACGGCCTTAAAGAATATACATCTCTTAAATGAATTACTTTCCTTTGGACAGGACACAAACTTTATTTTTTATTATAAATTGCACAATATTTCGGCCACTGTCTGCGGCCTTCTTCAAGTGTATGTAACAATTATTGAAAAATTGACAGGTATAAAACATTATGATTAAAAAAGACAAACAAATCACAATCCATTAGGCTTATCAATCCTGTCCAAAGGAAAGTAATTCATTTAATATAATACCAAACTTATCAGGAAGAGGAAATTTAATCAATACAAGATCTCATTTAATATAAGAAAATGTTATTATAGTATTTTTAAAGTAGCACGTATTAGTTATATAAAAGAACAGATTGTAAATATTATTAGTTATCATAAATGTAAAAGTAGTATTTATAGTAGCAAATTGCTAAATAAATATCTAATTGAATTGAATTGAATTGTGAACCAACCAACATCAACCCAAATAGTTGCTAGTGTTGATAGGCTTTTCCTCGTTTTTCAACAGAAGTTTCCAAACGCTATAGTTCCCACCACGGGTTGCAGCTCAGTGTGATACCCCGAATCGTTTGTGTTTCATAGTCCATTATGTTCTTACGACAGGGTCTTAACATCGCCGTATCCGTACGTGCAGTACGCCAACTCCTTCCTACCAACTGCTGTGACCGTAAACTTAAAGTCCACTCGGCCACGAAATGCGTTAGTTTGTCCAAACACTTCACGGTAGAGATCCAGTGTTCCGTTCCATGAAAAGGTATCCCCCAAGAAGATAAACAAAACACATGGATTATTGCATTCGAAGCAGTTTGTCAAACACCTACAGTATGGTAATTAAAAATTATTGAAAAATACTTCCGAAATAATTTTCGATTTTAGTAAAAGTGCATATCAATTCTCTAGTTGGGACTAGCCAGACATCGGTCGTCGATGTCTAGTGACAAACGGAGCCGAACCGTTCTTACGTAAAGACCAAGGTCAAATTCTTCACTCGTCCGGCTGAGATCGTCTTACATAGGCCAAGATTGCACGGAAAGCTGACGCAGCACAACAATATGCTTAATTTTACTGTATGCTATAAATGTGAAGGCATGTCGTAGCATTGAACAAAATTAATAATATGTCTTTATATTGCCAGAATCTTGTCTTGCAGTGCGGCCTCAGACATCGGCGAAAGCATTCAGTGCTGCAGCTATAGCAGTCACGAGTCCCATACTGAGCGGAAGTCAATGAATAAACGCTAGTGATAAAACTAGTCTTGCAAATCATCCCTCTGTATTCAAATATCAATCAATCTATGCAACTTAAGCTACGTCTGCGTACGGCTGGTAGTCGCGATAGAGGGTACGTTGTATTACAACATAATGAGTTGACATACAGACACATAGAGACACTTTAGCGGCCTCGACAAGGTGACTGACAAACTTGGTTCTTTAAAGTTTTGTGTTCATTTCCTTCACAATAATATTATTATTTATAAAATAAAATATTGTCGTCAATATTTGGCTAGGACACAATCGACCACTATGACTTGACAAAGATTGATAAATTGTGCTCCAGATTAAGGCATTACTGTGGTACCACGTGACTAAACATATAAGACACGAAATTGGCCAAACTATTGATCATAAGAAGAAGATAATGAATTTTCCTCATTCTATAAGTGGTTACTGATTCTAAAACCCACTTGACCAATTTCGTCTCCATTATTTTGGTCCCGAAAAATGTTGACGAAGTATTGCTGTTGCATTAAATGAACTCCAGCGACCGCAATTTTCCCTCTACAGACTTGCAAGTGGGCTTGTTGTCTTCGTTATGATTAGGCATAGACATTGTATAGCCTTCGGCTTGGCAATGTCTATGGAATAGGCGAAGAGGGCACTAACTTGATATCTATCCTGGCCACAGGCACCAATAAATGTGAGTGTTCTAGACAAAAAAAAGATCCGGTACTTACCGACTATTTTTTAGAAAAATTTCAGTAAAAATACAGAAATAGACTTTAGTATCCCCTAGGTGTATATTGATTATTCATGCCAAGTTTCAGCTTGCTATGTTGAACGGTTATTAAGTTTCGAATCGTCTTGAACCAATTTGGATCGTACCGGATATCTAGTGGAGCGGTCGCTCCACGCCAGCCAAGTCGTACGGCGCGCATACTCTCACAAAACATACCGTTCAAACCTAGTGGAGCGGTCGCTCCACGCCAGCCAAGTCGTACGGCGCGCATACTCTCACAAAACATACCGTTCAAACCTAAAGGCTGGAGCAACCCACTTTTACTGTAAGCATCAAAGTGGCATTTTCGGCCTACTGGATCTTAAAAATGGAAAATCTCACATTGTTGCGAAATATCTTAATTTCGAGCAATGGCCCACCCCACCATATATACCAAATTTGGGAACAATAAGTTATGCCGTTTGCGAGCTAGAGGACCGTGAAAACAGTGAAATTGTACGGCTTTCTTCAGATGATTATTATTCTTAATCATCTTCCAATAAATTCCGCGGTCTCCGCCACAGCCTAAACGGCTGGGTCGATTTACCCAAAATTTTCACCACATATACAGCTCGTCTGCCTGAAGATACCTTGCCCCTTACGAATTTTTTGTGCTGCCATTTTAAAACCGGAAGTGACGTCATATCTCAAGAACGGCTAGACCGATCGGAACGAAATTTGCGCCAATCGATTCAGACGGTCCTGTATATGAAATATTAATAGTCAAAATATACATTTACTACTACCGAAACCGGAAATGACGTCATAAAAATTAAAAATCAGACTTTAATCCCCTCTTACTATAATAACTACATATCCAGAAGTCTTATAATGATACAAAACATTTATATAAATTAATTCTTGGTAGCAGTGATTTCAGTCGCCATTTTGTTAACCGGAAGTGATGCCATATCTCGAAAACGGCTGGACCGATTGGAACGAAGCTTTCGCTATTTCTCATGGAATATCATTTTAAGCATTATTTAGTACCAAACGCATGTTTCTTAGTAACCAAATCGGAATGTCTTATTTTTTTAAAGGAATTAGTCATTGTTGCTCCGATTTGTGTTACAAGTGTGAAAATCATCTAAAAAAAGGAGTGATATCCCCATAAAAAACACTCCGTGTAAAAATACCAGCCAAGTCTCTTCAACTATAAAAAATATAGGAAATCTAAAAAATTCAGCACTGAAAAGTAGTGATATCAAAAAATAGGCCAAGTCAAAACATGATTTAAAAAACCGAAATATACTTGGCGCATCGTTTTTTTTGGACATTAAGGTATGTTATTTATATTTATTTACATTTGATTTTTGGCATCAATATTATTTATACACGATGCGCCAAGTATATTTCGGTTTTTAAAATCATGTTTTGACTTGGCCTATTTTTTGATATCACTACTTTTCAGTGCTGAATTTTTTAGATTTCCTATATTTTTTTTAGTTAAAGAGACTTGGCTGGTATTTTTACACGGAGTATTTTTTATGGGTTTATTTGACTTGACAAAATAGGTTGATTTCGCTAAAAATTGGTCTCAGCTGAGATCTTCTTACAATATTTGCCCAGAAATTAAAAAGTCTTACCCCCACCCCTGAAATCCCCACAAGGTAGAACAACCATAACCTCAATGTTTCCGATTTACTTGAAATTTTGGTGACTTATTGATAATCATGCAATACACAATCCATGAAAAAATGAAACACTTCTCGCGTCCAGTTTCTGAGATAAATTGATTTGTCTCCCCCATGTTATCTTATGGCGAAATAAGAAAATCGTGTCATTTTTAAGCTAAAATGAAGACCTATTTTTTTGTCTTGATAGATTTAAGCAAAAAACTTTTTTTATGGTAGACATATGGACATACTATCAGGAAAAAATTTAAAACAATACCAACGTGTGCTATTTTAAAAGTTATATGCCAAATTCGAAATGATTTTCCTATACCTCCCATGTTAAAGTTTTGTTCATTGTCAAAAGACATAAAATTGAAACTCATTGTTGGACTGGAGTTGCAAACTACAGAACATTAAATGAGCCTGTTGTACTTAAATAAAGTTGAAATGTAGGAAAACGTTTTTTGAACATGTAATTTCAAGAATATTTTTTTTTGTATATGTCGATCGATTGTTCTACCTTAAAGCCGCTGAGATGCTATAAAATGACCTAGATCTCCACTGGTTATTGTCTTAGCGCTAGAATTCTATTTACTATTGATAGAAAATGTGCTAGAATTCTGCTTTGAATTCTGTCTTACCTTCTTAAAGGAGCACTTGCGAGGTAGTTGTCCTGAAGCAAAGAGGTGCTCATAGTTGGGATCTCGTTCTCTAATGGCCTTGCAGAAATCTACTCTAATGTAACCCAGCATCACTCCTCCACGCTTTACTGTGGTATAAATCTGTGGCAAAATCAATGTTATATTTGCGTATCTTTATATTATGTATTTAGTACCAATTTCTCAGGAAGTACTTAGCCTAAGGTACATGTGGTACAAATAATTTTTTATAACAATAAATTACACTAGGAAAACGCTCAGTGTACCGCGTTGATGAGCGAGCACGGGTACGTGTAAATTCTCGAACCGGAAATGCGTACACAACGCACAGAAAACATATACATCCATATGGAATTGAAATATGAGCCACAGCATCTGAGCACCCTGGTACATAAAGCAAATCAGATTCAATTCAATTGGCACTGGAAAACATTCATTTCGATACTTCATATCTGAGAGTTATTAAAATCGTAAATATGTGCTTATGTTCTTGACTGATTGGGCTGAAAATTTGTAAAATAAGAGACAATGTTGGTCTTAACAACCATGCAAAATATGAGTTGGATCAGATTTATATGAGACCATTTGATAGATCAAACGGTAGTGTAGCTATAGGCCATTTTAAATTAAGCATACAAATGTCAGTAAAATGTCTATTACTCTCGAAGTTCATTACAGATTTTTACAGATTTGTCAAAAATCACTTATAAAGCTGGTCCCAATGACCGTGCAAAATTTTGTGTGATAGGTCAAACGATTGCGTCATCCCCATTGTCAAGAATAGCATCAACTTTACATCAAGTTATCTATGAAACCAATAGACCGAACTTGCTGAAAATCATTTTGACCACAACCAGAATAGTAATATGAAAGAACAAAACCCTGAAAGAACATATGAGCCACGTTCGTCTGGGAAGAGAAGCATTGATGGTGAATGATGACTTAGCTGACTGGGATGTAAAGAGACACAAGCGACTCTCGGCGGTGGCCGATCATGCTCTGGAAAACAACCACAATATTCTCTTCGATAATACCAGAATTTTGGCAAAGGATTTGATTGGCTGGTCTCGTATGGTCCGGGAGGCTATTGAAATAAAGAAAACTAGTAATAATTTCAATAAAGACGCAAGCTTTGGCCGTGCTTGGGACCCTTTATTCCTAAAGACAACGAGAAAAGAAAAATCGGATGAAAAATCTGAAGAAATGGAATTAGAAGAAGCAACAGAAGAAAGAATGAACAAATAGGCTACCTACTACCTCAATGTAGGAAGGTCGACTTCGAGTTAGGAAATAAGTTGTTATAATTATGTAAATATATTGTCTGTGGTTTATGCTTCTAGGAAATTGTTTTTATTTAAAACTTTTGTTTAAAGTGTATTTGTTTTTAATTTTGATGTAAATTTGTTAAGTTTTGTCCTGAGAAAGATTTTAAACGAAAAATCGAAACTGTAGACAAAATAATAAAAAAAATTACAAAAACATGACGACATATCTCAAAACGTTTAATTGCTATAATAATAAATGTCATGAATCTTTAAAAACATGTTGTATTCAATTATGTTCAGTTTTGGAGATTCGATTGTTATTTTTATTGTACTTACTTCATCGAAAGTAAAGTCCTCATGAATGACTATTTGACACGCCGCTAAGGTCTTCAAGCCTCCACTGAGAGCACGAATGCGAAGGTTGCGATTCTCAAAGAGATGATATTCCTTACATTCGTACAATGCTTTCACCAATAGCCGTATTTCCCCCTAGAACATAGTGATATATGCAGGTGCTAAGGAAGTGGTGGGGGGGGGGGGGGGGGGGGGTAGTCTGCCCCATCCATTAAAAATAGTTAAGCTTCCCATAATCACACATAAACTGTTTAAATTTTAAGAAATAAACGTCCTGGGGGTTGTTTCTTCAGATTGGAATTCCAGTTGGGTTCGAATCCCGCAGTTGGCAAATATTTTCCATTTGCAGTTAATATTTAATATATAAAATATATATACCTACTAAAGAAACAAAAATTATTGTCATGAATGTATTAAAATAATATTTACCATTATTTGGAATAGTGTTATTTTATACCCTTATTTTATTTTAGTTGAGGTGTTTTTTGACAGAGTTTTTTCTTATAGAAAAATGGAATAATTATAGAATTATCTCTATTGCTCAATAATGAAACACATTGATATTATTTTTTACTGAAGTTTCCACTGTAATTAGCAATATGTAATTACATAGGTAATTATTGGGAACTGTCAGCTGCTCTGCAATACACGGATGCTGGTGGGAGAAGATGTGATGTTGCATCATGCTTTATTGATTGATCACCCAGCTTATTGAGATGAACGGATATTTGATATTATAAATAAACATCTAAATTAGGGTGATTCTAGCGCTCAGCTGTTAATGAAAATTAAGAATTCTATAGGATATACCGGGTGGCGCAAAAAAACGCACAATGGGCGAGCCATCAATGTAACAAAAATACTGCACACATCGGGCTGAAAATTGCACATAATATAAACAACATAATAAAGTTTAATGTGTGTAAGTTTCAAAAACATTACTTTTGTGGGAAAAAAGTTACAGCAGTTCGAATTTGGTTGTCAAAAAATAGATAATACAGACCTCAAATAGGGCGCGCCCAGTAAACGTGCATTGGTTGGGACGCTATTTATTTAAAACTACGCATGATAACAAGCTGAAAATATCAAATTTAATGCAAATGTAATGCCATCATTGGAGTAAAAATTTCAAAAAATTTGAATCAATGTACAGCCAACGCATAAAGTCCTGTTAATTCTTCACCCTTACAGAATATCACGATACCACCACTCGTACAGCGAAGCTCGATAAGTTGCCTACAGCTAACCCATAGTTATTTGACAACAGAGGGATGACTTGAAAAACTGGTTTTGTCTGTCAACAACGTCCATCCACACAAATATCTACTCGATGCGATTCAATCCCAAAAATAACAATACCGACTGTAATTTCCTATGAGCTGTGTGATTTCCCAAACTACTTAATACTTATCACCTGTAACACATTGTTTAAATCTGAGTAGACCGTCACTTGTAAAAAAACTGCCAAGCACCTTCCCACTTAAAACAATTGAGATCTAAAAGAAGGGTCAAGCAATAATATATTGTTTAAACATTTTCGCACTTAAAATTAGTGAAATCATTTCGCCCAGTTACTGCCGCCAAGCACAACACTAAAAACCTAATGTTGTGTCCAAATTTGAAGAATACAATCTAAGTGAACCATCATTGTAAATTTAACAAAATTATAAAAATTAAAAACGACTTTAAAATAAATTTAAAATTGAAATTAAAAAAATTAAAAATAAAGCTAGGCGCATTGTGTCAAGAAGAAGGCAACATAAGAAAGAAGATGACGATAAAGGAGCCGAAGAAAGACAGAAAGTAGGAAGAAGATAGAGGAAGTCTACAATATGGTCGGTGCAAATTCAATGCGCCAAGCTTTATTTTTAATTTTTTTAATTTCAATATTAAATTTATTTTAAAGTCGTTTTTAATTTTTATAATTTTGTTAAATTTACAATGATGGTTCACTTAGATTGTATTCTTCAAATTTGGACACAACATTAGGTTTTTAGTGTTGTGCTTGGCGGCAGTAACTGGGCGAAATGATTTCACTAATTTTAAGTGCGAAAATGTTTAAACAATATATTATTGCTTGACCCTTCTTTTAGATCTCAATTGTTTTAAGTGGGAAGGTGCTTGGCAGTTTTTTTTACAAGTTTTTGTTTTTGTACAACATGTCATATGCGGTATAAGTTTATAGCAGCTTTCACTGATCATTAAGTGTTACCTCATTACAGTTAACGCCAACAACGTCACTTCTTGTCTAAAGTTTTCTGTTTTTCTTTCAATAGTTCCGAAGTTAGTATAACGAAAGGGTCAATTTCTTTTGGTTGAATTTGAGTTATATCAAATTATAATTTGTTAAAAGTTCACAGCTTTGAGTCATGTGAATAACGTAAATTGTAGGTGTATTGTTCCGGTGTAGAACGGAATTTGTGCGTTCATCTCGTAAAACGCGTATTTGTCGCCACTTGGTAAACTGAAAGGTACACGAAAGATGATTGAAAATACGTTTCCTCATTTTTAAATTCTCCCATGTTCACTTTTTTATGTCAAAGTTCCGAAGTATAAACTCAATTGTTAAAGCGTGCAGGCTTACAGATGTTTACAACACATTTTAAATAAAATCCGGATGGTTTTTGGAAGGCAATGTAACTTAAAAGGAACTTAGTTAAGATTAACTAGCTGAGCTACCTGGTGTTTATAGTGCTGGTGGGAAGGAGTATGACTGGTGATGAAATTTACGCTACCCGCCTTACTCGCCTATGTACACGGATAGCATGGGCCGGCCTATACCTGGCATCTCCACCTCTCTGCCTCTCCCTGACAGGTCAACTTAATGTTTACATTTGTTTGTTCATGGCAAATACGATCGAAGTCCATTTAGTATTGTTGTCTTCTTCTATAGGTACTTGTAAACAGTTATCTAGCTTGCATTTTAATTAGTCTACTGATCTTATTTAGTAATTATTATATTGTTTTGTGATGTTGCTGTGGAAGATAATATTTTCATATTTTCAAACCAGGAAACTACTTCGTGCTATTGCCTAGATACTTGAAGAATATTATTGTATTGCCGATGTAAACAAGCCAGACCACTTCCGTATATAACGTTCGCATCAAAACCAATGTTTATTTTATTAGTGTCAGATTAGGAGGAACATCAGTTTCAGTTTCATTTATTTTATTTCCATTAAACAATGTCACTTGATGAGACTTTGACTCACAGTTTGGAAATAAATCATGATAATTTAAAAGCGTTTTATTATTCTAACTTTTTAACGTAAGCATTGTTGGATGATGAAATGAAATTTAAATCTCTCATACCCACAGATTTCCATTAATTATCATGGACCATTTAGTGTAGTTTCTTGTTTATTGTAACCGAGCTTCTAAGATTGACAGATTACAACATCTGAAATAATGAAATAATTTTTACTAAGTTGTAAACACCTAATAAACCTAGTAATGGAGCCATTTTGTGTGGTTTCTTGTTTCGTATCTGAACCATCAAGATCGACAAATTTGCATAATTAAAATAATTAAATTTATTTTAGAAACTTAAAGTTGTGATCACGTAATGGATGCACGTAATGGAGCCTTTTTGTGTGGTTTCTTGTTTCGTGTTGTTCTTGTTTCTTGTTGAGCCACCAATATTGACAAATTAACTCTATTTTAAATAATATATAAGTGTGACAAATGAAAAGTTGTAATCACGTAATACACTGAATATTAGTAATGGAGCCTTTACTGGATTTTACTATTTACTAAATTACCTGAATTTTACATAATTAAATAATTCGGATAAATTAAAAGCTGTGACAACCTTATGCACCCAGTAATGGAGCCTTTTTTGTGTGGTTTCTAGTTTAGTAACTGAGCCCCCAAGATTCTGTTGATTAGCATGACCACGAATTGTTTTATTGCACAACTTTACGTACAACGTGTACATTGACAATCATTATTAGAGTCCAATGAGTATAATATTAAAAAGAGTTGCTATGTAATCGTTGAATGTATTCGGATTAACATTTTGAATATAAACACAAGAAGGTTAAACATTTTTTAAGTAAAGAAAAAGATAAAAAAATAAAACATTTGTTACGGGGATCAAACCCGGCAACGCCGTGATCGAAGTCACTTGCCTCATGTGACCGAGCCAATTCGCCACACTGAAATTAAACCTGTGTAGTATATCAAAGAAGAAAGGTAGAGCGTAAAACGACGTGCGCAATTCCTGTTTCCCTGATATCTTCACTGTTCACGATGGCAACCGGCGTGCCGCGATGGCGATGTTTCTGTCTATTGATGATCTTCACAGCATCCATTGGTAGTCTCATTTATTAAAAATGTACCAGAGCACCAGAGCATTAGTCTCTTAGAGTATTAGGAGCAAAGAGCACCTAATATACCTAGTAATGGAGCCTTTTTGTGTGGTTTATTGTTTCGTAACTGAGCCATCAAGATTGACAAATTAGCATAATTAAAATAATTAAATTAATTTAGAACCTAATGCACGTAATGGATGCACGTAATGGAGCCTTTTTGTGTGGTTTCTTGTTTCGTGTTGTTCTTGTTTCTTGTTGAGCCACCAATATTGACAAATTAACTCTATTTTAAATAATTAAATAAGTGTGACAAATGAAAAGTTGTAAACACCTAATACTCTGAATATTAGTTATGGAGCCTTCACTGAATTTTACTATTTACTTAATTAACTGAATTTTACATAATTAAATAATTCTAGTAAATTAAAAGCTGTGACAACCTAATGCACCCAGTAATGGAGCCTTTCTTGTGTGGTTTCTAGTTTAGTAACTGAGCCACCAAGATTCTGTAGATTAGCATGACCACGAATTGTTTTATTGCACAACTTTACGTACAACGTGTACATTGACAATCATTATTAGAGTCCAATGAGAATAATATTAAAAAGAGTAGCTATTGTAATCGTTGAATGTATTCGGACTAACATTTTGAATATATACACAAGAAGGTTAAACATTTTTTAAGTAAATAAAAAGATAAAAAATAAAAAATAAAAATAAATAAAAAATAAAAAATAAACGTTTGGTAAGGGGATCGAACCCGTCAACGCCGTGTTCGAAGTCTCATGCCTCATGTGATCGAGCCAATTCGCCACACAGAAACCAAAGCAGTCTGTATAGTATCAAAGAAGAATAGCGGAACGTAAAACGACGTGCGAGTTTTTCTGTTTCCCTGATATCTTCAGTGTTCACGATGGCAACTGGCGTGCCGCGATTGCGATGTTTCGGTCTATTGATGATCTACACAGCATCCCTGGACCTCTCATTTGAATATATATCCTTATTTATATCATCACTCATACAAATTAAAAAATAATATATGAAAAAAAAGTTTTCCGGGATCGGGAATCGAACGCGTTATGCAGAAGTCGAAGCCAGCTACCTTCCTAACTGAGCTATCAGCCCGATGGAAATTAAAGCCGCTGTTTAGTGTATCAAAGAAGAAAGGCGGAACGTAAATATTGATAATTTTCCCACTTCCGGTTTAAATTTATTGATTTTTCTTGAAGTGGAGTGTCTAGCAATACATTGTCTTTATTGTTGCCAAATTTCAAAACTCTCGATGGACCCGTTTGACTTTTAAAATATTTAAAATTTAAAATTGTAATAACTTCACTTCCGGTCAAAATTATTCAGATTTTCTTTCAAAGGGCACTGCTATAAATATGACTCTATGTCTCTGCCAAATTTCAACTCTCTAGACCAAACCGTGTAACCTGTGGAGATGGGCAAACAAACCGGCCGTGCCTAACTAACTAACTAACTAACTAACTAACTAACTAACATGAAAGTCAATCCTTGCATGTTTGAGGCCCAAAATTCACCCCGAAGGGATGATCGCAGCACTTTGATATTTGGTTAGGTGTTGTCAGGTGGCTAAATATACCCGATAACCATGGTTTTCAACTTTCATTTCTAAATGCTTGCATGCGTACTGACACCCCAAAATCGGGCCCGAAGCGCTTGCTGTATACAGTCGTGGTAGTAAGCTCGCACGTTGTATAGAGCGGTGCTTGGCACGTCGAGCTAACGCCCGACTAGATTGAACAAATGCTAATTAGACAATTCAAGTATAAAGATTTTCGTTTATTCGACAGATCTCAGGATTTTGATATCAATCCTAGCGTGTTTGCATGATGATCGTATTTTTTAAAAATTAAGAAATACTTTTTCTTATAGATTTTTTAGAGGAATAAAAGAGAAGAAGAGAGTGTTTTAGAGTTGACGACTCTAAAGACTAGAGATCTCTAGAAGATTAGAGTTGGCGTTGAGTTAAGATTTAGAGTCTTTAGAGTTGAGTGGTGTTTTAGGGTGACGTTGTGACTGTGATTCTCAGTTACTTTCCGGTTTCTGTTACAAATGAATGTATCTAAGGTTTGATGGTTATAGGAGCTGTTTGAGTGTTTACAATAACAATCAAATATTTTCTGATCAATGATTCACACACTGATTGATAATAGATCAAATTATGTTGCCAGCCTTGACACCAGGATTCATTCAATTAACCGATTTATTCCATTTGGAAGATTTATTAATTACAAATTACATAAATATAGACTATCTTAACTTCATTTTAATATAAATTAATTTTTAGATTAAATAATTTAAAATACCTAATAATTATATAATTTTGGAGTATTTAAATTAAATAGTTTAAACTCCAAAATGTATAAAAACAATCGTGATATAATCAATACCAATGAAATCCAAATGCACCAACCAACTATATTTGTTTTAACTGAAAGTTAATTATTAGTTCCGATAAACGAAAAACTGATTGTTGTTCCTACGTCATATTAGTTCGATCGACATAACATTGACTTCCTTATCTGTGTGATCTATCTGGGGCTGATGAACACAACCCAGTAATGCAGTCATCCCTCTGTTGACAAATAGCTATGGGTTTGCTATAGGCAACTTTACGAGCTTCGCTGTACGAGTGGTGGTATCATGATATTCTGTAAGGGTGAAGAATTAACAGGACTTTATGCGTTGTCTGTACACTCCCCCAAATAATAAACGGTACTCGAAAGAAAATGAATTGACTGATTAAAGTTTGATGGCATCATCCAATGAAGTCAGTGCTAACGCATTATCTAACTATTTTCGGTGAGCTCTGATTTCAATGATAATAACAAGGATTGATTGTCAAGGAACCGGCCCAGCAGACAATACGTTTTGTACCAAGTACCGTTTATTATTTGGGGGAGTGTACCTAAAGTTATGATACCTTGAATTTGAGCTAAAAAGCAGAATTTACTGGAGACAATTTCACTTTCTGAAATTACCTCGTGTAAGAAAACTTGAGAAATAAAATGTTGTTTTCATTTTCAACTTCAAGACACCATTACTTTCGTTCCGTTGATCCAAATGTATTGAAAATTTTACATAATTGATAGCAATATGTTTTGTATAAAATTTAATATTTTTAGATTGATATCGTAAGCAGTTTTGAACAAACAGCGTCCCGGTCAATAGACGTTTTCTGTACGAGGGCTATTGAGCTCCGTATAATTGATTTTTCGACAACCAAATTCGAACAGCTGTAATTTTTTTCTACAAAAGTGATTTGTTTTAAACTTTCACAGATTAATCCTTAGTATGTTATTTATATTACGTGCAATTTTCAGCCCGATGTGTGCAGTATTATCGTCACAGCGATATCTCGCCAATTGTGCGTTTTTTTTGCGCCACCCGGTATATATATAGGGAGACCTAAATGCCAGAATAGGTAAGAGGATCAAGGACGACGTGGTGCGACTGTTTGGGGAGGATTTGGGGAATGACAATGGGTTGCGACTTGCGACTTATTTGGCTGTGTGAGACTCTTTCATTAAAGGTGTGTAATGGATTTTTTTCCACACAAAGATATTAATAAGTATACATGGACACAACCAACATTGCAGCGTAGATTAATTTTGGATTGCGTAATCCAGAGGCAAACCTCTTAAATCAGAGCCATGGACGTCAAGGTTTATCGGGGTGCAGAATGTGGCACTGATCATTACTTAGTGAAAGCATGTGTAAACGTGAAGCCCAGGGGCCATACAGTTGCGAAGACTGGTTCTCAAGGCGGAGTTCGCGTGGATGACCTGAAGCTTCAATTAGATGCTTTTAGAGACGACTCGACTAAGTTTTTGTATAAGCTACGACTTGCTCAGAAAGTGAGTGACAAGTTTGGTGATCAATGGAAGGAAGATGGTCCCGAGGAACTATATGCTACACTAAAGATGGTGATCCTGGAAGCAGCAGTGGAGGCATTAGGAGAGACAGGAAGAGATTGGGAAAGGAGTGACTGGTGGAGTAAGGAGGTCGAAATATTAGTGACTAGCAAACGGGAAGCGTATCACAAATGACTTTCAACAGGAGATCTAGAGGATCGAAAACAGTATGCCCGGCTGAGAGAGGTGAAGAAAACGGTCAAGAAAACGAAGAGCGACATGTGGGAAAGGAAGTGTGAAGAAGTCGGTAGGTCTTTGATGGGCACGAGACAGAGAGAGGCATGGAAAGTTGTTAGAAGCTTGCGACAGGATCATCGAAGTGCAACGAAGAAGTGCATCGAAGTGCAACGCATGAAGACCGGAATGAGTATAAGAATGGGTTAGGGGAAGTGCTGAAGAGTAATGTGGCAGAAGAGACAGTTAGACCATTAACTAAAGAAGAGATAAGAGTAGTCATGAAGGGTGCGAAGAATGGAAGAAGCCCAGGCCCTGGAGGCATTCACATCGAGCTAGTCAAATATGCTCCTGATGTCGTGATAGAGATTCTGGCAGTTATATTTAATAAGTGCCTGAATGATGAGAATGATATCCCAAAGGAATGGAAACAAGCGCATATTGTTTCCATATTCATAAAGGTTCGCGACAAGAATGTAAGAATACAGGGGAATTAGTGTGACTGCATTTCCGGTGGGAAGGCTGTATGGGCGTATAATTAAAAAGCGCATTGAAGGACAATTTTGATATTGATGAGGAGCAAGGTGGCTTTACAGCTGGGCGATCATGCACTGACAAACTTTTCTCTATTAGACAAGTTATTGCGAAAAGGCAAGCAAGAAACACGGATACCCATATTATATTTATTGATCTCGAAAATGCCTATGATACAGTACCCTTAAAGAATCTCTTTCGTGTCTTGGAGAACACAGGAATTAGTGCCAAGTATATTAACACCATTTAGCGGATGTATCACAACCAAGAAAGTGTGGTGAAAAGTGGCAAGAGTCATCATGCCCATTTTTAACATCAAAGGGATTGAGACAAGGATGTTGTCTGTCACCCACACTCTTCAAGGTGTACATTAATGAGATACTTCTGCAATGGAAGAGGAAATGCAGGGATATGGTTATCGATGTGGATGGCGACCTTCTTCACACTCTCCTGTTTGCAGACGACCAGGTGATAATGGCTGCCGATGAATACGACATTGAGTATATGTTGAGGAAACTCAATGATGCGTACGAAGAGGCGGGGTTGAAGATCAATGTTAAGAAAACAAAGTACCTGGTTGTTGGTGACGGAGATAGCCAAGATCTAGATTTAAATGGGAAGATAATTGGAATGTGTGGACAGTACAGGTATTTGGGAACGGTGATTGACAGGGAAGGCAGTTTGTAAGAATGAGATAAACAGCAGGATTGTGCAGGCGAGGCAGGCAATTCATAGGTTGAATTCACTACTTTGGTCAGAAGGGATAAGGAAAAAGACAAAAAAATGTTGTATGAGACGATTGTTCCGAGTATTTTATTGTATGGGGCAGAGACTTAAGAAGTTACGCAGAGCGATAGGCAGAGACTGGAGGCTGTAGAAATGGATAACCTGTGAAGGAGCTGCCGGGTCTTCAGGATCGAACACATCAGGAATGAAGAGATCAGGAGAAGAATGAAGGTGGAAACAAAAGTTACGGATACCTTGAACGACAGGAGACTGGTTTGGTACGGCCATGTACAAAGGATGGGAGAGGAAAAATGGCCGAAAAGGATAAACGAGTGGACACCTCCAGGACGAAGAAGGAGAGGACGACCTAGAGAGGAGTGGAAGCGACAGGTCAGGTCGGACATGGAGGCAGGAGGCTTGAAAGATGATGATTGTGTGGATAGGAGGTGGCATCTGGAATGTGGGAAACGGCCTTGAGGTGCTGGAGAAAGCCCACTTAATAATAATAAAAGAATGCTATAAAAATAAATGTGCAAGTGGATGTATCTTTGACAGAATTGACTCTTAATCAATCTGATCGAATATAATTTTTTTTTCGTTTCATGTCCGCGCTAAAGTTGATAAATCGGGTTTGATAATTGTAGACCAAACATGTAAACCATTATTAATGTAAACTTTTAAAAGCATGTTTGGACATGTCTTTTAAAAGCATGACTTTTAAAAGAACATTTATTGGCGGCTAGCAAAAAAGAGAGTATAGGCACCGAGTGTTCGCCACGAGTGAGAGAAATTAGCAACATTTGTGGGAAGATCGTCAACTGTTTTATTTCTCATTGGCCGTGACCTAGCAACCGATCAGATGTCAACAAATGTACTCAAAATATTTCGGAATCAGAACTTAGTCGCGCAAATTAATATTGTGATCAGATACAGTGAAATTGTGAACACTTTGTTGTTAATATTTTGTAGGCGAATAAACATTAGATAAACCTGTGTAAATTTTAAGAATTGATAATGCGTAATATGTGCAGCAACATAAAACGTATAACTGCAGCGACTTGGACGCCTTGCCAAAAGGTAAGCTTCCTTCCCACAGATTAGGTGGCTCTGTCTGTACTTTTGCAGTGCCATCTGTTGTCTAAACACGCTGCCTATTGTCTATTAAACACAAAAATTATGAGCTCAATATTCAATTGTACGATTAAAACAGCTAAATGTTCTATTACTACAGCAAAGAAAACAATGAAAAATGTACTTAGTAACAAGAACAACCCTAACGGTTTGTAAAACGTGTGGCAAGTACCTTGGCTGCTAGTAAGATATTGTATTTGGCTGATTTTGTATGGAATTAATACATTAAAAATGTGGAGTCACGGCACCAATAAATTAACATCGCTACTGCTTGCTAATCCTGGGTTTATGATATAGGGGCAAAATAAGTCACATGCAATATTTCGAGTTTTAACAGATACTACATGTGCAAGTCATATCCTTAATCATTGATTGCCATGTTTTAAAGTTGCAATCACAGAAATTCATTATACCTACTATCATGCAATATTAGGACACATCCTAAAGTATTAATCTTTGTCAGAATGTGACGCACAATTGGTATACAATACTTCATGGCAATGTGTTTGTATTTCATGAGGTATAATAAACTTAAGAGTCTCACCGCTTGAGAGAAGTAGTTGAGTGCGCAGACTGCAAGGAAGATGGCGCTGAGAGAGCTCATGGTTGTAGAAGATCCTGTACTGTCTCGTGCGCAAGTCCCAGCTGCTTTATATAGTGCAGGTGATCAGCAGACGTGGGAACATCAATACAACATTCAATGACAAGCACAACGAGCATCCGACACAGTCACTCATCAGAAGGGATGTCGATATTATAACTAACGATTAGGTCGATTATTACATTAGCAATCGTATGACAACTTCACTGATGGACAATCTGAATGTAAGGTACTAAGGCCGACTAGATATACCGATTTTGCTGGAAGTAATTAGCACTCTGCACTGGTCAGTGCACTGATTTGCACTGCAATGCATGTTTATTGAAAAATTTACTTATCCGTGACTATGTTTGAAATTTAATGCGAAAAGCACAGATAAAAAGAAAAAGAAAAAAGCAGAGATTCGAGCCATAAGTTTCAAGTGGAGACGCTCGCTCAGCTCCTTGATAGTTTCTCATCGACCCTCTGAATGCATGTAGTTTGGCCAAAGCCGTGTTTTATCGCTCACTTCTAGTCACTGCTATCACTCGAATCTCTTTAAATGTTTAATGATCTAGATATTTTAATTCTGCGTAAACCCGCCAGTGGTCCCGTGGGGTGTATACACCCCACTGTTGTATTTCTTTAGATTTAGTATAGATGGCATGAAATGCTATTATTGTCCTTCTCAGTACCTTCAAGTGGTACTTTCTACCAGACATTTCACCATTTATCACATCAAAAAATGTCTAGGGGGCTGTGGGTCAGCTGACAAAGTTTGTTGGGAGTTATGTAACCCCAGGTGACCACTGGCGTCACGATTAAGGGATATTTCTTGAGAAGGAAAACACATGTTTTTTTATTGTTTGACGGACAGAACTGTTGTTAGCTAGTAAATAATTATATTTCGTGTGAATTTTTTGTCCCTGAATTAAGTAAGCGAATTTTCGAGGATTTGTTTTCAGGTTATGTTTTTCTATGGTATAGGAATTCAATGTTAAAATAAGAAAAATCCTGATGGCTATAAAGTGTATTATTTTTTTCAAATTTTTAAGCCATTTCTTGATCCATTATACTAACAATACATTTATTTTCACAATAAAAAATATAATACGTCCATTGAATATTTTTTGTAATTATTATAAAAAATTAACCAACTTAACTTAAAATCGACTTAAGTTTTTCTGATTTTTTTACATATGATGAACTCATATTTTTTTAGAGGGTATATCATGGCATTAAATTATTTCTGAGTATGATCCATAAGTGGTAGATACCATATACAAATAAAACCCCATCAAAAATGTATGTTAGTAGAAAGATGTGAGCCATTGTTTAGTTTTGGGGTGTACGAAAGATAACAACAGTCTTGGAATAATAAAATGTAAAGTCAATGCAGCAAATGAACAGGTACTTTATTTATAGGTAACAGATAGTCACCAACTTTATTTTGAACATTACTATGAATACAATTTACTAAAAGCCTTATCACACTGAGGGCCTGGTCTTTCAATACTCTGCTAACTTTTAAGCGGTTGATTAGGGCTCTATTGTCATGGCAACAACCAATTGAATTGCAGAGTTTTGTACTAACTATCTGTTAACAGCTAATTTAGACATTAGCAGAGTATTGAAAGACCGGGCCTGAGTTGCAAACCGTGTATGGAAGCCGCGGTTGGAAACCATGGTTGGCCGCGCATGTGCAGAGACTGAATTTGGTCAACCCGTGGGTAGGTTTGAAAAAAAGAGAATTCTCTATTTTTCCGTTTCCAACAATTTGTTGCGGTACCACGTGACGTGAACTGACCAATAGGGAGTAACCGGAACCGGAAACAGTGCTTTCTGCGCAACTCAGAGTGTCAATTGTGAACCAACCAACATCAACCCAAACATGTAGTGTTGATGGCTTTTGCCTCTCAACAAAAGTTGCCAAACGCTAGTTCCCACCACGGGTTGCAGCTCAGTGAGATACCCACTTAAGGATCGAATCGTTTGTCTTTCATAGTCCATGGAGTATGTTCTTATGACAGGGTCTTGATGTCCCCATATCCGTACGTGCAGTAGGCCAGCTCCTTTCTACCAACTGCCGTGACCGTAAACCTAAACTCCACTCGACCTCGGAATGCGTTAGTTTGTCCGATCACTTCACGGTAGAGATCCATAGTACCATTCCATGGAAACGTATCCCCCTGGAAGAGAAATAAAACACATGGATTATTGCATTCAAAGTAGTTTGTCGAACACCTCCAGTATGGCAATTCATTTCTAATTGCGTTTGAAATATGTTTCAATTTTAGTGAAAGTGCATATCAATTATCTAGTTGGGGCTGGCATGTAAGACGTCTCATTTTGTTGAGATAAACGCTAGTGATAAAACTAGTCTTGCAAATCATCCTTCTTTATACAAATATCAATCTAATTAGGCAACTGTTCGCGCCGAGTAGGCTTTTGTGTTTAATTGTAGTTTTCCTGCCCATCCCTTGTCCATGACTCATTACATAGTTGCTCATGGAACTATTTTCTTTCCTCTTTCCATCCTTGTTTAATGCGCATTTCACGTTTTCCCTATCATTTACCTACCGCAGTGCATTTGATTTACTTCAGTTGGTTACGAACCGTGCTACCGTCAACATCGCTTTGCCGGTCAGCTACTGTTAGTTACGAACCTTGCTACCGTCAACAGCGCCCTGTCGGTCAGCTACTGTTAGTTACGAACCTTGCTACCGTCAACAGCGCCCTGTCGGTCAGCTACTGTTAGTTACGAACCTTGCTACCGTCAACAGCGCCCTGTCGGTCAGCTACTGTTAGTTACGAACCTTGCTACCGTCAACAGCGCCCTGTCGGTCAGCTACTGTTGGTTACGAACCTTGCTACCGTCAACAGCGCCCTGTCGGTCAGCTACTGTTGGTTACGAACCTTGCTACCGTCAACATCGCTTTGCCGTTCAGCTAGTAACTGTTATCTTAGCCCAGCGCCCGATGACTCATCTCAACTCATCCGCCACGCTACTGTTCAATAGTGCATTTCATTATTACCTCCGCCAGTCTCATACAAGATTTACAACCTTGCGTGAAGTGCGAATATTTCCATCTTAGCATTCCTCTCTCTTTCCTGCGATTTTCTGAATGCCTAACACCTTCCTTGTCACCACCTATCTTTCGCCACGGTTTATTTTCGCTGCACTGGTGAGTACCTAACTGGCAAGTAATATTAGATGCACTGTTCCGTATGATCCTCTTAGCTATTGGTCCCTTGATCCGTTGTCCTACATCCGTGCTCGTTATAGGTTGTTGCAGCTCTCTCAACGCTGCTCCATCCTATCCAATCTTCAGGTCCAGGCTCCACTATCTGGCCTTTAACAGCAACCTATATACTACGTCTGCGTAATACTAGGAAAACGCTCATGTGTACCGCGTTGATAAGCGAGCACCGATACGCGCATTTACCTTGAATACCCTGCAACACTCTTCAATAAATTGCGATATATTTTAACGACTGTATTTTACCATGGAAAATGTTTACCGTCGCGCTTATTTATTCGACTTTCCAAAATGGGTTGATTTCGCTAAATATTGGTCTCAGCTGACATCAGACTTACAATATTTGCCCTGAAATTAAAAAGTCATACCTCCCTACCCCCTGGAATCCCATTAAAGCCGTTGAGATGTTATAAAATGACCTAGATCCCCACTGGGTATTGTCTTAGCGCTAGAATTCTATTTACTATTGATAGGAAATGTGCTAGAATTCTGCTTTGAAAGCTGTCTTACCTTCTTAAAGGAACACGTTCGAAGTAATTGTCCTGAAGCAAAAAGCCACTGATAGTTGGGATCTTGTTCTCTAATGGCCTTGCAGAAATCTATTTTAACGTAAAGCAGCACCACCCCTCCACGCTTTATTGTGATATACATCTGTGGAGAAATCAATGTTAAATTTGCGTATCTTTATGGACCTAATGTTCGTTCACAGATCGAATATTTCTGTCGTTCACGTCGTTCATTGGTCGTTCACGTGAACACTGCCCTGTCAATGGCAAGACTTTCTTCTTTGTAATATTGAAATTGTATAAATTATGTCAAATACAAAATTTGTATAGTAGAAAATATTAGAAAAATTCAATAAAATTTATTTATTTTTATCTAGAGTCTTATTAAACATATTTTTTTATTAATATATTTATATTTACATGAATAGGCATACAACTATTCGCTAGACAACAGTAGTATGTACACGGCCGCCATTTTTTTTTATTATTTTTTGTTATGGCGTTACAGGACTGGTAGTCCTACTGCCACCTCAACAACTCTGCTCCTTTGACGATGCGCCATTATAGGAGGTGAAGTTGGATGAGGATTCGTAACTTAGGGATGATAAGCGAGTGAGTAGTTAGCTCCCTGCGCCCTGCTGGTATTTAACGTCCCATCCCAAGGACGGTGTAACGCCCGTCAAGAGACTGATAACAGGTGGAGGGGTGTCGTTACACTAACCCCCAAACACCCCAGTCCCAGCCGTTGGCCGCCATTGCGGATCATTATTCTTACAGTGAACGAACTTAAGGTTAAATGTTTAATAAGCATTTAACATTTGAACACTTAAATTGTATTCAATGATGTTCAGTTTAAGAGATTCGATTGTTATTTTTATTGCACTTACTTCACCGAAAGTAAAGTCCTCATGAATGACTATTTGACACGCTGCAACGGCCTTCAAGCCTCCATTGAGAACCCGAATGCGAAGGTTGCGATTCTCCATAAGATGATATTCCTTACAGTCGTACAATGCTTTCACCAATAGTCGTATTTCCCCCTAAAACACAAAGATTTTTGCAAGCACGTGGAAGGAGGGGGGGGGGGGGCGCAGTCTGTTCCATCCATTTTTTTCCATAATCACGTATAAACCGTTTAAATTTTAAGCTATAAACGTCCTATGTGTTGTTTCTGCAGAATGGAATTCCTGCTTAGCTAAGTGGTTTGAGTTTCTACCGTATATACTACAGGGCCGTGGATTCGAATCCCACAGCTGGCAAATATTTTCCATTTACAGTTTTTATTTAATATACTTATATAAATTAAAAATATATATACTATTGAAACTATAAAATATTTTTTTTAGTTGAGGAAAATGTTGACATATTTTTTTTATTTATGGGAATATGGATAAATATAATCTTCTCCAAGAACCACGTTGATTTGTTTACGGAAGTTTCCCACTGTAATTAGGAATATGTAATTAATTACATAGGATCCTGGGAACTGTCGGCTGCTCTGCAATACACGGATGCTGGTGGGAGAAGATGGGATGTTGCATCATGCTTTATTGATTGATCACCCAGCTTATTGAGATAATTCTAAATTAATGTCAACTTTTAAAAGCATGTTCAGTCATGTATGCCTACAATTTTTTAAATTGCATTTATTGGCGTCTATACCAAAAAAGAGAGAAAAGTCTATTATACACAAAAAATATAGCTTATTAATTGTACGATTAATAATGAAAAATGTACTCAGTAACAAGAACAACCCTAAGTTTGCATCTTAGGAAAATCCCCTTAATGAAATGTTTAGAAGTTCAAATTTGGCACAGTAATAGAAGCAAAAGTGATGAGTTTCACTTGTAAGCATATTTCTGAACAATTTTGAAACGAATTAGTCAAAAGTAAAAAAAAAACGCTATCTAAACGTATAGGAGAGAACTTCAACTTCAACTTCAACTTAGGAGGCAGGTAAATAAAATGATGCAACATTGTTACAGAAAGTAGAACACAGATATCACAGAACACAGAGTGTACAGATATTAATGATAGATTCCGTTGATTTTATACTCGATTTCGTGCACACAAATACTATAATCTTATTTTACACATTAGATTAGACTGAGAGTTTGCCCATCACTCCAAAAATTAACGGACATATCATATTTTGAAGGAGAAAGCCTATAGCGGTCATATTTTTCAACTATAGAATCGTAAACGGTTTTTAAAAAAGTGTGTCAAGTACTTTGGCTGCTACATCAGCTGTGGGACAGATATTGTATTTGACTGATTTTGTATGGAATTAATTAACGAAAAAATGTGGTGACATGGCACCAATTAATTACTATCTCTGCTGCTTGCTAATCCTGTGGGTTTATGAATAAGGGCACACTAATACGAATTTAAACATGAGAAAAAAATGTAAAGTTCTACATGATGAAAGTCACATCCTTAATCATTGATAGCCATGTTTTAAAGTTGCAATCTTCAAATCTTCAAATCAGTATTATCTATCAGAACGTCACATTTAAAAAACTTAATCTTTGTTATAGAATGTGACGCACAATTTGTATCAATTTCAATCAATACCTCGTGGCAATGTATTTGTATAGCGTACGTTTCGAATAGCCTGGTCGTGACGTCACAGCTCTGGGTGCGCGCGCATCCAGTCAAAAGTACGGACATTCTTGTCACATGCCCATTTGGTTTACTGTATAAAACGAAGTTAATTCTGACATTGTGGTCATTAAACTTGGCCCTAAAGAAGTGCTATTTTGCATTAACTCATTATACTTGACCTTAGAGCAGTACTAGAGACAATTCCTGGCATGATTTGATATTGTAGTATGGCAGATAAAATACAAGTGACAGCTGGGAATCGGCATAGGTAAAATGGAATAAATCGTGATTAATGGATGTTTATCAATGTAATTGTGTAATAAATAATGTTTAATATCATCATTCAGTATATCTTTGAGTTTTATTGTATGTTATAATTACAAAAAAGGATGTAATTCAAAATACGCCCACTGACGTTTACGTGACAAATCGGCCTGTCATTTTTAACATGATTTCGGTAAATCCTCGGTTCACACACGACCTAACTCACTTTCCTCACTTTAAAATATGTTTCTTTGGGTCAAATACAACATTTGCATACATGATTTCTACAATAATAACGAGAAATTCACTGTTGCAAGTGCCGTTAGCACAGCACTTGTTGCACAAATAGGCGCAGTTTTCTTTAACTGATTCAGTTAAATCCATGGCTCCCCAACGGCCTAACACAACGTTTCTCACTTCACAATATGTTTATATAGGCTCGGGAATCTCGAACTTATCAAACCCAACGCACATTTTTCTAAATAATGACGAAAATCACTGCGGCAATGGCCATAAGAACACAACGTGGCGGCCATTATTTTCAGAACTCTTGTCCACAATTTCGCGGTTCACCCAGTGGCCGCTAGGAGAGTGGCGAGCGCCATTTCTAAATTTAGATTCAAAACGTACGCTATTTCAGGAGGTATGATTGAGCTTAAGACGGCTGAGTAGTGAGTTTGGCCTTGAAGAATTTTTTAATCGATTTTTATCAATATCTTTTACTAATGTAATTGTTAACAAAATAGGGCTTTGTACGAGTATTCAGAACAGTTCAATGCAAATAATTTCATAGTTTGGAATATGTTATTAGTTTTATTTTGTCCATCAGATGTTTAGTGCCATAATTTTACTAATTTTAGGGCACTAAACGTCAGTAGGACAAAGTAAATCTAAAAAACCATTCCAAGCTATGGAATTATTTTCTTAGAACTGTTCTGAATACCTACTCGTACAAAGCCTTATTTTGTTAACAATTACATTGGTAAAAGATATTGATAAAAATCGATTAAAGAACTCTTCAATGTCAAACTCACTACCCAGCCGTCTTAAGAAGAAAATGTATTCATGTAATGTTAGTAAATATAATTATGCTGAAGTGTTATAACATGAAGTGTTGTAACATGTCATTTATGAATGTTCCTAATAGAAAAATACCAAAGGTGCTAAATAAGGGATTTTACTGCTACTACTAAAGTTCGTTCACGTTAAGAATATTTCTGACGTTTTGGTCAATCACGTCGTTGATTGGTCGTTCACGTGAACACTACCCTGTCAATGGCAAGACTTTATTATTTGGATTATTGAAATTGTATAAATTATGTGAAATACACTATGTTTAATAGTAAAAACTATTCGAAATATTGAATAATATTGATTTATTTTTATCTACAGTGGTTTTATACATATTTTTTGAATATTGTATTGATATTTTCATGTGTACGTATACGTTCGCTTGACTACAGTAGTACACGGCCGCCATATTGGCTTGCTATTCAAAACGTGAACGAACTTTACTACTTACCGCTTGAGAGAAGTAGTTGAGTGCGCAGACTGCAAGGAAGATGGCGCTGAGAGAGCTCATGGTTGTAGAAGATCCTGTACTGTCTCGTGCGCAAGTCACTGCTGCTTTATATAGTGCAGGTGATCAGCAGGCATGGGAACCTCAACACACCACATTTAATGACAAGCACAACGAGCATCCGACACAGTCACTCATCAGAAGCGATGTCAATATTTTAACTAACGATTAGGTCGATTATTACATTAGCAATCGTATGACAACTTCATTGATGGACAATCTGAAAGTATACGTAACAATATAGGTACCTGTTACTAAGAGGTAGAAGGCGCGTAGTCTATATCAAGTATTCTTGAGGCGAGCAAGTAATATTAATCCATAATATTAAAGATACAATTTTTATGAAAATATAAAATATTCTCAATGTCCATCTGCATAGTGCATGCAGTAGTTTGCCCCATATAGAAATTTTACGTGACATCTTAGTGACCAACTGATGACTTTTCAACCTGACCATTCAATGACCCAAAGGTTGCTTTCCATGGTGACCAAGTAGTGGGAATTGTGTCATAGGGCCAGTAGTTGGTCAGCATGTGGGTCATCATCGAGTAAGTACCTCCTAGTGACTATCTCATGACCACACGGTGGAGTTTAACTGACCCAAAGTTAGTACCTTACGTTACAATCACATGACCAACTGGTAGCTCTAAGACGACCCAAAGTTAGTTCCTAACGTGACAACCTAATGACCCATTGCTGACCCGAGCTGACCATTTGATGGCGGACTACACCTGACCAAGTAGTAGCAAACTGCTGACTACAGCGTGACCCATAAAACCGTTACTACTAAAAAATTTCAAAAAATTAACATGTAATTAATTGTAACTCGATAGGTTTTAATTGTAATTACATTTTGTGAACATATTTACAGAGATAAGTACAATTGTGATCAGAATCTGAAATTAAACGCAATTCGATTAGACCGAGGATTGAACCCACGACGGCGACGGTAGACACGGTTAGAAGGCAGGCGCGCTATCCCATGGACCAGGCTCATAGTGGGTGAGGTGTGCCATTCCGGCGGACGAGTTTCGTTCGGTCTCGCGCATGACGTCACCTCGTTCACACCGAGCTTGCTCTGGCTGCGTTAGAACGTAGAACAGACGACATAACTTGGCTCAAAGTAATATTTTCAACCTTTCAATAGCGAGGTGATAATGATAATAGTTGATTACGTGATAAATGAAATGAATTTTCCACAAATACTGATCGATTATAAAATTCATTATTTAAATTTAATCGTCCAAATGATTATGTGGAAATACACGCATGAATGTGGGGAGAGGAATGGCGCAATAACATGGATATGATATGATTAAGATCATTTACAATTATTTACCTACTGCAATATAAATTTGCTCCATTTGTTTTGGTAGTATTCAATGGAAACTTCCCACTTAATAAAAAAATAATTTCTTTAGTCGGGCTGAGTGATCAAAAGATTGAATTGTATATATTTATTGTTTATGCAGCTTATACTATTGGGGCAATCTGATCATGTATAGGTACTATTCAAAATGTTGACGATATTAAATATTGCTCTAGGTTTGCGATACAGGTTCGATTACCGTGTAGTCCTTCCAGGGTCCCTATTTTATAACGAAAAAATTCCGGCTTGGATTCATTTCACTGCCATTAGGAAAACTTTGATCTGAAATTATTCCAGGCCGGAATGAATTCGATTTCGTTATAGATTAGGGCCCCTGATTGAAGTTTTTCGTGATTTAGGTACTTCAAACGAGTTGCAAAAGCTGCAGGGACGGCATTGTGACGTTTATTTTGAACGTCACATTTTACCGCGCTTTGCTTGAGCACCTAGCCTATCTAGTGCTGCCGCCTAGCGAGATCGTTGGGTACTAGGTACTTATGTCAGATGAAAGTGGGCGAGACTGTCAATAACTGCACGATGTATTTATGACAAGTTTTGATCAGAAACAGGTATTTATTAATAGTTAATGATGTAATGTACTGTTTGATTTGCGCATGTGCAATCAAGGAGCAGTGAGAGCGTTTCCGCAGAGGATTCGTTCTCTTGCTGCGGTGTTCTTGAACTGTGAAGTCGCTTTTAGCTCTCGTGTTTCTTGGATCCGAATCTTGCATTGGTATTGGATTTTGTGAATTGTATTTGTGATATTTATTTCGATTAGGATCAATCTCTTTGTGCTTATGCCTTAACCCTGTTTGGGACGCGTTGAATGTAACTAGTTGTTGCATTACGTAGTGTGGAATTTCAAGTAAAATAGGCGTAGAAACTCGACTTTTAGCAACCACGTTTTTCGTTGCATTGCATTCGAGCTTGGCCAGGTTTGAATGCACGGGGAAGCTGTTTCACAGGCTAAAGACATCGCAGCAAGTAGCATTTGTTTAGACCATAAACCTATCTAAATTTCATGTGTTTCGAATTGTTAAACCTGAAAATTTGAATAAGGTAAGAGGAAGTTTCCATAAATTTAATTATTAAATATGCAGCTTGCTGCCAGACAATTTTGAGGAGAGTGATGGGGCTAGATATTAGTAGTCGCCATTTTGTGTACTAGGTATTTGTAATTGTAACATTTTTTCTAAGAACGAAGTTAGTTCTTATTCTTGCTATTTCTCTGGAATGTTTTATGAGTTGAAGATAAACAGTTTATAATTGTGAGCCTACATTGCCTCAGCTATCACAGTTGTAATTTCATTCCATCCATTATCTGGACTTTTGTTTCATGAATAGGTATTTAATGACCTTGACCTTGGTTCAATAAATAACTTTTGTTCACTTTGTAATAGAGAGTATTCTTGTATTTTGCATTCCACAATGCCACTGGTTTAGTTCCTAGTTTCCCTACATATGTATTTTTCTATTTCTTCGCTCCGAGTACGAACGTCTGCGACTTCTTCACTGCCAGCTAGCCAGGCCGGGAGAGGTAAAGGATTGCGGGAGGTTAAACCCGTAACAGCATCCCTATATGCCACGACCGCTTCCCTCCCATACCATCCATCATGTCGATCCTTTATACAATGACAAATATGTAAGACCAAATCACGCATGCATGATATATTGCGTAGCAGTTTATTTACGCTTCGTCTTTGTAAACAATATACAATTTGTTTATTTGTTTAATTTATGCTAAAACACTTCTAGGCAGTTAATCTAGAAACTAGACATAATATATCGGGTTATGCGCCTGGGTTCAGAGGCCCTTCTATCAGGACAATTTTTAAGGAAAATTGATAACTGTATGGTACGTCATATATGGGAAACATCAATCGTTTGCCAGGGGTGGGGGGGGGGGGGGGAGAGGGGGGTCTGGAGGGCTTGTAAGATAATTTTTTGATTTTGGCAGTCAAACTCAAAAGTTACTACGGTTTTGATCTCCAGGCGTGTAGGAACTACTTCCATCATGGGGGGATTGCGACAACTAGAGGGGGGGGGGGGGGGGGTCTGGGGGGCTAAGCCCCCATAAAGCCCTGCGGGACGTTTTTAGAATTTAAACAAATTAAAAGTGATTCTTGGGATTTAAAATGCACAAACTGAAGCAAACAACCTTCTAATGGCCTAAAAAATAACACTCTTGACATTATTTTAACCTACGACACTTAGGTTTAAAATTCATATCCAGGCCCCATGTATGAATTACAAAGAAAAGTGATGCTATAAATGAACTTTGCCAACTAAGTTGTTGGAAAACGTAATAATACCTAAAAAAATTTCATATTGAAGCTAATTTACCTGGGTAACACTCTTGACAATGCTTAAAAAAACTCACCCGTCGGAGACAGATTCCATCGAATAACTTAATAACCAAGCATAACTAGCGGGAAACGATCACTGGATTCTCCGAGGGTTCATTCAAAAAGAACATTTCTCCTCACTCACAGCCTTCAAGATTATAATTTTTTGAAAAAACTTGGGTAACACTCTTGAGGTAACACTCTTGACCAAAACCATGGGACACACTTTGAACTCAAATAAATGTGTAAATAAATCCTATTAATTTTTTTCAGTTACATTTTACAATAAAATTGATATTTCTCTTATATATACTACAATTTCGTTTAAAAATAAAAATGAGTTCATACAAATATTGCATCTTTTAACCCTAATTCCGAGCTGAGGGACAAGCATTTTTCATGGTTTTATAATACTTGATTAATATTATATCTTTCATTCCTTCAAAATGTAAAAAAATGAACTGCTCAGGTCTGTTAGGAATACCTAGGAGATCAACTTAGCATCATTAAAAATATAAGAATGTTAATGGGGGTTCTAAAAATAATTATAAAAGTCAGGGGACTGCAAACAGGCATTTTTTTTAGAATGACCCATACAATAAATACAACCCCTCCCTGTACATTCATGCTTCAAGATTATGCAAGTCAAAATACCTGCCAGTGGCACCGGTTGCAATAACTTGGAATAAGATAATCTGATTTGTTAAATGTGAAAATATACCCTCAAATTGGTTAAAAAGAATATTTTTATGTCATATTCGAGTTATCCATGGTCGATTTAGTGGGAAAGATGGTGTCGTATGTCATGTTGCCCACATCGCTTGGCCGTCATATCAAATATGGTCGCCACTATTAAAAAATGGCCGCCACGGGTAAGCGTTGAGGAAATGGAGAATTCTGATGTTATATTCGAGTTCCCCATGATCGAATTAGTAGGAAAGATGTTTTTGCATGCCATATTACCGTCGTATTTAGCACATACATAAAATATTCGCTATTTTTTAAAATGGCTGCCACGGGTGACATGGGCAATATCTGAGATGCCTCCCGGTCTTTTAATGAATGGTTGGGTATCTAGTATGTGTAGTAAAAATTTGATGCTTTTATACCAAAATGCACAATCATTTCACATCCCGCCCGGACTTCTTGGGAGGGATGGATAAACACGTGCTTGAAAATAAAATACAAAATCAATGGAGCAAAAACATACTTTATTTATAAGAGTTTTAAAAGATTCAGGATAAGAATAATTATTAAAATCTTCTTAGGCTAACATCAAAGCAAGGTTCTTTGTGGCATGGTCGTCTATACGAACTAGAAAATAGATTTATTGACCGTGATTTGTATAGCCTCTAGAAAATTGTTGTAGTACTTCGTTTGAAATGTTTAATTGTTTTATATGATTTGGTTTTTTTAAGTTAAGTTTTGTCTTAAAGAAGGTCCAAATATATGGAACGAAACTGTTGACATTACCAGAAATAAACTATTACAGGATGAAATATCCCTATCAAGAAGATTTTAATAACATACTTTATTTATATCGGATTGTTACACAATGTTATTTTGATCTAGTTGGGTTGCTATGAACACAATATTTTCTAACCAAGGAATCGTTTGGTGAGTGCGGCAGTGTTCTTCAAAGCCCATGGAGTATGTTCTTACGACAGGGTCTTGACATCGCCGTATCCGTACGTGCAATACGCCAGCTCCTTCCTACCAACTGCCGTGGCCGTAAACTTGAATTCCACTCGGCCTCGAAATGCGTTAGTTTGTCCAAACACTTCGCGGTACAGATCCAGAGTCCCATTCCATGGATACACAGACCCCTGGGAGATAAATAAAACACTTGGAATATTATATTCGTAGCAGTTTGTCTAACCATAGATATACATTACACTCTTAGAGAGATCCAACTAAGATGCCAGGTCGAGGGTAAATGCGTGGAACACATTGAGGGTATATCGGAGCATGATCAGCCGACATATTTGAAGCACTGACTTAAAAATGGCACCCCTCTCATTTTAACGAATGGCATTAGTTGGCACGAGAGTTGAACGCTACTTTGTACTAACCTTCAGTGCACAAGTAACAAGTAACAAGCTTCACAAAACAATTACATTCACAGTAATAGCTAGATTACTGTTACGGCAAGAGCCTACCCAATGGACTGCTACATTGACGCGGTGGTGGGGCTTAACGGGCCAACTCACATTACGAGTTGGTCCCAACTAAGTGCAGTTCAGGGTCGACCTAGTCCCATGCCCTCCCCAAATTCGCGGACCCCTCGGGCCGGCCTCCCTTGAGATTGCCTCCCTTTAATCCCCTTGAGATTGTGATCCCCTTGAAATCGGATCCCAAATGACCGAAGCCTTAATCCCACCCGGTCTCTACCCATTCCGGACTGGCTTTCCAGGTTCAGACTCCCCCCGGATCGGGCCCGTTAGGTCGACCCCTCCCAATGTCGGCCCTCACTTATTTTCAACAAAGAAAGTAAACATTAATTTGGGCAAAATGACCTAGATGTCGACGCACCGTAAAACCCAAACATTCAATTCAATTCAATAAGTCTGTAAATTCTTGACCTATTGGGTTGGAAATGTATAAAATAAATATGATAGGTATGCATGCTATCTAGTCGAAACTCTGTTTTCAATCCTAGGAAAACGCTCTGTGTAACGCGTTGATGAGCGAGCACGTATATTCGCTCAACACCTCGAACCGATTATCTGTCTATCGTAAATATCCTTAAAAGTCAATTAATTATTCTTGAATTTTATCACAGACCTGTATGAAAATCTTTAAAGATTCCTAAAATATTCCTTGTTAATTTAAAAAAATCACAGGATCTCGTTAAAAATATACCTGGGACCATTCATATGATATAAGTTAGGTACTCAATATAAGATCGATCTGTTGAACGGTCATATCAGTTTCATAAAACGTTTGAGAGCTTCTGCTCTAACTACCTTGGAACTGAAGATTCGAAGTGGTCGTGAAATATGACATTCAAGAAATTTGACAGCCAATACGCAAAATGTCCGAAAACTGTCAATAACTTTTGGATTTAAACACAGATTAGTCTGAAAATAGTCAAAAATACAGATAATGTTGGACCCAATGACCAAAGTTTTCAGTTGATCGCTCAAACGGTTCTAGTTTAAATTTCAAAAATCACATGAAAGATTTTTTATAATTTTAACCAATGGGAGGATTTAGCGGAAGTTTTGTAAGATTGGGAAAAATGTTGGTCGTAATGACTTGTCAAAATTTAAAATTGATCAAACCAACCAATCGAAAGAGATTTTTTTTTAAATTTTAACCAATCAGTGGATTCCAAAATAAAATTGGGTCTGCAACGCCCAGAAATGTTCCGTACATGTATGCAAAGTTTCAGACCAATCGAAGAAAAACTCTGACCTATATAGCCTCAGGAACAGAAAATAAGCAGAGGTCCGTGCCAAAAGAGCCAAGAGGAGACGCTCGCTTCGCTCGCGCAATAACTGTGAAACAATATTCATATACATAAATGTATTATTTTAAATACCTATATACCCATGTACCTATATTACTTACATTACATATTGCAATGCATACATACATTATATATTGCAATGATTCAATTAATCAATATAAAAGAATCTGTCTTTCATTGAAAATGAGGTTAGCCATCTATAAAATTTGCTACATAGAGCAGCCCAGAATGCAGTGGAATTTCTGTTTTGAAAACATCTATTCTGACAGTTTCAAAACTTTGAAAGATTCAATAAGTGTATAACTTATCTACTGATTGGGCGGAAAATTTTAAAAATAATTGAAAGTGGTCATCTTAATGCCCATGCAAAATTTGAACTTGATATGACCATTTTGATTTTTGTCCAATCAGAATACATGTTTTTCATTGAATTAATCAGAGGGCAGCTCTCAAAAACAATCCGAAACCAATAAAGAGTTTAATTAGTTATGTGTGCAAAATTAAGCTCGATCGGAAAATTAATGTAACCAGCATCGTCGGGAAAAATATACAGTGAAAGTGTCCATAAGAGCCATTAGTGGAGACGCTCGCTACGCTCGCTCAACTATTGATAGGGAACGTGCTAGAATTCGTGCTTTGAAAGCTGTCTTACCTTCTTAAAGTAGCACGTTCGAGGTAATTGTCCTGAAGCAAAGGCAAGCTCGTAGTTTGGATCACGCTCTCTAATGGCCTTGCACATGTCTATTCTAATGTGGGACATCATAACTCCGTATCGCTTCACGGTGACGTACAGCTGCGGAGAAATAACGCGTTTATAAGCGAGCACCGAAACGGACAACATCTCAACTATAATTCCCTTTAGGGAAAAGATGTAAGCCAAAAGCAAAACACACCACGAACCAATATTAAATACCAAATCTTTTGCTCCTCATTGCAACTAAGCCATCTATTCGACAAATAAGCGATACGTGATGGAGCCACTTCTGGCAGGCAACATTTTAGATGCTTTTTTTTATTTTGAAGTTCGTATTTCCATCTAGGGCAGTGAAAAAGGAGATACAATTGAATTTCAAATTTAGTAACAAGTTACAATTTAGTCCTACTGCTGCCTCAACAACGTTTGTCCTTTGACGATGCGCCATTATATAGGAGGTGAAGTTGGTTGAGGATTCGTAACTTAGGGATTTCAAGCGAGTGAGTAGTTAGCTCCCTGCGCCCTGCTGGTATTAACTTTATTATCCCGAGGACGGTGTAACGCCCGTAGAGAGACTGATAACAGGTGGAGGGAGGTCGTCACACTAACCCCTAAACACCCCAGTCTCTCTGGCCCAACGGCAGCAACTGGCAAGCCCGAGTTGAACGGTCACCCATCCAACCGCTGACCTCGATCAATGTTCTGACGAGAACCGAGGTATCCATACACCAGCCGTTGGGTTACATGCTAAACTTAAATCAATTTTCTGATGAAACACATTATCCTATCTTGCTAGAATTCATTATGTTGTCACCAATCAAGATAGTAATGAATGTTTGGTGTATAATTGACCTGATCCGTAACTTAGTTTAATCTGTGTAGCGAAACGTACAAAAATAACAGAGATTCAAGCCATATGAGTAAGTAGAGACGCTCGCTCCTCTCGCTTGATTAAAATAACTAACATATAATGCATCAAAAAAGTTATTCCCAATTTTTTTTCATTTTACCAATATTAACATATGGAGCTGTTTCATGAAATGTTGGGGGAAAGAGGTTGGCCAGTTACAAGATTCAGAGATGACATTTCTTAGAAGTGCGAAAGGAGTGACTAAGTTGGACAGAATTAGAAGTTCAAAGATTAGGAAGGATTTGGGTGGAAGAGTTTGATGGAAGAAGATGTGAGGTCAAGAGGAGGAGACTGGAAGATGGTTGAGGAGGAAAGTTGGTGGGAATAACGAAATATGGAATGGTTTACAGGGTCATTCTCGAAAGGTTTTAACTTAATTTTTCGGATTAAATAGTTATGACCGGTCGCAAACCAATTCTGGAAGCACTTGCGACCAAACAAGATGGCCGATTTTTGGATTAACTTTATTACCATTTCCGGGTGGTCATATCTAAGATAAGACCGAAAAAAATGGCGTCATTTTGAAGTGAAGCGAAATACGGACAGTCATTTTACCTCTTTTATCAACTTGTGTGGCGAGAAAGTGTTTTTAACTCAACGAAATAAGAATAATATTGTTCCCCACGAATGTTTAAATATACCGCGCAAACTTGGGTCGAACTAGAAAATTGATAGCTACGACCTAACCTAACCTTCCGTCCGTCTGTGTTGTTTTCGTGTTGTTATTGTTTCGTTTTAACCTAATAGATTACTGAATACCAATGCCACCTTTCCAAAACATTGCGTTCTGTGTTGTGTGTGACCCAGACGATGAAGAGATTAAAGGACTTCCGCGTATGACAGCTAGTAGGTACCTACCTACATAGGTATTTGAGTGAACAAAGTTTCGCCGGTGCACAGTACTGGCCAAGCCGGGCCAAGACTTGTACATTTTAACCTCCAAACTCGCAAGTTTTAATGCACTAGCACAAGAAATCAGCTCTTATTGGCATGTATTTCGCGACTGGTGGTTTTCAGTGGCTAGTGAGTGACGATTGAAATGTTATCGTAGCCTGCAATGTGTCGAATCATCACCGTCATACATTAGCCGTAGGCTCCTAGCTTCATCACCGTGACATGAACCGAAAGTTCAAAAACACCATCAATGTGAAGTTAACTTGCAACTCGACGTTGAAAGTCATCGATGTACCTAGCAGCAAACTATCCCGGATGTAATCAAGATTTACTGAAAGCAGCCTGCGGAAGTTTTCAGCATCGGTCTTCGTTCGAATCTTCGTTCGGTCTTTGACGAATGGCTCATCGGTGGCGGTAAGTAACATATGTTTCACATTGGTTGTTTGTGTGATGTCTTTAGACTTCTTAATGATGAGCACGGGTGAGGATGCAGAAGGATGAATAAGATTTAGACTGCTCTGTCTGAAGGTACATTTACTACTGTCAGATCGTACGATACATCCTGCAGTCCCGGGTTCGACCGGACCTGACGTCACTAGTCACTGCACTAGTCAAGTCATGGTACTGACATTACAGTTTGTACTTAGACCCGGCTGTACATTGACTTTCAGCTATTGTGACCAAACTGTGCTAACTACCTACCTAGCTAATTTACAAGATGCAAAGTGCATGAAACTGACTTCTAAAATATCTAGTCCTCTTAGATCTAGGCTTTGTTAAGTAGGTATTTAAAAACTCTTATTGAAAGAAACTGTTTTAATCTAATGCAATAATTTTGTTGAACTGTACATTTTACACATACTGTCATACAAACACATTGGTCCTATTGGTCTAGTTTTGCATCACTAATCATGTGATATGTATCTGTCAATACAGCTGACAGCGGCTTTGAAATCGTGGCTGATGACACCATTCGAGCATCTCCACAGCGAGGAAGAAGACCGCTTCAACAAGTCCTTCCGCAACAATGTCGCGCGCTGCATCTAGTCGAGGTTCAGATCTGTCGACCACACCGGGGCTGCTGGTCATCTTCTCTCCTAATGGCTGGTCTTTACGGCTGTGTGCATCCTTCACAGCGTGTGCCTCGACTTCAACACAGTCTGGGCCAATCATCGCAAGGACCAAGACAGTGTTTCAAGAGATCCTGTTAGTAGGGGTGTTGCTCTGGTAGCCGAACAAACTGTTTCTCATAGTCAACTCATTTGTGAATGAAACAAGACTCTGAGCAAATATTTTTTTTAATTTACCTAGCTGTTAAAGTACCTACCTACCTAATAAAAAAAAACTCAGGTAGTATACATTTCAAAAATTCTTATAGGTAGGTAGGTACCTACCAATACCTACCTACCTGTCCTATACAAATTCAATTTAATTTCAACAATAAATTAACATTAGTTCATTCTAGATTAACACTGTTGGCTGGTACCTACATCCCTCTCTTCTTTTGGACCATTCATGATTATTGATTACCTACGTAAACTATGATTTCTTATGTGTCATATTATGTTCCTTTTTACTCTCGGTTTTTCTCTTGTGAAAGAGATGTGATTTCTGTCCTCGCACACCAAGGTAGGTAGTACCTAGCTTTTTGACTGGATAGAAACCTTGTTTGTTTGCATTGAGTCTCTCTTCTCTTAAAAGTGTAAACTATGATGACTTTTAAATCCATGTAAATGTTAGTGTCCAGCATTAGTTCTCTATTTCGGTTAGTGTTCATGGAGAGTTGGAGTTAATGTGTCAAGAAAATGATTCTACAACATCGTGTTAAAGCGATGTTGTGTGCACCGATGTCAACTTTGGTCTCTCAAATCTAAATGCAATATTTAGCAGTGTTTCACTATCTTCATTGTCTGAGTTGCTCAAAACACTATCAAATACCTTGGAAAATTGCCATGTAACCAGTGTTGGGGAGGGAACTTTTAAAAAGAACGCGTTCCTAGGAACGCGTTACTTTTTTTGCGAACTTTTGAGCGAACGCGTTCTTTTTTGTATACAAAGAACGTGAACGTCAAACGTTTGTTTTAACCACGAACGTTTCGATCAAGTTCGCTCTTTCCTACTGAGCACTAAGCAGTCGAATCGGAATAAAGTCCGAGCCGATCCGAAGATTTCCGTTGATTGGTTACTATGGCGAGGGTAGTTTGAGGCAGGTGTGGAATGGGAAGTAGGGGCCCCTCTTAGATTCTTCCCAGTTCCATTTAAGTTTCACGCATAGTTAATTATATAGTTATTTTTTTTTAAAAAAGAACTTTTAAAAGAACTTATATTCGTTTTTTTAAGGAACGTGAACTTTTACTACACATGCTTAAAATAAAGAACTTGAACTTTTAAAAAGTTCATATATTTGGACATGAACTGAACTTTTAAAAAGATCGTTTTAAAAAGGAACTTCCCCAACACTGCATGTAACCTAGGAACTTATTATTTATATTAAGTGTCTCAATGAAGTACATACCTAACAAATAAAACATTTTATTTCTTTGCTTGACGTGTATTATTTGCCTACTGCTTAGGATTATTTTCAATGCTATGCTTTTGGTTTAACAGAAGGCAGGATTGGTTCTAGGATTGTCATTGTGCTGGTGTCATGCTAATCAAGTCTTAAACAACTGTTAAAATGTAACCAAGCATTTGAAACTAGATACCTATTAAAGTTTCTCTTTTTATGTTAGCTATCACCATTTTGTTGTTCTGTCAATTGTATTCTAATGTACTCTTGCAAAATCACTTTTATTAAAGAACAAATAACATTCTTTACAGTAATTTCGAATTTTACCGCCAATTTTCGAATAAATCCAAAGAATTCGTGAAGAAAAATTCATACTTTTTGAAGTTCATTGGAATATTTCACGGCTTACTACTGTCAAAGTTTCGAAAACATCAATTGTTTCATTCTGTGTTACAATATAAGACCTTGAAGATAATCCCGAGATATTACCTTATTGAAGAATGAGGATACGACCGTTTTATTTTCGGTCGCAAGTTGTGATTAAAGTTGCGACCAGGATCAAAGTTACGACCAAAAGATAAAACTTGTACCAGAATGACCCTGTTAATTATGAAGATGGAGGAGGAAGAAAGTGAGGAGGAAGAAAATGAAGAAATATCAACCGGTCCGGCTAGCCGATTGAGACAATTAGCCTTAGTATGTCTGGTTAGGCAGTGAATGTATTATTTCAAATTAATATATAAATTGTATAACCCCCTGACCCAAATAATATTTGGAACCAGGGTTTGGAATTTTAAAAAAATGCTTGTTTACTTGGCTAATTTTTTGTAACGCCATTTGCGGTGCTGAACATTTAAAATGTTTTTAATTATTTTCAGTTAAGGACTTGATTGGTTTTTATTGCACTTACTTCATTAAGAGTAAAGTCCTCATGGATGACTACTTGGCATGCCGCCACGGCCTTCAAGCCTCCATTTAGCACTCGAATGCGCAGGTTGCGGCTCTCCATAAGATGGTATTCCTTGCAGTCGTACAGTCCCCTCACTATTAGCCGTACTTCCCCCTGGAACATTGAGGTATATGATGGTGCGTAGGAAGAGAGGGCGGGGGGATCCTCTGATCCTCTATCCATTAAAATAATAAGTAAAGCTTCCCATAATCACACATAAATAGTTACATTCTAAAAGAAAAACGTCCTGGGGTCCTATTCTATAACGAAAACGATGTCATTCCGGCCTGGAATCGTTTCACGGCCATAAGGAACACTTGATCTGAAATGATTTCAGGAGCCCTATTCAATAATTTCTAAATTCCCAATTCCACTGGAATGCGATTCCATGCAATGATAATTCTTATGGTCGTAACCGCATTCCATCCAAATGGAATTGGGAAAACGTTCTAGAATAGGTATCCAGGCCGGAGTGATTTCGTTTTCTCTATAGAGACTCCCTGGGATTTTTTTGTCTGGGGCTTAACGTCGCACTGTTCTGCAACGAGGCTAATGGCGACGGATCAATGTTTATGATGATGGTTGGGAGATGATGGTGCAGAGTAGGCAAGGATGGAAGGTGGGAAGAAGGCGGTCGTGGCCTATTAGTAGGGTACCTTCCCAGCATTTGCCTGTCGACTGAGGGAAAACCACGAAAAAAATCCAATCAGGAAGGACGGCCGGGGGAATCGAACCCGGGCCTCCGGAATACAAGTTCAGAGCGTTAACCACTCACCCAACCCGTTCCGTATTCATATAATATTATTACATTCAGTTTTTTATTTCGAGAATCTCAATAAATGTATCATTTATGAATGCATTTCCTTATTGACTGTACATGAAATTCTACATTCTCTACTCTTCTAAGTCATGTTCATGCCAAAATATAGTTTAATCCTCCAATATACAATTTGAACATAAGTTATTAAGAAACATAAAATAATAATGTTCAATTTTCCCCCTTAAAAACAACTATTTTTCCCACACAGTCAGGAAGGACGGCCGCGGGAACCCTGGGATTTGTTTCTGAAGATTGGAATTCCAGCTTAGCTTAGTGGTTAGAGCACGGGACCGGCAATTTGCAAATATTTTTTATTTGCAATTAGTAAAATATAAACCATTACTTATATACACTTTATAAACTAAATTTCCTTTATTGAATTATGTATTAAAATATCATTTTAATAATTATTTTTTGTCAATGTATATAAAATTCAGTATTATTTTAACTATTATTTTAGTTTAGTTTAGGTGTAATTTGACGGAGCTTTTTTATAGGTGTTGCTGATTTTGTTTACCGAAGTTTCAAGTTTCCACGGTAATTAGCAATATGTAATTACACAGGTAATTATCCTGGGAACTGTCAGCTGCTCTGCTATACACAGATGCTGGTGGGAGAAGATGGGATGTTGCATCATGCTTTATTGATTGATCAGCACCTAGCTTATTGAGATCAACGGATATTTGTTAGCCATAATTAATGAATTGTAAATAGCAATACATGTGCTAATTAAAAAATTGAAAAATAAAGGTGAAGCCATTAATAAAATTTTACATTGGTATACACATTTTCATAAGTGGGTGTATCTTGGAAATATTTGGCACTTGATTAGTATGATTCTATAGTGGTATATATTCTATATTCTTACATTTATAGATACATTTTTTCTATAATAGATATTCTATCTAGATTATATATTATTCTATGACGGAAAGGTTTGGAGACCAAACATGTCAACCAAATGATGTCAAATTTTATTATAGATTTTTTTGGGGATGAAATTACTTGGGAAATTTTTTAAGAAGAGAGAACAGCCCTTTATACACAAAAATTAGAGATTCAGTTTCATGTTGCAGTGAAACAACAGTCATTTCTGACAGTTCTTAAAAATTTCAATTAGTGCATACATTTTTGACTGATACGGCTAAACATTTGTAAAATAAGAGACAATGTTGGGCTAAATGACCATGCAAAATATGAATTTGATCAGATTTCTCGAATACCATTTTAATTTTTCAACCTGTCAGGAGATATTTATTTTACCAATGAACCAATGAACGGATTTCAAAAATATTATGGTCTGCAAACAGAAAAGGTTGTCTTTACATGTGTGCAAAATTTCAGATCGATCGGTGAAACGGTGCGATTTGTGTATCGGTTAATAGCACACACAAAAAAAAAGCAGAGGTCCGTGCCAAAGGAGTCAAAAGGAGTCGTAGCCCAGTAATTTAATGCAAAAATGGGCTGAACCCACCACTAATTGCAACAGAAGGTTTTAATACATGAATCGATTCAGAAAAATGCCCACTACAACATATCTAAAATCACCCAAATTCGGTGCAACGGAAGTACTTTTTAATCACCTTTTAAGTATTTTTCCCATATTAATTCCACATTGCAAAAAAAATCATGTAACTCCGATTTTGACGAAACTTGGCAGAATTGTTCACCATTCTAAATGAACACAAATAGCTCTTGAGCGTTTTCCTCTAAATCTCATCGTTTGGGAAATATGGACCTCGCAAAACGTCAAATTACACTCAAAGTGGCCTAAATCGTCGAAAACATGACTTTTCAATGGGCCATATTTCCCAAACGATGAGATTTAGAGGAAAACGCTCAGAGGGCTATTTGTGTTCATTTAGGATGGTGAACGATTCTGCCTTGATTCGTCAAAATCGGAGTTACATGTACATTTTTTTTTTTAAAGATGGAATTAACATGGGAAATTAACCTAAAAAGTGATTAAAAAGTACTTCCGGTGCACGGATTTTAGTCGATTTTGGCTATGTTGTAGAGGGCATTTTTCTGAATCGATTCATGTATTGAAACCTTCTGTTGCAATTAGTGGTGGGTATAAACACAAAATTACTGGACTATCTCTCGCTTCGCTCGCTCAATCAATACCTAGTAGCCATGTAATTATATTTCATGAGGTATGATTTAACTTGCGAGTCTTACCGCTTGAGAGAAGTAGTTGAGTGCGCAGACTGCAAGGAAGATGGCGTTGAGCGTCCTCATGGTTGTAGAAGATCCTGTACTGTCTCGTGCACACGTCCCTGATGCTTTATATAGTGCAGGTGATCAGCAGGCGTGGGAACCTCAATACAACATTCAATGACCACAAGTCACTCATCACAAGCGATGTTTGTCGATATCAAGCGATTATGGAGATACCTAATTATTTACCGTGGCAATCTTATGACATTCTATTTATTTTTTAGGCGCCACCTCAAATAAGTTATTACTTATAAAATCTACAATTTGTGATACCATCATTGCAGTTTATCAATTCTCACTCAAACCATATTAATATTATAATTAAAGCGCTCAGTGTAACTCGTTGATGATTATTTACATGGTTTGAGAATGGATAAACTGCAATGATGGTATCACAAATGGTAGACTTGACGTAATAACTTATTGGAAGCTGGCGCCTAAAAAGGTAAATATAATGTCATAAGATTGCCATAGTACCTAATTAGGTATCTCCATAATCACTTAATTAATTCTGATATCGACAAACATCCCTCCTGATGAGTGACCGTGTCGGATGCTCGTTGTGCTTGTAATTGAATGTTGTGCTGAGGTTCCCACGCCTGCTGATCACCTGCACTATATAAAGCAGCAAGGACCTGCGCACGAGACAGTACAGGATCTTCTACAACCATGAGCTCTCTCAGCGCCATCTTCCTTTCAGTCTGCGCACTCAACTACTTCTCTAAAGCGGTAGGTAACACTCTTAAGGAGGGATCTCCGAAATTCGCTCTTCGTCAGAAATATCGAGATATCGTTTAAAAACGGCAAATAAATTGACTTTTATGTTCTGCATTATAATATGGCAAGAAAAAGTGGTCAAAGTGAACTAATTTTCGAGACATATCGCTTCAAAATTAGAGTTTTTCTCTCGGTTTAACCATAGACATAATATACTCACTTCGTTTGAGACATGCAACTTCATAGGCCAGGCGGGAACATACGCTCTGGCCTCCACGACGTCCATTTTGAGTAGAACAAGCCTTCCCATTAACTAACGTCGAGAAGGCTTTGTTTTGTTTACATGATACTTCTACCATGTATTGCTATAGTATTGCTTTCGCAAACCCCATGCGGACAATATACCGGGCCTATTTCCATAGAGTACTCGAGTGCCACGCCCACTAGGCACTTCCGGATTCTTTCTGGATTTCTTCTTATGGAAAATAGCATGGGGACTTACTTCGATTGCTGGTCATTTATAAACAAAACAGAGTTACGATAATCGCAATGCACCACCATTAAGTTCAATATTTCATTTATAATATTATGTCAACACATCTCTTCAAATTTATACCAAATTTAAACTGTTTAAGTTATTAAACAGCTCCAAAATGCGACGTTGCAATCTACATCAATAATATATTGTAACACGGCGCAGCGCGATGTCCTGGGTAGCGAGTTGGCAACTGCGACTTTACAAAAATTAAAAACAAATGAAACAATTTTCAACAATGATGCCAGACCTTGCACGTCAATTTTCGATTGTTGACGAAAAGTAAACAAAACTGAAGTATTTCTGTGCTCCTCAAGTTTATACACTGAATCAAGTTCATATTATAGTCATTTTAATTTCAGGATACCATAAAACGAGATGTAATGAGCTGTTGAAATGTAGACTGACAGTTCATTGAATTTACATCTTGCACCGGTGTACATTTTCGTGACGTCATACCCTGCACAGTGTGTTGTTTAACTTGGAACAGTTTAAATTTGGTATATATTTGAAGAGATGTGTTGACATAATATTATAAATGAAAGATTGAAGTTATAATAGGGGTGTATTGCGATTATCTTAACTCTGTTTTGTTTATAAATGACCAGCAATCGAAGTAAGTCCCCATGTTATTTTCCATAAGAAGAAATCTAGAAAGAATCCGGAAGTGCCTAGTGGGCGTGGCACTCGAGTACTCAATTGCTTAACACGAACCACATTTCTATCACAGCTGGGTAACATCATGCCCCATCTAACAAAAACTTTACTAATTAATGTAACCCGTTAATAATCTCTAGCACGTGAATCACTCAGTGGTAAAAATTACGACGATTTAACTCAGAAAAAAACAACTGTCAGTGTCAATGTCATGCGAAAATCACCGTTTCTTGAAGTAGCTTTTCCCTCAAGGTAGAACCACCATAACCTCAATTTTTCCGATTTACTTGAAATTTTGGTGACTTATTGCAAAAATCGTGCAAAACTTAATCCCTGAAAAAAGGAAACAATTCGCGAGTCCAGTTTCTGAGATAAATTGATTTCTTTCCCCCATGTTATCTTATAACGGAAAAAGAAAATCGCGTAATTTTTAGTCTATAATGAAGATCTATTTTTTGCGTCGATAGATTTTAACGAAATGTTTTATTATGGTAGACATATGAACATACTATCAGAAAAAAAATGAAAACAATACCAACGTGAACTTTTTTAAAAGTTATAAGTCAAATTCGAAATAATTTTCCTATACCTCCAATGTTAAAGTTTTGTTCATCCTCTGATGACCTAAAATTGAAAACTCCTAGTTGGACTGGAGTTGCAAACTGCAGGACTTTAAATGAGTCTGTTAAACTTAAATATAGTCGAAATGTAGGAAAACGTTTTTTGAACTTGTAATTTCAAAAAAAATATTTTTGCATATATCGATCGATTGCTTCACCTTGAAAAGGCCGTGCGATGGAAAGTTCATAATGATCGCCGCACATTACGTAAGTTGAAGACACCCCGCCAATACAGAGATGCATGTCTCTTGTATATACCTGTCTATGGTTTAACATTGAGACAGCACGGAAAAGCCATGCTGATGTTTTCAAAAGTGTAAGCAATTTATATTTTCATTTTCATGACAATATTTAAATTAGCATGTATTGCTGTTTTCAAATCATTTAGAATATCACATGTCCGATTTTTCAATAAGCTGGCTGATCAATACATACAGCATGATGCAACATCCCATCTTCTCCCACCAGCATCCGTGTATTGCAGAGCAGCTGACAGTTCCCAGGATAATTACCTATGTAATTACATATTCCATTTTACCGTGGAAACTTCGGTAAACAAAATCAATGTGGTTCATTCACAGAGATGTACAGAATATTCAATAATTTTTTTCTCAATATTTTCCAATTAAAAAGAACACCGTCAATACACCTCAACTAAAATAAAATGATAGTTGAAAAACACTGAACTGTATGCAGATACTCGGACTCGCAAGAGTTGTATGGCAACCCAACCTGCTGATTAAGAATGCGTCCCGATAGCTTAATGGTTAAAGCATAGGGCCGGAAACCCGAAGGATCTGGGTTCGATTCCCAGTCGGGGTGCGCGTTTTTATTTCGCAGGTTACCTCTGAAACTGTATAAAGCTGTAACAAATAATGGGTAAAATATAATTTTAATACATAGTTCATCAAAAGAAATTTAGTTTATATACTATATACATAGACATTTATACTCACGAACGCAGTGAGTGGTATTTTATATAAATGAAATACCAACTGCAAATGGAAAATAGTTGTCAATCTACTCACTGGGCTAAGATGGCATTCCAATCTTGCAGAATCGTTTTTGTTTAGAATTTAAAGGACTTGTGAGTGATTATGGGAAGCTTAACTTAATTTTTTTAAATGATGGGGCGTCAGACTCCTCAGTTGCCCTCCCCCCTCCCCTCCACCCTTTCTTCGCACCAACATAATATCTCTATGTTATTTTCAGGGAGAAATACGACTATCAGTGAAAGCATTGTACGACTGCAAGGAATACCACTTTCTGGAGAGTCGCAACTTGAGGATTCGAGTGCTGAATGGAGGCTTGAAGGCCGTTGCGGCGTGTCAAGCAGTAGTTCATGAGGACTTTACTGTCAATGAAGTAAGTGCAATCAAGTCCGTAACTGAAAATAATTAGGAAAACGCTCAGTGTCCCGCGTTGATAAGCTAGCACGTCTTTAGTCAGTTCAGAAAGCACTGCCCTCTTTACTTCAAGAAGTAAGAAAAGTTGCCTTCTGAAAGCATAGACAATTTTAAATATTATCTCGGTGGCTCTGCTTTCTAAGAAAAATCATATGCAGTTTGATTTCCAGACACCTTAGTCCCTGTATCAACAATAGGTAAAACAGGGACTAAGGTGTCTGGAAATCAAACTGCATATGATTTTTCTTAGAAAGCAGAGCCACTGAGATAATATTTACTAGGAAAACGCTCAGTGTAACGCGTTGGTGAGCGAGCACGGGGACGTGCAAATTCTCGAACCGGAAATGCGTACACAAGAACAGAAAACATCTACATCCATATTGAATTGAAATATAATCACTCAATCAACACAACATATTATGCTTTTCATTGAAACTTGAAAATAACATCTAAGCATCCTGGTAAATATAGCAAATCAGATGCAATTCAACTGGCACTGGAAAACATTCATTGTGATACTTCATTACTGACAGATATGAAAAATGTTAATAAGTTCATACGTTCTTAACTGATTGGGATGAAATTTTGTAAAATAAGAGACAATGTTGGTCTTATTAATCATGCAAAATATGAGTTTGATCTGAATTATCGAAGACCGTTTTCATTTTTCAGCCTATCAGGAGATATTTATTTAAATTTTAACCAATGAATGGATTTCAAAAATATTATAGTCTTCAAACAGACAAGGCTGGCTTTACATGTGTGCAAAATTTCAGCTCGATCAAAGAAAAACTCTGACCTGTATAGCCAAAATATGAGTTTGATCAGAATTATCGAAGACCGTTTTAATTTTTCAGCCTATCGGGAGATATTTATTTAAATTTTAACACATGAATGGATTTAAAAAAAATTTGGGGCCTGCAAACAGAGAAGATTGGTTTTACATGTGTGCAAAATTTCAGATCGATAGGTGAAACGGTGTGACCTGTGTATCGTCTATTAACAGACAAAAAAAAAAAAAAAAAAAAAAAAAAACAGAAGTCCGTGCCAAAAGAGCCAAAAGGAGACGCTCGCTTCGCTCGCTCAAAAATGGTCTATTGATATTGACAAAACAAATGGCACGTGACTGGTTGACTTTCATAAAATAAAATGTTTTCGTGTAAACGGTCTTCAAATTTGCTTCAAAGGATTCCATAAATTTAATTTTAGAAAGATTTTATAGGAAATGTTACCGTGTATTTTGGCTAGTATGTTTTCCCTAAAGGGAATTTCAGTTCAAGATGTTGTCCGTTTCGGTGCTCGCTTATCAACGCGTTATTTCTCCACAGTTGTACGTCACCGTGAAGCGTAGTGGAGTGATGCTGGCCTACGTGAGAATAGACATGTGCAAGGCCATTAAAGAGCGAGATCCCAACTACGAGCTCATCTTTGCGTCAGGACAAGTGCCTCGAAAGTGCTCCTTGAAGAAGGTAAGACAGTCTTGGGGTAGACAGTTGGGGTAGCCTTGAGAAAGACCAGACTGAATGGAAAGTGTACAGTTTAATTTGTTCAACAATAATATTGTGACAAAACTTCTTTTGTAAATTTCGCTTACATCCTATTGACTGGTGGTTTAAACACTGTCACTTTGGCTAAGGTGGGAGCACTCAAGCAAGCATAATCCGTTATTGATACATTTACAAGTCCTTTGACCAACACGTAATGTAAGTTGGCCCCTTAAGAACCACCACCGCGTCAAGGTAGCAGTCCATCGATGAGGCTCTTGCCGTAACAGTAATCTAGCTATTATTGTGAATGTAATTGTTTTGTTTAGCTTGTTACTTGTTACTTGTGCACTGAAGGTTAGTACAAATAATCATTCAACTCTCGTGCCAGCTTATGCCATTCTCGTCATAATCGAGAGGGGTGCCATTTTTAAGTCAGTGCTTCAAATATGTCGGCTGATTATGCTCCGATATACCCTCAATGTGGTCCACGCATTTACCCTCGACCTGGCATCTTAGTTGGATCTCTCTAAGAGTGTAATGTATATTTATGGTTGGACAAACTGTAGGTTGGTGTGTATACAGCCATGGAAATATATTCGGTAAACGCTCCTTTCACCCCCCATCACATTCAAACAACTTTGCCAGTGTTACGGGTCGTGGGGGAGGAGCGTTAACTAACGTAAATGCATGGAAAGTGAGAAGAAGCGTTTACCGAATATATTTCCACTATTTCTGTGTAGGTGATTGACAAACTGCTTCGAATGCAATAATCCATGTGTTTTATTTCTCTTCTAGGGGGATACGTTTCCATGGAATGGAACTCTGGATCTCTACCGCGAAGTGATTGGACAAACAAACGCATTTCGTGGCCGAGTGGACTTCAGGTTTACAGCCACGGCAGTTGGTAGGAAGGAGCTGGCCTACTGCACGTACGGATACGGCGATGTTAAGACCCTGTCATAGGAACCATGGACTAGTTCAAGACTCGGCCGTACTCGACCCTCGATTGATTAGAAAATATTGTGTTCTTAGCAGCCCAAATAGATGTTCGAAATAACATTTTCTTGACTTTGAACTCTATTATTTCAAGCCTATGTTTATTCATCCCTCCCATTAAGTTAAAAATTATAGCAGGAACCAAAATATAACTAGATCATAAAATATTTAAAGAGATTCGAGTGACACCAGTGACTAGCAAATATGAAACACGGCATTGGCCAAACTACATGCACTCATAGGGTTCATGAGAAAATATCAAGGAGCGGAGCAAGCGTCTCCACTTGAAACTTATGGTTTGATTTTTATTTTAATTTTTAGCTGTGCTTTTCGCATTAATTTTCAAACAAAGTCAAGGAACAAGTTCATTATTTCACAAAACATTCATTACTATCCAGTGCAGAGTGCTAATTATTTCCAGCAAAGTCGGTGTACCTATTAGTTTCGTCGGAAACTTGATTTGCCGTTTGTACTTAGCTTGGCAATGGGGGTGAAAGAACTATGTGCAAATTAAAACTACTAGGAAAACGCTCAGTGTAACGCGTTGATGAGCGAGCACGGGAAGTGCAAATTCTCGAACCAGAAATGCGTACACAACGAACAAAAACATATACATCCATATTGAATTGAAATATGATCACTCTATCAACATAAAAGTTTATGCTTTTCATCGAAACGTGAAAATAGCATCTAAGCACATATACAAATGTATACATACATGTACACATGTACATGTACATGTACATGTATGTACATATACAGCAAAACAGATTCAATTCAAAGGGCATTGGAAAACATTCATTTCGATACTTCATTACTGACAGCTATTAAAAATGTCAATAAGTTCATACGTTCTTAACTGATTGGGATGAAATTTTGTAAAAAAAAGACACAATGTTGGTCTTAATGATCATGCAAAATATGAGTTTGATCAGAATTATCCAAGACCGTTTTCATTATTCAGCCTATCAGAAAATATTTATTTCAATTTTAACCAATGTATGGATTTCAAAAAAATTAAAGTATGCAAACAGAGAAGGTTGGTTATACATGTATGTAAGTTTTCAGCTCGATCAAAGAAAAACTCTGACCTGTATAGCCAACATAAGAGTTTGATCAGATTTATCGAAGACATTTTCATTTTTCAACCTATCAGGAGATGTTTATTTAAATTTTAACCAAAAAATGGATTTCAAAAATATTTGGGTCTGCAAACAGAAAAGGTTGTCTCTACATGTGTGCAAAATTTCAGCTCGATCGAAGAAACATTGTGACCTGTGTATCGGCTATTAACAGAAAAAAAACAAAAAAAACATAAAAAAACAGAGGTCCGTGCCAAAAGAGCCCAAAGGAGACGCTCGCTTCGCTCGCTCAATTAATCTTTTTACCGATCATCACCAAAATTTGCATTGTCATTTGACCAACATATAATTTTTTTATCACTGTCATTTAGATAGATAAGCTTAGCTTAGAGAGTTGTGACGTTTTCGGCTGGCCACACTGGGTTTGCACTGAAGTGACGTCACCATACAAAAATCAATGCTAATTTCAAACTGAGTGCAAACCCAGTGCGGCCAGCCGAAAACGCCATTAGATTATCTTGAAATGTGTTCTCAAGATATGTGGAGGAACAGATTTCAAACTAATTCGTATACAATACGAAGGCTCGCTTATCAACGCGTCACTCCGAGCGTTTTCCTTGTTTTATTCATACAAAAAGGAGTGATTGTATAAATCTCTTTGAAAATTGTTTCACCTCAAATTTTAAGTAAACAAATATTCTGAACAAATACAAATCCCAGAAAAAACACTCCGTGTAAAAATACAAGCCAAGTCTCTTCAACTAAAAAAAATAATAAAAGAAATATAAATTATGCACTGAAAATTAGTAATATCAAAAAATTGGCCAAGTCAAAACTTAATTTTAAAAATCAAAAAATTATTGACACATCGTGCATAGATATTATAGAAATAGGTATAGGCAGCAATCAAATATACATATCTATAAATACCTAAAATATACCTATTGCCCTAAAAAACGATGTACAAAGTATATTTTTGATTTTTAAAATCAAGTGTTGACTTGGCCAACTTTTTGTCGGCGCCAATGGCTCAATGTGTAGTACCTAGAGAGATAAGCATCGAGTAAGGAGATGTTGATCACTTCTTCTACCATGTTCCACTGATGTTTCGATCTTGATCCAAAATCTCAGTCGTCTGGGAAAATGTGTGTGAATACAACGCAATCGAAATCTGAAACATGATTGAAGTCAAAGTCAAACAAAAGAAATAATTAATTTTAAAACAAAATATTTACACATCCAGCTCGAGTTTGAACAATGGTAACAAGCATTATACCGGGTGATACAAAATAACGCACAATAGGGAAGTCTCTTGAAATTTTATTATTGAGCGAGCGTAGCGAGCGTCACCACGGTACTCTTATGGCACTTTCTCTGTGTGTGTTTTTTTTTGTGGTCACAGCCCAGGTCTAACCGCTCAAGCAATCGATCTGAAATTTTGTACACATACTAACGTACTCTATGCGGTCCCTGGGATCGTTTTTGAACGGGCTCCCGTGATTGGTTCAAATTTAAAAAAAAATTATATTTCGATTGGTTGCTTCGATCAGTTTGAAATTTAGCAAAAACATTGCAACCAACATTGTACCCAATCATAAAAAGTTTCAGCCAAATCCTCTTATTGGTTCAAATTTAAAACCACTTTTCATGTGATTTTTGACATTTAAACTAGAACAGATTGACCGATCAACTTAAAACTTCGCGTGGTCATTGGTACCAACATTTGAGATATTTTTGCTAATTTTCAGTCTAATCTGTCGTTATTTTCAAATGTTTTGTCATTTTAAGGTCATTTTATTCCATAATCTTGAAAAATGTATACTAAATTGTCATCCCTACCTTCTTTAAGCTTCTGTTCCAAGGCAAGACCTGTAGAGCAGCCAAGCTATCCACAATGTACAGTAAAATGAAAGCATTTTTAGCTAGCGCATAAAATCGGATGCAGTACGAAGGCCAAATCCTCTAATTGGTTTAAGTTTAAATAATATCTTCTGATTGGTCGACAGTAAAAATGTTCACATTAATTTCAAATTTTGCATGGTGATCAAGACCAACTTAATATTAAATTTTACATATTATTGTAAGCCCGATCAGTAAAGTATTAATTGTAATTTTACGAGTTTTGTATGGGATGTCACAATTGAGATTTCTGGAGAAGGTATCTTACTTATAGTTACCCAGTTCTGTCTGTCTGTGTGTGTGTGTGTGTGTGTGTGTGTGTGTGTGTGTCAGGAACGCCTGCGCGCGCATCCTCTCAATTTCGCGCGCACACTCTCTATGTTGTATTTAAAATTAAAATGGTCGACGTTACATTGCCCAAATCATGTCCAAAATACATCTTCTGCTCTTTGTGCATAAATAAATAACTGAAACTTACCTAAATGGCAATCCTTATCCCTTTGTGTTTATAAGAAATGTATTTTAACACAGAATAACTGTCCAAATCTTTACATTATATTGAAAACGGCACTATTTTGTATTTAAAATGGTGGCCTTTCATTGCCAATCGTGTCTAAAAATACGTCTTTTGCCTTCGCAAAGTAAAGAAATAACCATAACTTACCTAAAACGTAATCCTTATCCCTTTGAGTGTGTAAAATATCTACTATAACACATAATAACCGTTCAAAAGAGCCATTACATATAGAAAACTTCTTCACGCTAAGAAACGTCAAAGTGTAATTTTTAAAAATTTTCATTTCCTGTGTATTTTAGAGGGCCATGAAAACCAAACAAAGCCGATAGATTTTTAACATTGGCCTCAAGATACAATTTGCAAACGACCAAACGTATTATTTTCTTCCTACATTTAATCAACACGGCTCTGTAACCCTCAAACCAACTAAACCGACGAAGTTTTTAAATAATGTTGTTAGATTAATCATTTTCAGTCGTTTCTTATTTCGTAGAGTGGTCTGTATTATTGAGTCATGCATTGACAACGAATTCATGTTGCTGTTGGTAAAGTATGAAGCACCAATGTTTAAGTTTTACATTGTCAACTGAATATCTATACCTTAATTAGAGGTAGATGGGCTGAAGTCCATTTTAATATTCTTGAAGTGAGCTCAGAGAACTGTATTTCTGACATCAACCAATCATTTGTAATGGTGACATGAGATTTTGTAAGAGAATACTTCAATATACCTAACGTTATTTGTTAACAGTGAAACGGTACTTGATAGAGCTTGATTACAATCCAAAATTATGCACCGCAAAATCAAACAAATTTACTTCCGCCCTACATCTGAGGAACGTATATAATGAAACCGTAGATAACATGTAATAGCATCACAAATGAAGAAAAGGTCGTGGGCATGAGGTCACGGTATCAACGTAATGTATATATATAATATATTTTTTACGGCGCATACATTGTTTTTCTTCTTATTTTTACTTAGTACGAATACTTGGTGTAAATTTGGAAACTTATATGAAATTGTTTCATCATAATAAGTATGATCAAATTGCTTTTCTTCGTTCCTCATGTTAACGTATTCTGTTAAGATTGGGTCATCAACGACGTCAAGTGTATTAACGACGCACACTCTGCTGACAAATATTGCTGTCGTTTTATATTTACGCATACCTCACTGGTGCACATTTGTCATGTTTTACATGACGGGACCCTCTAGTGTAGGTAAGACTTCACGACACAATGGATCTGTTATTCATCCAGAGTATTATGGAGATTGAAAAATTGCAGAGAAAATCGTCTTGTGCCATGTCGTGCATCGTTACTATGGGTATGTTGCATGTTCTGTGCTCGCTCATCAACGCGTTACACTGAGCGTTTTCCTAGTAGTTAATTTGTAAATATCAACACAAATAGCAATGACAAACACACTATCACCAGCAAAATTAAAAATTATCATTCATAAAAATCAAATTCAAATATCATTGGATATTTTGGCGGGAAAAACGGCAGGCAACGAGAATCAGGATTGTGATGTCATTTCCAAGTCTCCATAAGTATGTGGTACCATGGTGATTTCTTTGTTGCCATGGCAATATAACAGATTGTGGTGTCATTGTCAATTTTCCTATTTTATAATTGCAAGAAATATATCAATCTTTGTAAATTAATTCCTTGAAAACTATTCATCTCACAACAAAAATAATACATATGTGTATTAAGCAACATCTCAAGTTCCATAAAAAAATATTATTTTTAAAATCTAATTTTAATGAGACTTCCCTATTTGTGAGACATAGCTGAGACGAAGCTAACGCACAAATCGGGCTGAAATTACACATTATAAAAACAAAATACTAAGGTGTGATGTCTGAAAGATTAAAAAACTTAACAGTAGCAAAAAAAATACGCTCTGCTAGAATTTGGTTGTTGCAAAATCGATACGGAGCTCAAATAGCATGAGTTCAGAAAACGTCCATTGACCGGTGATGCTGTTTGTTCAAAACTACTGACGATATCAAACTGAAATTTTATTACTTGCTATTATGTGAAAATATCAATACATTTAGAGCAATGGAACGAAAGTGTTGGTATCTTGAAATTCAGCTGAAATGCAGAAAATACGAAAGATAATTTCACTTTTTGAAATGATTGTGTGCAATAAAACTTCTGAAATTATCTCCCTTATATTCTGCTTTTAAGCTCAACTTTAAGCTCTACTACAGAGGTAAAAAGCCCGATATAGTATTCTAGATTTTCCGTAGCACACATTTTGGAATCATGAAAATTTGGAAAGCTCCATCATATTTTTTAATATGACTGAATGAAATCAACAAATCTGACTGTAGGTAATTTCTTACAAAATGACTGGTGTCACCAACATAAATCTGTTTGGATGAATGATCGCAGGATTATTGCTCGCCTCAAGATTACTTGATATGTACTTCGCGCCTTCTACCTCTTAGTAATAGGTATATTGTTACGTATACTTTCAGATTGTCCATCAATGAAGTTGTCATTAGATTGCCAATGTAATAATCGACCTAATCGTTAGTTATAATATCGACATCGCTTGTGATGAGTGACTGTGTCGGATGCTCGTTGTGCTTGTCATTGAATGTTGTATTGAGGTTCCCACGCCTGCTGATCACCTGCACTATATAAAGCAGCTGGGACTTGCTCATGTTCTGATGAGTGACTGTGTCGGATGCTCGTTGTGCTTGTCATTGAATGTTGTATTGAGGTTCCCACGCCTGCTGATCACCTGCACTATATAAAGCAGCTGGGACTTGCTCATGTTCTGATGAGTGACTGTGTCGGATGCTCGTTGTGCTTGTCATTGAATGTTGTGCTGAGGTTCCCACGCCTGCTGATCACCTGCACTATATAAAGCAGCAGGGACTTGCGCACGAGACAGTACAGGATCTTCTACAGCCATGAGGATGCTCAACGCCATCTTCCTTGCAGTCTGCGCACTCAACTACTTCTCTCAAGCGGTGAGACTCTTAAGTTGATTATACCTCATGAAATACAAACACATTGCCATGAGGTATTGATTAATATGTATACCAATTGTGCGTCACATTCTGACAAAGATTAATACTTTGGGATGTGTCCTAATATTGCATGATAGTAGGTATAATGAATTTCTGTGATTGCAACTCTAAAACATCAATGAAAGGATATGTCTTTCAACATGTAGTCTGTTTAAATTCGAATTATTGTGCCCTTTATCATAACCCAGGATAAGCAAGCAGTAGTGATGGAAATTTATTGGCGCTGTGTCTCCACATTTTTGTATTTATTAATTCGAATTAATAAATACAAAATCATACAAAACCATACAAAATCAGCCAAATACAATATCTCCCTAGCAGCCAATGAAGGCACTTGATGGCACACGTTTTACAAACCGTTTACGATTGTATAGTTTTATTGAAAAATTTTACCGCTAGGGTTTCTCCCTCAAAATGTGATCTGTCCGTTAATTTTTGGGGTGATGGGCAAACTCTCAGTCTAATGTGTGAAATAAAGTTATATTATGTGCGGGTACGAAATCAAGCATGCAATTATTGTGTATTTTTTCCTGCCTCTTATACATTTTGGTTAAGTTTTAAAGTTCTCTCCTATTCGCTTATACAGCGACGATTTGTTTTTTAGTTTTGACAAATTCGGTCCAAATTTTCAGAAATATGCTTTCATTGAGCGAGCGTAGCGAGCGTCTCCTTTCGGCTCATTTGGCACGGACCTCTGTTTTTTTTTTTTTTTTTTTTTTTTTTCTGTTGGGTGAGGCTGTACAGGTCAGAGTTTTTTTGATCGATCTGAAATTTTGCACACATGTAGAGACAGCCTTTTCTGTTTGCAGGCCCGAAATTTTTTTAAAATCCATTCATTGGTTAAAATTGAAATAAACATCTCCTGATAGGTTGAAAATGAAAATGGTATTCGATAAATCTGATCAAATTCATATTTTGGCTATACAGGTCAGAGTTATACTTTGATCTAGCTGAAATTTTGCACACATGTAAAACCAACCTTCTCTGTTTGCAGACCATAATTTTTTGGAAATCCATTAATTGGTTAAAATTTAAATAAATATCTCCTGATAGGCTGAAAAATGAAAACGGTCTTCGATAATTCAGATCAAACTCATATTTTGCATGATCATTAAGACCAACATTGTCTCTTATTTTACAAAATTTCATCCCAATCAGTTAAGAACGTATGAACTTATTAACATTTTTAATATCTGTCAGTAATGAAGTATCAAAATGAATGTTTTCCAGTGCCAATTGGATTGAATCTGATTTGTTTTATTTTAACCAGGGTTCTTAGATGCTTAGATGTTATTTTCAAGTTTCAATGAAAAGCATAATAATATGTTTTGTTGATTGAGTTATCATATTTCAATTCAATATGGATGTATATGTTTTCTGTGCTTGTGTACGCATTTCCTGTTCGAGAATTTGCATGTCCCCGTGCTCGCTCACCAACGCGTTACACTGAGCGTTTTCCTAGTAAGTGAAACACATCACTTTTGCTTCTAGGGGATTTTCCTGCTTGTCTGGTCCACCCTTTTGGGAACGAATGAAGACGAAATGGGGAAACCATTTTAAATTATACACCCACGCATATTTATTTATTTTTATACTGTTCTTAATTTTCATCAATAGCTGAGCGCTAGAATAAACTTGATTTATTAAGATGTTTATTTAGAAAAACAAATATCCGTTCATCTCAATAGGCTGGGTGATCAATCAATAAAGCATAATACAACATCCCATCTTCTCCCACCAACATCCGTGTATTGCAGAGAAGCTGACAGTTACCAGGATAATTACCTGTGTAATTACATATTGCTAATTACCGTGGAAACTTCCGTAAACAAATCAGCGTGGTTAATTTATTGAGCAATTGGGAAGATATTATAATTTTTCCATATTCCTATAAATATAAAAAATATGTCAAAATACACCTCAACTAAAATAAAATACGTGTTTAAAATACAATAAATTTAATACAGATACCAAATAATGGTAAATATAATTTTAATACATAATTCAGGTAAAGAAATTTAGTTTCTGTAATACATTTTATATATTATATTAAATACTAACTGCTAATGAAAAATATTTGTATTCGAACCCACGTCCCTGAATTTGCGGTAGAAACTCAACCCACTAGCTAAGCCGGAAATCCAATTTGCAGAAACAACCCCCAGGACGTTTATTTCTTAAAATTTAAACGGCTTATGTGTGATTGTGGGAAGCTAAACTTTTTTTAATGGATGGGAAAGACTGCCCCCCCCCCCCCCCCGTTCCTTTGCGCCTGCATATATCACTATGTTCCAGGGAGAAATACGACTATTGGTGAAATCATTGTACGACTGTAAGGAATACCATCTTATAGAGAATCGCAACCTACGCATTCGGGCTCTCAATGGAGGCTTGAAGACCGTTGCGGCGTGTCAAATATTCATTCATGAGGACTTTACTTTCGATGAAGTAAGTGCAATAAAAATAACAATCGAATCTCCAAAACTGAAAATAATTAATTACAATTTAAAGTAACAAGTTAAAAAATAATTTTTCTAAATCTTATGGCATAACTTTTATTTAGTTCTGGAAAGAACGTCGAGATTTCAACTGCAGTTAGCCAAAAAGATTTCAACTGTGGTTGACAGTCATAGTATAAATAATGTGGTAAGATTGAACTAAATTTAATGTTTTCACGATATTTTATTTTTGTTTGTTAGTGAGTTTAATTATATTTAAATTGTTTTGTTAAAGTTAAGTGCTGTGGTAACTGTCTAAATATATAGAAAAACGCTCAGTGTAACGCGTTAATGAACGAGCACCGATACGCGCAACATTTTTCCTACGGAACACGATCCAAAAGACTTCATCACAACTTTCCATTTATGAGCTCTGAAACAATTGAATAGAGATCAACGTATTCAGCGATTTTGCTAATTTTTTATCAAACTTTTTTTATCAAAACTCATAAAAATTTCAATAAGTCTGAATTACTTGACATATTTGGAAATGTATATAATTTTGGTCTCGATCACCATGCAAAATTTGAACATATTCGGAACATTTAGATTTTCGACCAATTAGAATATATTATTTAAACTGAAACCAATCGGTAAATTTAGCTAAAACTTTGTTCGATTTGAGACAATGTAGGTCGAAATGACTTGTCACACTTTCAAATTGATCGGACTAACCACTCGAAAGTTATATATTTTTTATATTTGAACCAATCAGCGGATTTAAAAAAAACGGGTCTGCAACGCACATGTGTGCAAAATTTCAGCTCGATCGAAGAATAACTGTGACCTGTATATCGGCAGTAACAAATAAAAATCACACATTAACCAGAGGTCCGTGCCAAAAGAGTTAAAAAGAGTCTTGATCAACTATTTTTAATTTACTATTAGTCGAGAAAGTGTCTCCTGCCATAGTAATGGGGTTGTTCACGCAAAACTATTGTAGATGGCGCTACTGTTCTAATCGTCCGGGAGAGAGCCAATCAAAATGCATCAAGCGGAATGGAAGGTTTTTAAAACTTGGCGGGAGTTTGATTCAGAGATCTTGGATTCAGAAACCAACCAATCAGAGAGCTAGCGCGGCGAGTGAGAGCAAATGGTAGTGAGCAACCCCATTAAAATAGCAACCGTTTCTGTACCTATTTCAACATGCGTTTATCTTTTACAATGTTTTTCAAGGTCATGTTCCTTTTCCTCGGAAGCCAATGCAGACAGAGTTCTGAAATTGTTGGTGTACTATTATCAATTCTAAATGAACGAATAAGACCATTTTTAAATATATACTTTTGTAACTTATCAGGGCTGCCACTTAGTCACTTTTATCACTTAAAGTTACTTTTTTGGTCTCCAGTCACTTTTATTTACTTTTTTACAAGATTAGTCACTTTTCTCCCTTTTTTGGATATCTGGAGTGAAAACTGGGAAATATTTTTAAAAAAAGTTGAAAATCAAAATACACCTCAGATCGCCTTAAAATTGATTTCAAAGTGTCACAAAACCAAAAAAACGCCCTGCGGGGCAATGTTTTTGGAGCATGCCCCCTTACAGCTTATTAGAGTAAAAACTGGGAAATAATATATAAAAAAAAAAAAAAAAAATCATCTCAGAACATCTCAAAATTGATTTCAAAGTGACAAAAAACCATAAACGCCCTGCGGGGCAAGGTTTTTGGGGCATGCCCCTACACCTTATTGTGGAGTGAAAACTGAGAAAAATTTAAAACCAAAATACAAATTAAAACGTCTCAAAATTGAGTGTCAAAAACCAAAAAACGCCCTGCGAGCACTGTGGGGGCGCGCATTAACGCGTTGCAAATTTTGTTCCTTCACTTGCCCCCCCTGGCAGAAATCCTGCCACACCATCCCCCCATGGACTGACTTCCAATTTGACTACTGGTGGGTCCACAATGTCAACCAAAAGGTCTTCCGAGTTATGAACATGCAGCTTGTGAAAGAGTTTACGACTATTGACGATTCTGCCGTGAAATTATAGAAAATGTGTCACTTTTCAGTTACTTTTTCTGCAAATTTTTGTCACTTTTTCCCTTTTTTTCCTTAATTTTAGTCACTTAAATCACTTTTTTGGATGATCTTGGTCAGTGGCAGCCCTGCTTATTGTTGAGCGAGCGAAGCGAGCGTCTCAATTCGGTTCTTTTCGACACTTTCTCTGTATTTTTTTAAATTTTTTTCCAGTCGCTACAGGCCACATTGGTTTTCCGATCGAGCTAAAATTTTGCACGCATACTACCATCATTCTAAATTAGTTTGGAATTGTTTTTGAGATCTGCGCTCTGATTGGTTCGAATTTTATTACAAATATCTTCTGAATAAGTAATTCAATCAATTTAAAACTTTGTAATGTAATTCAGATCCACCAAATATTAACTTTAAAAAGTTTCAACAACATCCTATAATTGGTTAAAATTTTAAAAAAGTTCCCGATTGGTCGAAAATCAAAATGTTCTAATGAAGTTCGAATTTTGCGTAAACATTCAGATCACCATTTCTCGTATTTTACAAGTTTCAGCCCAATCTGTAGATAATTTATACTTATTGACATTTTTTTAATTGTTTTGAAATAGAATCTCAGAAGAGATTATATCGAAACGGGATTTCCAGTGCAGCTTAGTTCAGAGTTTCGCTTTATGCACTAAAGTGTATCCCCATAAAAAAACACTCCGTGTAAAAATACCAGCCAAGTCTTTTCAGCTATGAAAAAATAGAAGAAATCTAAAAATTCAGCACTGAAAAGTATTGATATCAAAAAATGGGCCAAGTCAAACTTAATTTTAAAAACCAAAATATACTTTGCGCATCGTGCATATCTAGATAGTTTAGACGTATAGGCCAAATGTGAAATGTAGGTACATAAACTACATATTATATATATAGCCCTAAAAACGATGCGCCAAGTATATTTTGGTTTTTAATCAAGGCAGGCAAGGCAAAGTAAGGTATCTTCAGGCAGACAACCTGGATAAGTGGTAAAGATTTCAGATCAATCGATTAGCCGTTTAGGCTGTGGCGGAGACCGCGGAATTTATTGGAAGATGAGTCTGAATCATCATCATCATCATCTGAAGAAAGCCGTACAATTCCCGATTTTCATGGTCCTCCTGCTCGCAAACAAACGGCATAACTTATTATTGCAAAACTTGGAATATATGGTAGGGTTGGCCATAGCTCGAAATTAAAATATTTCGCAATTATGTTTGATTTCACATTTTTAAGATCCAGTAGGCCGAAAATGCCACTTTGATGGTAACAGTAAAAGTGGGTTGCTCCAGCCTTTATATGAGAGTGTGCGCGCGCCGTACGACTTGGCTGGCGTGGAGCGACCACTCCACGATAGATGGCTATTCTCGGTTTCAATTAAAATACGGTACTTTTACGGTGATTGAGTGGATCGTATTTGAATTCAATATGAGTGTAATGTTTTCTATGAGTTACGAAATTCAGGATAGAGATGTTGCGCGTTTCGGTGCTCGCTCATTAACGCGTTACTCCGAGCGTTTCCTATAAGTTATAAACATTTATTTGTACCACATGTACGTCAAGTACTTCCTGAGAAATTGGTACATAAAGATACCCACATTTAACATTGATTTTGCGCCAGATGTATGAAACAATGCAGCGTGGAGGAGTGGTGCTGCTTCACATTCGAATAGATTTCTGCAAGGCCATAAGAGAACGCGATCCCAACTACGAGCTACTCTTTGCTTCAGGACAAGTACCTCGAAAGTGTTCCTTTAAGAAGGTAAGACAATATTCTAGCTTATTTCCTACCAGTAGTAAATAGAATTCTAGCGCTTAGACAATACCCAGTGGAGATCAAGGCCAGCTGTTATAATATCTCAACGGCTTTAAGGGGATTCCAGGGGGGGGGGAGGTATGACTTTTTTATTTCAGGACAAATAATGTTAGTAGATGTCAGCTGAGACCAATATTAAACGAAATCAACCCATTTTGGAAAGTCAAATAAATATCCGGGACGATGCAAAATGGTTCAAGACGATTCACAGAAATGATCGAAACTGAATAACATGTTCAACATAGCAAGCTGAAACTTGGAATGAATAATCATAATACATTAACCTAGGGAGTATAGGTGGCTTTTTCTGTATTTTTATTGCAATTTTTCTAAAAAATAGTTTTTCGTATATTTTTTTTTGTCTAGAACACCCACATTTATTGGTGCCTGTGGCCAGGTTAGGATATTAAGTTATTGAGAAAAAGACAAATAGTACCCTCTTCGCTTATTCATAACGAAGACAACGAGCCCACTTGCAAGTCTGTAGAGTGAAAATTGCGGTCGCTGACTTTGTTTTAATGCAACAGCATTACCTACTTTAATAAAAAAATCTGGACCAAAATATTGGAGGCGAAATAGGTCAAGTGGGTTGTAGAATCAGTAAATCACTTATAGAATGAGTTGAAATACATTCAGGCGCGTAAGAAGGGGGGGGGGGGGGGGTAGGGGGAAAATCCCTTCCTCTGATTCAATTTCCCTCCCTATGTTCTTAGGTACATTTATGTCAAGATAATAATATGCTTAAAAAGTGTTAAAGTCGCGTAAAAATGCACCAAATTCATGCGTGAAATACAAAGAGTTTCTGGGACTGTGCGCTCCGGATTTGCAATTGTTCCTACTCACCTGAATACATAAATAAACTACATCTTATGTGCAATAGTGTGGCCAATTTCGTGTCTTATGTTTATAGTCACGTGGCATGGTATAAGTATCTCTAGCTCAGCAAGGTAGGTCCAACTAGTTACTAGAGGGTCCAACTGGCGGACGAGTTTGCGTCAATCTCGCGCATGACGTCAGCTGGCCCACAGCGCAGCCGTCTAGCGAGCCGAGACAGTAATAAAGCTATGCGTGGACCATGCAATAACTTCGCGCGTATTAAGATATCTCACGTTTAAAGTTTTTAATGGACTTGTAAAATATATGTGATGGGAATATTGGTTGATAATCAATAATGTTTGCATACAAATTCTTTTTGTGCAATTTATTAACTTCATTGAAATATGCGGAATATGGATCTTACTACTAGCCACAGTAATAAAAAATTCCGTTAATATAACAAGTAAATTAACGAGTTCAGTCATTAAAAATGAATATAGTAAATATAAAACAACAAGCGATAAGCATGTATTGTTGCACAAATTCGGCTACAAATTAAGCTTCTTAGCTCACTCAATTCGCAATGCTGGGTCACTTTTGACAGCAAATTGAAAAAAAATCGCATTGAAATCACAATCTTCGCGATATTTTAATATTGAATGGTTCAAATGAGAGATACATTTATTAGCGAAGAGATGAATGCACATTTCTTCTGTAATTTGCTCTGCAACAACAAAACTATGATTGTATACTATAAAAATTCTAAGTTCCTTGTATCCATGGATGATTTGTTTGAACTGAAAAAACTATTATAATATGCTGTACTTCTATAAACATTGTGCCTGATCCGCCAAGAGGAATAAACCTTAATTATTATCTCATTAATAACTATGTGTGGTTTATCGTGCGTATCACTATAGAGTAATTCACATTATATTATGAGAAACATAACATAATAGGTATTGGCATTCTAGATAAAGGACTTGATGTTTGTTATCATTTTAAGTAACCGTTTTCTTAACTTTTTTTGAAGCTTTATCCCCCTTTTCTTGGAGTAATTTGTATTTTATTTACTTAAATAATAATAATGTAAATTCTCGTAATTTTAAAAATGCTTTTTCTTATAGATTTTTTTAGAGGAATAAAAAGAGAAGAAGATAGGTTTTAGAGTTGATGAGATCTTGCCATGATGCGTTTAACATCAGAACGGCACAATGATAAAAATAATAGTGATGAAACCTGTTGCATTTTTATTGAAGAAGTACCAAAAATTGCAGTTTAAACAACAAAATCTTAATATACCTCCCTATAACACACATGTAATACAAATTAAATACAAATAGACTAGGTATCTTAGCTTCATTTTAATATAAACAAATTTTTAGATTAATAAAAATAATAATTAAATAATTTTGGAGTATTTAAATTAAATAGTTTAAATACTCTAAAATGTATTGTAACAATCGTGATATAATCAATACCAATGAAATCCAAATGCACCAACCAACTATATTTGTTGTAACTGAAAGTAAATATTAGTTCCGATAAAAGAAAATTGGTTGTTATTAAAGTTATGTTAGTTCGATTGACTTCCTTATCTGTGTGATCTATCTGGGGCTGATGAACACAACCCAGTAATTCAGTCATCTCTCTGTTGACAAACAGCTATGGGTTTGCTATAGGCAACTTTACGAGCTTCGCTGTACGAGTGGTGGTATCATGATATTCTGTAAGAGTGAAGAATTATCATGACATATTGCGCTGTCCAGCCCCAACTAGAGAATTGATATGCACTTTTAATTAAAATCGAAAATTATTTCGAAAGGCAATTAGAAATGAATTGCCATACTGTAGGATTTTGACAAACTGCTTTGAATGCAATAATAATCCATGTGTTTTATTTATCTCTCAGGGGGAAACGCATCCATGGAATGGAACTCTGGATCTGTACCGCGAAGTGATCGGACAAACTAACGCATTTCGAGGCCGAGTGGACTTCAGGATTACGGTCACGGCAGTTGGTAGGAAGGAGCTGGCCTACTGCACGTACGGATACGGGGACCTCAAGACCCTGTCATAAGAACATACTCCATGGACTTTAAAGGACAAACGATTCGTTCCTTAGTAAATATTGTATTCATAGTAACCCAAATACATGTTCAAAATAAAGTTTGTGACTAAACGCTATAAATAAAGTACCTATTCATTTGCTGCATTAACTTTGCATTTTATTATTCCACGACTGTGTTTATCTTTCTCTCATATCAAGTTAAAAAACAGGAACCAAATATCTAGATCAATAAACATAATATAAATAGATTAGAGTGATACTAGTGACTAGCAGTGGCCAATAAACAGTGTTGTGACTTATCTACATAATTATCTTGATAGTTATTTGTATCTTTTATCTTAACTAGATAATTAAATAATTGGTTATCTTTATCTTGATAAAAAATAATGGTTATCTATTGGCAATTATCTAGATAAGAAATATAAAATTCAACCCGCATTTGTGTGTATGAACATGCACGAACCTCAAATGTCAGGATTTGAAAAAGGAAAATCATCTCCGTTTAGTCGCATTTGTTGGCTTGTTTTGAAGGCCCATTGTTTAAATCCGATTTCAGAATTCAGGATTCGAATATAATTAAGGAACAGTAGTATTAAATTTAAAAAATTATCTTTAATTAGAATTATCTAGATAATTATTTTTGTATCCTTATCTGTTATCTAGATGATTTCTTGGAAATGATTCTTTATCTAAATAAATTTTTGGTAGGTTATCTTTATCTTTATCTAGATAAAATAAAATAATCTAATCACAACACTGCCGATAAAACACGGCTTTGGCCAAACTACATTAATTCAGAGAGTCGATGAGAAATTATCAAGGAGCGGAGCGAGCGTCTCCACTTGAAACTTATGGCTCGAGTCTTTCTTTTTGCCTTTGAGTCGTTCCACGGCCCATCGACCAGTTTTAAAAAAAAGTGGCCGCGGCTTGATGTTTTTTTCTTTTCAAATTTTGCACAGTTGTTACCTATCATATGATTATAGCCACACCTCGCTTTTATTTTTGTGATGCGCCAATATCTAGTTACATGGCGCCAAAGTTTGGATGTGGTGAAAAATCGACGAAAAGACGCTTTCTACAAAATTTACGATATTCATTCCAACACTATTATAGATATCAACTTGAAACCAGCGGCAATCTTTTCCTTAGATATGACACTATCGTTGTATGTTAAATGGTAGTCATCAAATTTCCATGTAAGTAGTAAAAATTTGGGGTAAAAAAACACAAAAATTTTGTATTTTGCAGTAAATCTATGACGATATTTTCCATAAAGGGCTTAATTTAAAAAATCCAAAATATTTGTGTGATTACTATACATCTGTATCAACAAATTTTACCCCTTAAGTGTTTGTGATTTTTACCCCTTCAAACAGAAATGTTGTCTCAAAACTCTTAAAATGTAAAATTTTGCATATTTGACCCCATTTTGACAGAGAAGAGTCAACATTACAGCAGTCCAAAAAATATAATTATTTAAAGTTATCCTTTGTCTACAAGCATAAAACACACAGCACACAGCATAAAAAATCACAGCATAAGCATAAAAATGCTGAGAGCATAACAGCATAAAAAATCGTGATATAATAATAATCATAAATCATAGAAATATGATGATATGAAATGTTGACAACCAACATTTTTACTGTGTGAATTATAAAATTATTTATTTAGTAATCTATCATGTAAGGATATATCATAATATTATTCCTGGGTGTTTTGTGAATCCAACCATGTATGATACTTCTTGCCCCTGTTTTTAAGCATTATTTTTCCACTTAATGAAGGACTATAGTGTATATTTATTTTGATTTATTTTCAAGTGTTGAAAGTTTACTTATTTTAACGGCAGAATACTTGGATGTCCTTAAGCACAGTTAGTTTGTCAATGAAGTGTAGTTTTTGAATAACCAATTGAATGTTGAAAACTATGATATCGGTTTTGGCAACTCACACCAAATCTCAGTGTGTTGCGAGAAAATAAACTAAGTATATTATGACTAAATTTTTTCCAGTGATCAGCCAAGACCATTCCACTAACTAAAGAGCACAATTTAATCTTTGTTACCATAATTACGCCATATTAATACTATATAATTTCTTAATAAGACACAAATAAAAGGATACAGTGTCAACAAACCCAAATCTTTATTCTACCCTGTGATCAAGCTGGGATGGAAAGGTTATAAATAAATTATTTAAATGATAAGGGGTTCAAAAATTGTAAAATTGTATTGATTGATAAAATACAGATTATGTGACAAAAATCAAGTGTCCGAAATTGGTCCAAAAGGAACGTGTCCCAAATTACTTAAATGTACCAACAAAGTATTGGGTAGAGTAGAAATATTGGATAAATAATTATCCATATTAAAATACTCATGGAACAATTTATAATCAACACAATTGTATGTATGTTTGCCATCGAGCTGTGTTTTTAGTGTTTACACTCGTGAATATTCACTCACTGTTATGAAATGAAGCAATTGCAAGTTCTAATTCGACTGTCAACCACTTTCCATACTTTGCTATTTTTACCACTTTGAAATTTAAATATACGGATATAAAATATAAATTTACATTTTGAATATATCAAGGCTTTTGCCAAGACTTTTGAGTAGGTCAGGGGTCAGTCAGCCATTCAGTCAGAAGATTGTGTCACTCCGAGTGAAGAAACCCATTTCCCGACGAGGACATCAGAGGCCCGACAAGCGACGCTACTAGACGTCACAACGTAGCCGACACTGATCAATGATCATCATTGTCAAGCAACTCAAACGTTATATATCACGGTGGTTTCTATCATACTTTTCGCACAATTCTGTTTCAAAATATCAGTTGCTATTTTTTTCTATTTTCTATTTATTGTTTTGAAAGATACATACTTCACTTCACGACTGAGCTAGATCCAGTCACAAATGCATTAATGTGTAAATTAAGCAATGGGTTGGCAATTATTTCTTTTCACTAAATAACAGAGCAAATCGTGTGAAAATGTGTACATTTTTCAGAGGTTTTTGCACAGTAAACTGATTAATGATTATCGTTATTAACAATTAAAAATCACAGGTATTTCGAATATAATCAGTGCATAATCTCTGGTGTCGCTGGTATACAAGGTAAATTATAGAAAAAATCAAATATCTGCCAAAATCTTTATCATCCGAAGAAAACACTTTGTGTACCTATAGTATAGGTAAAATTCGATTACGTCATAGAAGCAGTTTCTGACGTTTTCAAAATAAAGGTATTTAGATCACGTTCAATGTATGCAGATAATAATATTATTACGATGCTTTTACACTTACAACAACCGTTCAATGACATTAAACCTAATAGATAGATGAATGTAAAAATACGTGTTTCAAAATCATTTACTTCTAATTATAGCACACTGTATTCGGTGATACTATAGCGCACGGCCGTTTTAAAATTTGAGAGAGATCTTTTGTTTTCTTAAGTGAGTGTAACTTTTACAGGTTGTTCACATGATCAGTCTGATTGTATATTAGTAGCACTTTTTAATTTAAGCTTCGTGCTTTGTAAATTACAGGCGCCGGTTTTCAACAAACCCGCTCAAAACTATGAAATTTCCGATACGATTGGAGACCAAACCCGTGAACCAATTGATCTCAAATTTGTATCATCGTTTGATACAAAACTTAGGGTTGTCACTTGGCACATTTTTAAATTATATTTCATACGGCACCCATTGAGACTAGAAAATAAACAATTTTTCTCAAAATTCAACTAATTATTACAATTAATAACGAATCAAAAAATTTAAAATGTACCAAGTGATAATTCTAAGTTTGTATTTTTTTTCATCAAAATTAAAATTTCAAATCATTTCGTCAACATATTACCTATGTCTCCAATCGTATCCAAAAAAGTGCTCTAAACACTCGGCAAAATCGCTCGCGCTTGCAGCACCTTGACAATATCCTAATCAGGGGCCGGCAACCTGCGGCTCCTTGGTCGTTCTTGAATGGCTCTTTAAAATTTCAATAAAGCTCAGGAATCTAAAAATTTGAAAATTCGAAAAAAAAGGCAAAAAAAGGGATTAAATTTGGGCACAATTGGAAGATTATTTGATTCGGATTGTTCATTTAAGAGTCCCATAATCACTTTTATATTGTCGAAAATCAAAAAAAAAACGCAGTGAGGGGCAACAATTTGAGGAGTTTCATCAAAATATTAAAATAAGCTAGTAATTCAATGTATTATTTTCGGTGTATTATATTTGATTGCCACTTTTGCGTCTCCCATTATTATCTACTTTATTAATTTTTGGGAAATTGGCTCCTTCACCAAAAAAGGTTGCCGACCCCTGTCCTAAATCATAATTAGAAACTGATATAGATCGCAACAAGTGGCGCCAGCAGCCACATAAAGCCGGGATAGTTCCCATATGCTTCGTTACACAAATACGTGTCACAGAAACAAGCTGTGTCGGTCGTTCCATCTGAATTATCCCACGACAGGCATCCAGTTTTCGTATTTTGAAAACACGATCTTTCAACCAGACTGACCGTGCCGTTGAAGGCCACAGTGATTTTCCCGCAAGTCGCTTTTTGTCCGCAGCTGCCAATCTCGTCTTGAATGACGTCTTCGTTGCACGTTTTAACGCCGTATCTCGTCTGAGTGGACTCGATGTTAGAACATACGTAGCAGTTGAGTTCAGCTGATGCGCGAGCAGAGCTGAGCAGAAGGAGCAACAGGACGACCTGGGGATGTGATTAAGCATATCACGTGACTTTAATTCTCTACATCCGAGCATACAAAATAATTACATATGAGTACATTCTTTACATAACTCATGGTGGCTGGATCGATTGACATATTTTTTCTTGAAATTATCAGTTCAAAAAACGTTTTCCAATATTTCAATTATATATTTAAGTAAAAATGATTCTTTACCTGTCCTGTATTTTGCAACTTCCGCCCAAGAATGAGTTTTCAATTTTATGTATTTTGAAAATGAAATAAACTGTAACATGGGAGGTATAGGAAAATCATTGCGAATTTGGTTTCTAACTTTTAAAATAGCACACGTTTGTACTGTTTAAAAAAAATCCTGATAGTACATCCGTATATCTATACAAGAAAAAAAGTTTTTTGTTCAAATCTATCGGCACCAAAAAATTAGAACTTCATTATAGCTTAAAAATGTCCCGATTTTACTTGGCTGCCGTACGATAACATAGGGGAGGAAACTCAAATTATCTCAGAAACTAGACAAGAAGTGCGTATACTTTTTTCAGGGATTGTGTATGGCATGAATATCAATAAGAACACAAAAATACGAAGATCTGAGACTGTGCCTCGATCGATCCAGCCACCTTAAGTAATCCAAGACGAATTATAAAGGAAATTCACTGCATACTGGAGCTTATCAATATTTTCAGTCAATATTGGTTGATTTTGCAGTGATTTAAAATAAAAAATATATAAAAAATAAAAAAATCTATAATAATAAAAATCTCGTGTATAAGTACGCATGTGAAAACTGTCAAAACCCAGGAGCTGGATTCACAAATGGTTTTAAGCCTTATTCCGGCATAACTTTATGCTGGTATAGCATTGTAACTCCCGATAACTCTATTACCATGATATTTCCATGTTACAACTGTGTATTTTTTGGTTATAAATGGCTATTTGTACAATAACATTCATAAATATATGCCGGTAAAACATGCTAATAGCTAATATTGATATTCGATTTTTCGGTCATTAAGTTATACTTCTTTGTGAATCCAGCCCCAGTGCTATTATTTTAAACATTGCATTCATAATAGTGGATATAATTAATATCTCAACATTACGTTGGGAAGATGAAGAAAGAGCGCATGTTCTGCCGACAACATTGTGAAAGATACCAAGGGGGCCAACGGAAATAAGAAAAGCAAAAACCGGTCCAAGTCCGGTGCTTCTGCCTCATATCTTCACATTGCTGAATGTATACTTACCAAGTAGCGACCTGGCTTTGTCATTGTAGCAGTTTCTTGTGCAGCTGTGAAGTAGAATGTCATATGAACACTGTTGGAATCTTGTTGCACTGTCAGATGAGGTGAAGTGGGGTGTCTGGAGACACATCACGTTTTAAAATTTCATTCCACAAATAGTTATGACAATTTGTAATAATATCTTTCCTAAAGCCGCATTCAGAGCGCGGAAAGCGGAAAGGGGAAAGCTTCTTGCATTTGTTTCCTCTAAGAAATTACACGTCCAGAAACCGCTCACGGCATACTTGTGATTGGAGAAAAACTCAAAGCGCTTTCCGTGTTTATGTGAACGCGGCTTAAGAAGCAAACGAAAGCGAACGGAAATCGCACGGTTTGTCAGAGCGTTTTTTTGAAATTTTGTCTTCCCACTAAATAATTTTAAAAAATCAGATAGTAACGACCCATTACAGCCTAATAGACTAAATATTGCCGCACACTGGAGTACTTTATGACCTCTGGTGCGATCTCAAAGTGTTAAATAACGATTATTTTTTATTATTTTACTCAAAATATCGTATTTAACACTTTGAGGTCGTACCAGAGGTCATAATGAACTCCAGTGTGCGGCATTATTTAGTCTATTAGGCTGTAATGGGTCGTTACTATCTGATTTTTTTAAATTATTTAGTGGGAAGAAAAAAATTCAAAAAAACGCTCTGACGAACCGTGCGATTCCCGCTCGCTTCCGTTTGCCTCTTAAGGGTCAACCAAATTGTAACTTACTGTTGCTTCATATGCGTATTTTAAAATTGGTATAGAAATCCAAAATATAATGAATATCATTAATAAAATACACACAAACTTCAAAACGTAATCAAGGGACTAATTAAAAAGTATTTTATCGGTTATATTTGAAAATATCAACTTTACTCTTCGTACTTTGTCATTTTCCAAGTGGTCTTAAAATACTAAAGTCACTTTGTACTTAGTGAAGAACATAATACTGCAAACCATTACTGTTAGACTATAATTACAACTTTCAAAAAACTATAATCTCTTTGCTTCAATCATAACAATAGTAATAAAGCAGAGTTTTCCACATTCTATTTCATAAGAGAGAGAACATTATTTAAAACACTTTCATTATCAAATTGATGCCTCAAGGACACAGTATAACACCATTGGAAAATCGAAATATGAGAAATATGATAAATATGCTAGAATTATTACTGGGAAAACGCTCAGTGTAACGCGTTGATGAGCGAGCACGGGTACGTGCAAATTCACCAACAGAAAATGCGTACACAACGCACGGAAAACATACACATCCATATTTAATTGAAATATGATCCACTCCAAACAACATAACAGTATGATTTTCATCGAACTTGAAAATAGCATCTAAGCACCCTGGTAAATATAGCAAATCAGATTCAATTCAATTGGCACTGGAAAACATTCATTTCGATTCTTCATATCTGACAGCTATTAAAAATGTCAATAAGTTCATACGTTCTTAACTGATTGGGATGAAAATTTGTAAAATAAGAGACATTGTTGGTCTTAATGACCATGCAAAATATGAGTTTGATCAGATTTATCAAAGACCATTTTTATTTTTCAACCTATCAGGATTTGTTTATTTTAACCAATGAATGGATTTAAAAAAAAAATTGAATCTCAAACAGAAAAGATTGTCTCAACATGTGTGCAAAATTTCAGCTCGATCGAAGAAAAACTATGACCTGTATAGCATCAGCTGGCAGAAAAAAAACAGAGGTCCGTGCCAAAAGAGCCAAAAGGAGTCGTTAGCTCAATAAATTATAGAAAATGCATTGAATTAGAATTGAAAGCAGTAAAAGTACTGCTTTTCAAGTATGATCTGCTCTTAAAGTATGCTCTTTTAAAGTATGATGATAATGATGATTCAACAGTGACTGAACAATTACTGGAAAATGACACACTTTAAATCATTATGTGTGAATAATTTTCTGTTCTATGTTACTAATATTTCGTCAGAGGTAATTTAAAAAAGCAAGGAGATAAGGAAAGTTTGTTTAAAATTGCAAATTTTATATATAAGGGTTCGAAAAATTGGAGATTTTACATAAAAGATAATTAACATATTGTTATGATATGAGGCCATATTTCGTATCAAATTTACTTCACTTATTATTTTGGTAATGTTACTATTCTGACATTTCAAGAAACGTAATTTAGCATTTAAATTGTTTCTATTGCATGATTTTAAAGAAAACTGTTATAGAATATGCATTAATGTGTATGTTAAACCAGAGAAAAACTTGCTAGAAATCACAACTACCGACACTAGCAAGCAATGCATATCTTGCAAATAAAATGGTATGATCGTTATTTATTTTCATACAAAAAAGAGATTTCACAATAATTTTAAATGGTGTAAAATATCTTTGGAAATGTATCCTTTTTCAAAATGATTAGTAAAATTTTATTGAAATAATTATATTTATTGACAATTATAAATCACAATTAATTCGAAATTAATCAGTGTAATTCTCTTGCCTTCTTGATGCTTAGAGGAGTTCCAAGGCCTGTAGAGCAGCTGAAACTTGCAAACGCACATCAAATCGGATGCAATACGAAGGCTCGCTCATCAACGCGTTACACTGAGTGTGTTCATAGTAATATTATTACGATGCTTTACAATTACAACAAACGTACAACGACATTAAACCTCTTTGATAGATAAATTTAAAAATATGTGTTTCAAAATTAATATATAATATATATTAGCACTATGTGTTAGCAGGCGCGGTTCTAGGGGGTGGCTGATTGGGCCGTGGCCCACCCAGAATTTTATCTTCCTGCTTATAATGTATACCTATCAATCTGTATTAAAAAATCAGTTAACAATAAAATTAAATATAAATATGGCTAAATACTACAAATTATATTTTAAAGTACAATCAAAGTTTTTTTTTTCTCCCTGCTAGATTATGTGGCTGTTTTATATTTAATGTGATGGTGTCTCTAAATTTAGTTTCAGATGCAGGGAAATATGTTCCGAATACACTGAAAAACGCTTCTAGGATCATCCGTTGTGATTTTACAAAATTTCTTCCGCGCTACCACATTTTTGGTCCTAGAACCGCGCGTGTGTTAGGAAATGTCCTAAATATATATCCTAAATCATGATTAGAAACTGAAATAGAGCGCAACAAGTGGCGCCAGCAGCCACATAAATCCGGGATAGTTCCCATGAGCTTCATTACACAAATCCGTGTCACACAAACAAACTGTGTCGGTCGATCCATCTGGATTATCCATCGAGTTACATCCGGTTTCCGTGGCTTGCATACATCCTCTTGTAACAGTGACAGATCCATTGGCGACAGCAGTAATTGTGACACACATCCCCGGACAGCTGCCAATCATCGTTTCAGTGATGATTTTATTGCACGGTTCTATGCGCAATGACACCTGGTATTGCTCGATATCGGAGCATGCGTAGCAGTTGAGGCCAGTTGTTGGGAGAGCAGAGCAGAAGAAGTAGCATGCTGACCTGGGGATGTGATGTCAGTATTATGGTATTAGTTAAGGTGGTACAAGCGCTCGGCCGTTTTAAAGAATTGAGAGAGTAAAATTGTTTCATAAGTGGTTATAACTTTGATAGGATCTTCACATGATCAGTCAGTCGATTGTATATTAGGTGCACTTATTCATTTTTGCTTCTTGCATTGTTATAATTAGGCGCCGGTTATTCAACAAAACCACACAAAACTATGAAATTTCCGATTCGATTGGAGACCATACCCATGAGCCAATTGTTCTCAAATTTTGTTGAATTTTGAACAGTCTCCTTGAGCAGAAAAGAAAACCATCGGATTTGCTCTGATATTCAGTTCAATAGAAAATCAGGAGTAATCAATAATGCCACAGAACATTATTGTTTCGTCAAATATTCCATTCAGCTCTACCATGTTAGGTATATCATCAGTTAAATTGGGTTCCGAACTTGGCAAAGCTGAATGTACTTACCAAGGAGCAGCCTGTCCGTGTCATGGTGACACTTCCTTGTGCAGCTGTGGAGAAAGATTCTTATGAACACAGTTGGAATCTTGTATTGCTAAAGTCAAGTGGTGGAGAATATTGCAAGGGTTTCTGTAGACGTCTCGAGTTAATAACAGTTTCCTAATGAGTTTAAAAACTTTTTTTTTTCCAAATGTACCCTAATCTTTGGCTAACGTTTGAAACATTTGAGAAAATAATTTCAAATGAAGTAGCCAAATTCCACTTTCATATTTATTTCCTTATTCTCTTTAATTTTATTTAATAACTTCCTAGGATTGTTCCCTTACATTTTTACAATCAAGTCAATTCTTACACTAACCGTCGCTTGAGAATGTATTTGTTCTATCTCCTACAATTCCTATTTTCGGCAATGGCGAGTTGAAGTTTGATACATTAATTTCTCCTACTAAATGAACTCGTATCACAATGATATTAGCAGGATATCATCTTCGGATCATATAGGGAATATAAAAAAATATAAGAACACAATGAATTAGTTATTATACCCTTAAAAATACTACTTCCTGTTGGAGATAGCCCTTTTGTCTCGAGAAAAATTTGATGTCGTTGAGAATAGGACGGGCTATCTCCATTTCCCATTGAATTAACATTGATAGAATTCCCCACATGCTTTTAATAACTTTTACCTCTATTTTTCAAAATATTTTTCAATATTTTCATTGATCGATATTAGCAGTGATATAATGGGAAATTAAAATCAATAAATTATACTTTTCTAAATACATTTTTCTTATTTGTTATTCAAATGCATCAGTTTAAAGTATATTAATAGCATAATTAACCTACTCATTCATGTCCATGTATATTATAATTTGCCTATATCATAATAGGCGTAGAACTAATTATTTACAAAATTATTATACACAAAAAATCGTTTCTAATGGAACTGATGATTTTAAAATCAATTGAACCAATATATACACTCATTGTTACAATATTTGTAACTAGGAAAACGCTCGGTGTAACGCGTTGATGAGCGAGCACCGACACGCACGACATCGCCAATCATAGCACGATCCATTCAATCAAAGATAACTTACTATACATTATTTATTACCTATTTTCCTTGCAACTTTTCATAAACACTCTGGATCAATTAAATAACAGATTATTGTACTGATATTTTTCCATCAATCTCTTTGGACAGATATTCAAACACTTAAAACAGCAATAAGTCTGTAAATTCTTGACCGATTGTGCTGGAAATGTGTAAAATATGATGTTATCTAGTCAAAACGTCGTTTTCATAACTGTGAAACACAATCAATATCGTAAAATAAATTATTTTAGATAAGGTATACCTATACCTATGTATATGAAATACCTACATTACATTTTAACTACATTATGTATTGCAATATGATCAACTAAGAAAAGAATCTGTCTTACTTGATATTGAGAATAGCCATCTATAAACTTTGCTTTGCTACATAGAGCAACCCAGAATGCAGTGGAATTTCTGTTTTGAAATGTCATTTCTGACAGTTATTAAAACTGTCAATAAGTGCATCTATGTTCTTGACTGGTAGGGCTGAAAATTTGTAAAATAAGAGACAATGTTGGTCTGAACGACCATGCAAAATATGAGTTTGATTGATCAGATTAATCGAAGACCATTTGATAGGTCAAATGGTGGTGTGGCTATAGGCCGTTTTAAATTAAGTATACAAATGAAAAATATTGGTGCCAATCCTTGCTAAGTTTTAAGTTGATCGATTAAACCTTTATGATTGAACGGTTCCTTGTTAATTTTCAAAAATCACAGGATTTCGTTCAAAAAATATACCTGGGACCACCCATATGATATGATATGTAGTGTGTGTACACAATATCAGATCAATCTGTTGAACGGTCATTATTAGTTTCATATCGTTTAAAACTTTCTGCTCTAACTACCTTGCCTTGTAGATTCGAAGTCGCCGTGAATTTGACAGCCAACACGCAAAATGTCCCTAAAATGACAAAAACTTTTGAAAATAACGACAGATTAGAGTGAAAATTGGCAAAAAATACCTTAAATGTTGGTACCAATGACCATGCGAAGTTTTTAGTTGGTCGGTCAATCGGTTCCAGTTTAAATTTCAAAAATCACAGGAAAAATTGTTTCAAATTTGAACCAATTGGAGGATTTGGCTGAATTATTTTTTGATTGGGTACAATGTTGGTTGCAATAACTTTGCTAAATTTCAAATTGATCGAACCAACCAATCGAAAGATAATTTTTATAAAATTTGAACCAATCACAGGATACCGTTCAGAAAAGATCCCAGGGATCGCATAGATTACGTTAGTATGTGTACAAAATTTCAGATCGATTGGTTGTGCGGTTTGACCTGGGCAGTGCAGGCAAAAAAAAACAAAACAAAAAAACACACAGAGAAAGTGCCATACGAGTACCGTGGTGACGCTCGCTACGCTCGCTCAATGAATGGATATAAGTCAGTAACTAGGAAAACGCTCTGTGTAACGCGTTGATGAGCGAGCACGGATACACGCAACACCTCGAACCGAAATTATGTCTATCGAATGTCATTAAAAGCCAATAATTCTTTAGTTTCGTCACATACTTGTATAAAAATCTCCAAAATCTCCAAAAATATTGATGCCAATCCTTGCTAAGTTTTAAGTTGATCGATTAAACCTTTATGATTGAACGGTTCCTTGTTAATTTTCAAAAATCACAGGGTCTCGTTCAAAAAATATACCTGGGACCACCCATATGATATGATATGTAGTGTGTGTACACAATATCAGATCAATCTGTTGAACGGTCATTATTAGTTTCATATCGTTTAAAACTTTCTGCTCTAACTACCTTGCCTTGTAGATTCGAAGTCGCCGTGAATTTGACAGCCAACACGCAAAATGTCCCTAAAATGACAAAAACTTTTGAAAATAACGACAGATTAGAGTGAAAATTGGCAAAAATACTTTAAATGTTGGTACCAATGACCATGCGAAGTTTTTAGTTGGTCGGTCAATCGGTTCCAGTTTAAATTTCAAAAATCACATGAAAAATGGCTTCAAATTTGAACCAATTGGAGGATTTGGCTGAAATTTTTTTTGATTGGGTACAATGTTGGTTGCAATGACTTTCCTAAAATTCAAATTGATCGAACCAACCAATCGAAAGATAATTTTTATAAAATTTGAACCAATCACAGGATCCCGTTCAGAAAAGATCCCAGGGATCGCATAGATTACGTTAGTATGTGTACAAAATTTCAGATCGATTGGTTGTGCGGTTTGACCTGGGCAGTGCAGGCAAAAAAAAAAAAAAAAAAAAAAAAAAAAAAAAAAAAACACACAGAGAAAGTGCCATAAGAGTACCGTGGTGACGCTCGCTACGCTCGCTCAATAAAGGAGTGTTAATCATTAATATCAACGGTCACATAAGAAAAACATATTAGATATTAAAATTAGTAACTATGTATTATGTGCCCCAAAACCTACATTCAAAAAAACGCGGGAAACCGCCACTCTGAATCATACGTGAGCTTGATGTTGATTGGCTCAAACAGTAGCCGGAAGTTGAAATATGGACATTGAACATTTGCATTCTTAACAGGTGTTTGAAAATGGACATAATGCAAGTGAATTATTCGTTTTTGGAGGGAATTAATGTCATGTTATTATATTTTCTACATGGATATAGCCCAAATGCATTCTAAGCAAGTGATAAATGTCAAAATGTCAAAATTTACGGAAATTGGAGATAGAACAAATGCATTCTCAAGCGACGTAACATTAGCACTTGCCCTCCCTCTTTGACTAAGGTTTATAATTTATGGGTAAATCAATCACACACAACATATATTTGCCTATCTAGTCCCTCAAGACAATGAACAAAAACACAGACAAACTATGCTAAAAAAAGTCAATGGCCAATCAAGAAACAAATTCTTGCCTGCATTTCCATTGCAATCTTGAGTTGTCAACTATTTATGTAGTAACCAAAATGTATTATTAAAATTTGCTTAACTATAACAACCACTTAATATGTATTTTTCGAAATATAAGATCAATGCCAAGTAATAATAACCATAAAAAACACTCCGTGTAAAAATACTAGCCAAGTCTCTTTAACTATAAAAAAAATAGAAGAAATCTAAAAATTCAGCACTGAAAAGTAGTGATATCAAAAAATTGGCCAAGTCAAACTTAATTTGAAAAACCAAAATATACTTGGCGCATCGGGTATTAATCTAGTATAGAAGTATATGCCAAAAATCATATGTACCTAAATATATAAAATATACCTATAATGCCCTTAAAAACGATGCGCCAAGTATATTTTGGATTTTCAAATTAAGTTTGACTTGGCCAATTTTTTGATATCACTACTTTTCAGTGCTGAATTTTTAGATTTCTTCTATTTTTTTTAATAGTTAAAGAGACTTGGCTGGTATTTTTACACGGAGTGTTTTTTATGGGGATATCACAATTTTGTTTAGTTTATTTAAACAATTTGTAACACATATCGAAACAACAATGACTAATTCCTTTAAAAAAATAAGCCAGTTCCAATTTGGTTACTAAGAAAAGTTGCGTTTGGTACCAAAATATGCTTAAAGTGATATTCCATGAAGAAAAGCGAAAGATTTGTTCCAATCGGTCCAGCCGTTTTCGAGATATGGCATCACTTCCGGTTATCAAAATGGCGGCTGAAAACACTCCACGTAGAATTTGTTTATATAAATGTTTTGTATCATTATAAACCTTGTGAATAAATAGTTATTGTAGTAAGAGGTGATTAAAGTCTGATTTTTCATTTTTATGACGTCATTTCCGGTTTCAGTAATAGTACATTTCTGTTTAGACTATTGTATTTTCATATATATGACCGTCCGAATAGTTTGACGCTAGTTTCGTTCCGATCGGTTCAGCCGGTTTTGAGATATTACGTCATTTCCGGTTTCAAAATGGCGACTTCCGGTTGGTTTTATAAAAAGGCACCTCAGACGCCAAAAGTGCACATGTGGTAAAAATTTCAGATCGATCGGTTTAGCCGTTTAGGCTGTGGCGGTGATAGCGGTGTTTCCTGATATCTGAATCATCATCATCATCATCATCATCTGAAGAAGAAGAAGAAGAAGAAGAAGAAGAAGAAGAAGAAGAAGAAGAAGAAGAAGAAGAAGAAGAAGAAGAAGAAGAAGAAGAAGAAGAAGAAGAAGATGAAAGTGATGTAATTTCACTGTTTTCACGGCCCTCTAGCTCGCAAATGGCATAACCTATTGTTCCCAAATTTGGTATATGTGGTGGGGTGGGCCATAGCTCGAAATTAAGATATTTCACAACAATGTGAGATTTTCCAATTTTATGATCCAGTAGGCCGAAAATGCCATGTTGTTGCTTACAGTAAAAGTGTTTGGTCTGCTCCTCGGTTTATTAGGCATTTACGGTATGTTGAGTGACTGTGAGTGTACAGTACGACTTGGCTGGGTGGAGCGACCGCTCCACTAGATCCTTTACTATTAATGCACAGTTTCAACAATGGAGCTCTTAAATTGCGTTACGATAGACCTCTATAGAAATCGTAATTTTAGCCCAATTTTAATCAAACCCGAACTTTTCCTGTAGATAATTTCGAGCCAAATAAAGTGCACACAATTTCAATCGAATCCGTTGAGTATTTCGAGAGATATTAAAAGAAAACCAAATTTGCATAGAAAAGCTTAATTTTTTCGAAACTTTGAAACTTCAGGAAGCTGTAAATCCATTGGCAGTGATTGAAGTTCAATTTAACTCTGTGAACCTTGATTAAATAGGGGGTTGAGAATGTTGTGTGGGGTGGGGGGAGGGGGGCGCAAGATAACTTTTCTGATATTGGAATTTTTTCTTGAGTGTACCTCCTTACGTCACATTGCATTTTGAAAATGTTTCGAGTATATTGAAAACTGACAGTACCATTTAGGAATCAAAATTGTATTGTTGTGATTTCTGCCGAGATGCGTACATTTATATAATCAGGCTGAATCTTATTATGTGGAGACCTGAATAAAATCGCATTAAATTCTACTACTCAGTCTTGACCATGGGCTTCAAGTATACTTTGCGCTTTTTCGATCATGACCAAATAGCAGTGAGGAAAGTAAGGTCACGTGAGAGCAGTCAGACAACGATAGAAATGCTCTTCACTCTGCTTTCATATAAACTTGATAGTGTGTCCCGTGTTTTCTTAGCATATATTTTTTAATGTTGGAAATCTTTGATTGTGCTGTAATTTTTTATGTTGCGTATTTGTTTCGTATAATTAACTCATTTTGGTATGATTTCGGATTCAGAATTTGGATTCGTTTAGATTAGTTCATAACTTTTTCAGTTGCTGTTTTCAATATTCTAAGTATATTAATTTTGAAACTGCCACTTTGGGTTAATTCTTCACTGAACAGATCAATTCATATTTAATTATTGTTTGTTTGTTTTGAAAAAAAATATCAAGATTTAGAATTGAGTTGCCATTGAGATCGGTAGTTCTGTGAGGCTCAAGTCAATTGTCACGATCAGTCAATTCGTCAGCAAGAGTTGTTCAAGGGTTGCTCTCTATTATACCTTGATCAGAAAATATTGTGATTAGGTCATGTGTTACATGGCGGGGCTTTCTAGTGTAATTTATTGAGCACATAAAATAGGTACATAATTGGTCTGTATTCAACAATCGAGTCGTTGATTTTCCATACATCCATCTCTTCTCTTCAGCTGCTTTACCTCTTCACCGTTTACCTACTTCTTCTTTATTCATAATATATAGTCATTAAAAACGTGCTTCAATATCAGTGGTAATATTGGAAGAACATCCAAGCATTTGCTTTTTAGCTGAGGGAAAACCACTGAAAAAACATTCTCAGCAGGATGTAATCTTGATTCTTGTCTTCCAATGTCATTACTTCACGAATTCTCTTTCTTGAATGATAGCGAGTTTATCCTTAACGAGCGTCTTGAAAGCTTTTAAACTTAGGGTCTGCTCTTCTGTTGTTGTGTTGTATGCTACTGAGGCTGAATAGGAAAAATAGTTCTTGAATTTTTTACTTCGATGAGTTCCAAAGTCTAGCTTATCTTTGGACCGCGTGTCTCGTAGGTGAATATCATGACGCTTTCTCAACTTATCATTTAAATACTTTGGCTCTCCCGTTCTCAATATCTTGTGCGTTGCTAGCCAATGAAGTTTTTGAATGTAGGGACTTATATGGTGTCTTGTCTTAATATTGAATACAAACCTAGCACAAGAATTCTGGACTTTTTGAATACGACCTACATCTCTCTTCGAAATACACGGTCCGTAAACGATGTCACAGTAATTCAAATAAGATATTATAAGTGCCTCAACAAGCTTGCTTTTTGTTGATCTTGTCAGAATTTGTTTAAATCTTTGCATTGTTCGTAGTTTGCCGTAAGCTTTGCTATTTGCTTTCTGAATATGATCTGAGTAAGTCATTTGACTGTCCATTATCAAACCTAAATTCCTTGCATTTTCTGAAGTTGGTATAATAGAACCATTTATATGTAGTTTAAATTCACTATTAAGTATTTTGATCCGTTGACATTTGTTCCCTATAATCATTGATATGGTCTTCGATATTTATTAACCCATAAAAATACTCGGTGTAATAATAAGCCAGCTGAGGTCTGCACATAAAATAACAAAATGTAAATCTAAACATAAAGCGCTGAAAATTAGTGATATTAAATATTTGGCACAGTCAACATGTTCAATCGTAAAAAATCGTATAAATTAGTACATAGTTTAAAATATTTTATTTGTTGACAAATACCTTCTTCACTAAGTGCTTTGCTTCTTTCTTTAACAGATATATACTGTGCTTTAACTGCATTGTCAGACTAAGGGCCAGTTTTTCAATACACTGCTAAAACCAGTAGGTAATTAAGTTAACACAGTCATTCTAGGAATGTCATTGGTTGTTGCCATGACAATACAGTTCTAATCAACCGCTTGAAAGTTAGCCGAGTATTGAAAGACTGGCCCTAAGTTCATGACATAAATAATAACTCGTCAAATTGCAATCCTGTTTATATCTGATTACAAATTAAATATACAAATTAAATATGCAGTAATATCTCTGCTTTAAACATTAACCGAGGGCAGAATTTTGTAATATCTACTAGGTATGGAAAATGAAAAATATTACGTGAAATGGACTCGCACTTTAAGAGATGAAATGTGTATTAATTTATTATTAATAGTTTTTATATTTCAGGGTTATGATACGAACAATTTTAATTTCGGTTTGAACATCATTTTATTTTCATAAATCTTATCACAATTGATTACTTAATATTACATAATATCAAAAGGATCTGATGATTTTGAAGTCGGGAACAAAATAATCGATAAAAGAGAAAACTATAGTGCATTCAAACAACTCCAGCGACCGCAAAAATCACTCTACCTACATGCAAGTGGGTTCATTGTCTTCATTATGAAAAGGCGAAGAAAACGACGTCGAGTTTTAGTCAATAACTTTATTTGTACCCTGGTAACAGGCAATATAAAATTAGCGTTTTTTCGATGAAAAATCCGGGACGCGTACCGTTTTCATTTAAAAAATATTGCGATACAAAATCAAAAAAAAATCGTATTGTTTTTTTTCGTATATGTATTATTCGCTGTTGAGTGCCATAAACCATAATGTCTATGTATTATGAATAATTATGCCAAGTTTCAGCTCTCTATGTTGAACGGTTATTCAGTCGAAACTGTTCGTAAGAATCATATTTTACTCGTTTGGATCGTCCCGGATAATATTTTGACTTTGCAAAATTTGTTTATTTCGTTTAATATTGGTCTCTTCTAACATCATCTAGCTATATTTGCCATAAAATAAAAATCTCACACCATCCCTAGAATCCCCTTTAGCCGTTAAATTGAACAAATTGTGGAATTTAAATACTCAATGCAACCCTCACTAATTCATAACTATAGTAACAAACAATCAATTTATATTATTTCTTACCTTAAACTATAGGTATTCATTAATAAAATCGCCTTATCAACTCTGATAATTGAATGTCAACTTTCTCGCAAACTCCCTACGATCAAGTAGCTCAATACACCACACATTTGCCATGTAGCTATCAAGTGAATAACATTATTACGTATAGTTATTAGAAATATAACAATTGAAAACCAATCACTTAAAGGTTCACTACGCTGCAGAATTTTTAAAGAGGCTATTGTGTAACGACTTTAGTAACCTTGTACTTGAGAAATATTATTTCAGAATAAATTGCACTTAAAGTAGGTTGCATTTGAGTAGGAGTATTGATTCTTAATTAATCATAGCCGGATGATGTTTAAAAACTTGCACGTTTTCATATTTCAGAATGTTTGAATCAGTATCAAAACAATCTCCTAAGTTAGTGTTATATCGATTAGCTATCCTCCCATCCCGAAAACAATAAGGAAATCAGCCAAGTCATGTTTCATAAACGTAAATCATCGACAACTTAAATTATTGATATCATAGTTTTCAGTTAAACATCCCAAAAGTAAATAATACAACAATTAGAAAATCAGATATAAGTACCTAATGATAGATTTTGTGTAGTAGTTTTCAAATGGTATTCAATAAAAAATATTATTTAGATAATTTCAATTACCAACGACACTGTTTTATTAACTAAAAATAGTATTTTAATAATGCAATACAAAAGTGAGTGGTTAACGCTCTGAACTTGTATTCCGGAGGCCCGGAGTCGATTCCCGCGGCCGTCTTTCCTGACTGAGGTTGTTTCGTAGTATTCCCTCAGTCGACAGGCAAATGCTGGGAAGGTACCCTACTAATAGGCCACGACCGCCTCCTTCCCACCTTCCATCCTTACCCACTCTTTGCCATCATTTCCCAATCATCATCATAATCATTCATCCGTCGTCATTAGCCTCGCTGCAGAACAGTGCGTCGTTAAGCCCCAGACAAAAAAAAACAAAACGCATGTTCAAACTTTCATTTTAAAACCCAGTGTCATTAGATACTTTTTAAATTGAATTATATACTTATCTTTTCTTATTTTACTGCGTGTCCATTTCAAATCATATATAATTTCTTAATCGTGACTTCATTACTATTTTTTAAAATTAATTTGTGGATAAGTTAAATTTAGATATTAAGATTGTTTGTTTACCTCTATTTAAATTAATTCTGTGTTACTTTAATATTTTTGTTTCGAATGTATTGCACAACCTTGTTCTCAGGCAAAGAGCAGCTTTCTCTGCAGGAGATGGAGCATCTTGATGTGTATTCCACGCAGCATGACGTCATACTGCTTCCTCAACAGCGACACAAGAATCTACACAAGAGGCTCCATTATGTAGAACAGTGCATCGACATAATGTCAAAAGAGAGGGGGGAAGAAATTAACAAATCAATGTAGATATAGGTAAAATTTGAAAAAAATAATATATATTTTCATATGAAATAAAAAATGCAAATAATGTAAAAATAAAAACGATTCATTCAAAATTAAATAAACTTAAAAAAAAACAGTTAGATCATGTCAAAATCTACGCAATCATAAAATAATAATAAAATAAAATACAAACAATGATTTAAATATAAAATAAAAATAAAAAAATCTCATAAAATTAGAAATTACAAAAACTAAAAAAAAATAAAAAAATAATATTAATACAATAAAAATTAAAAATAGTGTAGGAAATATGAAAAAAATTACAAAAATAAAAAGTTACTTAAAAATAACGAAATGTCACAAATCCAATCAAATGTTTTAAAAAAATCTTAAAGAAGTCAGGTGTAAACTAAAATGACGAATTGTTCACAATATATCTTACAAAAGTTCAGATTTACCTGACTAAAAATTGGTCTTCTGACAACTTACAATAATTCCCCAAGGATTGGATCCGCTTTATGTAGATTCCATTCTCCTTCTCTTCTGGTGCATCAAGTAGATAAGATCCGTCTGCATAACCTGTAGATATCAATACTAGTTATAAGGTCTTCCTCAGAGAAGCAAATGATCGGAAGGTTACCTACATACACATTACTAAAACACATTACTAAAACACATTACTAAAACACATTACTAAAACACATTACTAAAACACATTACTAAAACACATTACTAAAACACATTACTAAAACACATTACTAAAACACATTACTAAAACACATTACTAAAACACATTACTAAAACACATTACTAAAACACATTACTAAAACACATTACTAAAACACATTACTAAAACACATTACTAAAACACATTACTAAAACACATTACTAAAACACATTACTAAAACACATTACTAAAACACATTACTAAAACACATTACTAAAAGTACATTTACAACAGCACTTTCTAGTTGCAATGTTTTTAAGATTTTGAAATGTGTCCTCAACTTCTATTGGCCACTATTTTAAAACTATGCATTTTAGACCAACCAAACTTTTTGGTATCATCTTGTAAATTAGAATTAACAATTTTCGCTAGTTTGTTTTGATCTGTTTGAACATTATACTAGATCAGGTGTTGGCAACCTGCGGCTCCTTGGTGGATCTTAAACGGCTCTTTATAATTTAAATAAAGATCTGGAAACGAAACATTTGAAAACACGAAAAATAGACGTTCTGCGGGGTAACAATTTGAATGTTGTTTGATTCAGTTTGTTCAATTTAGAGTCCCAGAATCATTTTTTAATTGTAAAAATTCTAAAATAGACGCCCTGTGGGGGGGGGGGGGGGGGGTGCAACTTGGGGGCTTCGCCAAAATATCAAAAGATACAGGTAGGTAATTCACATTATTATTTTCGGTGTATTATATTTGATGCCTCTACTGCGGTTTCCATTAGTATCTAATGTATTCCTTTTCGAAAATTGGCTCCTTCACCAATAAAGGTTGCCGATCCCTGTACTAGATAACAAATTATTATATATTAATACAAGTGATAGTTTTGTATCCAAATGCTAATTTCATTGCTGATCAATATCCTAAGAGCCAAACTGTTTGATTCTCCTTTTGTTACAGATTTAAAAAGGTATGAAAAGTGATTGAGCGAGCGTAGCGAGCGTCACCACGGTACTCTTATGGCACTTTCTCTGTGTTTTTTTTTTTTTTTTTTGCCTGCACTGCCCAGGTCAAACCGCACAACCAATCGATCTGAAATTTTGTACACATACTAACGTAATCTATGCGATCCCTGGGATCTTTTCTGAACGGGATCCTGTGATTGGTTCAAATTTTATAAAAATTATCTTTCGATTGGTTGGTTCGATCAATTTGAAATTTAGCAAAGTCATTGCAACTAACATTGTACCCAATCAAAAAAAAATTCAGCCAAATCCTCCAATTGGTTCAAATTTGAAACCATTTTTCCTGTGATTTTTGAAATTTAAACTGGAACCGATTGACCGACCAACTAAAAACTTCGCATGGTCATTGGAACCAACATTTAAAGTATTTTTGCCAATTTTCACTCTAATCTGTCATTATTTTCAAAAGTTTTTGTCATTTTAGGGACATTTTGCGTGTTGGCTGTCAAATTCACGGCGACTTCGAATCTACAGTTCAAGGCAAGGTAGTTAGAGCAGAAAGTTTTAAACGATATGAAACTAATAATGACCGTTCAACAGATTGATCTGATTTTGTGTACACACACTACATATCATATCATATGGGTGGTCCCAGGTATATTTTTTGAACGAGATCCTGTGATTTTTGAAAATTAACAAGGAACCGTTCAATCATAAAGGTTTAATCGATCAACTTAAAACTAAGCAAGGATTGGCACCAATATTTTTGGAGATTTTGGAGATTTTTATACAAGTATGTGACGAAACTAAAGAATTATTGGCTTTTAATGACATTCGATAGACATAATTTCGGTTCGAGGTGTTGCGCGTATCCGTGCTCGCTCATCAACGCGTTACACAGAGCGTTTTCCTAGTTAAGTTGTATTGTAGTAAAAAAGTGCACATCAATATTTCGCTTTTTGGATGGAAAATTCCCCGTGCAAAATCTATCCTTAATGCAATCTGAGTACATCCCACGCAGGTAGGATATTTGCACCAAAATTTTCCCAAAACGTTCTTATAAAAAAGGAAAAATAGCATATACCTAAAATGAAGTCGAGCTTAAAATTTTAATAAAATCAATTCCTACATCTATCAAAACCATGTTTACAATATGAAGTGATGAGAGAATAAGAAGCCAAAACAAGTTATTTCCCATTACTCAGAGGTAGTTTGACATCAATGAGACCATCGGTTTTCTTTCCCGTTTGAAATAACTACTCGATCAATACATGAATCCAGTTGCAGTGAACATTACCAACTTGAAGCGACGATTTGCAGGCTTCTTTACTTGACTCGCGACACTGGCACAGGACTTGACATGAATACATTAATAAATATAATCAAATTGACAAATTATTAAGTCAATTAGTTTATTAATTTATTGTTTTAATAATGAGTTCAGTAAACTCATTATTCTAAGCTTAGACTCATTAAACTCATTATTCAGCTATTTTAGATTATAAGTGGTTCCTAAAATTATAATTGAACCTTCAAGCTAATGAATCAAAGGCATCAATAAAAAGCCTATAAAATAAATAGAAATTGTTTACAACAGTATCATTCTCAACCAAAGAGTAATGATCTAATTTTGAACATCACCTGGCCGATGTAATATCCAAAGCGATCGTTTGCAAACAACAACCGGTGCTTCCAGCGTTGAACATGGACTGAGAGTCATCTCTGACGAGTGCAATGAATAATTAAAACCTCATTCAATAGACAGCTTGCACTTGACCGAGCGATTCCTCCATGCAATATCACAACGATATTAGCATTAGGCCTGTTAGCCTAGCATTAAGGCGCAATCTGCTTAATGAATTCTTTATATTATTTACATAACAATCATTTTATAACAATAATTTTTATTCTGACAATTTAATTTAATTTAAATTAAGAGGAAGAGAGGAAGAGAGCGAGAATGAAGAGAATGAAGAGCAGGAAGAAGAAGAAAAAGATGCGACAGGACCGGCCAACCGGCATCAATATAATTTAAGGCCTTAGTATAAGTTCATTTAACCTGATGTAAATTGGATAAAGAAAGAATTAAATAAACGATAATTATTATTAAGCGAGCGGAGCGAGCGTCTCCACTTGACTCTTGCAGCACTTTCTCTGTGTGTGTGTGTGTGTGTGTGTGTTTTTTGTTTTGTTGGTTCAACCCACGTCGCACCAGTCAACGTATCGAAATGAAATTTTGCACACACCTTCATCTCATACTAACTTAGACCTGTATAGTTTTTGAGATTGATCCGTCCATAAATAAAAAAATCGTGTTTTCCCATATAAATAACATTGTAGGTTCGAAGAGTCCGTTGCGGCCGCCCGATGCGCCTTATTCAAAACAACTCGGAAGCATTCAGCTCTCTATCTATTATTGTTTGAATACGTTTTACGAGATAAAGAAAGCAATACATGCAAGGGTATAGTTGTTATTTTATTTTAACCGATAGTGTAGGTATTTATCTTACTTATAGTTACGCAGTTCTGTCTGTGTGTCAGGAACGCCTGCGCGCGCATCCTCTCAATTTCGCGCGCACACTCTCTATGTTGTATTTAAAATTAAAATGGTCGACGTTACATTGCCCAAATCATGTCCAAAATACATCTTCTGCTCTTTGTGCATAAATAAATAACTGAAACTTACCTAAATGGCAATCCTTATCCCTTTGTGTTTATAAGAAATGTATTTTAACACAGAATAACTGTCCAAATCTTTACATTATATTGAAAACGGCACTATTTTGTATTTAAAATGGTGGCCTTTCATTGCCAATCGTGTCTAAAAATACGTCTTTTGCCTTCGCAAAGTAAAGAAATAACCATAACTTACCTAAAACGTAATCCTTATCCCTTTGAGTGTGTAAAAAATCTACTATAACACATAATTACCGTTCAAAAGAGACATTACATAGAAAACTTCTTTACTCCAAGAAACGTCAAAGTGTAATTTTTAAAAAATTTCATTTGATCTGTATTTTAGAGGGCCATGAAAACCAAACAAAGCCGATAGATTTTTAACATTGGCCTCAAGATGCAATTTGCAAACGATCAAACGTATTATTTTCTTCCTACATTTAATCAACACGGTTCTGTAACCCTCAAACCAACTAACCGACGAAGTTTTTAAATAATGTTGTTAGATTAATCATTTTCAGTCGTTTCTTATTTCGTAGAGTGGTCTGTATTGAGTCATGTATTGACAACGAATTCATGTTGCTGTTGATAAAGTTTGAAGCACCAATGTTTAAGTTTTACATTGTTAACTGAATATCTATACTTTAATTAGTGGTAGAACGGCTGAAGTCCATTTCAATATGAACAGTATTTCTGACATCAACCAATCATTTGTAATGGTGACATGAGTTATTGTAAGAGAATACTTCAATATAACGTTATTTGTTAACATCAGTGAAACGGTACTTGATAGAGCTTGATTACAATCCAAAATTGTGCACCGCAAATCAAACAAATTTACTTCCGCCCTACATCTGAGGAACGTATAATATAATGAAGCCGTAGATAACATGTAATAGCATAACAAATGAAGAAAAGGCCGTGGGCATCAGGTCACGGTATCAACGTAATGAATATATATATATATTTTTTTTTACGGCGCATACATTGTTTTTCTTCTTATTTTTACTTAGTACGAATACTCTGGTGTAAATTTGAAAACTTATATGAAATTGTTTTACCATAATAGGTATGATCAAATTGCTTTTCTTCGTTCCTCATTTTTTAACGTTTTCTGTTAAGATTGGGTCATCAACGACGTCAAATGTATTAACGACGCACACTCTGCTGACAAATATTGCTGTCGTTTTATATTAACGCATAACTCACTGGTGCACATTGGTCATGTTTTACATGACGGGTCCCTCTAGTTGTTAATAAGAGTTTAAACATGCTTCCTACCTTACTTTTTTCAATTCTTACAAAGGCTAAGCAATTTTTTTGTAGACCGGCGAAATATCTGCTTGATTGTAGAAATAGATAATGACGTGTATGAGTTATATTATTTATTCAGTCGATAGTGTTATTTAATATTTATACAATGTGTTGTTTGTTTATAGGTAATTGTTCTATTGAATACGGAACGGCAAGTATGAATAATATTTCTTATATTTTTTATTTGCCTATTTTGTGAGTTTCAATCTCTGTATTTATTATTTTTAATAAATCCATTATAATTTATACCTACCTAAATACTCCAATAAATACACATGAGTGTGTGTCCGTTACTAATTTGCAATGATACGCAAATGCAGATATTTTTGTATATAATTTAGTGGATCGTGCTTATAGCTTTCAGTTGTTTAAGGTATATATTATTGCCGCATTTTAAGGAATTATGGATCGAGGTGTTGCATGTATCCGTGCTCGCTTATCAACGCGTTACACAGAGCGTTTTCCTATCTATAAATTTAATACAATTCAACATAAAAACTGTATTCTTAATTGTGATTTACAAAATAATTTGTGGTGTGAAATAACGTATTGTATGATAACATTAAAATGTCCCTCTAAGGGCCAGTATTTGAATGCTCTGTTAATTTTAAACAGTTGATTATGACTATTGACTTGGCATAACCAATGTCACTGAATGAATTACCTAAATGGAAAATCCGATCAAAAATATTTAAACATTAAAATGTTAAAAATAAGGATAACTTTTATCTACGTAAACCTTTCATCAAATTATACAACAAATCCCACTTTTAATTTTATAGACAGCAATTATTGACACCTTGCTTGATATAGCACGCTTAAATGAGATGATGTTGAAGAGGATGATGATGTCGGCCGTGGCCTGAAAGTAGTGTTTAACGTCGCACTGTTCTGCAGCGAGGCTAATGGCGACGGATGAGTGATTATGATGATGATTGGGAGATGATGATGAAGCATATGTAAGAATGGATGGTGGGAAGGAGGCGGTCGTCACCTATTAGTAGGGAACCTTTGCCTGTCGACTGAGGAAAACAACGCAAAACCACAGTAGGAAGTTCAGCGTCGAGAATTGAACCCGGTCTGTTCTGTCTGAGCCAACTTGCATACATATTCCTAAGTAATTAAGAGCAAGTTGAAGACAAATATCAGCCATCTTGTTTGACGAGTAGGGAACTTGTGTTGTGTTAAAGCAGTGGTACTCAACCTTTTATTTGCGGGCCAATAATACGAATTTGCTTTTGTTGGTGGGCCGCATTTTTTAAAAAGTACAATAATGCGTGATCAGGTAGATTCAAGCTTACTATCAGGTTTATTTCAGGCCCGTAGGAACAACTTTTATCATGGGGGGGGGGGGGGGGGGGGGGAGATTTCCACAGTTTTGGCCCCGCAGGGCTTATTTTTAGATTTTAATAATTTAAAAGTGATTCTGAGGCTCTAAAATGCACGAACGAAGCAAAGTTGCCTCCATATGTTGCCCCGCATGGCGTTTATTTAAACAATTTATAAGTGATTCTGAGATGCTTAACTATATTTTGTATGAAATTTTTAGTACCTTTATTTTTTATTATTTTCACAGTGGACACATTTTGTAAATAAGTAGGTATTTGAAACATCAACTGGGGGCTACAAAAATTAGTCCCGCGGGCCGCAGGTTGAGTCAACAGAGATATTAAAACAGGGAGTACTGAACGGGACGGGAAATAAGTCGTGGAGGTTGGGGTAACATGACGAGTTGGCGTAGGAAAGATGGGGGATCATTGAATATACCTGTGTTTCGAGTTAATACTCCCAGAAAACACCCCGAGTATAAATATCAGCCAAGTCTCACAAAAGAAAAAATAATGGGAAATCTAAAATTGCAGCACTGAAAAGTGGTGCTAAAAAATCCGAATCAACATGATCATTCAGTTATAAAATTGTTGTCGAAAAAATTTCGAATATTCTGTGAATTTCTAATCCAGCGAAAGTACGCTATTGAGATAATTGTAACACATTATTTTAGAATTGGGCCCATGAGAATCTTATTATTAAATAGTTATCAGCTAATTTACGTGTCTTTAATGAATGCCCAGAATACTCTTATCATCACTACTTTGATTTGTGTAGGATATAGAGAGAATTAAGCTGTTTCTTTATTATAGAGGGTCAGGTTACAAGGGTTATAGAGGTTACAATGTCAGGAAATTCGGCCTAATTGATTTTACTTGTTAGTTAGTACCGACATTTAATCTTGGACGGCCGTGTATGTATCTAATAAGAGTATCACTTGAACATGTATAAAATATTTATAAACAGTGTTTTATAAATTGAAAACTAAATAAATGTTATTATGTTTTATTGTATTTTAAATTGAATTACATTTTTCGAATAATAAAAGAGATTATGCGTTCGGACTACGGCGAAAAAAGTTACTTCGAAGGTAATGGGCACGATTTCCAATGATGTACATCCTGCAAATGCATGGACCTACTAATAGGCCACGACCGCTTCCTTCCCACCTTCCATCCTTGCCTATTCTTCATCATCATCATAATCATTCATCCGTCGCCATTAGCCTCGCTGCAGAACAGTGCGATGATAACCACGAATCAAAGTATAAATATTTTACATTCATGAATTTGAATATATAGATGCATATTATTTCAATTATATTTCAATGACATTTGATGGAATAAATAAGAAAACAATTGAAAATAGTTGACACTTACAGACCGAAAAAATATTTGTGCTGTTCTGCAGCGAGGCTAATGGCGACTGATGAATGATTATGATGATGATCGGGAGTGGGATCGATGACTGATAAATCTTATGGTAATATGGCCCATTAGTTCAGTACTTAAACCTGTCCTAGGTTATTGCGTGTCTAAAATGTGACTAATGACAAAGCATAATAATATTGACCATAGAATATAGGTTATTGACCGCTAACGTCATCGATAGCTCATTAATATGTTTGTAATGTCATTGTTTTCGCAGCCGTGCGTGAACTAGCAGTGTCCTATGAACTGACGGCACAAGAGCGTCTGATCACATTGCATTCGGGTCTGTTATCACAAACATCTTCATCATCCAAAAGCAGCGGCAGTCTTAGAGGTAAGACAAGGGGATAGAACATTCTATTTCGAAACCGAACCGAACCCTTAAATGCTGTCAATATCTATTCAAATTATATGCTCTTAAACAAAAAGATAACATAAATTTAAAACAAAGCAATGGTATACGATATATTGGGGGTTCTGTTAATTAATCATGGAAAAACACAAGTTATGACCAGTAAGCAAAAAAATAAAGGTTCGTACAAAAATGAACCGGTTCTTCAGAGATATTAGTTTCGAGGCTTCACTCAGCGATATGTTTGAACTTTGAAGGTCACCTACTAATAGGCCACGACCGCCTCCTTCCCACCTACTCTTCATCATCATCTCCCAATCATCATCATAATCATTCATCCGTCGCCATTAGCCTCGCTGCAGAACAGTGCGACGTTAATCAAGAATCACGTGATTCGTGTTTAACGTCGCACTGTTCTAATACAGTATACATATTTTACATTCGTGAATTTGAATTTAAATAGATGTAAGTTAATTTTCTCAATTCTATTTAAATTACATTTTACGGATTTAAGAAATTGTTTTCAATTGAATTATATCACAATCTTAAATATATTGTAGACACTAATAGAGCGAAATAATTATTTTTTATGTTATGCTGCTAGGCTCAATTGGCAACGGATGAATGATTATGATGATGAAGAGTAGGTTAGGATAGAAGGTAGGAAGGAGTCGGCCGTTGCCTATTAGTAGCAGGGACTGGAACCCAAATGAATATAGGTTCCGGTTCCGGCTCCATAAGAGTTTCATAAGGGCTCCAATCGGTTCCATCAAATTTAGACAATAATTGAAATTATTTTTTTACTCGACTTTTGGGAACTTACATACTCAGAAATGTCTAACATTAATTTGATTTGGTGATCATTTATTTGAAAAACTGCAAATGGTAGTAATTAATTTCAAATTTGAAAGGCAATGAAGTAAAAATTCATTTATTATTTAAAACTCTCCTGGAACCGTTATGGAACCCAAATAATGTATAATACCAATCCGGTTCCACCTCAAAATGAATATGTTTCCGATTCCGGTTCTGGTTTTTAGCGGTTATATCCGGTTCCAGTCCCTGATTAGTAGGGAACCTTCTCAGCATTTGCCTCTTGAGAGAGCCGAGGAAAAGTATACCTAAGTCAGAGAGGACGGCGGCGGGAATCGAACCCGAGACCTCCAGAGTTCAAGTTCAGGATATCATATCGAATAATCATCTTATAGTGCAGTGCAGTTAGATCAAAATCGGGGCGAACCTAGACATTCAAAAAAACAAACCGGGTCCACTTGGAAAATGTTCATTTAACCTTCCTAAATGACCCATTGAAAATCCCCGAAAATCCCGCGTCGGGTTATCCGCCATTTTGAAAAACAATGGCGAATCCCATGTTAATTCCATCTAGCAAAAAAAAACTTTTTTCATGTAACTCCGATTTTGACGAAACTTGGCAGAATTGTTCACAATCCTAAATGAACACAAATAGCTCTCTTAGCGTTTTCCTCTAAATCTCATCGTTTGGGAAATATGATCCATTGAAAAGTCATTTTTAGTCAGTTTTCGACGATTTAGGTCACTTTAGTGGTCCATATTTCCCAAACGATGAGATTTAGTGGAAAACGCTAAGAGAGCTATTTGTGTTCAATTAGAATTGTGAACAATTCTGCCAAGTTTCGTCAAAATCGGAGTTACATGAAAAAAGTTTTTATTTGCAAGATGGAATTAACATGGAATTCGCCATTGTTTTTCAAAATGGCGGATAACCCGACGCGCGATTTTCGGGGATTTTCAATGGGTCATTTAGGAAGGTTAAATGAACATTTTCCAAGTGGACCCGTTTTTTTTTTAATTGTCTAGGTTAAAACCTAATTGCACTGCACTATTATTGCTGATAGAAATGTTAAGATCGATTGTTAATGTTTTCTGTTTTGTTCCAGTGTTAGCAGAATGGTTCACGTATTGGTCTGGCTGCTGGTTGTATGTGTGACGTCGTGCCTGGCTCAACAAGGTAACAGTCATAAAGTTAATAACCTCAAACGTTATTGACATTTTATATCAATATATTATAAGCATGTTCGAAAATATTTGTCCAAAATCTGGATATGTCAGATATTTTAAATTATGTCATTATTCAAACATCGCATTTCGCTTCGGCTATTTCCAAGGTATGTAGAGAAGAAATTTAGAAACCCATGCAATACGAAAGCTCGCTCATCAACGCGTTACACAGAGCGTTTTTCTAGAAGACGGCGGGGTAGTGAGCGTAGTTTAGATGAGTTTTTTAATCGATTTTGATCAAATATTTTACCAATGAAATCTTTAATAAAATAAGGCTTTGTATGGGTCTTCAGAACTGTTCAATGAAAATAATTTCATAGTTTGGAATGGGTTATTTCTTTTATTTTGTCCTACAGACGTTTAGTGGCATATTTTTACTAATTTTCAGGCACTAAACATTTGTAGGCCAAAATAAAAATAATAAACCATTCGAAGCTTTGAGATTATTTTCATTGAACTGTACTGAAGACTCGTACGAAGCTTTATTTTAATAACAATAACATTGGTAAATGATATTGATAAAAATCGATTTAAAAAACTTATCAAGGTCAAACGCACTACCCGGCCGTCTTAATGTTTGACATTGACCTTGTCAAACAAGACCTTGCATTGTTTCAGACTGTGGAAGAAGAGACATCAGGGAGTTACGTGTCGACGGAGAGACCGTGAAGTCAGATCAGCCATGGCTCGTTACAGTCCACTACAGATCAACTCCTACAAGCACTAGTTATTCAGTCCAGACCACAGGCACGCTGATATCAACTAAACATGTCGTTACAGGTAACTGCATGACTGTATCCTAATAGATAGGAGAGACCGTGAAGCCATGTGTCGATACAGTCCACTACAGATCAACTCCTACAAGCACTAGTTATTCAGTCCAGACCACAGGCACACTGATATCAACTAAACATGTCGTTACAGGTAACTGCATGACTGTATCCTAATAGATAGGAGAGACCGTGAAGCCATGGCTCGTTACAGTCCACTACAGATCAACTCCTACAAGCACTAGTTATTCAGTCCAGACCACAGGCACGCTGATATCAACTAAACATGTCGTTACAGGTAACTGCATGACTGTATCCTAATAGATAGGAGAGACCGTGAAGCCATGGCACGTTACAGTCCACTCAAATCAACTCCTACAAGCACTAGTTATTCAGTCCAGACCACAGGCACGCTGATATCAACCAAACATGTCGTTACAGGTAACTGCATGACTGTATCCTAATAGATAGGAGAGACCGTGAAGCCATGGCTCGTTACAGTCCACTACAGATCAACTCCCACAAGCACTAGTTATTCAGTCCAGACCACAGGCACGCTGATATCAACTAAACTTGTCGTTACAGGTAACTGCATGACTGTATCCTAATAGATAGGAGAGACCGTGAAGCCATGTGTCGATACAGCCCACTACAGATCAACTCCTACAAGCACTAGTTATTCAGTCCAGACCACAGGCACGCTGATATCAACTAAACATGTCGTTACAGGTAACTGCATGACTGTATCCTAATAGATAGGAGAGACCGTGAAGCCATGGCTCGTTACAGTCCACTACAAATCAACTCCTACAAGCACTTGTTATTCAGTCCAGACCACAGGCACACTGATATCAACTAAACATGTCGTTACAGGTAACTGCATGACTGTATCCTAATAGATAGGAGAGACCGTGAAGCCATGGCTCGTTACAGTCCACTACAGATCAACTCCTACAAGCACTAGTTATTCAGTCCAGACCACAGGGACGCTGATATCAACTAAACATGTCGTTACAGGTAACTGCATGACTGTATCCTAATAGATAGGAGAGACCGTGAAGCCATGGCTCGTTACAGTCCACTACAGATCAACTCCTACAAGCACTAGTTATTCAGTCCAGACCACAGGGACGCTGATATCAACTAAACATGTCGTTACAGGTAACTGCATGACTGTATCCTAATAGATAGGAGAGACCGTGAAGCCATGGCTCGTTACAGTCCACTACAGATCAACTCCTACAAGCACTAGTTATTCAGTCCAGACCACAGGCACGCTGATATCAACTAAACATGTCGTTACAGGTAACTGCATGACTGTATCCTAATAGATAGGAGAGACCGTGAAGCCATGGCACGTTACAGTCCACTCAAATCAACTCCTACAAGCACTAGTTATTCAGTCCAGACCACAGGCACGCTGATATCAACCAAACATGTCGTTACAGGTAACTGCATGACTGTATCCTAATAGATAGGAGAGACCGTGAAGCCATGGCTCGTTACAGTCCACTACAGATCAACTCCCACAAGCACTAGTTATTCAGTCCAGACCACAGGCACGCTGATATCAACTAAACTTGTCGTTACAGGTAACTGCATGACTGTATCCTAATAGATAGGAGAGACCGTGAAGCCATGTGTCGATACAGCCCACTACAGATCAACTCCTACAAGCACTAGTTATTCAGTCCAGACCACAGGCACGCTGATATCAACTAAACATGTCGTTACAGGTAACTGCATGACTGTATCCTAATAGATAGGAGAGACCGTGAAGCCATGGCTCGTTACAGTCCACTACAAATCAACTCCTACAAGCACTTGTTATTCAGTCCAGACCACAGGCACACTGATATCAACTAAACATGTCGTTACAGGTAACTGCATGACTGTATCCTAATAGATAGGAGAGACCGTGAAGCCATGGCTCGTTACAGTCCACTACAGATCAACTCCTACAAGCACTAGTTATTCAGTCCAGACCACAGGGACGCTGATATCAACTAAACATGTCGTTACAGGTAACTGCATGACTGTATCCTAATAGATAGGAGAGACCGTGAAGCCATGGCTCGTTACAGTCCACTACAGATCAACTCCTACAAGCACTAGTTATTCAGTCCAGACCACAGGGACGCTGATATCAACTAAACATGTCGTTACAGGTAACTGCATGACTGTATCCTAATAGATAGGAGAGACCGTGAAGCCATGGCTCGTTACAGTCCACTACAGATCAACTCCTACAAGCACTAGTTATTCAGTCCAGACCACAGGCACGCTGATATCAACTAAACATGTCGTTACAGGTAACTGCATGACTGTATCCTAATAGATAGGAGAGACCGTGAAGCCATGGCTCGTTACAGTCCACTACAGATCAACTCCTACAAGCACTAGTTATTCAGTCCAGACCACAGGCACGCTGATATCAACTAAACATGTCGTTACAGGTAACTGCATGACTGTATCCTAATAGATAGGAGAGACCGTGAAGCCATGTGTCGATACAGTCCACTACAGATCAACTCCTACAAGCACTAGTTATTCAGTCCAGACCACAGGGACGCTGATATCAACTAAACATGTCGTTACAGGTAACTGCATGACTGTATCCTAATAGATAGGAGAGACCGTGAAGCCATGGCTCGTTACAGTCCACTACAGATCAACTCCTACAAGCACTAGTTATTCAGTCCAGACCACAGGCACGCTGATATCAACTAAACATGTCGTTACAGGTAACTGCATGACTGTATCCTAATAGATAGGAGAGACCGTGAAGCCATGGCTCGTTACAGTCCACTACAGATCAACTCCTACAAGCACTAGTTATTCAGTCCAGACCACAGGCACGCTGATATCAACTAAACATGTCGTTACAGGTAACTGCATGACTGTATCCTTCGTATCCTAATAGATGAGGAAAATACGCTCTCTAAGCATAGACATTTATACTCACTGCGTCAGTGAGTATAAATGTCTATGCTCGAAGGTATTGATGGGCAAGCATTCGATTTAAAATTGAGTGTATTAAAAGATTATTTGCTTCTAAATCGCAATCTACTTTGATGAATGTTTTTCAAAAAATTGCATTATCTTGACAAAGCCCGCAAAACAAAAATAATAAATAATACAGACAGTTCAAAATTTGATTATTGTATTTTTTGTAATAGTGGTTACCGACGCGTCGATAGCGAGGTTCTTTTGGGCACATTAGGTATTATCTTTTAATAAAACGACCAGAGCGGCCCGGTCCGGGGAGACGAGCTCTGGTGGGATAGCCAGGCCAAAATGGGGGCGGACAGGGGGGCTGAAAGGTTGGTGCCGGCGGGACCAGATTCGGGGTGACTTCCATCTCGAGGGGGAAGGCCGGTCCAGGGGGATCATGAATACGAGGGAGGGAATGGGTAGGTCGACCCTGGCTGCTCTTTGTCTGGGCCTCACCACTAACCTGTCCGGCATGGGTAGCTCTTACTCATGAGCATATGCTCGCCGGCGTAGCTGCAATGTATCATTGGCCAACACAATCCCCTTCACCGCGCTAAGATGGCAGCCGTCAGTTTTTTTTTGCTATCTCATAGAGAAACTGTAACATGACGTCACACCTGGTCAAAATCTATCTGGAGGACAGATGTTTCAGTAAGTAAGTCATCATTATCTGAAAATTAACCCATTGTAACTTAATGGCTAGTGTAATGGATACCTCGGTTCTCGTCAGATCACCGAGGTTAAACAACATTGAGCGCGGTCAGCGATTGGATGGGTGACCATTCAACTCTGCCTTGCCAGGTTGCTGCCGTTGGGCCAGAGAGACTGGGGTGTTTGGGGGTTAGTGTGACGACCTCCCTCCACCTGTTATCAGTCTCTCGACGGTTGTGGAGGCTCGTGCTGTGAATGTCACACCGTCCTTCGGATGGGACGTTAAGCCGTTGGTCCCCTTGGTATCTTTCGTCAGGAGTAGGCTACATGCCGGTACCGGGTTTCCTCTCCTCCCTTCTCTATATTACATTCTCACTAGTGAAGCCTCGGCTCTGTTGGGAATATAGACTTAATAATCCATGTACCCGACAATAATATAAACAAGATGGCTGTCTGTTACCTAGCAACCAGGGTGATGCATGTTGTTTCAGGCGCATATCGCGTCACAGAAGTAAATGGCTCTGCGATCCCAGCCGCTCAGCTCCGCCTCACAGCCGGCAAACATATTGAAGCCTATGACGTCACTGAAGCCAACGCACAGACTAGAGGCGTGACGTCAGTGCACATACACGAGCAGTACAGTGAAGACACTCGAGTCCACAACATCGCGCTGTTGGTGGCTGACAGACAGTTCGAGCTCACTTGGAACGTCAACATTGCCTGTGTGGACTGGAGTGGTCAGATGCAGGCGCCGATTCCAAGCCAACATGTCATTGTAAGTAGTACTTATCTATACTCAATTGACCAATGAAGGAGGAATGCAAAACTATCTATCTAGATATCTATATAGATATATAGATATCTATCTATATCATCTCTCTAGGGTCAACCCAACGGCTGGTCTATTGGATACCTCGGTTCTGGTCAGATCACCGAGGTTAAGCAACATTGAGCGGGGTCAGCGGTTGGATGGGTGACCATTCAACTGTGACTTGCCAGTTGCTGCCGTTGGACCAGAGAGACTGGGGTGGTTGGGGGTTAGTGTAACGACACCCCTCCACCTGATATCAGTCTCTCGACGGGCGTTACACCGTCCTTGGGATGGGACGTTAAACAACAGCAGGGCGCAGGGAGCTAACTACTCACTCACTCGCTTGAAATCCCTAAGTTACGAATCCTCAACCAACTTCACCTCCTACAAAAAAAGGAGTAGAGTTGTCGTGGCGGCAGTAAGTCTGCAAATCCAGTTACGCCATAACAAAAAAAATACTCTATTCGAGAAAATAAGGAACACAACTGATCTCTGGTGGATTTTGTGGTACTTGTTAAATGGCGGCTATCAAGGGCGCATTTGCATAAATATAAATAAAAATATTTGATATAGTTGTTTCTTATGGCCAAAAAAGTAAATTTATAGCTAAATATCAATTTCATTTGTTTTTTTGTTTTTTTACTGCTTTATGGAAACACGAAATGTAAAAGCAAACAAATTAATATGTGGACCTGATAGTAGCCATCTTGCCAGAAGTGGCTCCATCACGTATCACTTATTTGTGGGAATAGGGTTCTTGAAAAATATCGATTTGTCAATCTGACATATGAAATTCAGAAAAATAAAAATAAATTTAAATCATGTTTGATAATATGCTGGACAAAATGATCAAAGTGAAACAAAGTATATTTTGACAGGTATATTGCCCAGCGTTTTACTTTTCAATGTCGATTGTCAGTGGATAGTTTAGAACACTTAAGAAATGTCCAAGCTCGCTTATAAGAAGTGTATTAAGACTTAACAATATTTAATAGGATAGTTTTAACGCATTACTACTATAATGGCAATTTGTAGATGGTAAAACTGTAAAATTATGTAAGAATTCAACATTGTTATAATAAGTCATTTGTAAACATATTCGGCCATTTTTGATAATGAAACATCTGATCTCTTTGATGACGTCGAAAGGGGAGAGGATCTACATTGGTTAATTTTTAAACACCTACAAATGTCAAAACTTCCTTCACCAGTGGAAAGCTCTCTTTATCTGCACTGCCGCAGAGCCAATAGACCCTCCAATGTGTTTACGTTTCCACTCCATCTCAAGGTCCACTTTTTCGGAACTAATCTATCACCCTTAGTGATCTAAGAGCTACAAGGTTGTAAATTGAGAGCAGATGATTTTATGATCTATTATGAGAAGAGAACAATGTTTGTTTCTGAATTAGACATCAAGTACCTACTTTTTAGCAGTGTTGTGACTTATCTAGATAAAATTATCTAGATAATTATCTAGATAATTATTTTTTATCTTTATCTTTATCTAGATAAATACTTTTCTTGTTATCTTTATCTTTATCTAGATAAAAAAAAACGTTATCTTTTGTCTTTTATCTAGATAAAAAATATTTATCTATTTTAATTTTAAAATACCATAATGTAAATTAGAATTCATAATACCGGGTGGCGCAAAAAAATCACCCTGATTGAGAAATAACTATATCGAAACTATTATAGATAGGATTCTGAAATTTGTACACATATTAGAAAACATACACAAATTTAATATTTGCAAGTTTCAAAAACATTTCTATAGTAGGAAAAAAGTTACAGCTGTTCAAATTTGGTTGTCAAAAAATTGATTATACGGAGCTCAATTAGCGCACGTCCAGAAAACTTCCAATGGCCGGGACGCTGTTTCTTCAAAACACCGTAAGATATCAAGCTGAAAATTTCAAATTATATTCAAAATAGATTCGATTCGATTGTGTAAAAATTTAAATCAATAACAATTTATGTAACGACAGTTATTGAATCTTGAAGTTGAGCTGGAAAACAGAATAGTGGGGAAAATATTCATTTTTTTAACTTAATCTACATATTCTGATTTTACGTTAAACTTCAAGATTTCATTCCATTCATTCAAATTGATTGACATTTTTACACACTTGATCTTATTTCAATATAATTTGAAATTTTCAGCTTTATATCGTACTACGCAGTTTTGAAGAAACATTGGAAGTTTTCTGGACGCGCGCTATTTGAGATCCGTATAATCCATTTTTTGACAACCAAATTTGAACAGCTGTAACTTTTTTCCTACAATTCGCGAAAACAAGGAACATCACTGACCTCTGGTGGATCCTTTGGTACTTAAGATAGGGTACATAATGGAGGTTAAAAGGGGGTTATTTATATAAATAAATTATATTATATTTGCTTTAAGTTGTTTGTTATGGCTGAAAAAGTAAAATTGTAACTTATTGTACATTTCAATTGTTTCTCCTTTTCCACTGCCCTTTGGAAGCACGAACTTCTAAATAAAAAAGTGCATCTAAAAAGTTTCCTGTCAGAAGTGGCTCCATCACTTATGCGAATAGGAATGTTTTTGAAACCTGCACATATTAAATTTTGGTATGTTTTCTAATAAGTATGTGTACAAATTTCAGAATCCTACATAATAGTTTCGATATAGTGACTTCTCAATCAGGATGATTTTTTTTTGCGAAACCCGATATATTAAGGATAGAAGCTATTATGTCTTACAATTTTATACTGACTTACATCATCGTTCCTACAAAAATTCAGTATCCTATCTCCCAATACTTTTCAAAACTTTTGTTAGAAAATAATGTTATATATAATGAAATCGGTGATTGACCTGTGCCGTTTCCAAATTTACGCATTAGAAAATTAAAATTATAATCCCCTATAATAATAATAGTCCCTTCCCTTTCAGTAAATTTTAATCACAGGCAGTAGGAACATCAATAATCTGGTTAGATATGCCTATAAAGTAACTGTTTGTAGATATACCTAATAATAATACCTGTAAAATTAAATTAGACAAGATTTTAGAAAATTATCTTTTATCTTTTAATATTTATCTAGATAATTTTTTTTTATCTTTATCTATTATCTAGATAATTTTTCAAAATATTATCTATTATCTTATCTAGATAAATTTTTGGCAGTTATCTATTATCTTTATCTAGATAAAAATAAAATTATCTAGTCACAACACTGCTTTTTAGTGATGAAGGGAATCAGTATCTACCAAATGAAAACCATCAAACTGCACTCAACTTGAGATCGATTGGAACTGAATGGTTTGACCTATGGTCTATGGACAATTGCCTCCCAAAACACAGACAAAAAGAGTTAACTGTGTGCGTTGCAGGTAGCTGGTTACGGCCGTGGTGTCAACACCACTAACAACGTGTACGGAGTCCAGCCTCGAGCCATGGTCGCACACACTGACTGTCAGACATCGGCCCGGGAAGAATACCGCCGCTACCTCGCACCAGACGACATCTGCGCCAGGACCAGCGGGAACGTCACTTGCTACAGCAGCTATGGCGGCGGACTCATGGCTGAGCGACCGACCGCTAGGGGCGCCAGGTTCTTCCTGGTGGCCGTGCGCAGATACAGTGTGGATTACACCAAGCATGGCGACTGCTTCTCTGAACTGACGTCCTACACAACATTGTTGTCGCAAGGGAGTTGGCTCTCGCGTCATGTGGACACGTCGTTGACTGACGTCACGGCGACGTAAACGCGAATGGCGATTTTGAGACATTAAAGAATGTTCGACCTTAAGGGGGGAGTATACTGAAAAATCTATTTTGTTTCATATGTGGTCTGCAGTGTTGAAACTTGCTGACGTTATCATTGGACTATCACAAAAAAATAATAACAATATATTTTTTTATTAAATTAAAAAAAAATTGTTGGAATTTAATTTTTATTTTAACAATGCTTACTAAAACGCATTTATAAAAAGGTGTAATGATATAAGTCACATTTTTTATTTTTTTATTGTTCTATAATGTGTACCTACTCAAGAGATTGGGGTATGGGTTTTCCATTACTACGTTTAAATTTCAAGTTAAAATTTATTTATCAATCATGATAATTTCAAACAATGAAAAATTTACAATTTACTAATTTTTTATTTATTTTTTTAACACTGCTATACATTGAAGCTCCGACAATGAACGGAGCTATAGAAAGACAAGCTGAAACTGGATATGAATATTTATTTATACTACCTAGAGAGTCCTTAAGTCCTTTTTCGGTATATTGATTACAATTTTGCTAAACTAAAGTCGGTAGCTACCGGATTTTTCGTCGAGATACCCCACATTTATTGTTGCCCGTGGGCCGTGGCCAGGTTAGATATCAAGTTATTGACAAAAAGAAACTCCCTCTACGCCTATTTATAAGGAAGACAACGAGCAAAATATCGCAAAATACGCACAGTGTTTAAAAGAAAAGTTCAAACCACAGACTCTTGGTTACGTGATATATTACATTTTATAATACAATCAATTAAACTGTTGGCATAGATAATGTGCAACATTTGCACTAATACTTAACCTTGAAGAATACCTGATATTTTTTTCCAATCCAACATTCAATTAATTTGTATTCTAAATGGACCATTATTATAACAGATTATTTAACTAAAATAAAATACACAAAAAAATTGATTCATATTTCCAATTGTATGCTCATTTTCAATATCAAAAAAAATATTACATTATTTAAATAATAATATAATACTTCTTAACATTTCTTAAAAAAAAAAAAAAAAAATTATAAGCTGCTGAAGACTGATCCTATAGGTACATTTCCTGTTCATCTGTCAACGCAAGTCACCTGTATAAAAAGTGATTTAATGTCGTGAAACTATGAGTAAATAAAACCAGACCAAGCTATGTAGTGACAGTTCGTGACATGGACCAGCGCGCATGAATGCATGAGATTATTGACAAGTTGTCAACGCTATATAGGAGCATTGGTCCGTAGTAAACGTTACTTCTGATAATGTCAACTACTTATGTGTCTTCTTGTGTCTTGTAAGGGCCGGTTTATAAGCACTTGAATAGTCACACATTTCACACTGATAGGGCTTGATTTTCAAGTGTATCTTCTTGTGTCGGGTTAGGCTTCTGCTATGAACACTCGCAAAATTACACTTGTCACATTTGTAGTTCTTCACATCAGAGTGTATCATCTTGTGACCGACAAGCGCTCTGCTAGTCTTACACTTGTACTCGCAGACATCGCAAGCGTATGGCCGCTCAGCAGAATGAGAACGCAGGTGATCTACAAGGTTGCTCTTCACGTGAGCTCTGTAGTTACATTGGCTGCATTGGAACTTCTTCTCATTTGAATGACGTAGCTTGTTTCGGGCCAGACAACTACTATCTGCACACTTGTACGTGCAAATTTCACAGGCATATGGCCGCTCTTTCGAATGAGTACGCAAGTGACGAACATACTCGCACTTCCTAAGCGCTCTGTAGTCACATTGGCTGCATTGATGCTTCTTCTCTGAAGAATGGAGTTTCTTGTGCTGGACAAGGTAGCGTCTGGCGGTACCCTTGTAAGTGCATTCTGTTAGCTATTAATGTTGGCCAGACTGTATGTCGATAAAGTAGTTCATGTGTTTGTTAGGTTTGCAAGCTGTAGTAATTTTAAAGAACAAAAGAAGAGAGAAAAGTTAATTGTTGGAAGTTGTCTTGAAATGGAAGTTTGATAAGATGTAATGTCCTTGTGAAATTAAACTATAATAATTATATAAATACCGATGTAATTATTATTCGACGCCCAAAAACCGTAAAGGAAACTGTAGCCCGATAGTAAGCCTTTAACAATTCAGAAGTGGGATTATAAATTTATCTAATTCGGATATTCAAGAGAAGACATAACTCGATGTCTACATCGTTGGAGATTCTGGCAAATGCAGCCGCTTTGCAACATGAAAATGATGATGATCAAGAAGTAAATGAAATCTATGATGAAACTACTACCGACAACTATTTGACCGAAAACATCAATACACCTGACAACAACATGAATGCCACAGATTTCATCAAGATTATGTTGGAAGAGAACAGACGACGAGATGAAATGTATATGAACATTCTCAGCAAAACTGTAAGTTCGCAATCCACTAACTATCATGTAATGCCAGATCTTACAAAGAATATCAAAGTTTTCGAAGAGGGCACGAGTTTCAAAGCAAAGAATTGGCTAGAGTCAGTTGAAACTACTGCAATGTTACACAAATGGCCATCAAGTTTTACACTAGAAAATGCGAAGAGCCATTTAACAGGATCCGCCCTGCATTGGTATAATGCACGAAAAGCTGATATTCCTAACTGGGAAGAGTTTAAAATCCGTTTCCAAAAAACATTCATAACATCAACTAGCAGTAAAGCTGATCTTTGGAAAAAAATCCAAGAATTGAGTCAAAAGAAAGGAGAAAGCTCATCTTCGTATTTTCACAAAAAATCACAATATTGTATGCAATTAGAACTATCCTTTGAAGAATCTAAACACCAAATCTTAGTAGGACTGTGGTCTAAGAGTGTTAGCGCAATGCTAATGAGTTGTAATCATTATGATATTGACGAATTGTATCATGATCTAAAAAAATTTGAGAAACTTGAAAACGACAGATATGACAAATTTGCAAAACCAAGAGATTTTAAAGCACCATCGCGAACAGAAAATCCGCAAACTTCGCAAAAAAATTATTCTCAAGACAGAGCAAAGACCGAAGTTCCGTCACCGACTAAATCGAAACAATGCGATAAAAAGCAATTACCCCTTAAAAATCAATCAGGAGAATCGCTTTGCTTCAATTGCAACCGGTACGGACATTTTAGTAAGGACTGTCCCGATCCCAAGAGGACCCTTTTCTGTGTGAAATGTCGTGGTACGGGACACACGCAGAAACACTGTCAAGTCACTTCATCCGGAAGCGCATCAGTTAAATCGTCATCTTCCGCAAGCTCAGCTAATGACGTAGTAAGCCAAGTTAATAATATGCAAGATGGTAACACTTCAAGCAAGTACTTGAAGAATGCTTTCATTGATAATCATCAAATCACGGTATTTATGGATTCAGGTTCTGCTAGTTGTATAATGCGTGCAACAACAGCACTGAAATGTGGTATGGTTCTAGAAGAATCAACATCGTCTTTGTATGGTTTCGGAAATATTGACAAAGCAACGCAGCCTTTAGGAAAGGTAACACGTAAAATTACAATTGATGGTGTAACTGCAGAGAATGTTACTATTTTAGTAGTGCCTGACACAGCGCTCTCTGTCAGTATGCTGATTGGACGAACATGGCTTGACCTGCCGCACATTGCGTATGCGAAAGTCGACAACGATTTTGTCATCGCATATCGAGAAGATGAAATGTTTCGCAACTTCAATCTTTCGATTACGTCAAACCGATTACCATTGAAAGCTGTAAATGATGAACTAATTCCACGAAACTCGGTTAGTTTTATCAATGTACAAGCCCCTGCATCAGATTATGATAATTCGTTCATAGTCTGTGGTAACGCTAAGTATGACACAAGTCATGCTTTATTTGAATTGAAATACGGTAAAACTACTATTCCTGTAGTAAACATGACAAATGAAGACCAACAAGTTCGCAAAGATCAATGCATGACGCGAGCCGACATAGTAGAAGATATTTATACGATAAGTGAAGACGATGATCTTCCCGCTGATCTTCCCGAACCGATCAAGATTACAGACTTGAAAGTAGGACCGAAGATTACTGAAACTGAAAAATCAGAACTTTTGGAACTAGTTAATACGTATCGTGACTGTTTTGCTACAAACATGCATGAACTAGGATGCACAAACATTGTAAAAATGGAGATTCTTGAACAAGAAGGAAGTAAACCCGTAGCTTCTAGACCGTACAAGACTACTGCACAAGAACGCGACGAGATAAACAAGATCGTAAAGGAGTGGAAGCAAAACGGAATAGTTACCGATACTCGTTCCCCGTATGCTAGTCCTGTTCTATTAGTCCGAAAGAAAACAGGTGAATATCGTATGGTAGTTGACTATCGCCGTTTGAACCTCCAGACCGTCAAGATGAAATTTGCCCTTCCGAACGTAGACGACATGTTGGAACGTCTATCGAACAGTAAGATGTATGCTGTACTTGATCTCGCACATGGATATCTGCAAATTCCGTTAGCAGATTCTGCAAAGGAGAAAACCGCCTTTGTAACGCCAGATACAACCGGTCAGTTCGAACGCATGATGTTTGGTTTGACCAATGCTCCTAGTGAATTTCAACGTGCCATGAACATAGCGTTAGGAGATTTGCGTAACACGATTGCTCTCTGTTATCTGGACGATATATTGATCCCTGCGTCATCTTGGACCGAAATGATCCAGCGTTTAACACTTGTTTTTGCCGCATTGCAAAAAGCCGGTTTGACTTGCAAATTGTCAAAATGTGAATTTGGAAAGGAAGAGATTGACTACCTGGGATTTGTAATTTCGACGAATCACCTTAAGCCAGGCAATCGTAAGTTAATCGCAATTGAAGAGTTTCCAAAGCCGAAGAACGTTCACGAGATACGGCGTTGGTTAGGTTTGACAGGTTTCTTTCGTCGTTTTATTCCGCATTACGCACGAATAGCCGAACCGTTATCAAGACTAACTCGGAAAAGTGAAGCTTTTGTATGGAATACTGAACAAGACCAAGCATTCGATGATCTAAAAAGCGCATTAGTATCGAAACCGACTCTGATGTTGTACAACCCTGCAGCCCGAACGGAAGTTCACACCGACGCTTCAGCAGATGGCTTGGGAGGGATGCTACTTCAAGAAGGCACTGATGGAAAACTGCATCTAGTGTATTGTGTCTCGAAGAAGACAACGTCTGTAGAACACAACTATCATTCGTCAAAACTAGAACTCATGGCAATAGTCTGGACATTGGATAGACTGCGTCAATTTCTGTTGCCCCTCGAGTTCACAATCATAACGGATTGTCAATCACTTGTCTACATGAATACTCACAAGACCCTGAACCCGCAAATTGCACGTTGGTACAATCTGATCCAAGAGTTTAATATTCGAGAGATTCGTCATCGCCCTGGTATTAAAATGAATCACGTCGACGCATTGAGTCGCGCTCCGTCCGAAGAAGCAACCGACACAATGGAGAACATTATTGAATCACGATTCGATGTGTTCTTGACACTGAACACAGAAGACCACGTCCTTATGATTCAGCATGGAGACGCCGATCTGCAAGAATTGATAAGAATCTTGAAGAAAGAAGATGAAGAACGAACATCACAAGAACAAGATCGCGTGAAGCACTTCAAACTACAGAATGACCGACTGTACAGAATCGTAACGAACAAAGATGGAACAACTCGATATCTTTACGTCATGCCTAAATCGATGAGAAAAAGTCTTGCTGTTAAATTTCATGACCTTTCTGGACATTTTTCAGTAGATCGAGTAGTCGCAAGAATCACTGAGCTGTACTGGTTTGCCTACATCCGCAGATACATCCGACAACACATCCACATGTGCGCGGAGTGCATACTGTACAAGAGTAGAGGAGGTAAGACACCAGGACTTCTGCATCCGATTCCACCTGGTAAGCGACCATTTGCTACAATCCATTTGGACCATTTAGGCCCCTTTATCAAAAGCTCAAAAGGAAACCAAGAACTTCTTGTATTAACTGACAATTTAACAAAATTTGTCAAGCTATATCCACTGAGAGACACTTCAGTGAAGAATGTTTTACGTTCAATGGAAGAATTTGTCATGGACAAAGGTTACCCGACCAGAGTAATAACAGATCGAGGATCATGTTTCACTGCTCAGAAATTCACAGATTTTTGTGAGCACAATGGGATTCATCACACTCTAAATTCGCCGAGACATCCACACGGAAATGGTCAGGTAGAGCGTGTTAATCGTACTCTAATACCACTGATCTCCATCGCGATTGAGGATCATGCTCAACGAGATTGGGACAAAAGCATCAAGAGAATCGAGAGAGACGTGAACACCGCCGCCAACAAAACCACCGGTAAGAGTCCCTTTGAACTCCTGCATGGTTATTCGCCGATATTTCATGATGGGCTTCTGAGGACCCTGACGACTGATGATCAGTACGACACCTGGCAAAGTTCCGCTGAACTACAAACGTCAGCCCGAGCAAGAATTATTGAAATGCAAGGTGACATGAAGGATCGTTATGACAAGCGACATTTCGTAGGAATCAAGTACGTACCGGGAGAAATTGTATTTATGAAGAAAGCCCCAACAGCAACAGGACAACCGACAAAAACGCAAGCAAAGTATCGCGGACCCCTAGTGATAACAGCAGTATTGCCGGGAGATACATACAAAGTTGCGGATTTGGAAGAAGGAAAAACAGGCTATTTTATAGTTCAACTGCACATGTTTCTCAGTTGAAGCCTTGGAAGAATGAATGTATGGAGGAAGAAAATGAAAGTGAAGAAGAAGACGACGTAGAAACTAATCCAGTAAATGAAAAGCGCGTTCGTAGACAGCCAGATTATTTGAAAGATTATGTTATTGATTAATTTGATTATTTTATTGTGTTTAACTTCATAATTTGTAAAACTGGACATGTTTTCTTGATCGAGGTCGATCAATTTCAGGTTGGCCGAGTGTTAGCTATTAATGTTGGCCAGACTGTATGTCGATAAAGTAGTTCATGTGTTTGTTAGGTTTGCAAGCTGTAGTAATTTTAAAGAACAAAAGAAGAGAGAAAAGTTAATTGTTGGAAGTTGTCTTGAAATGGAAGTTTGATAAGATGTAATGTCCTTGTGAAATTAAACTATAATAATTATATAAATACCGATGTAATTATTATTCGACGCCCAAAAACCGTAAAGGAAACTGTAGCCCGATAGTAAGCCTTTAACAATTCATTGCAGGCGAATGACCGCTCTCCAGAATGTGTGCTCAGGTGACGGACAAGGTTCTCCTTCCTTTGTGTTCTGAAGTCACATTGGCTGCATTGGAACTTCTTCTCTGAAGAATGGAGGTTCTTGTGCCTGGCGAGGTTGTACTTAGAAGTACCCTTGTAAGTGCATACCTTGCAAGAAACGGGAAAGTCTCTGGGGTGAAGGAGGCTCTGGTTAAGTGGATCTATGGTTTGACTTGGTCCTGCTTCAGGATCGTTATCATTCCGAGAAAATGCAGCGTCTCCTTCAATATGACGTATGTTTGTGTCTGCGCTGATCTTCGGTTTCAGCTCGATTAGGTATTCTTCTATTGGCTGGATGGATGTTGATGTAGTTACATTGTGTTCAATACTAATAGCTTTATAATCCCCAGATTCTTCAGGTTCCGTCTTCAGCACTAAGTCGCTGGAATCCCAGAGTTGTGACGTCATTGCATTCGCTCTCTGCAACAATACAGACAACATTATAAATCCCGCGCGCATTCTACAACTGTAAGCATTGCATGCTGGGTAAATATTGTGGCCACCTTTCTCCACCGTTCATTTCTTATGGGATTAGGTAGCAGAATAATTATTTTCACCAGCTTATGTGATGCCACATTGAAGTTTAGAATAACAAGTAAACAATTTAAATTGTATTGCATGATGAAGAACATATTCTATCTTACAATTGTTTTGGTTTATTGAGCGAGCGTAGCGAGCGTCACCACGGTACTCTTATGGCACTTTCTCTGTGTGTTTGTCTTTTGTCTTTTTTTTTGTGGTCACTGCCCAGGTCAAACCGCTCTACCAATCGATCTGAAAATGTGCACACATACTAATGTAATCTATGTGGTCCCTGGAATCGTTTTTGAACGAAAGCCTGTGATTGGTTAAATTTAAAAAAAAATCTTTCGATTGGTTGATTTTATCAATTTGAAATTTTGACACGTCATAACGACCAACATTGTTCCCAATCTTACAAAGTTTCAAATAAATCCTCCCATTGGTTAAAATTTAAAAAAATATCATGTGAATATTGAAATTTAAACAAGAACCTTTTAACCGATCACTTAAAACTTTGCATGGTAATTGGGACCGACATTATCTACATTTTTGAAAATTTTCATACTAATCTGTGTTTAAATCTAAAAGTTATCGACAGTTTACGGACATTTTGCGCGTTGGCTGTCAAATTTCTCGATTTTCATATTTCACGGCAAGTTCGAATCTTCAGTTCCAAGGCAGTTAGAGCATAGATATGACCGTTCAACAGAAAGATGTAATATTGTGAACACACATTTATATCACTTGGAAAACGCTCTGTGTAACGCGTTGATGAGCGAGCACGGACACGCGCAACACCTCGAACCGAAATTATGTCTATCGAAAATATCATTAAAAGCCAATAATTCTTAAAATTCGTCAGACTTGTAGGTATAAAAATCTCCAAATATTCCTGAAGTATTAGTCCCAATAACCATGCAAAGGTTTAAGTTGATCGATTGAACCTTTATGAATAAAATGTTCCTTGTTAATATTAAAAATCATAGGATCTTTAAAAAAAAATATACCTTGGACCACTCATGTGATATAAGTGTGTGTACCCACACAATACTAGACGATCTGTTGAATGGTCATATCAGTTTCATGCGTTTAAAAGTTGATCTAACTACCAATTGGAACTATAAAGAGTCGAAGTAGCCGTGATCAACATTTTTAAGTAATTTGACAGCTAACACGCAAAGTGTCCGTAAATGTCAATAACTTTTGGATTTAAACACAGATAAGTCTGAAAATTGTCAAAATAACAGATACTGTTGGTCCAAATGACTATGCAAAGTTTTAAGTTGATCGGTCATACGGTTCTAGTTTACATTTCAAAAATCATATGAAAGATTTTTTTAAAATTTTAACCAATTGGAGGTATTGGCTGAAACTTTGTAAGATTGGGTACAATGTTGGTCGTAATGACTTGTCAAAATTTCAAATTGATCGGAACAACCAATCGAAAGATAATTTTTTTTAAATTTGAACCAATCACATGATCCCGTTCAAAAACGATCCCAGGGACCGCATAGATTACGTTAGTTTATGTGCAAAATTTCAGATCAATTGATTGTGCCGTTTAACCTGGGCTGTGAAAAAAAAAAAAAACACACCCACAGAGAAAGTGCCATAAGAGTACCGTGGTGAAGCTCGCTACGCTGGCTCAATGAGTGGTCCCCCCAGGTATATTTTTTGAACAAGATCCTGTGATTTTTAACATTAACAAGGAACCGTTTGATCGATCAACTTAAAACTTTGCATGATTATTGGGAAATATTTTAGGAATTTTTTTAAAATTTTCATACAAGTCTGTGAAGAAATTCAAGAATTATTGGCTTTTAAGTTAAATGCATTTTCGATATACAGAATTTCGGTTCGAAGTGTTGCGCGTATCCATGCTCGCTCATCAACGCGTTGCACAGAGCGTTTTCCTAGTTATTACTAATTTATGTCGGATCAAAACGAAACTTTTTTCACTTAGCCAATGGGATGGCTTGGTTTTCGCGCCTATTGTTCAAACAATCTTGTTCAGATGTAGAAATGTGTAATCACATTTCTGAGTGTTTAAAACTCATTTTCTCAGCTCCTGTTGATTTGATACGCCACAAATTATATGAAAGCTAATAACATCTCCAGAATATTTTATTTGAAAACGTTTTAGAAATAGGCTTAAACCATTGAAAAAGAAACTCTGAAAGTCAAATTATCTACAATTTTAAATATACTTGTGTATCAAGTATATTACTTATGTAAGTTCCAGTTCTTAGTTTAGAGATTAATTAATAAAATAAACTTTGTCGGACTTTCACAAACTCTTATATTTTATACAAATGCAATATTTCGTCTACTTTCCATCTGTCTTTTGTTACCTATGTCGAATGCCTGATGCTGTTTACTGAAAGTAGACGAAATTAATAACTTGTGTATTATTCGAGATATGATAGCAATACTTATTACAAAAATGAAAAAAGATCAAGTCATTATTCATCTTCAATATAAAGAAAAATAATTGATATCGGATCACCGGAAGCTGAGATATTGTAACTGCAGTGGCCGCATTGATAATTGGCCGCCATCTTAAACCAACAGGGTCGAATCAAATGCCTCCTCTTCCAGAAATGTCCAGGATGGTCCATTTGAGATATTTGCGAGAACTGAACATTTAATCTCAAAATGTGTAGTGAAGTTGCTTAGATACCGCACTAAAAACGTGCCTCAAACATTATTAAATTTTCTCATTTATTAATTCACAATTATTATTATAAGGGCCTGCCCACCAAAAGGTAGACTTTTTGCTAAATTATAAAATATAATCAGATTTTCTTCATTTTACTATCAATTTAAAGATAAAGGTACATTGTGTATGATTTGTAAACATAAAATAAGTTGTGTGCACTATAAGTACATTAAAAATGAATTCAGCTAAATAAGCACCGAATATTGCATTATTCTGATATTTTTCAAAAATAATTTGTGGCCACTCCCGTAAGTTTGAGCCACTATTATACTATTCAGAAAGAATACTAAGGTCTGCCATTTTAGTTAGTCACTTTAGTACTACAGTCAGATAGTTCCCATTAAATACTGTTTCATTGTTTGTGCAAAACTTCCAAAAGACTAGCTTTTACGAAAAGTACTCAAAATACCCATATCTTTGGTATTTATAAGCTTTTATTAATGTGACATTTTCAGAACTTTGAGTTTAAACAGTACCTATATATCTCATAGATAGCAGCAGAGGTCTTGAGTTGAAAAGGAAATCCGCGCCTTGTAGAAACTAAAATATTGTGTGTCCAAAGACTAACGTTCTGTCACAGACACCCTCCCGCCATTTCCTTCACATGGCTGCATAGTCCATAAGTGTTATAATAATATCTCTATTATGTCCAGTGGGCCGCCGGACTTGTGTTAACTGCATCCTGTAACCACATACTTTAAGATTGTGAATAAGAAAATGGGGCCCATGTAGTTGCCCCCCCCCCCCCCCCTTTTGGATATTTGCCCCCACAACTATTGCAATCGTTTGTTCTAGGAACGTTAATGCGGGTTTGTGCAATGAAAAGTTTCGGTGTGCAACACTGGAAGTACCGTCTTCTTTATTTTTTATGTGGTGGGGAGGGGGGGGGGGGGGGGGGGAGGGTAAAAATTTCGACACCAGCAACTCAAGGCCTCTGCTGCTATCTATGAGATAGTTTGCGGAATGAACAACCATTAGGGTTGGGCGAACCGGTTGGAAACCCGCACCGAACCCGCTTTGATCTTCACGACCGCACCTTAAAATGAATAACCGAATCGAACCTCCTAAGCTGTGCCAATTTACAATTTCCCACCTACGTTTCGTTCCAGTGCCGTGTTCCAGTACAAGACCGTGTGACAGATAAGGGAACGTTCATTGTTAGTCTTGTGACGATTGAAACACATTTGAAATAAAAACGCAGTTGTTTCCTTTATTTTAATGAATTATATTTTAAAATTTATACCAGTGCATTGCATTTTTCATTTGCAATCATAATAGAACCATAACTTTACTGAAATATGACAAGATATAATTGAAAATGGGTGCTAAAAAATGTATTATTAAAAAAACGCCATCTTAACATAATAATTACAAAACACATCAGCTTATGTTATATCTTACTAGCTCCTAGAAACGCTTCCGAATTCAATGGCACATTCAAAAATACTGTTCGACGAATAGTTTAGCTTTTGTTATCAATTGAAAAAAAATAAGTCTTGTGACTTTAGTCCTGTGACTTTCATATTTACAACCTTAAAATATTTTTTTATTGTCCCAAGACTCAATATATTTGATATTTTGAAGATTGTCAGAAGTAGCTAATTATACTATAACATATTTAATATATACAAAAAAGTTTTATATAGGTACACTTTTTTTTTCAAAAACATAAAAGTAGAATGTTGTTTTTTTAATGTCAAGATAATAATATAATATGTAAAATATTTTGTGTACAGTCATAAGTATAGCAATAAATATAACACAATTAAAATTAATTGTGTAGAAATGTTTTTTTTCCAAAGTCAAGATAATATGAATCAAAATATTAATAAAAAAAAATAAAAATGTTTATGAAAAAGTGAAGAAATTTGTTGAAAATTTTCTCGTGGACGTTCCCAGAAGTCAATGAAGAAATAATGCAAATTAATAATTTTCATTTCATTTTATTTTATTACATTTTTTTCATGCAAATGAAATTTTTTCATGCAATTTTCATTCAATGATGTTAATTCATTTTATCAAAAATAAAATTCACTAAAAAGATGGGCATAATGAGTTAATTTTACTTAACTCTTGAAAATTACCTATCAAATTATCTTGTTTTACTCTACGCCTGCAACTGATTCAAAATCCCCCTGTGAGAACTACGCCAAACACATTTGATGTTATTTGAGTGTATCATGACTATGAAATATCTAAGTGATAAAACCACTGCAGGTCAAGTAGCCAAGTAGTTCCAAAAGGCCAAGTAGTTGGGTTCGGTTCGGAGGTTCGGTCAAAAATTTAAAGTTCGGTTCGAGGTTCGTTTTGGTTCAAAAATATGAGTTTCGCCCAACCCTAACAACTATATCGCTCAAGGATGTCCTAAACGCCAGAAGCAAGAGGAAGGAAGACGCCAGAAGAAGACGCATGAACTACGTAAGAGCGAAGAAGAGGATCGAGAGAGCAATGACCCTCACAATCAAGAAATTCTCGATGTATGTGTCATTAATAACCAGCTAAGTCAAGTAGGCATAAACCATGTCAAGTTGTTGACTGAAGGTACAGTAATTCGTTTAGCAAGCGTCTCCTTTTCGCTCTAATGGCACGGGTCTTTTTACTAGTCCTGGCGATACCTCATTTCTCTGATCAAGTTAACATTTTGCACACATGTAGTAAATATACCGATTGAGCAATACCTTGGCGGTCTCATATCTTTTAAATTTGGCTCATTTTTGTACAAAAATATCTTCTGATTGAACATTTTCAGGGCTATCAAGACCTGATTTGATTTCACAAATTTTACAAAGTTTCAGCCAAATCCTTCATTGAATAAAAAATAACTGCTGATTGGTCGAATATCAAAATATTTTAATAAAGTTCAAATTTTGTAATGTGATCCAAGCAAGACCAACCCTATATTTTAAACATTTTAAGCCTAATCTAATAAGTCCATTATTTATAGACTTTATTGATGCCAAGTGTTTAAAAGAGCTATCACAAGATCCAGAACCCTTTTTAGAATACAAAATTTAAAATAAATATGAAAAAAAGTTTAAAAAAAAATCCCATTCATGGAAAGGCCGCGGAGTTAATAATAGAACCACAACGGTCAATTGCACCAAAGACGAGAATCGAGTATAAAACTGTTTCTTATGGGCTGAAGATGTTGTATTGTAATGCATTGTAAACTCTCCGTGCAATATGGAAACAGTCTTTGCAGTAGTTAAAGTTCGTTCACGATTAGAATAGCAAGCCCGTGTACTACTGTAGTCAAGCGAGCATTTGTAAGCCTACACATGTAAATATCAATTATCAAAGAATATACACACAAGACGACTGTAGATAAGATAAATCAATTTTATTGAAGTTCTAATATTTTCTACTATTAAAAAGTGTGTATTTCACATCCTTTATACAATTTCAATAATACAAAGAAGATAGTCTAGCCATTGACAGGGCAGTGTTCATGTGACTGACCAATGAACGACGTGATCGACGTGCTATTCTAAACGTGAATGAACTTTACTGATGTATCAACTAGGAAAACGCTATGTGTAATGCATTGAAAAGCGAGCCTTTGTATTGCTTGTGAAATAATATTCTTGTGCAAATAGCTGCTCTATAATAGACCTTAATCAACAAGCGCTAAAATAAAATACACAAAACTGTTGGACAAAATAATGAGACTAAATTATTGTGTTGATCCGCCAAGCATTTCCATATTTATTTTCTCACAGATGCTCTTTTAGATGCCATTTATTAAGCTCTAAGTATCCAGTAAAGACAACAAATCAATTTTCCAGTGAAATCAATGTCCACCGATTATTCTATAAATCATTCAGAACCGGATCATAATGAATCTTTTGCGAGAGAATTAGCCTGATCCGTTACTTTGTTTGACATGTAATGCGACAAGCAAAAACAGACACAAATATACAGAGATTCGAGCCATTAGTTTCAATTGGAGATGCTCGGTTAAAACTTAAATCTTAGATTGTCACTCACAAGTGACAATCATGGAAAGAGAAAGATTTCCTTTCACATTCACTGCCGATGACAATTTTGATCCAATAATCATCTCTTAATTGAAGTGGCAAATCATCTACAAAAATCAATCAGCAATAATCATCATTCTTCTCACCACGTTTCTGTCCAAGATATTCATGAAGTTCATCCCCCTGTACACTTGGGTCATGAAACAGCATCAGTGCTTGTTAGTCTTTGGTGCACAAGAAAGTGGAGCGACATTTTAACTTCGCGACAACGGAAGAAGAACCGACTTATCAAGGTCAAATAAAACTGCCACACTGATAAGGAAACTATCTTTAGTTTCAAGCTTACATCACAGTGCAGGCAACAGAAACAATAGTTAAAACTGTTTTGACCTTATGAAGAACAAATCTCTAACAAATCACAAACAACAAACAACAACTTGAGCATCCGTAAAACGTTTATTTCATAAATACGACAGCTCTCAGTCAACACCTAAATGTCCGGACACACTGTCAAGTAACTCTTCGCTTTCCGATCATGACCGAATAGCAGAGAGGCAAGTCACATGACAGCTGTCAGCCAATGAGAGAGCTGCTCTTCACTCAGCTCTGGAGCGTTACTTGACAGTGTGTTCCAAGTTTATTTATAACTTACACAAAATCATTGAATAATTCTGTCACGGGGGAGGACCAGGATCAAGAATGAAATCTTTAAATCTCTTTCAAAGATGGATTATGGGAGATTTAAATAAAGATAACAATACAAGACTGAAATAAGTTTGGGAAAGAAAATTAAGAATTCATTTTTGGGGATGTGAAGACATTAAAATATAATTTAACTGTACCTACAGCCTCTTTAGAAAATTATTTACATTCATAGTAAGATTCATATGATTAGTTTGTCATTACTTTAGTTCCTTACCACATGTGTATTATTAATTTATCACAATGACAGTAAAAGTTTCCTCACACGACCGTTCAAAACGTGAAAAGTTTGCCAAAGTTCCAAATCGTCGTGTCAAAAACTCCCGTGTGAACTAAGAAAACAATTGAAATGGAATTGAACTCAAAGCTTCAATTAGAGAAAAGCTTCTCTAAAAGAAACGGCCATTCGGAACTACGAAGATTGGAACTTCCGTGTGAATGGACTTTAGTTGTTTGAAATAAATGCAAATACAAAGTAAAACAGTTTGGCAGATTACTACCTACCTTCGTAGAGTGTAAACACAGGCATCCATGAGGAGTTGCGTGAGGGGGGGGGGGGGGGGGGGGGGGAGCGGCGTGACCACCGACCCCTCGACTCAAGATGTTTGATCGGCTATTATACTGTAAAAAATTAAATTTAGCTTCCCAGAATCACTTAAAATAAATAATAAAATCTGGTCTTAGTAGGTACGGACAAAAAACTAATTGTTTTTGTTGTCCTAAAAAATAAATTGCGGAGCTAAAACTGGGTGGCAAAATTACCCAGGCTCTCTTTGTGTGGCAGTTCCCACCTCATGATGTAATTTGTTCCTATGCGCCTGTGCGTACACCATACAACTTGGCTGGCGCAACGACCGCTCCACTAGATTTAAGCTACGTTTACAGGTCGACGCGCCGACACGCTGGCGATGAGCCACCTGATTGGCTAGCGTCAAAGCGCCTGTTGTCGAGCTGTAAACGAAGCTTTAGTCTGCAAATGTAGAATATAATTGTCGGCTTGAGTTACCTGAGTTCTCTTCCTCGGAATGTCTGCCAAGAGGATGAACCGAGGTGGACTTCTGGGAACTGCCCGTAGTTCTCGCTTCACCTCAGTCTTAACAGTCATTGCAAGAGGATCGACAGCTGAATCTGTTGCCGGTTCAGTTGCCTCCACTTTGACAGCCACCTGGAGGTCTGGGTTCGTGTCCATCGCACGGGAATATGAATCTACAACACTTGGACCTACAACATAATAAGAAAGTATTACATTCCCATTTTGGTGATGAAAGGAGGGGGGAGATGTCAGATGGACTAGTTTATAAACTGCCATAGAAACAAGAGTCCTTAAAAATAAGGTAAGTAGATAAGCAGAATAAGTAAGAAATAAGTTAAATAGAAGTAAGTCCATGAAGGTGCTTTCAGGGCGGCGTCAAGGTCCAGCCTGTGTTACCTAGTTACGAGTAACCTGTCTTTTGGATTCTTTAGATCATAAGCAGTAAATAAATTGATGCAGGGTTTAACAAAATCAATGAATAAGAAACGAAAATTTCAATTTCCAATTAAATTATTTTAATCCATTAATCAAACACAATAATTTCAATGAGAACAAGTTTGTGTCGTGTTTTACCTTTTCCAGCTCACGCAGCTAGATGCACAGTAGGTATGAGTAGGCTGCAGCAAGTTCAGATCAATTCAACAAACACACCTGTGACCTAGTACCAAGAGAACAAAATGATAGATTTCTCTGATGTTATGAAAACCTAACCTAACATTTTCAAGAATTTAAGTTCCATAACTTACTACGGCTTGAAAATTACTCCTTGATGATAAAAATAACAAACTTCGAAGACACACCATTCTCAATACGATAATTCAACAGAATTTTAATAACAGAATTGAAACACAAATGAAAATTATAGAAGAAAACATCCATGTTGATATCATGAAGTTCACGCCATTTTTGTTATGCGATTCCACAGCCGCCTCATTCGTTGATTTGATTTCCTCTAGGGGGCTGTAATGTGTGGACCAATGACAGCAAAGCGCCAAAGGTACTTAATATTTGGATCTGTGATTTGGATAAAAATTCTTCTATGTAAAATTCTTAAAAAATATTTGAAGACTTTAATTTAGGTAGATTAGGATACCTATTATATCTTCAGTCTCCAGAAATGTAATTTGTGCACCTTTTATTGTTTGAACTTTTGGAGAGATTAATGCTTGAATGGTTACTTGATTATAAAAAAAATAACAAAATATCGGATTGAACAATAATACGGTACCAATATTTGAAACTATACAATTAAAAATGGTGTGCGAGCAAAAAAGATATTGAAATAAATGTATTTTTGAGTTTCTCTTGACTCTACAATTTTTTTTTTTTTTTTTTTTACTATATATTCCTAAGATCAACTTTACACCATCTAGGTGACAAATTACTAATTAGATACTACATTTATATAAAATAAATAGGAAAACGCTCAGTGTAACGCGTTGATGAGCGAGCACAGAACATGCAACATCCCCATAGTAACGATGCACGACACGGCATAAGACGATTTTCTCTGCAATTTTTCAATCTCCATAATACTCTGGATGAATAAGAAATCTCTTGTGACATCCCATACTAAACTCGTAAAATTACAATTAATACTTGACTGATTGGGCTTACAATATGTAAAATTTAATATCAAGTTTGGTCTTGATCACCATGCAAAATTTGAACTTAATGTGAACATTTTTATTGTCGACCAATCAGAAGACATTATTTAAACTTAAACCAATTAGAGGATTTGGCCTTCGTACTGCATCCGATTTTATGCGCTAGCTCAAAAATGCTTTCATTTTACTGTACATTGTGGATAGCTTGGCTGCTCTACAGGCCTTGCCTTGGAACAGAAGCTTAAAGAAGGCAGGGATGACAATTTAGTATACATTTTTCAAGATTATGGAATAAAATGACCTTAAAATGACAAAACTTTTGAAAATCACGACAGATTAGACTGAAAATTGGCAAAAATACCTAAAATGTTGGTACCAATGACCACGCGAAGTTTTAAGTTGATCGGTCAATCTGTTCTAGTTTAAATGTCAAAAATCACATGAAAAATGGTTTTAAATTTGAACCAATATGAGGATTTGGCTTAAACTTTTTATGATTGGGTACAATGTTAGTTGCAATGATTTTGCTAAATTTCAAATTGATTGATGCAACCAATCGAATGATAATTTTTTTTAAATTTGAACCAATCACGGGAGCCCGTTCAAAAACGATCCCAGGGACCGCATAGAGTACGTAAGTATGTGTACAAAATTTCAGATCGATTGCTTGAGCAGTTTGACCTGGGCTGTGACCACAAAAAAAAATAAATAAAAAAAAGAAACACACAAAAGTGCCATCAGAGTACCGTGGTGACGCTCGCTACGCTCGCTCAATGAAGTTAAAAAAATTATTTTATTATTATAAAATTATTATAATAAAATGATGATACATAATGTATTAACCATTTCGCTACTGGCGGGACTAATTGTAATTGGTCCCACTAAGTTTCCCATTTAATATCTTTATAATGGAGTCTCAGACAAGCTCCTGCAGTACTGATGGGACTAACTAGTCCCATAAACCATATAATAAAATGTTATTTGACCATGAAGTTTTAGATTTTGCCGCTAGAGAGTAGGATCTCTCAGACCAAGAATGCAAGTTGTCAATGAGTGATTTCATGTCAACAAACCATTTTTTTTATTGAGTTCAGATGACAGCTAAATCAATCTTTCGTGATTATTATTGAACATAAATGTTTTATGAAGCAATATAAGATACGTGGTAAGTATTTTTACATATTCTATTTATAGATAATAGTGATATTACATCTGGGACTTATAGCTCCCGTCAGGGCCCTAAACGAAATGTTAAAAGGCAAACATAACCTACAAAACATTTCACTTTTTGTTTCTGATTTAGTAATTACGTTGACAATCATCAAGAAATACTTATATAACATTTACTAAACAATTACTTAGATAAGTTTCTTCATAACTGGGTCGAGTAATTACATTGTCTCATATTTTCAGCCTAGAAAATGTCTTCGAATAGACCGCATCTCGGCAGGCTGCAAATCGAAGATGTTTTGTTGGAAGAGATTCCAGAAGACGATGGAGATACTGACCTGGAGTCTGATGGAGAGGAAGAATACCTTGATTTTCTAGGAAAATTATTTGATAATGTTAAGGCCAGATAGTGGAGTCTGGTCCTGGAGAGTAAGATCGGGTGCAGCAGCGTTAAGAGAGCTGATGCAACCGTAAACGAGCACGGGATAATGACGGCAATCAAGGGACCAATGGCTAGAGGCCATACACCACAGTTCATTCAATGTTACCTAATGGCAGGTACTTACCAGTGTAGAAGTAGAAATGGGCCAGACGACCTCTCAGACACAGCGTGGCGCGGGTAGGCGTGGCGAGGAAAGAATTGCATTTAGAGTCCACAGGGAAGAGAATGGAAATACTTGTGGGAGTCGCACTTCACGCAGATCGTAGAGTATTGTCTTAAACGGTATTGCTGGAGGTAATATTAAACGCACTGTATACTGTAAAAGCATGGGCGCAGTTGAATTGTAGGTTCACTGTGCTGAGCTAAGTAATGCTGATCGGCAAGGCGATGTTGCTGATAGCAATGTACGTGAGTAACTCGAATGACCGCTCGGACGATGTGAACGGTCAGACGTATGGGTAGTAAACTGTGCACCTGCCACCGGTAAATCAAATACACTGTGGTAGGCAAAGTATTATTGCGCGGGGATAGGTAAACAGGTAGAGCAATAACAGGGGTGGAAGGAGGGAGGAAAAATAGTTCCAAGAACAACTGAGAGGTGAGTCAAGGACAGGGAATGGGCAGGAAACTAATAACTAAACACAAGCGCCTACTCGGCGCGGACAGATAATATCTTTGAAGTGAATTGGTAAAATCATTGGCAACGCGCGTTGAGGACGATGACGACGATTCATCTTCAAATCAAAATTCTTCTGTTACTACGCTACGTTTGTCTGCAGTTGTTAGCCCATCGGCAGTTGCTAGCGCGTCATCAGTTCCGAGCACGTCGGCTGTTCCGAGCACATCGGCAGTTCCGAGCACGTCAGCAGTTGCTAGCGCGTCATCAGTTCCGAGCACGCCGGCAGTTCCGAGCACGTCGACAGTAGCTAGCACGGAAGCACTACAATGCACTTGACCTGCTGCTACTACTGCAGCCCGTATGAAGAGAGCTCCTGTTCCTGAGCCGAATCGCAGATGGAAGAAGCGTGTCAACCATATAAACATTCCCGACTACAACTTTCCCGAAGGAAAGAATGAAGATTTTCATAAAATAGTTAAAATATTTTTGCTAGTGTATGTAAAACATGTCACGATGATATTTGCCATATTTTCAAGTGTCTTTGCCAATAAATAATTGAGTTTTTCTACTAATGCAAAATTGAATTTCATGTCATATAGTACCTCCGTAGATCCTGACGGGACTAATTGGTCCCGGGTCAATATAAACCCCTAAAATTTTGAGAAAAATTTTCAAAAAAATAATTTTACTTAATTGATTGTAAGAAAATATAAAAATCATGTAACTTTTTTAAATTATTATAGGTGCAGTAGTGAAAGGGTTTATTCAGCTTCAACTCTATATACCATAAAAAACACTTCGTGTAAAAATACCAGCCAAATCTCTTCAACTAAAAAAAAATATGAAATCTAAAAATTCTGCACTGAAAAGTAGTGATATCAAAAAATTTGCCAAGTCAAAACTTTATTTGAAAATCAAGAAATACTTGGCGCATCGTGTACTTAAATAGCTTGGAAGTATAAGCCAATTATAAATTATACATGAAATATACATATACATAGTATACCTATAATGCCCTAAAAAAAACGATGCGCCAAGTATTTTTTGATTTTCAAATAAAGTTTTGACTTGGCTAATTTTTTGATATCACTACTTTTCAGTGCAGAATTTTTAGATTTCATATTTTTTTTAGTTGAAGAGACTTGGCTGGTATTTTTACACGAAGTGTTTTTTATGGGGATATCACTCCTTTTTTTAGTTTATTCTAACAACTTGTGACACATATGAAATGAACAATTACTTAATTCTTTTAAAAAATCATCACCCTTTACAATTTCGTTACCACTAATGAATAGCAGCGTATGGTCCTAAATAATTGCTTTAAATGATCTTTCACGAAGAATAGCAAAGGTTTCATTCCAATCAGTCAACCCAGTTCCGAGATATGGAAACACTTCGGTTTTCAAAATGGCTGCTGAACTTTCTGCAATGCCACATAGAATTTATTTCTATAAATGATGTGTATCATTTTAAGCTTTCTGAATATGTATTTATTGTATAGGAGGGAATTATAATAATTTATACATTTGAATGACGTCATTTCCGGTCTCATAAATAGGAAAATTCTATTTGTACTGTTCATATTTCATAGAGATGGCCATCCGAATCGTTTGGCGCTAGTTTCATACCGATTTGTCTACCAGTTTTTGAGATATGACGTTACTTCCGGTTTAAAAATGGCGGCTGAAATCTCTGACCCCTTGAAGTATATTTGAAACATGATTATAATTTTTTAAGCTGTCTCAAATAGTATATTTATTGCATCAAAATAAAAATTTGTGAGATTATTAAAATGTGTGACGTCATTTCCGGTATAGGTATGAGAAACTGCAAATATTATTGATGATAATACATAAAGTTGACCGTCTAAATTGTTTTGCTCTGGTTTCGTTGAAATCTATTTAGCCGTTATTGATATATGATGTCACTTCCGGTTTCAAAATGGCGGCTTCCGGTTGGTTTTCTAACAAGTCACATGAGACGTCAAAAGTACATACGTTACATAAATATCAAAATAATCGGATCAATCTTTGTTGCCAAAAAGCCAATCGATGTATTTCAAATTTCATTACGTCATTTCCGGTTTCTTTAACATAATGTTTAGTCTTTTGCTACTGATCATGCATAAAGATGACCGTCTGGATCGTTTGGCGCAATTTTCGTTCCAATCGGTCCAGCCGTTGACGAGATATGACGTCACTTCCGGTTTCAAAATGGCGGCATAAAACCAGTTATAGCAAAAGGCACCTCAGACGCCAAAAGTGCATATGTGGTAAAAATTTTAAATCAATCGGTTCAGCCGTTTATGCTGTGGCCTGTTTACCATATTTTAGCTCCACCCTACTACTACTGAGATTATTATTATGAAAACCGACCTAAAACACTGTTTTCACGGCCCTCTAGCGCGCAAAGGGCGTAACCTATTGTTCCCAAATTTGGTATATGTTGTAGGGTGGGCCATAGCTCGAAATTAAGATATATCGCAACAATGTGAGATTTTCCAATTTTAAGATCCAGTAGGCCGAAAATGCCACTTTGATGCTTACAGTAAAAGTGGGTTTGCTCCAGCCTTTTTAAATGAGTGTGTGCGCGCGCCGTACGACTTGGCTGGCGTGGAGCGACCGCTCCACTAGATATATTTTCAATTTCTACTAAATTTTACGATCTTTTGGAGGCCCCATGAGCTGTCCTTATATATAAGTGTCATAGCTCTCTGGGCAGTTGGGAGTTGGAAGGATCTCTTGTTTGGTCTTATATTTCTCAACTCTCATCCTTCACCATTCTACCTATTTTATAGTATTATTGTCGAAATCTTAATGCAAATTTTAATTCGCTTTCAAACTATATCATCTCCAAATATCGATGTGTTCTTGTAAAGTTTACCCCATAAAAAACAATCCGTGTAAAAATACCAGGCGGACTCATCAACTATAAAAAATAGAAGAAGTCTAAAAATTCAGCACTGAATGTAATATAGGGATATCAGGTTGGTTGAGTGGTAACGCTCTGAACTTGTATTCCGAAGGCCCGGGTTCGATTCCCGCGGCCGTCCTTTCTGACTGGGGTTTTTTCGTGGTATTCCCTCAGTCGACAGGCAAATTCTGGAAAGGTACCCTACTTATAGGCCACGACCGCCTCCTTCCCACCTACCATCCTTACCTACACTTCACCATCATCTCCCAATCATCGTCATACTCATTCATCTGTCGACATTAGCCTCGCTGCAGAACAGTGCGACGTTAAGCCCCAGACAAAAAAAATGGGCCAAGTCAAAACATAATTTAAAAAAGCAAAATAAAAAATATAAATATCTAAAAACCTCTGCCATTTTACTGAGGCAATTTAAAAAAAATTAATCTAAATACATTTTTTAAAAACAATTGATTCAATCGTGAATCAATCAGTTTTGATCAAGGTTGTTATCTCGTTAAAATTTTTTGAAGATTCATTGATAAACACCTGAGATTTTACAAGACCATCCCCTTTATTGCCAAAGAGTGTCAGTGACTTAAGCATCAAGCTAGCATCATTGAAAGTTTTAACTTGAACACCTCAAATATATAGTTTAGCAGAATATAATTAATTATTTTTACATTAAACAATTATCTAATTATCTACTAGGAAAAATATCAACATTCCATGAAAATATCTGTTGATGAAAACGAATAAAAATTACAAAATTAATTCTCTTTAAACCTGACAAACACTTTATTATACTGTTATAAACTTAAAATAGTTAACTTACGTATATTCTTCATTCTTCAAGACACTTTATGTTTGTATGATTTTTAATTAAATACGGTCAAAATAGCATCCTGGTATATTATTTATTGATTTTAACATAATGATCAGGATATTGATGTTTGAAGTAAAGTACAGCAACATACACTAAACCACAGTGTATATCCTGTGTGGAATTTTATTTTGTGTCCGTCAAAATACATCCAGTATAATTATGCATAAGCTGCACGCAATATGCCTGGTTCTCAAGATCGTAACAGTCAGGCAATATCCATAGGACCACAACAATCATCATTATCCAATACAACGTAATGGATGAAGCTCAATTAAGAAAATATCTACCATGAAGGTGGTGCAAATGGGCCGACAAAATGATTTGAAATTTTAATCATGATTGGATAAAATATACAAACTTAGGGTTATCACTTGGTTGGTCCATTTTTTTTTTGCTTTGTTAATTAGTAATATTTAGTTGAATTTTAATTAAACATTTTCTATTTTCTTGTCTTGCTGAGTGGCGTATGAAATTTAAATTAACAAAATGTGTCAATTATTGATAACCATAAAATTGTCTTATCTAATCATGATTTTAAAGTGGTCCCACTGCTCCAGCCATGGTGCTTAGAATTCGCCGTAATTCATACAAATCTCTGATGAAATAATACCTTAAACAACAGCATAAAACAATTATATCTTACCGTATGCTCCAATTGTATGTTTTTAATTGAAGTTCCAATTAAACTATCCCAAAATAATTCATATCTGTAGTGCAATGTTGCCAGATTTATGGTAAATTTCACATTGTACACATTTTCTTTCTTATTTGGCCCGTGACCCCATATTTTCAAACGTCAGACTTATTCTAAAAATTATTATCTTTCATTTAATACTATTTTCAATAATTTGTCATTCTACAATTTCTACATTAATTTCCAACTCGACACATGATATTTTCAACACAATTGATAAGAATACAAGTTTAAAAACAAGTCATCAAATACAGGCATCTTCTTGACCACCAATGAGTTACTACTTACTACTGACCTCAAAGGAAAATAATAAAGAACACCACGAAAATGTTTACAATTTAATTTTAATTGAAAATTATTGTTTACTATCGGATTTATAGATTTTTAATAATTGTCTGTGTTTTGATTAATCAGCGAACGGTTCTTCAAGACCGATAACATGGCGCCACCCAAAAGTGTTGTGAAAATAATCCAAAGTTGATAAATAAAAACACATCAATATTATTCTATTTACTGATAAACAATTTTTTGATTTCTGCGGGTCCTATTTTCTTTTTATTGATACCAAACAATCAATGCAATAAAACAGCCGAATTGTTTCTTGGATTAATTCTTCCATCTCTATGTTATTTAATTATTAATATTTAAATATAATAAAGATATTTATTGATAGGAGTACAGCGTCAAATTATTCATTAATTCAATGTGATTCATATTTCAATTCTTATTTGATGATTCACATTTTCATTCTAATCTTAAACAAACACACTTGCCTATTTAAAGCACCATGTTTGCTGAACTTCAGTGCTTACGTATTTGATACAAATTATAGGTAGCTACATAGAATGCAATTAAGTACACTGCATCTTTAACATTTTCACTTGACACAAAGATACATCAATATTATTATTCGAAACACTAATTTCAGTGGAAAAACTACTAAAGGGAGGTCACATATTATTATCTATTTTTACCAAATCTAATGACACAATAAACTAATACAAAATCTAATAAGAAGCGACTGAATTCAGTCCTCAAAATTAACATGTTGCCATGGCAACAGCATGAACCTTTGTATTCAACAACTAGAATTACAAATAAGGACGAAAATAATAATAACTAAATGTGTGATTAGCCCTCATGTTCCACAAATCAATATGAAATCTTCAAAAATCAATTGTAAAAAATTAAACATCAAGAAGAAAGAGTAAGAACATAGTGACATTCCACTGCTGTGTTACGGTAAAACAACGTATAAACCATTTAATAGACCTTTCAAACGTCGACCACTTATGACATTTTTTGAAAAAAAATATTTGATTTGGATCAGCTGGTATCATATAATTCCGATTAGAATTAGTCAATTTTTAACGCCACAAAAAATCCTGGACGATTTGAAATTGTCACACATAAAGTTCTTGTTGATATCATGAAATGTATTGTTGCCATGGTAACGAAGGATCCAGTGCAGGAACATATTGTTAACATTACATTCGGCATTACAATAATGCAGAATAACATTTGGTTCTTGCACGCGGCCCCTCAATTGTGTAACATTGCACGCAAACGTCAATGTTCGGTTGAAAGAAATGTCTTCACATTCTGCAAGTCATCCAGACAAGACGTCAATAACTTCTTTCTAGATTCATCGACCGTGAAATTAAAAGAATAAACAAAAATATGATATGGCATAAAGTTCATTAGCCCTCATATTCATTCATTCATTCATTCATTAAGATATTTATTTAGCAATTTGCTACTATAACTATACATTTACATTTATGATGACTAATAATATTTACATTCTCTGTTCTTTTATATAACTAATACATGCTACTTTAAAAATACTATAATTGCATTTCCTTATATTTAATGGGATCTTATTATATTCTTTAAGGCCGTTATGCGTAATTGTTTTGCAAAGTTGATTTGTTTTAAATATTCTATTAAATATTCTTCATTGTTATAACTTCTATTGTTAACATTATAATTTAAATTAAATTTTATTCTATCTTTCATATAATTTGGCATAAGTCCTTCCTTAATTTTGTGTAAAAAACATAGTGTATTAAATAATGCTGTTTCTCTTACATTTAAGAAATTTAAGTCGTGGAGAATTTCGTTTACTGAAGTTATTTTTGGTCTACCAGGTATTGTACGCATACCCTTATTTTGTAGTACTTGCAATTTTTGTATTTATTTCATTTAGCCTATAGCACTGTATAAAATAGTAGAACAGAAATCAAAATGTGGCCTAATAATATTATTATATACTGCTAATCTTGTCCAACATGTCAAACTTTTAGCAAGCCTTCTTAAATTTATCCTACTTTTTTAGCAACCTTTTTTATTATATAATTCAAATGATTTTATAAATCTAATTTATCATCTAATAATACTCCTAAATACTTAAATTCATTTACTTTTTCAATTGCTTCTCCTTCTATTTCAATATTTACCTCACCCCATTTTTCCCTTATCCTATTATTTTTTAGCTATTAACATTGCTTTAGTTTTTTTTACTTTTAACCTTTAATTTATTCGATTTACACCACTTTTCAATCTTGCTTAATTCATTTTTAACTTTACCTTCAATAGTTTCCAATGACTTTACATTTACTGATATCACTACATCATCAGCATACATATTGAAAAAACATTCTTTCCCTAAACACTTATCTTAATCATTTACATACAAAATGAACAACAGCGGTCCTAAAACTGATCCTTGGGGTACACCTCTTTCGCAGTTTTTCCATTCAGATGTTTCTCCTTCAAACCTCACTCTCTATTCCCTTTCATTTAAATACTGTTTTAACCATGTCAATGCTTTCTCTCTTATACCATACTCAAATTCTAATTTTTTCAGTAAACCTTTTGTGCATACTGTCTCAAATGCTCTCTTAAGGTCAATAAATACTGCTACCTTCACCAATGTGCTCAATTGAACTCATGTGCTCAAGAAAATACAAAAATACAACAAAGGCAGGTTACAAAATTGAAAAAAAGTGATTGTCAGTAAGTCCATTGACCTTGGTGTTACCAACTCAGAGAATAACACTTAGTCTATTTCGGATACGGTATTATTCTGTAACTACTTGTGCTTGTTCTTCTTGTGTCTTGTCATATCACCACTCCTACTGCTTGCGTAGGAACACTTGTCACACTTCAAGCTCTTGACTCCGCCATGTCGCTTCTTGTGCTGGGTCAGAATGCCGCTGGTGGTACACGTGTACTCGCAGATGTCACAAGCATACGGTCGCTCTCCTGAATGAATGCGCAGATGTTTCACAAGGTCTGTTTTTTGGTTCGTTCCATATTTACATTGTCTGCAATTGAACAGCTTCACAGACAAATGTCCAAGCACGTGATTTAAAAGGCTGTCTCTGGTAATGCAGGTATAGTTACACTTGTCACATTTCAAGGGCTTAACTCCGGAATGTTGCTTCATGTGAGTCGCCAGACCCCTGGAGGTGGAGCATTTGTGCAAACAAACCTTACAAGCATATGGCCGCTCGCCTGTGTGTATGCGCATGTGGTCATCAACACCATCCTTACGGTAGGATTTGTAATCGCATTGGCTGCAGTGGAACTTCTTCTCTCCTCCATGGGTGTGTTTGTGCCCGGCGAGTCCCATGCTGTTCTTATAAGTGTTATGGCAAACGTCACATTGAAACCGCTTCTCTGACGAATGAGTGATTGTGTGTTTGTTCAGACTACCGCGGGACTTAAATCCTTTAGAGCAAATGTCACATTTGTACCTTCTCTCCGTTGAATGACGTAGTTTATGATTAGTCAGGTTGCTGATCGACTTACATTTGAAATTACAAACATCACATGCGTATGGCTTCTCGGTCGAATGAGTGCGCATGTGACTGACAAGTTCAGACTTACTCTTCGATCTAAATCCACATTGGCCGCATTGGAAATTCTTCTCCAATGTATGACGAAGCATGTGACTGGTAAGATCGCTGCGGGTTTTACATTTGTATTCACAAGTATCACATTGGTGTCTCTTTTCTGTCGAATGCCGATATAGCTTGTGACTGATTAAGTTGCTTCTTTGATTGCACATAAAAGTACATATGTCGCATGCGTACGGTTTCTCGCTGGAATGAGTGCGCAAGTGATTAACAATATAACCCTTATGGTTAGATATATAGTCACATTGACTGCATTTGTACTTCTTCACAGCGGAATGTTGAAGCATGTGCCGTCTCAGCTTGTCTCTTGTGGCGCTCTTGAACGAACAGACGTCACACGCGTATGGTCGTTCTCCCGAATGGGAAAGCAGGTGGGCTGCAAAGTCCCTCCTATTGCGTGATGTGTAATCACACTGGCTACAATGATGTGCGATGCGCGCCGTGCGAGTTGAAGGGCATCTTGTCAGCGACACAAAACACCGCTTCAGTTTATACTTTGCAGCGACAGCAATGTCTGTAGTACTTTGGTCCGAGATCTAGAGAAAAAAATAATACGTATTATTGTATTCTATCGACATCCACCAACATAGACAGGTTACAAAATATATTAAATATTCCGTATTTCAGACATTTATAAGGACCAATTGAAGAGCCTAGGATCAAAGTGCAACCAGTGAAATTATTGAGCGAGCGTAGCGAGCGTCTCCATTCGGCTCTTTTTGACACTTTCTCTGTTTTTTTTTTGTTTTTTTTCCCGCCGCTGTAGGCCACATTTTTTCTTCGATCGAGCTGAAATTTTGCACACATGCTAACATCATTCTAATTTAGCCTGGGATTGCTTTTGAGCACTGCCCAATGATTGGTTCAAAAATTATCATATAAAATCATATCTTCTTATTGGTCGAAAATCAAATTGGTCAGATCAAGTTCAAATTTTGCATGGCCATTAAGATTATTATATTCAATTATTTTATAAATTTTCAGCCCAACCAGTAGATAAATTATGCACTTATTGACATTTATAAAGTTTTCAAACTGTCAGAAATGGCATTTCAAAACAGAAATTCCACTGCATTCTGGGTTGCTCTATGTAGCAAAGAAAAGTGTAGGTATAGAAAGTGTCTATTCTCAGTTTCAATGAAAGACATATTCTTATGTTGATTGGATCATATATTGCAATACATAATGAAGTCAATATGTAATGTAGGTATTCATATACATAAGTACAGGTAGGTATCTATCAAAATAATTTATTTTAGGAAATGGATCGTGTTTCACTCTAAAAACAAAGTTTCGACTAGATAGCATCATATTTTACACACTTTCAACTAAATCGGTCAAGAATTTACATACTTATTGCTGTTTTTAATTGTGTTTCGAATATATCCAAAGAGATTGATGGAAAAGTATCATTACAATAATTAGTAAGTTATTGTAAGTTAGTGTTCTTTTATTGAATGGATTGTGCTCGATTGGCAATGTCGTGCGTGTTGGTGCTCGCTCATCAACGCGTTACACGGAGCGTTTTCCTAGTATCTTCTTAACCATTTATAGGTCAAGACTCTGGCGATTTTAGGATTTGTACCAAATTAATTTTGGGCATAGGTTATGGGTAGGTACAGCATTATTATAAAAATACAAAAACATTTTTTTTTTATTATTTTGGAAAATTTGGGGTGGTAAATTATTATACCAGTGCTCGATTAGCACACCTAACATTCATTACATTAAAAATATTAATTAATTTAAAAATTATGTAGGCTTATGACGTCATCATCTTCAAGCATTTGATAAACGTTTCATGAGTTTGGATCAACGGTTTTGGCTTGCCTTTGAGTAATAAACATGAGAAAACGGTTCCGACAAAAGTGAGGTTATACCCGTGGCAAATGGCAGTTTTTGGGCTGCTACATAATAAAATAGCCATAACATGTTTTGCTCATTCAGTAGAGTATCATACCATTTTTTATATGAAATTTTATAAGCAAAGCAATATGTGTGCGTTGTATTATATTTAAATTTACCACGTTACACTAGTAAAGAAAATTATTGAAAATATGTCATGAAATCGTTGAACCGCCCATTATTGATGAAGGCGCGACTTCAAACTAATTTTTTTATACATTTTCAACCAATAAAGAGGCTTCAAATTTTAAATACACATTAAATATTAACTTATCTTGATATATATCCCAAATAGTGCATTTAGTAGACAGATTTGTAGACACCAGGAATTAATTTCTGAATACACTTTAGCACATGTCAGCCAACAAAGTTGACATGTGCTCATTGGTATAATAATTTACCCTCTTATAGTTCTTTCTACATTTACTGCAGCGCCACATGTCTGAGCATGTGCCGACCAATGGCAATAAGGCGGGAGAATTTAAACTGAAAGTTATTCATAAGGTGGTAAGATAATATATAGGCTGTTCAATTTACGCTTACAACGCCGTTAGGGTGTAACTAAGCAGCACCATCCAGACCTTCCATCTGAATTCACACTTTGCCAACCTAAACTCTCCAAATAAAATCCGCTAACTTGAATGTGCCACCTAGTTCTAGCTGATTTTCATTTTGTAGTGTTGGTGCTAGCGTAGTACATCATTTTCGTTGCCATCTTCACCACCATAATCATTGTACAGAAGATTTGAACAAACTGTACCAAGGAACGATTAGATCAGATTTTTTTTGTAAGTAGTAAACTATGCTACCAGTAACCTATAAAGGACCCCCTAACACAGTCACCAATATTTTTCTGTTCATACCTGACACTTAACACTACTGTTGTTTACCATTACTATTATGTGTGATAAGAAGAAAGACAAAATTAAATAAAGTATATTCAGTTGATAATTTTTTTATTGATCTTTTGCTTTTTTTTCCTATGTACAGTATGGGTCGTTCCAGGCCAAATCGCAAACCGCAAATCGATTTTCATGTGCGACTCCGATTTTGTTCATATTTGGTATATATGTTAGGAAGCCGAAAGAAACACATGGCTCTTTCAGCGTTTTTCTATATTTTGAGCGGGGTCCGAGAAACGGGCCCCTCAAAAAAGTTATTTTCAGGTGGGCCTTGGCTTTCTTAAAACAATTGTATTTTTATAACCGTTAGTGATAGAGACTTCATTTTTTTTTAAAGAAATAAAGATCTTTAAATGAATAATTTGATTATAATTTTATTTGGGCACAAAAATGAAAAAAAGTGGGGGGGATTCCCAAATTTGTCCTTAAAACGACCCCCCTAAAAAATGATTTTTTTAAAAATATATGTGTATCCTAATTGTATGTTTAACATCCTTGCAAAGTTTTTGAGTGGTAACTTTTACGGTATGAAAGTTATGCGGTATAATGTAAAAATAGTACTAGGTTTTTGCATTATATTTCACTACCTATAAAGCAGATCATGATGCCAGCCGAACAAGACCCTTCCCACCCTGCCACGGAAGGTTTGAAAACAGTTTTGGGTATCTCCAAAGTACGCATATTACACTATGACTTGTTTGGCATGCGTGCGTTGCGTTTGGTGGGGGGGGGGGGGGGGGGGGGGGCAGGGGGAGGTCTCATTTTTGCCTTTTTCTGACAGGTATTATTTTATTGTGGGACAATGGTGCAAGATAAGTTCAATCAGCTTGCATATTGGAATATATCATGACATTTGCAAGTAAATTCATGTTTTTTTGGTAGGGGCAAAACTATTCAATAACATTTTTGGAAATGTTGGAAATCATGGGGAATTTACCCCAAATGGCTTTTATGGTAGAGAGTCAATCGATCCTCATGAAGTTGTAAGTGAATATAAAACCAATCTTATCACATTTTGGATTTGTATCCCCCTTCAATCCAGTTTAAGTGTTTTTTGGTAAATTGGTGATTTTCAGGATTTTTGTGGGCTAATGATAAGAGGAAATTACAAAATAGCTGCAAAATACTTAATGGAATGACGATGGTAAATCTATTCTTAGTTTTTTTATTGATAAACAATTGCATTAGATTTGTTTCAGTTTGAAAAAAATGGATTATTTACGCACGATACCCAAAGTTTCCAAAATTTCCATTTAAGGGTTTGCCCGTTCCAAAAATATGAATTTTTATGTAAATGTCATACCATTCTCGGTGTTATAAACACCGAGAAATACTTTACAAAAGGACTTGGCGCATCGTTTTTTAAGTTTCTATTCATAAGCATATGCCATTTATATACAACCGTCATTTAGAATTTTTAGAATAATAGTGAAACATCTTTCAATTACATTATTATACATACCTACCTACTATTAAATTATTTTCTATTTGAATATGTACGCGATGAAACTTGTTGCCTATGTTTGTAATAAAATCGCAATAGTTATCTTCGTAATATTGTTTCGTGGTCAACATATTAATTAAGTCTCATGCGTTATACCTTCTCATCATGAATTAAATATCTATTAATCCACAATTTATAGCAATACATTTCACAAAGTACACAGTGAAGTCACATTGAATTTCTATTAAAAATTTCAACTTTATACACTTGACACTTCAAAATTATATATAATATGTGTTCCATAGATAGTTAGAAATTATTTGACAACGTTTCATAATTTCACTCAGTCAAAAAGATTTCAAAAAAAAAGTAATAATGTAACTAATAACCAACATCTTCATAATAAGTACATTTTAAATTTAAATTAATGTGTTCCATCTAAGCTAGAAAGTATAAGAATTAAGAATAATGAAATGTAAGCTTTTAGTTTGAGCCCGTATAGTAATTACAAGGAAATTGCTCCATCAATGCATTGGGCAATAGTCAATGGGGTTTGTGATCACTTGCTATGTTGATAGAAATAGAATACAAATGGCAAATTTGTCTATTACCAGTTTTGGCGAAATATTTGAATTTTTGTTAGTTTTCTACGTTTTCTACAAGTTTTCTACGTGTAATGTAGAAAACTGTTTTCTCCATTACATTACCCAACCCTGATACAGGTCACAGTTTATCTTTGATCGAGCTGAAATTCTGCAGACATGTACGGACCATTTCAGAGCGTTGCAGACCCTAATTATTGTGAAATCTTCTGATTTGTTCAAATTAAATAAAAAATTATCAACAAGTTATTATGATCTATATTGTCTCAAATCTTATGATGTTTCAGTCAAATCCTCCAATTGGTTTTTATTTAAATAAATCTTTCCTTTTAAATGAATCTTTTCTTAAATCTTTTCTTTTTTCTTTAGTATTTTAAAATACTTCTTCATACTCTCCTCTTTGCTGATGATCAGATATTAATGGCCTCAGATGAGTATGACATTGATTTAATGCTGAGGAAGCTTAATGATGCATATGAGGAGGCTGGATTAAGAATCAGCGTTACAAAGACGAAATATCTGGTGGTTGGCAAGGAGTTTGGAGAGGGCTTGGATTTGAATGGACAGTGTATCGAGGTGTGTGAGCAATATAAGTACTTGGGAACTGTAATTGATAAAGAAGGAAACAGTAGGAGAGAGATATCCTGTCGTATTGGTCAGGCGAGACAGGCAATACAGAAGCTCAATTCGTGTCTCTGGTCCGGGAGTGTAGGTAAAACCACAAAAAAATAATATACCAGGCGATAGTTCAAAGCATACTTCTGTATAAACGTGGGAAATGACACAGAGGGATAGAGAAAGGCTGCTTGCAGTGGAAATGGATTTCTTAAGAAGGAGTTGTGGAATCTCAAGATTAGAGCACGTGAGGAATGAGGAGATAAGAAGACGGATGGGAGTGGAAAAGACAGTGGTATGTATAGAAACAAATAGACTTGTTTGGTATGGGCATGTTCAGCGCATGGAACCTCAGAGGTGGCCAAAAAGATTAGAGTCTTGGATACCTACCAGAAGAGGATTGGAAGAAACAGGTGCTGCTGGACATGTCAAGAAGAGGAATTGGTGATGATGACTGGACGGACAGAGAGAGGTGGCGTCTGGAGTGCGGGAAACGGCCGGCTTAGAGCTGTAGACAACCTGCTATTATTATTACTAGGAAAACGCTCTGTGTGACGCGTTGATGAGCGAGCACGGATACACGCAACACATCGAACCGAATTTATGTCTATCGAAAATGGCATTAAAAGCCAACAATTCTTTAATTTCGTCACAGACTTGTATAAATATCTCCAAAATCTCCAAAAATATTGGTCCCAATAACCTTGCTAAGTTTTAAGTCGATCGATTAAACCTTTGATTGAACGGTTCCTTGTTAAGTTTCAAAAATCACAGGATATCTTTCAAAAAATATACCTGGGACCACTCATGATAATTGATATTGTGTGTACACAATATCAGATCAATCTGTTGAACGGTCATTATTAGTTTCATTTCGTTTGAAACTTCTGCTCTAACTACCTTGCCTTGAACTGAAGATTCGAGTCGCCGTGAATTTGACAGCCAACAAGCAAAATGTCCCTAAAATTACAAAAACTTTTGAAAATAACGACAGATTAGACTGAAAATTGGCAAAAAAATACCCTAAATAATGGTACCAATTCATAGTTTTATTTCCTTTTCACATTACAATAGTACATATTACAATGTATTGACCCTTGAGAGACTCAATAATGAGGCCCCCATATGTTAGGGTATTTAGGAAAGTATTCTTAAAGTAGAGTATTAAAATTTAAAATATGTAGGTATTTATAAGTAATATTACAGTTGGCATTTGACATTATTGAGGAATTCCAAGTGAAGATTAATATTAAACTTATAGTTATTATAATTATTATAATTATGAACTATAAGTATATTTCGAATACCTACTAATATTTTAGTCAAAACTAATTACCTAAGTAACTAACTAATTAATGTTCTTATCATCAAGAAACTCTTCGAGTGAGTAATATGCTGCTTTTGAGAGGAGTGTTTTAAGAGAATTTTTGAACTGATTGATGTCTTTGGCTTTTTTAATTCTATTTGGAATTTTGTTGTATATTTTCGAATGTATGTATGCTAAGTTTTGTTGTATTTGTTTTGTTCTTTTGTATTGAACATGGACCTGTTGTGATTGTCTGGTATCATGTGTGTGGATGTTACAATTTTGGGATTGTTTATTATCATTTAAGTAAGTGTTGATTGAAGATCGAAAAATAAATAGGCTGTATAATGTCATTATTTTGTGTTTGATAAAGTGAGGTTTACAGTGAGGTTTAGTGAAGGACCCGTCGTCCATTCGATTTTTAACTAGGCCCAATAATATTCTAATCGCTCTTTTTTGTAGTTTAAAGATTTTATTGAGGTTCAGAGCTGAAGATCCTCCCCAGAACTCAATACCATACCTTATGTGAGATTCAAAGTTGGCATAATAGGCGAGCTTTGCTGTTTTTATGTTCGTTAATTTTTTTATTGTTTTCAAGGAGAAGCAGGCAGAGCTTAGCTTTTTGGCTAGTATATCGCAGTGCCAGTTCCAATTGAGAGATGCATCCATTGTTATACCTAGGAATTTAATAATTTGTACTTTTTGTATTTCTGTGTTTTCTGCTAGATTACGTATGATTTTTATTTCTGTTTCTGTTGAGCTTCCCGGATATGTTTTAAGGTTAAAGTTCTTGATGCTATTAAAGTGGATAAAGTTAGTTTTATTGGAATTTAAGATCAGTTTATTAGCATTGAACCATCCTTGTATTTTTGCGAGTTCAGTTTCGGCTTTAAGTTGGAGAGTCTCAAGGGTTTTTTCGCTTATAACTAGGCTCGTGTCATCAGCAAATAGCTCTGAATTTTCTATATTGTATGGTAGATCATTGATGAATATAGTGAACAATAGTGGGCCTAATATGGATCCCTGGGGGACACCACATGTTACTGGCTTCGGTTCGGATAGATATTTTATCTCATCCCCCTTTGTATTAGTTGATTGAATTTGGACAATTTGGCTTCGATTCTCTAGATATGATTTTATTAGTTCATGGGACTTTCCTCTAATTCCATAGTGATGCAGTTTATCAAAGAGTATTCCGTGATTTATGCAGTCGAAGGCTTTCGACAGATCACAGAATATTCCTAATACTTGCATTTTATTTTCTAACTCTCTCGTGATTTTAGTTATTACGTTATCGATTGTGTGAGATGTCGACTTGCTTTTTCTGAAGCCATTTTGATTAGGTGAAAGTAATGATTCAGATTCAAGGTATAAGGACAGTCTTTTATGTATTATTTTTTCAAATATCTTGGACAAGGCAGGGAGCAGAGAAATGGGTCTATAGTTAGAGATTTCCCCTCTGTCTCCTTTCTTGTGGATTGGAATTATTTTCGCGATTTTTAGTTTCTTTGGGAACACTCCTTGATTTATGCACTCATTGAAAATGAATGCAAGTGGAGTTTTGATTTTTTGAATACATTTTTTGATCAGCGATATTGGAATGTCGTCTATTCCGCTAGAATTTTTTGTTTGAAATTTATTTACTATTTGCTCTATTTCCAGTTCATGAGTTGGGAATAGGTAGAAGGAATTTATAGGTGATTCTGGAGTCTTGTTTAGGTATTCGTGAAATGTGCTCGTACTATTTGCTGTCAATGAGCGAGTGATTTTTTCTGCCATCGTGGTTAGCTCGTGGTTGAATATGTTTGAGATAAGTTGTTGGTCTGATATTTTTACGTTGTTGACTACAGTTGTTATATTTTTCTTTGTTTGTAAATTCATTTTGTTGTTAGTGTTTTTTTTTATTATTTCCCAGACTTTCTTTGATTTGTCCTTGCTATCTCTAATTTTTTTGTTTATATCCTGTTTTTTTGCCGCTTCTATTACTCTCTTGTATACCTTTTTATAATTTTTGTAGTAGTTTGTAATGAATGATTTTGGATACTGCAGAGTTAGTAGATATAGGCATTGTAGGTTGTTACAGGAATTCTTTATACCCATTGAAAACCAGGATTGTTTTTTGAATCTATTTTGAACTGATACTTTCTTTTCAGGGAAGCTGGTTTGAAAATAATCTATAAATCTAGTTTCAAAATTATTGAATTGTTCCTCTGCATTCGCTGTGTTGTATACTTCATTCCAATTTTCCTGATCTAGTTTCATAATAAATTGGTTTAAGTTTCCTTCATTAAATTGTCGCTTAAGGATAGTGCGATTTTGTTTGGGGTGTTGATTGCGCTGTAATTTCAGAGTAATTGATTGAGCATAGTGGTCCGAGAGATTGCTTTTAATTACCGCTGTTTCAAAGATGCTTTTGTGAAAGTTCGTTGCTATATTATCGATGGTTGAAGCTGTTAGGTGGAAGGGGTCAATTCTGGTAGGTTCATTTATAGTGAAGGCTATATTATGTGTTGCCATAATGTTTGTTAAGGCTGTTTGGGCTTTTGAGGTTTTAGAAAAATCAATATTAAAGTCTCCTAGTATAATAATGCTTTTACCTTCCTTGGAAAGGGATTGGATTATTGAATCTAATGATTTTACAAAATTGTCAATTTTCCCTGCTGGTGTTCTGTATATAGACATTACTATGACTCCTCTCGTTTTGGTTTCCTGTGAGGAGAGTTCAATTGCTGATATTTCTAGTTCTTGTTCTGTGCTAAATTTACTTATATCTTTCCTTTGTTTCACATTTTTAGCCCAGTTATTACTTACATAAATTGCTACCCCTCCATGTATTTTTTTGGTTCTGCTATATGAGTCGATTAGGTTCAGGTTTTCAATGTGAAGTTGAGTTATTTCGTTTTTTTTTAGCCAATGCTCAGAAAGGCAGAGTATATCTACTGTCTTATTAATTTTATGTTGCTCTTCTAAGAATATTTCTAGGTTAGGTATTGAGTTACGGAGGCCTTGTATGTTTTGGTGAATTATGTTTAGCGGTTTGAGAGAGTCTAGTCAATAAGACCATGCTTAGTTTTTAGTTGGTCGGTCAATTGGTTTTAGTTTAAATTTCAAAAATCACAGGAAAAATGGTTTCAAATTTGAACCAATAAGAGAATTTTGCTAAAACTTTTTATGATTGGGTAAAATGTTGGTTGCAATGACTTTGCTAAATATCAAATTAATTTGACAAACCAATCAAAGATAAATTTTTTAAAATTTGAACCAATCAGTGGATTTCAAAAAAATTAGGGTCTGCAACGTCAAGAAATGGTCCGTAGGTACATGTGTGCAAAATTTCAGCTTGATCGAAGAAAAACTGTGACTTGTATATCGTCAGGTAGCAGAAAAAAAACACAAAAAAACAGAGGTCCTTACCAAAAGAGCCAAAAGGAGACGCTTGCTTCGCTCGCTCAATTATTAAATCATTCCTGTGAATTTTGAAATTTTAACTACCTACTAGGAAAACGCTCTGGGTAACGCGTTGATGAGCGAGCACGGACACGCGCAACACCTCGAACCGAAATTCTGTCTATTTAAAATGTCATTAAAATCAAAGCAAATAGTTCTTGAGTTTCGTCACTGACTTGTATGAAAATCTTCAAAAATTCCAAAATAACCATGCAAAGTTTTAAGCTGATCGATTGAACCTATACCCAATAACAGATCTCCTTCAAAAAATATACCTGAGACCACTCATATGATATTAGTGTGTGTACACAATATCAGATCGATCTGTTGATTATTAGTGTCATGCGTTTAAAAGTTTCTGTCCTAACTACCTTGGAACATTGGAACTTAGGCGTCAATGTCGCCGTGATCCATAGCAACAAGCAATATGTCCATAAAATGTCAATAACTTTTGGATTTAAACACAGATCTGTCTGAAAATTGTCAAAAACACAGATAATGTTGGTCCCAATGACCATGCAAAGTTTTAAGTTGATGGGTAAAACGGTTATAGTTTAAATTTAAAAAATAACAGTAAAGATGGGTTTAAATTTTAACCAATCAGAGGATTTGGCTGAAACTTTGTATGATTGGGTAAAATGTTAGTGGTAATGACTTGTCAAAATTTCAAATTGATCAAAACAATCAATCAAAAGATAATTTTTTTAAAATTTGAACCAATCAATGGATTTAAAAAAAATTAGGGCTGTAACAATCGAAAATATTACGTACATGTGTGCAAAATTTCAGCTCGATCGAAGAAAAGCTCTGACCTGTATATCGTCAGGCACAAAAAAAAAAAAAAAAAAAACAGAGGTCCGTGCCAAAAAAGCCGAAAGGAGACGCTCGCTTCGCTCGCTCAATAACCATTTGACTGATCAATTTAAAACTTCGCATGGTCATTGGGACCAACACTAAAGGTATTTTTGCCAACTTTCAGACTAATCTGTGGGCATTTTCAAACATTATTGCATTTATTTTTCATCAATTTTTATTCTATTATCTTCAATATATTTTCAAATTGATGCCAATAATTTCAATAATTTTAGCAGTGTTATCTTGATGCTTTTGCTCCAAGGCCTGTAGAGAATAGACAAACGCATACTTATCAAATCGCATGCAGTACGCAGGCTCGCTCATCAACGAGAAGTATCATTAATTATCAAAATATTATTGTATTCCTGCTATCACTGTTTAAGGGCAAATGGTGTGCAGTTATTATAAAAACGACACTAAGTGTAACTTCTTATACTTATCACGACCGTTCAATCCGTAATCCTACGTTAAATGTCAGACATATCAAATAAATAATAGGAGATAGATAATATGACAGAACAATTTTAGTAGATGAAGGAAACAAAGATATCAACTTATATTGTGCTGTTCTCTGCACTTGAAACTATTGCAGGGTTTGAGAATATATAAACTCACCTCAGTATCTACGGAAGGCAGAGCTGTGAAAGGATCTGATTCTATGGAGGTGGCTGCAGAGTGAAGATCTACGTCCATGGTTCGATCTTCTGGTAGAACGAAGTAATGACGGTCGAAAGTAGGCATTAGGTCAAATTCAGGTTTCACGTCAATTGGGTGTTCTTCGATCTCTATCTTCACGGTTCCCTCGATAGCCTCTAAGTCTGCAGGGTTCTGAAAGTAGAAACAACAATACATTTAGTTATACTTTATACAATTGAGAATAACATTTGTTTGAGATGCGAAACTCTTTCGTGGATATCTAAGACCAAAGCACAACGTCGAATAATAATCGACCAAATAGTTCAATGAAGCGTATCTTCAGATTAAATAACCATCTTTGAAAACACATTTCAAAGAAAAAAAATCGAAATTTCAGCCATTAGGCACATTTTATTATTTGTAAACGTCGAATTGTTCTGCAGCTAGGCTAATGGCGACATGAATGATTATGGATGATTGAGAGATGATGTGACGAAAAGATACTTGGATGGCCGGTGGGAAAGAGACAGTCGTGGCCTATTAAAACGAAACATTCCATTCAATTGTCTCTTGCCAAGATGAAAATGGTAAAATATTTTTTTGGTTAATACAACAAATTCAGTAATCAAACCCTGGACCTCCAAAGTGACAGTGTAAGTACACTTGTACACTCAACAAATCATAAAATGGTATTTTAGTGGAACAAATAGGCTGCTGGTCAGGTTCCTTGACAATCAATCCTTGTTATTATCAATAAAATCAGAGCTCACCTACTAGAAGTAGATGATGAGTAAGCATAGACTTCATCGATTGATGACATCAAATCTATTTCAGCCAATACATTAATTTTTAATACCGTTTCCTAATTATTAAAAATTTAAAAAAGTACTTCTGATTGTTCGCAAATCAAAATATTTTAATTAAATCAAATTTGATGTAAAAAAAATATTAAAAAGGAAAAAAGTTTTGAAATAATTAAAGTCACATTTGGAAAAAGGCCCTGGGTGGCTATTTTTGAAAGTTCGCATCAACCATGCGGATTTGAAAATGTTCGCATGCCAAGTTCGTTGACGAAAGTCATGATGCAAACTTACCTATTCTCCAGTTTTACTTTCGCGTGGCGAAATTGACTTGTCGAACTTCCTTAGCAACCGCATCGGCTTCGGCAAAGTTCGGGATTATACGGATTGACCAATGGGAACCAAGCTTTTCAATTTAAATTTAAGAATGTCAGGACGGCGGTGAATGATTAAAAGGCAGTGTGGCGGTAAACTTTCGATTTCGTCAAGAACAGAACGATATTTCACAAGTTATTTATTAAATATTAATTTAATTCAATATGAAACAAATTACGGAAGAGCAAAAGGCGATTATTACTTCAATTACTTACTGAAATAATGGGTCCAACCCCAAACTAATTAATTCTAAAAATGTATTTTGACATTGTTATTAAGGACCACCTACATAACACATACATGAAAGTTTACCAAATTTTGGGCAGCCATTTTGTTTTTATCAAGAGTTTTGTCAAAATCGATATTTATTTTTTAACTTAAAAATTTGAATGAATAATTTACTTTCAATATCTCTTTTTTAATGTTTTGTGCTATACAAAAAAATAATCAGCTTGATCCCATACATTGTTATACAATATATTTCAATTTTTTTAAATAGGTACCCTCAATTTTATTAAGACTGCTCTAGGCAACTCGTTACTTGAGTTAACGACTTCATTGTTGCACTGAAATATTCCGCACACGATACACTATAAAATATAGAAAGTCTATCGAAATCGGCTTATTATAACGAATTTTACCCTAACATTTTCGACTTACATTGAAAAAAAATTGATTCCCTATTCAATTTGAGATTTAAAACACAAACTAATTGAAAATAAGAATATTTAAATTACAACTTTTATTTGTTCAATTGGTTAACCATTAAAAAAAATATATACATTTTTGAGACGCCGTTTTTTTTTTTTTTACAGACAATTTTGTGGAAATCACATATTCATTTTTATTTTAATAACGTATAAATTTCCAGTTTATTTAATAGTGAATATGTAATTATGTGATAATTTATTATGTAATGATTTTTTTGCGTTTTGATTTTTGCTTATTTATTTAGTTTTATGATTTTTTTAACTTTTTTATTATTATTTTTTATTTAATTTTTGAGTGAATTTTTTAATTATTTTTTTTTTATTTATTTATACTATTATTATTTTTATTTTTTCTAATTTGAATGTGATTTTTCAGTTTTTTTTTTAAAAGTGTACACAGATTTTTTTAGTTGTTCCCCCTTCGCAACTGACTGACATAACCTAACAAACAACTGGCGGAAGTGATTTCAAGGGCCCTACACCGAACGAACATTTCCGCTTGTCATTTTCGCATTTGGGCGGCGGTTTCAAATTCGAGAATACGCTTTCGCATGATTTGACGCCATTGCATGCGGATGTGAACATTTCCACATGCGGTTTCAACTCGAGAATAGGCACCCTGAAGTGAATAATAGCACCACAACGGTCATTTGCACCAAAGACGAAGCTAGTATAAACCTGTTTCTTATGGGCTGAAGGTGTATCGGGTGTTGTAATGCATTGTAAACTCTCCGTGCAATATGGAAACAGTCTTTGCAGTAGTTACTGATGTATCAACTAGGAAAACGCTCTGTGTAACGCGTTGAAAAGCGAGCCTTTGTATTGCATGTGAATTAATATTCTTGTGCAAATAACAGTCTATAATAGACTATCAACAAGAGCTAAAATAAAATACACAAAAATGTTGGACAAAATAATGAGACCAAATTATTGTGTTGATCCATCAAACATTTCAATTTCACACAGATGCTCTTTTAGATGACATTTAATTAAGTTATAAATAAAATCTATAATTCAATTTTCCAGTGAAATGTCCCCGATTATTCTATAAATCATTCGGAACCGGATCATAATGAATCTTTTGCGAGAATTGTCCTGTTCCGTTACTTTGTTTGACATGTAATGCGACAAGCAAAAACAGACACAAATATACAGAGATTCAAGCCATTAGTTTCAATTGGAGATGCTCGGTTAAAACTTAAATCTTAGATTGTCACTCACAAGTGACAATCATGGAAGAGAAAGATTTCCTTTCACATTCACTGCCGATGACAAGTTTCATCAATTAATAATGATCTCTCTTAATGAAATGGCAAATCATCTACAAATATCAATCAGCAATAATCATCATTCAGTGCACCATGTTTCTGTCCAAGATATTTATGAATTTCATCCCCCTGTACACTTGGGTCATAAAACAGCATCAGTGCTTGTTAGTCTTTGGTGCACAAGAAAGCGGAGCGACATTTTAACTTCGCAACAATGTTAGAAGAATTGACATATCAAGGTCAAATAAAACTGCCACACTGATAAAGAATTCAATTTAATTTAATGTAATATTAAATTAAATTAAATTTGCAATATTATTGTCAAGATCAAACCAAGTAGTAACTAACAAATAAAATATATCAAACATGACAATTTTTGAATTGTCATGAGTGCCATGTGTGACATTCAGTCAAGGCACTTATATGTCAATCGTATAACGATAGTTCAGTAAAAGTTATAATTACATCGCGAAATAACAGAAATTGATGCTTACCTCAGTGTCAACATTCAAATACAATCAGCATATTTCATTTAAGCACATATTCATACACATTCTTGTGAAAACTAGATGTCTATTCACCAAAATCATCAATTGACAAACGCATTTTTTATCACGGTCTTCTGAACCGTTCCCTTTCTGAATGAGCTCATTCAGAAAAGTTTCAGAAAGCCGTGATAGAAAAATGCGATATGTCAAAGGGTGATTTTGGTGAATAGACATCTAGTTTTGACAAGAATGTGTATGAATATGTGCTGAAATGAAATATGCCGATTGTATTTGAATGTTGACACTGAGGTAAGCATCAATTTCTGTTATTTCGCGATGTAATTATAACTTTGACTGAAAACATTAAGATTGACATTTAAGTGACTTGGAACATGCGCACTGAAGAGTAGTCACACATAGTGACACGCCCTTTTTTAGTTCGCTTTGAGGGCGCCACTAGTTTATGTTTTGGTCTATTGTACTGTGAGTTACATTTTCCTGTAATGTGAGTTACCAACACAAAGTGGTGTTATTAATAACAAACCCCACATTAATTAAGTGAGCGACTCCACTTGAAACTTATGGCTCGAATCTCTTTTTGTTTTTGTTTGTCTGTCTATCTGTGTATTTTGCTTTACATTTTAAACGAAGTAACGGATCTGGCCAATTTTTGTCACAAAAGATTCATTACTATCCACTACAGAAGGTTAATGATTTTTAGCAAAATCTATCCATTAATTTTATCGGAAACTTGATTTGTAGTTAGTCAAGTACCTACTTGGCTTGGCAATGAAAGAAACGTCAACTCTGTGTGCCAATAAAACTGGAATCGGTTGACCGATCATCACCAAATTTTGCATTGTCATTGGCACCAGCATTATAAGTGTATTTTGAACAATCTTTAATGAACTTCAAGAGTAATAGACATTTTACTGACATTTGAATGCTTAAGGAGGGATGAGTGATATAATCACGGTCTTCTGGAAATTTCTACAAATTTGCAAAGAATTTCGAATTTCTAGAAGGCCGTGTTACCATGGCAACACAATTTTACATGTAAAACTGCACTTTTCAGATGGAAAAACGTAAAAATAAAGCAGTAAAACCCTCGTAGCTCTGTAAAACGTCCACGAAGGTATACATTTAAAAATGTTATAATAAAATATTGCATCTGATTCACGCTATAGTAGTTTTTCAAAAAACTCTATAGGTGGGAAAGCAGTCAAATACGCTTTGAAAAATATCAGCATGACTTTTTCCGTATGGTCGCGATGTTAAACTGAGAAAAGAGCTGTAACTTTGAAGCGATATATCTCGGAAATTAGTTCACGTTGACCACTTTTTCTCGCCATATTATGATGCAGAACATAAAAATCTATTTATATGCGAAATTTGAACGATTTCTATACATAAGTGAAATTCGGAGATCCTTCCTTAATTTAAAATGGCCTGTAGCTGTACACCACCGTTTGACCCATCAAATATCATCTATACTAAATCTGATTAAACTCATATTTTCCATGGTCGCTAAGACCAACATTAACTCTTTTTTTACAAATTTTCAGCCTAATCAATCAAGAAAATAATGTACTTATTGACAGTTTTAATATCTGTCAGAAATGACGAATGTTGAGGAATGAATGTTTCCACTGCCAAATGGATCTGATTTGCTTTATGCACCAAAGTGTATAGATTGCTATTCTTAAGTTTCAATAGAAAACAGATACTTTTAAAAAATGTTTCAGAACACATCATAAAGGTAGAGAAAATAGACAGTACGGTATGAGTTCTACTTATTTAATATAAACGTCACTCATTAAGCGAGCGGAGCGAGCGTCTCCACTTGAAACTTATGGCACAAATCTCTGTTTTTTTGTTTGTTTGTTTGTGTGTTTATTTGTGTTTTTCGCATTAACTTTTAAACGAAGTAACGGATCTGGCCAATTTTTTCACAAAAAGATTCATTACTATCCAGTGCAGAAGGCTATTGATTTTCAGCAAAATCGATCTATCAACTTCATCGCAAACTTGATGTTTAGTTAGTCTTAGCTTGGCTAAAGCTTGGCAATATGAAAGAAACTCTGCGTGCAAATTGAAACTGCAAACGTTTGACCGATCATAAGTATTTTAGACACTCTCAGACAAACCTGTAATGAACTTCAGAAGTTATATTTCAAAAGAATCATATTCAGTAAAATGTAATCTCAAAATGAACCTAGGTAACATAAAACCTATAGTCGTGCAGTAACAGAATTAAAATTAGACATTTGTCACATCGGTCTTATAATAAGCTGAAAATTTGCACAAATGTTCTTCACCCCCTAACACATCCACCATTCAAAAAAACCCCAAAAAACTTCACCGGAAGTCACCCCAAAAAATAAAAACAAAAAATTATGGACGTCCAGGGAATCCGGTCATTTCAAACATACAATGCGTTATCTACGAAAGTAATTGGAATACAATTATGAAAAAAATACAGGATACCGAAAACATATTGGCAAAGACATTGGTGCAGGTGTCATTGGCCAAAATGTTTTTGTTTTGATTGTATGCTTTTTTGAAACTGCATTTATTTTGCACTTATTTTGACTGCACTTATTTTGTATTTTAATCGTTTGAGAAAAATTTTCTCGCGATTACCTATTATTTTTTTGGGTGGAAAATGAAGAGTATATATCCATGAAGTTTTGTGAATTTTTTCAGATTTATTGGACGCGATCTAATTAGTGAAATGGTATTTTTAGTTGAGTTTCCGCGGAACGTTTTTCCTCTCGCGCTGCTCCCGACCTGACTATACACATTTACACTATTGCGCGTTAGGATTGGTAGGTTCGAGGTACAATACAAATTACATTATAATTGATAACTTTTACTCTGGTGTAGTATACAATCTGTAACATTATGTTCGCTAACATCTCACACTGTAAACAACAAACTTCGTGTTTCGTTTTCAATTATTTTTAGAATTGTAAAATAAGAAACTATTATGTATGAAATGTGAGATGTGAGCTCATATAGCGCGGCGTAAATAATTGTATGATTCGTTTAAGAGGTTTTCGAGGCAATGACACTCATTTATTATTGTATTACGATACCGGTATATGTTGCTGATGTTGATATTGTCAGTTGTGTAATCCAATGTGTGTTGTCGACTGCAGGGGAGGGCGGTTTCACTTAGGACAACTATAGGGCCAACTTTTCACTATCTTCTTTCACAATTACACTCAACAACTAACTATGAAATATTCAGTTAGCGAATAGCACTCACACTTGACTACAGTTGTTACTTATTTCCACAGTCCGATTTCTTCTGTTCTCTTTACTCTCTAAAAACCCACCAGTTTCTCACAATTCTTAAAAATTATATAAAACTATTTATGATTGGTTGACACAGGCCAATGGTATGAGCTCTTTCAGAATCAGGTGCAGTGTTTGGGTGCAAGTTAACTTGAAACCACCCTCAAATATTAAGATTTTTACTTTCCACCCTCACTCTTGACCTTTGACATTGACCAGATGGTCTACCCTTAGATCTGACCCCCAAGAAATACACTAAATTTTATAGGTTTAGAACTAACAAGCACCGAATCTTATTTCTTTGACTCTTCATTGCCGCAGGACATGGCTTTTAAACTTCACTTTTACTTCAAAAGACCAAAACTGAAGCTAAACACGTGTAGTGATTAAAATTGACAAGTTGATAAATTTGGAAAAAGACATTAAATATCAAGATCCCACTGTCCTGCGGTATGTTGTGTTCAGGATGATGCATTCAGTTCAGAACATTCCTGGAGGAATGATGTGCATTTCCTTTTGCTCAGTTTTCAAAGTGCAGTGAAAGTGTTTTGCGTATAGTGTATAGCTATAGTGTATTATGCTATAGTGCATATAGTGTATAGCTATTTGCGTATAATCTGTTACCTACCATCTAACAATTCTATATTTTATTATATTTAATACTAAATGTGGGGGTGAGAATCACAGTCACATTCTTGAACAATAATGGGTAAGTTAAAATACCTACACATTTGTATAAGCTGTTCACTCATACGTGACTGATTGAATCTTTTCTCAAGAGAAAGAAGATGGTAATGTCACACATCTGAATAAACCATCAACATCATCAGATAACTCAGAAGATTTTTGTATTTTTTATTATGTATTATGTAATTATGTATGTATACATACATACATACATAATTACACAGTAAGTGACAAAAACCTACTATGAACAGATCACGTTTTTTACTTTCGAGTAAACTCGTATGAATGAAGTAAAGTAATTGTGATGCAACTGTTTATTATAAAGGCTGTATCGTTAAGTTTATTATGACAGACTATAAAATGTGTTGAGTGGTTATGGCAAAGATATTATTAAAACTCGGTTATGGCCTCGGTTATGGCTTCGAACCTTCCAAACCTAATGCGTATTGCGTACTACTAGCGTAGTGTGTTGCCAGGTCCGGCGCAGCGGGACAAGAAAAAACTTCCGCGAAAACCAAGCTAAAAACTAAAAATACCATTTCACTAATAAGATCGCGTCCAATAAATCTGAAAAAATTCACAAAACTTCATGGATATATACACTTTACCTATTTTCCACCCAAAAAAATAATAGGTCATCACGATAAATTTTTCTCAAACGATTAAAATACAAAATAAGTGCGGTCAAAATGAGTGCAAAATAAATGCAGTTTCAAAAATGCATACAATCAAAACAAAAACATTTTGGCCAATGACACCTGCACCAATGTCTTCGCCAATATGTTTTTGGTATCCTGTATTTTTTTCATAATTTTATTCCAATTATTTCGTAGATAACGCATTGTATGTTTGAAATGACCGGATTCCCTGGACGTCCATAATTTTTTGTTTTTATTTTTTTGGGGTGACTTCCGGTGAAGTTTTATATTTTTTTTTGAATGGTGGATGTGTTAGGGGGTGAAGAACATTTGTGCAAATTTTCAGCTTATTATAAGACCGATGTGACAAACTTCTTTATTTGACGAGATAGAGGTTTGTTACTGCTCGGCTACTTGCATTTAATAGCAATATGAAAGAAACTCCGTGTTGTAATTGACTGGAATCTTTTTCCCGATCATCATTAATAAATTAAGGTCATTGGGACCTGCATTTTTTTGACAATCTAAAACAAACCTGTAATGAACTTCAAGAGTATAAATTTCAAAATAACCATAATCAGTTAAATGTCAATGTCAAAATGAATCTATAAAAAAATTATATCACTGCTTCCTTGATGAATTCATTATACATATTAGCTAATCTAATCTAAGTACCATGATGATGAATAAATACCAACTGCAATATGTAAAGATTTTCCTCGAGTGGGATTCGAACCCACGACCTTCTAATCTCTCCTTCTAAACTCCTAACCATGCTCAATGTCAATTGACAGGATAGTTGTTAAACTATTTTGATGTTCTGTTAGTGAATATTATTTCTGTTTGGCGATGCTTTCTTGAAAGTTTTTAGTAAATGTAAGTTTAATGCTAACAATTTGCTGGAGAAAGATTGAAATTTTCTGTGATCCTGGGAGTGACGGGATTCGGGAAAGTCTTTGCTAATCTTGGAATTATATTGAATGTACGGTTTCGTGGCAATCTTGCCAATCTCTTAAGAAAATTTGAACTCTTCTGTGCTCCTGCAAGTGATTATTTGTGGGTTATTTACGGAATTTCGGTTAGATCATGATTCATGGTTAGATGTGCTGCATATACTGGTGCTCGCTTATCAACGCGTTACACCGAGCGTTTTCCTGGTATTAAATAACATATAACTCATACCATACTGTCTATTTTCTCTAGATACTTTTATGTTGATTGAGTGGATCATATTATTTCAATTCAATATAGATGTATATGATTCTGTGGTTTGGTATGGAATTTCCTGTTGGAGAATTTACACGAATACCAGTGCTCGCTCATCAATGCGTTACACTGAGCGTTTTCCTAGTTTAGTTTCATTTTTGAATAGTGTTGGAAGACAAAGAATGTACACTTGGCCAAACAAAACTTGAACGTTCAATAAATCTGATAGGCTGATAAATGTAAGATCGCACCATCAGAAGTCAGTCTAAGCGATCTCATTGTCTCATTCTAGTAGATGACCTCACATTTCAATGATAATAACAAGCTTTGATTGGTTATGGGACATGACCAACAGTCATTCAAATTTGGTCAACGTTCAAGTTTTGTTTGGCCGAGTGTACCTTAGTATGATTAGAGAAGAAGATCTTTATTCTGAGTGTCACTTTTCATGTAGGTACCTAATGTGAGTTACCTACCAAAATGTTTTTAATAAATTTCAAAACCAAAGAATTTTTCGGCATCAATGGCTTCATGGTGTAACCATACCTACACGTCATTGAGCGAGCGAAGCGAGCGTCTCCTTTTGGCTTTTTTCGGCACGGACCTCTGTTTTTTTTTTTTTTTTTGTGTTTATTTTTTTCTGTTACCTGACGATATAAAGATCAGAGTTTTTCTTCGATCGAGCTGAAATTTTGCTCACATGTGAAGACAACCTTGTCTGTTTGCAGACCCCAAAATTTTTTGAAATCCATTCATTGGCTAAAATTTAAATAAACATCTCCTGATGGTAGGTTGAAAAATGGCAATGGTCTTCTATAAAACTGATCAAACTCATATTTTGGCTATACAGGTCAGTTTTTCTTCGATCGAGCTGAAATTTTGCACACATGTAAAACCAACCTTCTCTGTTTACAGACACTAATTTTTTTGAAATCCATTCATTGGTTAAAATTTAAATAAATATCTCCTTGATAGGCTGAAAAATGAAAACGGTCTTCGATAATTCTGATCAAACTCATATTTTGCATGATCATTAAGACCAACATTGTATCTTATTTTACAAAATTTCATCCCAATCAGTTAAGAACGTATAAACTTATTGACATTTTTCAAATCTGTCAGATATGAAGTATCGAAATGAATGTTTTCCAGTGCCACTTGAATTGAATCTGATTTCCTATATTTACCAGGGTGCTTATAGATGCTATTTCCAAGTTTCAATGAAAAGCATTATGTTGTGTTGATTGAGTGATCATATTTCAATTCAATATGGATGTATATGTTTTCTGTGCGTTGTGTACGCATTTCCGGTTCGAGAATTTGCACGTCCCTGTGCTCGCTCATCAACGCGTTACACAGAGCGTTTTCCTAGTATTATTATCTTGAGCCAATATAATTAATGATTATTTTTTGTAAATTTGTTTCTAATTATTTGAGCAATAATAACAATGTACACATTGTTGAGCAAATTTTGTTATGATTGTAATGTGAGTTACCTACTGTGTAATGATCCTAAAACTATTTTGACCTTATGAAGAACAAATCACAAACAACAACTTGAGCGTCCGTAACACAGCAATTTCATAAATAGAATAGTAGCTCTAAGACAGCTCAACTTATAAGAACTTATGAACAAAATTATTGACTCCCTCTCAATGTGCCTAACAGTTTGGAAGAATATCGGTTTGGTATTAGAGTGTTCACACTGGCGCGTAGGAGGGGGGGGGGGGGGGGGGAAACCCCCTAAAGCAGTCTCATCATCCATTAATTTTGAAAAATTAAGTTTAGCTTCCCAGAATCAATGAAAAATTGTTTCAATGCTAAAAAAAAACAATGAACGGTGCAAAAACTTTCTGTTATAAATTTCAATAGTAATTTATTTAGCAGAATCATTTGCAAATTGTTTAAATTCTACAATGACTAGCAATGAAAGTCCCCCAAAGCCCCTCTTCCTTAAGTGTCAGTTCCCCCCCCCACCCTCCTGATAACAACTGTTCCTACTCGCCTGTGTGCGTACACCGTATACAACTTGGCTGACGCGGGTTGACTGCTCCGCCAGATTTAACCTAGATTTACAGCTCGACGCGCCGACACGCTGGCGATGAGCCACCTGATTAGCTAGCATCAAAGCGCCAGTTGTCACGCTGTAAACGTAGCTTTAGTCTGCAAGGCGTAGAATATAATTGTCGGCTTGAGTTACCTGAGTTCTCTTCCTCCGAATGTCGGCCAAGAGGATGAACCGAGGTGGACTTCTTGGAACTGCCCGTAGTTCTCGCTTCACCTCAGTCTTAACAGTCATTGCAAGAGGATCGACAGCTGAATCTGTTGCCGGTTCAGTTGCCTCCACTTTGACAGCCACCTGGAGGTCTGGGTTCAAATGTACGGAGCTGGCTGCAGAGTGAAGATCTACGTCCATGGTTGGATCTTCTGGTAGAAAGACGCAATGACGGTCGATAGTAGGCACTAGGCCAAGTTCAGGTTTCACGTCGATTGGGTGTTCTTCGATCTCTATCTTCACGGTTCCCTCGATAGCCTCTGAGTCTGCAGGGTTCTGAAAGTAGAAACAACAATACTTAGTTATAATTTATACAATTAGGAACAACATCTGTTTGAGATAAACTCTTTCATATAAGTTCCTTTCCACTCATTTTGTTCACGGATCTCTTTTTTCTTTGTTTAGGTCCTTTTTGCAGTTTAATGTTGTTTAACGTCGCACTGTTCTGCAGCTAGGCTAATGGCGACGGATGAATGATTATGATGATGATTGGGAGATGATGATGAATAGGTTTAATGATGGACAGTGGGAAGGAGGTGGTCGTGGCCTATTAGTAGGGAACCTTCCATGAATTTGCCTCTCGGCTGCTGGAAATAGTAAAATTTTCCCTGGTCAAAACGAACAGATTTAGGAGTCAAAAACAGGACCTCGGTGTTAGTAATTACTACCATTGTTAGTAATTACCAAATTTACAAATTACGTTTCATCGCATGTTGAAATTATTTGGAGACCACTTTTCAGCAATACCTAACTGTATTCTACTGGCCAAAGAAGATAGAAAAATGTGACCTGCTTGAATATATCTATCAACTAGGTACAGAAATATCTCTTCGATTGTTTGAACTAAACTGACCTGCATGTTATAGTCCGTAGTTGTTGAGTTGAAATCTCTCTTCGGACCAAACTCACAGGAGAGTGCAGCAGCTTTGGGTTTCCACTTTCTGCAGAGAGAAACACAAGTAACAATATATTACAACTGTCTGATTAAGCTAAAAATTTCCAACATTATTAATCCACTTGCAAATAGAACAGCAACTCACACACATAAATTAATTTGCATGCAATAGGCTTGCCAAACCAAAGAGAATACTATGCATTATCATAGTATGATTTTCAAGTCTTCTTCTTGTAATAAGTTAACATAATAATTGTTGTATAATAAAACAGAAGTGTAATTTGCACTCAGCAATGGCAAAGTGTGATATCTTTGTGTTAACAAGAAGACAGACTTATAACAAATTAATGAAATCCAAGATGCAGTGGAAAATCGGACAAAAATGTATTTCCTGATTGGCTATTTTTAATATTTCAGCATCGCTAGTATGAAGTTTTGAATATTGTTGCATCACATGAGGGCCAATCGCAACTAATGCCATTCCCAGGCATCAAACTCACTGTCACAATATAAATGAAACACAATCTAACCCGGCCTGATTTTACAAAACTCTTGACCAATGGCGTGCACTCAATGGAAGCAAGAGAAGCATTGCTTCCACTTCCTTTTCCATTCCAACATAATTCAAATATAATAATTATGTATAATAATTTAATCTTTTTCCAAAAATATTCATCATTTCTTACTACTTACAGAATTCTTATTACGAACACAAATGTCACCACTTTCGCTCTGATTTCAAAGTAAACGCGGTTTCTAAGACGGGAGATGGGCAAGGCGCGTGCGCACGCATACACTTGCCTCTGCTCGGCAGTCGGCGGCTCGGCCGGCTCCAAGGGATTCACTTTTCGAATTGCTTCCAATCCCTCGCTCTAGATACGGGAGTTACGATGCATTAGGTGATTTGCCTACAATCAAATATGTTAATCTGCAGCCACCTGAAAGTATTGTCAATAATAAAAACATATTTTGCCATGATAATAACATTATTTGCCGGTCTAAACACAAAGCATTTCTGTGTAAAATACGTCTATTACTGCAGGCGTATTCTAGCCAAGGGAAGCAAATCGAGAGTTGCATCCACAGTCCGAACGCAGCCGAACTACTCCCGAGTTGACACGATTGGAACGAACATGTGATCGTCGGTGACAGTGCTCAAGAGAGAACTTCTAAAGTTGGCGGTTGAATTTCTAAACTTGTATTATCTACATTGCAGTTTCGGATTCTCAGTTCAGTTTACGCATTTCTACAAAGTTTTTATATATCTGTATTTGCCTTCAAAACACTAATGATTAATATATAAAGAAATTAGTCTGAAAATCCTCGTGCCTAAATCCTTTGACCATTTCCTAAATTCAAGTAATCTTCCAAAAAGGTACTTTCAAAATCAATTTTAACCATCTAAACATAGTCAAATTTTTAAAAATTCCCTGCGGGGCTAAACTGGGGGGCCCGGCCCCCCAGACCCCCCCCCCCCCCTCCGGGTCTGCGCAAATTTCTTTCCGGGCAATTTGCTTCCCTCACTACAAATGTCATGGCACGCCACTGCTCTTGCCCACAGGTTGGTTCGTCGGACTGTCAGATCAAGTCAGATCACACCGGAAGTAAGCGGAGTTAAATCACGGAACAATTCAAAATCAAAACTTGACGAACACTGTTGAGCAGCTTTTGAAGGAATAATAACAAAGGTACTTAGGTACAAGCAAATAAACCATAAGTATAAATATACAAAATTAATTTTAATAACTTTCAAAGTAAAATATGTTTTCATTATGATGTAATGACAATTGTTAATTTTGAAGCCCTCAATTCCCATTCATCAATAGCTACCATTTTATTTTTGAGAGCAAGCTACTCCTACAAAATAGCTGGTGCACCTTTTGCTGTTCGGAACAGGTTCAGAACAGGTTACAATGACAATCCGAATCTGCGTTGAGCAGGTTCAGAACAGTCCGACGAACAAACCTATTCGAAACTGAAAGTAGGTACTTAGAGAATGTGCTAATATCAGTATAAGATGGCCACTCACACGAGTATGATGCACCCAGTGCGCGTGTCAAACGTAATGAGTTCTGTAACAGTTATAATTACATCGTGAAATAACAGAAATTGATGCTTAGGTACCTCAGTTAGGTACAATCGGCATAATTCATTACAGCTCACATAATCACATCACATTCATTCAAATTCTTGTAAAAACCAGATGTCTATTCACCAAAGCAGCATTTGACAGATTGCAATTGTTTTGAACGAAGCGTTCAAGAAAAATGTGTCAGACGCCTTGTTCAGAAGGCCGCAATGAAAACAATTTTGCAATCTGTCAAAGTGCTTTTGATGAAGACATCTAGTTCTCGAAAGAATTTGAATGAATGTGTGCTGTAATGAAATATACCGATTGTATTTGATTGTTGACACTGAGGTAGGCAACAATTTCTGTAATTACGCGATGTTATAACTTTTACTGAACTTCTTTTTTTAACGCTTGGTGGCGTATTGCAACTTTTAGTGTGGAATTAGGTCCTACTAAAAACACGGCACTCACTGTCAACTCTTTGATTTTTCGATCATGACGAATAGCAGAGAGGCAAGTAAGGTAACGTAAGAGCTCTCGGCCAATGACAGAGCTGCTCTTCACTCTGCTCTCTGCTTTACATAACACAGTGTGGCTGTGTTTGTAAAAATGTTGTATACCTAATCTTATATTTTAAATTATTTTTGTGTAAGTGTAACTTTGTGTGCACATCAGTGCAAGAAAACGATAATGTGGGTATTTCAACAATAAACTATTTGACAAGACGTAGTAACGGAGCATTTCCTAGCATAATGGTAAACATTGAGTTACTAATGCGAGTTCTTACCACGGAAAACTAAGTGACATTTTGATTCGCAGATGTGATAGAAAGTTCTCCAGCTGCTGTAGCTTGGTCTTAGTTGATGTGCAGTAGGAGTAGGCTGGAGCAAGTTCAGTTCAATTCAACACTCCTAGAGACTAGAAAACATTGTTAAAATGATTGGTTTCTCTGAGAAAAACTAACCTGACATTTTCAAAAAACAAATGATAATGACTTACTACTAGGTAGGTACTTGGAAAGTTCCGTTTAGATGAATATTACAATCTACAAAGACGATTATAAACACAATATTGATAATTACTGAAGAGAAATATATCTGACGTTTACGCCATATTTGTTTACATGTGATTCGAACCAAATTCGAACAGCTGATTCCTTTCTCCTATCTTGGGGGGGGGGGGAGCTGTGGTGAATGTAAGGACCAATGACAGCGAGGCGCCAAACATTCCAATATATTTGAACATATGAAATTTAGAACCTTCATGAGAAAGTTTGTTTTGTTATTCAAAATAAAATTCAGTGAAATATAGGTATTTAAAAAATAAAAATAAAGAAAACTTAAAAAAGTATTGATCAACTAACTAATTTTGGATGATAGTTCCAGCAATCATCAGCAATCTCAGTGTTAACAATTTAAATTTCAAAATAAAAATAAATCTCAAATATCGTCTGGGAGAATATGTTTTCGAGCGTCAGCAATCTTTGTCAAGAAATAATGTCAGATCATACCTAATAAAATCTATTTCACAGAGAAGGGGCTACGGGGCAGTTCCTTAGCTCAGATTTGAAAAAAAAATTTAGCGTGGTACGCCAAAGCATGGTAGAGATCTAGCCGAATGGTAAGACTGTCGTAGCACAGGCACATGACATTAAAATGCATATTAAATGCGTTCTATCCAGGAACTACTGCAAAGCATCATGCAAGGTGGTGCATAATATATATAGGAAAACAAAAAGGAAAGAAAATCAGGCTACTATCGGTGAACCAACTAGTTATTCAATTTAATCACTAAATGTTAAGATATAAATGCTTCATAGCATTTTTAAAATTCAGCTATCTTTGTCAGCAGGAATAAGGATTTTTTTTAGAGACAATTGGAAAAACAGAAACACATAAAAATGTCAATGTTTCTACAATAAAAACATATAAGTGTGAGTTTAATAACATATCAATAATCAATATCACATTTTATAAAGGTAGAAAATTCTTATGTTTATAAGAATATAAATTCACATATACATTTTTTTATTCATATAAATTTTTCTTAAATTCACAAAATCAACGCTTTTCTACATATCATTGTCTAATGCATTGTAAATGAGTTATCAATAAACTCATTAGTCTTGACCTTGAAGAGAATCATAAGTTGACAGAGTGGATACAGATTCATGAGCTCATTACTAGCACACTTTCTTATACATTAAACTGTTACTTCTATGTACTTCTCCATTTTATACGATAATATGGATGTTAACACATTACCTATTTAACTGTTTCACAAATTAAAGAGCTGGTGAATATTTATCAAAAGTAAAACAATATAGATGGTACGAAAATGTACATAAAATTTAATACAGTGTGCTTAAAATTGTTAACTGAGAGTTCAATCATAGATGAAAGAAAAACAGTTTCTTTATACCATCCCAGGTAGCACAAACAGCGTATACTACGTTGTCCCGATGTCTGCGGGCTGACATCGGCCCAACGGACACAATGTTAACGGTAAATCTACGCCGGGCCGATGTCTAAATTCTACTTCGGAGCGATGTCGGCGGGCTGACATCGGGCCGACATCAGCCCGCCGACATCGGCCCGACGGACACAATGTTAACGGCAAATCTACGCCGGGCCGATGTCTAAATCCTACGTCGGAGCGATGTCGGCGGAGCGATGTTGAACCGACGTTGCAGCGCTTTTAAAAAAATAAAAATTATTTTTTTATTTGTATTTACACTTATATACATACATTGATTAATCTCTATCCGAATATATGACATGTAATGACAATCTGTAACGAAAGAGACAAGGTTAAGCACAAGTTAGCACAGATTACACACACACTGGATTGAGCCGGTCTCCATCCTCGATCGTCCGCGTGGAAACTCGGCGCTTTACCCCGACACCAACGGGACGAGATAGGTAGTAGAGCGTTTGTAACCCTCTTAAGCTAGACACATTAATTTGTTAAATTCAACGAATTTGTCAAGTACCAAATTGCTATAATATATTTCAAAACAATATGTCAATACATGCGTAAATATATTTATCATACTTTTTGATTTTAATAATACTTTTCACATCTTGAACATCAGGAAGACGTCTTCTACACGACATTCGGTAGACGTATGTAATATGACATCGGGACGACGTCTGATTCACGACGTCGGGTGGACAAATGTAATAAGATATCGGAAAGACGTCTTTTACACGACATCGGGTAGACGTATGTAATAAGACATCGGGAAGACGTCTGATACACGACATCGGGTAGACGTATGTAATAAGACATCGGGAAGACGTCTTCTACACGACATCGGGTAGACGTATGTAATATGACATCGGGAAGACGTCTGATACACGACATCGGGTAGACGTATGTAATATGACATCGGGCAGATGTCTTTTACACGACGTCGGGCAGACGTATGTAATATGACATCGGAAAGATGTCGGCTGTAGGTCGGCAATATCGGCCACCCTACCCGATATTTGCGACGTCGGCCCGACATCTAGCCGCTATATCATTTTGGTTTGTGCTACCTGGGATGGTGTAGGCAATTATTTTGCGTTATATTGACTGAGAACATGCATTTTGAACAAATCTATAGAAGTGTTTCTGTCAATAGAAAAATAAGTGGCATTGAATCAGTAAGAAAGCATAGGTATTTTAGTAGGTTTTTGATTATGTAAACATACAAATAATTATACCAATCACACTTGTCACGCAAAAGATGGACAATTCTCGCTAATATAACAGAATTAAATGTAATATTTTGACCGAGCGATGTTTGACAAATGAAAAAGGTAATTACGATCTCATCATTCCTAACTAGGGAAGACAGCAATTTATTACCATGATGAAGAGTTGTTTGCATTGCAATACTGTACACAATGACGTCAATGACGATATTATAATGAAATTTCTTGAAATTTCTTTAATCTTTGTAGGTAAATCGATTTCTTGCAAAGTGTGAATCCCACAAGGAAAAACCACCATCTGCGAGTTCAGGAATACCAAAACATTCAATAGGTAAACATTATTCTGTACATTGAAAGTACAGTCAATGCTCCAAGCTACTTATTTTACACAAAACTGTTTAAAAATGAGTAAGTTAATTTGTAGGACTACAATATTATGTAAGTGAGCATCTCCACACAAAACAACAAGGTAAATTAAATGAAGAAGCAAACATTTTAACAAAGATTCAGAGCTATCCAGTTGAAACCTGACGGACAAACATATCTGAGAAGCAACAATGTCACACATTAATAGCAACATCAATCTAGTGGAGCGGTCGCTCCACGCCAGCCAAGTCGTACGGCGCGCGCACACTCTCATTTAAAAAGGCTGGAGCAACCCACTTTTACTGTAAGCATCAAAGTGGCATTTTCGGCCTACTGGATCTTAAAATTGGGAAATATCACATTGTTGCGAAATATCTTAATTTCGAGCTATGGCCCACCCTACAACATATACCAAATTTGGGAACAATCGGTTACGCCCTTTGCGCGCTAGAGGGCCGTGAAAACAGTGTTTTAGGGCGGTTTTCATAATAATAATAATAATAATCTCAGTAGTAGTCTCCTGGAATTCAAATCCGGTAACAAGGCCACAGCCTAAACGGCTGAACCGATTGATCTCACATTTTTACCACGTGTGCACTTTTGGCGTCTGATTTAACCTTCACCCCATGAATTTTTTGTGCCGCCATTTTGAAACCGGAAGTGACGTCATATCTCAACAACGGCTAAACCGATTGGAGCGAAAATAGCGCCAAACGATTCGGACGGTGAACTAAATGCATTATCAGTAGCAAAAGACTAAACATTTTGTTAACGAAACCGGAAATGACGTCATGAAATTTGAAATACATCGATTGGCATTTCGGCAACAAAGGTTGATCCGATTATTTTGATATTTATGTAACGTATGCACTTCTGATATATCATTTGACTTGTTACAAAACCAACCGGAAGCCGCCATTGTTAAACCGGAAGTGACATCATATCTTAATATTGGCTAAATAGATTTGAACGAAACCAGCGCCACACAATTTAGACGGGCAACTTTATGTTTTATCATCAGTAATATTTGCAGTTTCTTATAGCAAAACCGGAAATGACGTTACACATTTTAAAAATCTCACAAATTTACATTTTGATACAATACATACTATTTGAGACAGCTTATAATAACTTAATAAGATGTTATCATGTGTAAATTAAAATTCAAGGGGTCAGAGATTTCAGCCGCCATTTTGAAACCGGAAGTAACGTTGTATCTCGAAAACTGGTATACCGATCAGTACGAAACTAGCGCCAAATGATTCGGAATGCCATCTTTATGGAATAGGAACAGTCAAAGTAGAATGTTTTTATTTATGAGCCCGGAAATGACGTCATTCAAATTTAAAAATTATTATATTCCCCATTCTATACAATGAATACATATTCAGAAAGCCTAAAATGATACACATTAATTGTAGATATAAATTCTATGTGGCAGTGCAGTAAGTTTAGCAGCCATTTTGAAAACCGAAGTGTTATATGCCATATCTCGGAACTGGGTTGGCCGATTGGAATGAAACCTTTGCTATTCTTCACGAAAGACTATACATGAATATACAACAGATTTTCATTAGTAGTAACCAAATCGTAAATGGCGATTTTTTTAAAAGAATTTAGTAATTGTTTATTTCATATGCGTCACAAGTTGTAAATAATAAACTAAAAAAAGGAGTGATATCCCCATAAAAAACACTTCGTGTAAAAATACCAGCCAAGTCTCTTCAACTAAAAAAAAATATATGAAATCTAAAAATTCTGCACTGAAAAGTATTGATATCAAAAAATTGGCCAAGTCAAAAGTTTATTTGAAAATCAAAAAATACTTGGCGCATCGTTTTTTTAGGGCATTATAGGTATACTATGTATATGTATATTTCATGTATAATTTATAATTGGCTTATACTTCCAAGCTAAATATGTACACGATGCGCCAAGTATTTTTTGATTTTCAAATAAAGTTTTGACTTGGCAAATTTTTTGATATCAATACTTTTCAGTGCAGAATTTTTAGATTTCATATATTTTTTTTTAGTTGAAGAGACTTGGCTGGTATTTTTACACGAAGTGTTTTTCATGGGGATTAGAGAATAGGTACCTAAACCAAGATCAATTGGAATTTTAAAAACTTGATTTGTCATTTTATCTTGTAACTTGTAACCTGTTTTATGAGCTTCGTCTATTAAAATGGATCTACAACAAAATAACAAAGTCTTAAAAACCCATTTGTTGATGAGGAGGGGGGGAGGGGGGGGGGGGGGAGCCAGTGCCAACAATACAAATGTGAAATGTTCTAAGACCAGCGCTAGATTAAGAGGAAGGACAATCTTATAAACTGCCAATAACAAGCTGTCTCTTTGAAAATTGACAAGAGACAGTGTTGAAAAGAATAAAATAAACATTCTGCTAAAATAGAAACTAAAGTCCTTAAATAAGGTAAGTAGATAAGCAGAAATAAGAAAGAAATAAGTTAAATAGAAGTTAGTCCATGAAGGCGCTTTAAGGGCGGCACATTTGGGTACCTACCTAACTTGCCTTTCGGATTCTTTAGATCATATGCAGTAAATAAATTGATGCAGGGTTTAACAATCAAACGCAAGAGAATCAATAAAAATTCGATGAATCAGAAACGAGAATTTCAATTTCCAATGGCATTATTTTATTCCGTTAATTGAACATAATGATTTCAACGAGAACAAGTTTGTGTTGGGTTTTACCTTTTCCAACTCAAACAGCTAGATGTTAAGTAGGAAGAAGTAGGACTGGGGCTGTGTAAGTTCAGATTATGCAACAAACACACCTAGTGCCAAGAGAACAACATTGTTAAATGATTGATCTGTGATGTTGTGAAAACCTAACCTAACATTTTCAAGAATTTACGTTCCATAACTTACTACTGCTTGGATAACTCTGTTTAGATGAATATAACAAACAACAAAGAAACACAGTTCTCAATAACAAGAACGTAGGTACAATGATTTAACAGAATTTTATTCACAGAATTGAAACACAAATGAAAATTATTGTTCAAGAGAAAATCATCAAGATTACGCCATTTTTGTTATGCGATTCCACAGCCGCCTCATTCGTTGACTTGTTGTCCTCCAGGGGGCTGTGACTGTGTGGACCAATGACAGCAAGGCGCCAAACGAATGTAATATTTCAAAGAACATTGAAAAAGTTAAGATCATACAAAAAACTCTACACATATTTTTAGATTTTAATTCAGGTAGATTAGGGTATATATTCTACGGTCTCGAGAAATGTGTACTCCTTTTCATGTTAAAACTTTTGGAGAGATTAATGCTGGTTACTTGATTATAAAAGTAGATCAATTACAAATTTAACATAATAATATAAGACAGCAAATATAGTTTGAAAATTATACTAATATTGTGAGCAGTAGTTGCAATGCTGCCACTTCAAGCAATAAATATAAAACTATATATAAAAATGGTGTGCGAGCAAAAAAAACTTAAAGGAAATTTGAAAAGAAAAGGTTTGAAAAAGTGAAAAAGAGTCCTCTTGACTCAAATATTTTCAACTATTTTACTGCTACTATATTCCTGATCAACTTGACACAATCTATGTTTATTTATTCGTATCAGAAACACAAACATTCCTTTTTCTCTCACAACAAGATAAGAAATATTGATAAACTAACTGAGCTAAAAACGAGCTAACATCAATAATAGGCAACTAAAATGCCTATAAAAATTCAGCCCAAAAACGAGCTACATCAACCGCCTTGCAAACTAGTTATAACTTCTACATATTATTTTCAAGTTTCATATCCATGTGACAAGCTACAATTAATTTATTCAGCTTCAACTTCATCTATATTTTTAATTTCTATTAAATAATACGATCATTTGGAGGCCCCATGAGCCGCCCTTTTATATGAGTGTCATAGCTCTCTGGGCAGTTGGAAGTTGGAAGGATCTCTTGTTAGGTCTTATATTTCTCAACTCTTATTCTTCACCATTCTACCTATTTGATGGTAACTTTGTCGAAATCTCAAGGCTAATTTTATTCCACTGTCAATTTATATAATTTCCAAACATCAATACTATGTTCTTGTAAAGTTTACCCCATAAAAAACACTAAGTGTAAAAATAACAGCCAAGCCTCTTCAACTTAAAAATATAGAAGTCTAAAAATTTAGCACTGAAAGAAGTTAGTGACATCAAAAAATGGGCCAATGTCAAAACTTTATTTAGAAAACAAAAATATACTTTCCGCATTGTGTATATAAAAAAATAAAAACGATGAGCCACTTATATTTTGGTTATATTCCTGACATATTAATTTTCATTTTTCCAATTAAAGTTTGCCTATTATCTAGGTGACAGAACCTGATATTTATCAATCATAATCATTAGAATCATACCGAAGATGGGTAGACTCCCAAAAGAGTCTTGTAATGAAAATTCAAATACATTTTCACGAGATTCCCTATCATTGGAATTCGATTTTGAACAAAGTACAAGAGTTTATATAGTTAATGGTAAATATTTTGTGAAAATATAATAAAATATCAATTTTTATTTTTATAGTTTTTATTATGTGGGTATTCATTTGAATTGATATATTTTCTTTTTTGGTAAAAAAAAAATCAGCAACTTCAAACACACTTCCCGTGTTTTTACCTATTAAAAACTCTTCTAGTTTTTAATCCTTTCAGCCATTGATCTGTTTTTTTTTTTGGGTATTGAAAACTTATTGATCTCTTACTTGTAATCAGGAAATATAAATGAAAAATGTTTTTAAAATTTTAGGGTTAGGTACCAAATTTTGTCATATAAATTTTGTCATACCTATAATAAACATTGTAACAAAAAATTGCAAAACTATAACACTTTTGAAAATTCCATTACATGTGTATCCCAAAATATAAACAACAAAATTAAAAAAAGTTAATATTTAAAAGCCTTTGCCTTATAACTAAGGAAGGCAATAATTGAAACATTTTTCATTTAATAAAATATTACAAAAATTAAAAGGATTTTTTTTAAAGAAATTAATCCGAATTAATTGGCCAGATAGTTTTCTAAAATTAGTAAAATAAAAACACACATTATGCATACACATTTGTTTTGCGATTCCACAGCCGCCTCTCTCGCCGACTTGATGTCTTGACTCTTGAATTGATATCAAGGGGGCTGTGGCTGTGTTGACCAATGACAGCCAGGCACCATACAAATCCATCCATTCGAAATTCATTCTTTAGACTGAGAAAACTTTCGCAGTTAAAAATCATGGTAATATTATTAAAAATCATAAATTCAGGCATCATTTATCATTTATAAATGATAAAATCATTTTTTAATTCAGGCAGGTAAAAATGGTCACGAGAAAGGTGTATAATTTTTCTTGGCTGCACTTTTTGAGATATTATTGCTTGAATAGTTCCTTGCCAATGAAAGTAGGCCAATGTCGAATTTAATTTAACAAAATAATATGAGATTGAACAATGACACGGTACATCCAACTGTGAAAATTATACTAATATTGACAGTTTCAAGACTGCTACTTTAAATAAAAATTAAACTAAAATAAAACATGAAGATGGTAAAACAAAAATGGAAAAGATGTTCCACATGTTTTCACATTCGTGATACATTTAAATTTCGAGATTACATGTACATTTTAAATAAAGTCCAGCAACAAATATTATGAACTTCAGCCTTTTATGTCAAGCTAAAAATACTTGAGGTGAATAATAACTGCAGAAAAATAGACAATTATTAATTTATTCAGATAATTTGCACATAAAAATAAATGTCAAACAGTCGATTCTTTTTTGCACCTCAGACATTAGGAAGATATGATTTAAATATTTGTGAGACAATTGGGATAACAAATAAAAATTATTCAATATTTGCAGAGGAAAAATATAATAAATGTAACTTTAGTATGTCAAATGATAATAGATAATTCTAGTAACTAATAATGTAATAATGATTTTTAATTAGACAACGAGATGCAGAAAAGCGTTTAGAGTATAATTTTAGGAATGAATATTCAATGTAAATATCTAATCAATAAACTCCTAACCATGATGAGAATCAAATGACACAGTAGAAAGTTTAATACTAAACACACTTTATTATAAATTAAATTATATTTATACTCGGCCCAGCGAGCGTGTAGCCTTCCCTTTCATAAGACGAACAGTATTGTTCGACCCTTGTTCGACCGTTAAGCTCTGACAAGATACAACTCTCTTTATGACCTGCCACCCCTTCCACCTACACTGTTGCCATTTTATACAACTCTCAGTGAATTTTAAAAGCCAACTGCATTGAAAGATATTTGGCACCACAACAAAACAACCCTTTCCCGGACACCTGCAGTGGTTGAGAGATATTGACAACCGGACACGCGTCAAAACACTCAGGATTACAAGCTGGCTCTATTGTTGAATTTTACACAGCATTTGCTGTAATGGCTCCACACTCGCTGGGTCAACTATACATTGATGGCCATCTTCATTATAGCAGAGAAGAATAATTACACTATTTCACATGGTTTCAAATTGAAGAGCTTAATGCTGGAATATTAAATCAATATCAAAAGTAACATAATAAATGTTACACTAATTAACATAAGTTCAATAGTAATAACTTATTTTGCGCTATATAATTCCAATATATAACATGCGTCACCAACAAAGCTACTGAGAGTTTCTGCCAATCAAACAAGTGGCATTAAAACAATTGTAAAATCTATCGTGAATCATAAAATAATAATTATAATAATGATGACAATTACACTTATGACACAATTCAAGTGGCATTCAATTCGACATACCTTGAGAATTGTATTAGCCTACAACACATGCTCAGCGACAAGTTTGCGTGTGGTACATTTCAGATGAACCTAATGAAAATATAAGCTAGAAGAAAAGGATTTATTCTTGATTATAATCTAACAAAAAGCCACTGAATGTAAATACAAATTAAAAAAATATATTTTTATTAAATTTAAATTGTGCAAGCTATTTTAGTAGGAAATTGCTTTTCCTGATTAGGGTCTAGACACTTGACACTAGCATTGCGTTTATTATTTTATTCTCCAACGATTTTAATTGCAAGAATGCAGAACAACAATTGATTCTTGCACGCGGACCCTCAAACGTCATGCACGCAAACGTCAATGTTCGGTTGAAAGAAATGTCTTCATATTCTGCAAGTAATCCAGACAAAACGTCAATAGCTTCTTTCTTGATTCATCGACCGTGAAATTAAAAGAATAAACAAAATGATAATAATCTTAAGTTCTATTAGACCTGGTATCGTGTGCTGAAGAAAAAACGAAAATACAGAAATGCGAGGCAAAAAAAAGTATACATGATAAGTGTTAATCAGAACGTCCATTGACTTTGGTGCTTTCAACTTAGAGAATAAACACTTAGTCTATTTCGAACATGGTATTATTCTGCAACTACTTGTGCTGACTCTTTTTGTGCTTAGTCATATCACCTCTCACAGCGCATGCGTAGGAACACTTGTCACACTTCAAGCTCTTGACTCCGCCATGTCGCTTCTTGTGCTTGGTCAGATCACTACTGTAAGTACACGTGTACTCGCAGATGTCACAAGCATACGGCCGCTCTCCTGAATGAATGCGCAGATGTAACACAAGGTTTCCTTTAATGCTCGTTCCATATTCACATTGTGTGCAATTAAACAACTTCACTGATAAATGTCCAAGCACGTGATTTCTAAGACTCGCTATGGTAATGCAGGTATAGTTACAATTGTCACATTTCAAAGACTTAACTCCGGAATGTTGCTTCATGTGAGACGCCAGTTTGCTGGAGGTGGAGCATTTGAACGAACAATCATTACAAGCATATGGCCTCTCGCTTGTGTGTTTGCGCATGTGGATATCAACTATATCCTTACGATATGATTTGTAATCGCATTGGCTGCAGTGGAACTTCTTCTCTCCTTTATGGTTTTGTTTGTGTCTGGCCAGTGCCCTGCTGCTCTTATAAGTGTTATTGCACAAGTCACATTGGAACCGCTTTTCCGACAAATGAGTGAGTTTGTGGTTGTTCAGATTGCCGCTGGACTTCAATTTTCTCTCCGATGAATGACGTAGTTTATGATTAGACGGCTGCTGCCAGTCTTACATTTGAAATTACAAACATCACAAGCGTATGGCTTCTCGATCGAATGCGTGCTTATGTGATTAGCAAGTACAGTCTTAGTCTTCGATCTAAATCCACATTGGCTGCAGTGGAACATCTTCTCGGATGTATGTCGAAGCATGTGACTGGTAAGTTCATAGCGGGTTTTACATTTGTAATCACAAGTCTCGCATTGATGTCTCTTTGCTGTCGAATGCCGATGTAAATTGTGGTTGATCAAATGGCTTCTGATCTTACCCTTATAACTACATATGTCGCATGCATACGGTCTCTCGCTGGAATGTGTGCGCAGGTGATCAACAAGATGTGCCTTATTGTGCGATCTATAGTCACATCGACTGCATTTGTACTTCTTCACAACAGAATGTCGACGTATGTGCCGTCTCAGCTTGTCTGTTGTGGTGGTCTTGAACGAACAGACGTCACATGAGTAAGGTCGCTCTCCCGAATGGGTAAGCAGGTGGGCTGCAAAGTCCCTCCTATTGCGTGATGTATAATCACACTGGCTACAATGATGTGCGATGCGCGCCGTGCGATTTGAAGCCGGACATCTTGTCAGCGACACAAAACACTGCTTCAGTTTATACTTTGCAACGACAGCAATGTTTGCAGTACTTTGGTCCGAGATCTAGAGGAGACAAAAATATTAATATAATTTTTTTTTTCTATTGACATCCACAACTAACATAGACAAGTAAAAAATGTGAAATTTTCCAAATTAAAGACATTTAATAAAAAACTATTTGAAGAGTTTGGGATAAAAAATGTAACAAGTAAAATACCTACGCATCTTCTTAAAGAACCCGTGTACCTTAAAATCAAAAAAATCCATCATTCATGTTCGGGGATTAAATAAGTTACTAGTACACCTCTGGATAAAAATAATCTTCAATTCTATTTTTGTCAATTCACTTTTGGATTTAGGGTATAAATTACAAAACAAATCATTTCATAAAACGATGGTAGTTTTTCAACAATGATATCGCACATATTTTTAAAACAAAAAAAATCAAAATGTATTATGATGTTTATAATAAGTATTCTATGAATGAATATTTTTTTGTTTTTCTCACTACATGAAGCAAAAAAAATAATTGTATATTGTTTTTATTTAAAACAGTAGGTAAGTTTTTCCTATATGTAAATTATTTAAACAATTTTCATTAAAATAATATAATAAACAACAAATATTTTTGGCTTTCATAAAACATGCGTACTTCTTTAAACTAAATATAAAAAGAATGATCGCTCTATCACAAAAATTACTATTGTTGTCTCTGTTGGAATAGGGTTGGTACGATCGAATTGAGATCATTTTTGAAGGTATTTAAACATAATTTATGAAAGTCAACGACACAATTTTTGCATTTTAAATGTATACTCAATTAATCGAAAAAAATAATACGAAGTTATTCTTTTTAAACACAAATTTCAAGTTTATAAATATTTTTTCTAATTTTCTGCTTATTACAAATCAAATATTAATACCCAATAACAGTAGTGATTAGTGTCAGGTACGATTAGAAATATTGTGTCCAGGATAACAGGGCTTTAAGTGACTTCACTACGGACTCCGAGATATCTAGAGTAGACCAGGTCTGCTCATCAGCTGATACGTGATCTCGCCCCGAGTCTCTTGTGAGGTTTCTGGCTATTTGATAGATAATAACATTTAGTGTTGTAAAACTTAATGAAATTTAAGATTTTGAAACTTTTTTTGAAACTTTCAAATTAAGTGAAACTTTGATATTTGTGAATATGTTAATGTTTTAGCGAGCAACATCTTTTGGCACGAACCTCTGCTATTTTTGTCTGTTACCTGCCGATAATACAGATAGTTTCTCCATACGAGCTGAAATTTTGCACACACGTAGACCATCTCAGCGGTTTGCAGACCCATATTTTTTAAATCCCTTCATTGGTTCATTTTTTTTTTTAATTATCATCGAGTTGGATCAATTTGTGTATCGATTACCTAAGTTCAAATTTGGCATGGTGATCAAGACCAACATTATCTTACTTGACACATTTTCAACCCTATCGGTCAAGTAGTTTACTTGTTGCGTTTTAAGAGTTTAGAAAGAGTAAAGTGCAAAAGACACGACAAATGCATCTGTTATTCAGTTCGTCCAGAACCAGAGTGTATTATAAGGATTGGAAAGTTGCAAAGAAAATCGATTTCAGATTCAGAAAATACCTATTTCATTTCCGGGAACTAGCCTTGTCTCATCCGGGGTATTTTCAGTCCATCAAATGTGCACAATTAAGTAGGTACTATTGGGGGTGGTGAGAGACTGGGCATTTTTATATTGTGTACAATTAATTGTGAGAATACGATCAAATATTTATATCTCGGACTTGATATTCATAAATAGGATATAAGTTAACTTTTTACAGTATTTCTTTCTAGTATTTCTAGTATATCCCAGAAAAAACACTCCGTGTAAAAATACCAGCCAAGTCTCTTTAACTATAAAAAAAAATAGAAGAAATCTAAAAATTCAGCACTGAAAAGGAGTGATATCAAAAAAGGAGCCAAGTCAACGAATTTTCCAAATTTTAATCGTACCATTGAAATAAAAATATCAACCCCCGAGAAATACTTAAAAAAAGGACTTGGCGCATCGTTTTTTTAAAGACACTTTTCTATCCTAAAAGTATAGGAAGAACTCTACAAGTATATTTTCCTGAGTATATCACATTCATTATCGACGAATCATACTACGTTTTAATATAACTAGTACTCTTACCTACTGGCAGTTTTGGTATTTTGTCAATATTCAGAGGAAATAAACGGATAAACGAATAACGAATAAACGGAAGCGGCCTAGTCTATTCGTAATTGCCACTATTTCTAGGGTCATATTAATCAATCATACTTCTCAATATCGTGACTGAGGGAAATAGCGAAAGCGCTCATTACAAGAAGGCCGTCAATGAGATTTGTATAAGTGACTAGTGCACTGAGCCATGCTGCTCAAATAATTACTGACTAGATTTTTATCTAAAGTAATACGTTATGTAATTTATGAATTTTTTTGGTATAAAATGTTAATTAATAGCAATTAATTACACGGCGAGAAGGTTCAAAGTATAATGCTGTAGTAGGTATGTTGATGTACCCACAAAACTATAGGTACCTACCAATCACAAACACAACTGTTCTGTATTTATTGCTTGTAAAACAATGCTATGTTTCTTTGCGTACTTATATTTAAATTTAAAATATTTTACAGAATGTTCAATATTTAATTTGAAAGTTTTGTCCCAATTTTTCTAGGCATTTCTGAACTACGTAGTATGTGAGTGGCATAAGCTTAAGAATAGAAAAATGTCTTTAAAAAAACGATGCGCCAAGTCCTTTTTTTAAGTATTTCTCGGGGGTTGATATTTTTATTTCAATGGTACGATTAAAATTTGGAAAATTCGTTGACTTGGCTCCTTTTTTGATATCACTCCTTTTCAGTGCTGAATTTTTAGATTTCTTCTATTTTTTTTTATAGTTAAAGAGACTTGGCTGGTATTTTTACACGGAGTGTTTTTTCTGGGATATCACTTCTTTTGTTAGTTTATTCATACAGCTTGTAGCACATGTCCGAGCAGGGACTAATTTCTTTAAAAAAATACGCCTCAACCGATTTGGTTACTATGAAAAGTTGCGTTTGGTATAAGATGAAAATGATTATCCAAGAAGAATAGCTTAAGTTTCGTTATAATCGATCCAGCCGTTTTCGATACATGACGTCACTTCCGGTTTTGAAATAGCGGCCGAATTCCGGTATAGGTAATAAGAAAACACTCTAGTTTTATCTAGTTGATACCTTCATGAACGACCATCTGAATTCCTAATCCCTATATTTCCGTAAAATCGGTCATGCCGTTTGTAATATATGACGTCACTTCCGGTTTCATTTAGTGGTTCCTGCCGCCATTTCCGGTACCATTAATTTATTTATTCATTTTTCACAATTGATTTTTCAAATAAATAGCAGAATGAATACGCAGGAGCTAGTTCAGTTGCAATCGGTACAGGCGTTTTAGATATATGACGTCACTTCCGGTTTCAGGAATGGCGGCCGAGAACACTGCTACCTTGAATATATAAATTGTATTGTCTATGTTACAATGTAAGTTAATTATGTACGTATTTTAAGTATAATTTGTTGAAATAAGTTAAATATTGCGTATTTATGACGTCACTTCCGGTTTAGAAAATAAGAAAATAATATTTTTTTTATTGATACTTCATATAGATGACCATCTAAATCGAATGGCGCTAATTTCGTTCTAATCGGTCCAGACGTTTTTGAGTTATGACGTCACTTCCGGTTTCAAAATGGCGGCTTCCGGTTGGTTTTATAAAAAGGCACCTCAGACGCCAAAAGTGCACATGTGGTAAAAATTTCAGGTCGATCGGTTCAGCCGTTTAGGCTGTGGCGGTGATAGCGACGTTTCGTGATATCATCAGAATCATCATCATCTTCAGAATCAGAAAGTGGTGTAATTTCACTGTTTTCTCGGTCCTCTAGCGCGCAAATGGCATAACCTATTGTTCCCAAATTTGGTATATGTAGTGGGGTGGGCCATAGCTCGAAATTAAGATATTTCGCAACAATGTGAGATTTACCAATTTTGAGATCCAGTAGGCCGAAAATGCCATGTTGTTGCTTACAGTAAAAGTGTTTGGTCTGCTCCTCAGTTTATTAGGCATTTACGGTATGTTGAGTGACTGTGAGTGTATAGTACGACTTGGCTGGGTGGAGCGACCGCTCCACTAGATTTCACTGCCCGATATAAAAATTTCACTCTTTCACGTAATTGTGAAAATTAGTGTTTAGACATGAAAATAATCTCAAAATGATGAAAACAATTAATTAAGTAATATTTGTTGGTTTGTTGGCTTGTTGTTTCATGGACTGACGATGTTTTTTTTAAACAGTCTGTTCCATTTCAAAAAGGGAATGGAAACCACGTCCATTCCTACCACATCTACCACGCTATTGGTTGGTTAGTTGCAGGCGGGAAACAAATTCAAAGAAGACAGGAGAAATTACATGTCTGCCAACTTAGCTGAGAAAGTACTAACATATTACAACAGATTTAAATTACTTTTTAAATGTATTTTGATACAGGTTTTTATGGCATCTAGTGATAAATTATTTATTTTTATGACTGATTTAAAGATCTAGTGGTCGTTCCAAAACATGAGTGATAATCACCAAAGCAAAATGTGTATGGTTGTGGTACTGCAAACTATGCCATCTGTGGGAGAATTGCGAACTTCTTGGAACTTCCATTCCCCTTTTGAAATGGAATAAACTGTAAATCTAAAATTATTCCTAAACCCTACTCCGAATTATTATACTCAATCAAAAAAATATGGTAATAGAATACAAAAAAATATATTAAAATATAATAGATAAGATTATGGTTCAACGGCGTGCCAACGACGAGGTTATATTGCGCACATTAATTTTTACTTTTAACTCTGTTGATCAAAAGTGGATGACATGGGGAGAGGACGACCTCCCGATCCGGGGTCTTAAACCGGGGTCTGAGTCTGAAACTGGTGGGAAAGCCAGTTCAGAATGGGGACATACCGGGAAGAGGGAGGTTTCGGGCCGCTGGGACCCGATTTCAGGGGGCTCACCATCTCGAGGGGTAAGGCCGGACCAAGGGGCATGCGAATTTGGGGAGGTCATGGGAGTAGGTCGACCCTGAACTGCATTTAGTTGAGACTAACTCGTAATCTACCGCGTCTAGGCGCGTCTAGGTATCAGCTCAATAGTGAGGAATATAGCGTTTGTTACGGATCTTTAAATAGATTGACAACTCAAGTGTGCAGTGGAAATTCGGACTCAAATTTATTTCTTAATTGGGATTAGATTAGATTAGATTAGATTAGTTTGGTTTAACGGCGCGTCAACGACGAGGTTATATTGCGCACATTAATTTAATATTTAACTTTGTTGAACATAATTGGAGGACATGGGGAGGGGACGACCTAACGGGCCCGATCCGAGGGAGTCCAGCACTGGTGGGAAGGCCAGGCCGGAATGGGGACAGACCGGGGGGGGGGGGGGAGACTTCGGGCCGGTGGAACCCGATTTCAGGGGGATCACCATCTCGAGGGGGGAGGCCGGCTCGAGGGGCTAGCGAATTGTTCACTTGATTCGATATGTTAGCTTTGGCTTCGTAGTTCAAGGTCAAAAACAATTAATCGGAAAAACAAATTATGGAGACACTTGTGAAAGGATTTCATTGATCTGACGTCACAAGGTATGCACAATCATTAAACTCTTCATCAATTAATTCAATCAATTCAATCAATTCTCTTCCTTATCTAACAGCAACAGTTATATTTCTGTTTCAGAATAGAAAAAACATCAGAAAATCAGAAAAATAGCATGTTGTCGTTAGATAAGGAAGATAATATAATGTTACTAGAATGTTACTAGTTACTATTGTACAATGTTGTACTATAGTTACTAAAATGTACTATTGTAAAAGACTTTGTTGAGCGAGCGTAGCGAGCGTCACCACGGTACTCTTATGGCACTTTCTCTGTGTGTTTTTTTTTTTTTTTTTGTGTTCACAACCCAGGTCAAACGGCACAACCAATCGATCTGAAATTTTGCACATATACTAACGTAATCTATGCGGTCCCTGGGATCGTTTTTGAACGGGCTCATGTGATTGGTTCAAATTTAAAAAAAAAAATCTTTTGATTGGTTGTTCCGAGCAATTTGAAATTTTGACAAGTCATTACGACCAACATTGTACCCAATCATACAAAGTTTCAGCCAAATCCTCCCATTGGTTAAAATTTAAAAAAATCTTTCATATGATTTTTGAAATTTAAACTAGAACCGTATGACCGATCAACTTAAAACTTTGCATGGTCATTAAGACCAACATTATCTGTATTTTTGACAATTTTCAGACTTATCTGTGTTTAAATCCAAAAGTTATTGACATTTTACGGACATTTAGCGTGTTGGCTGTCAAATTACTCAAAGATGTTGATCACGGCTACTTCGACTCTTTATAGTTCCAAGGTAGTTAGAGCAGAAACTTTCAAACGTATGAAACTGATATGACCGTTCAAAAGATCGTCTAATACTGTGTAAGTACACACACTTTTATCATATGAGTGGTCCCAGGTATATTTTTTTTAATAGATCCTATGATTTTGGAATATTAACAAGGAACATTCTAATCATAAAGGTTCAATCAATCAAACTAAAACTTTGCATGGTTATTGGGACTAATACTTTAGGAATAATTGGAGATTTTTTTACCTACAAGTCTGACGTCCGTTGCGCGTGTCCGTGCTCGCTCATCAACGCGTTACACTGAGCGTTTTCCTAGTAAAATTAATTGTCAGAATAGGTCCGATAAAAAAATTATATCTCGGACTTGAAAAGTAGTGTTTAGACAAGAAAATCATCTCAAAACGATTTAAACAGTTCACCCAGTATTTGTTGGTTTTCGTGCTCTATTTCATCGACTGACGAATTTTGATTTTTTTTAAAATAAAATCCAAAATTACTCCTTAACCCACGCGCAAATTAAATTACTGAATAAAAAAATTATTGTTTTCGAAAATACACATGTTCTCGCTTGATTCGATTTTATAGCTTAGGGGAACATCAAATTGGTAACTTTCAAGGTCACAATGAAAATAATTGAAACACAATTATTATTGTAGACACTTGTGATGTGCACTACATAGAAGTCAAATCTGCAAACAGTTTCGAAAAATATTTAATCATTCGTGTTTTACACCAATTCTAAAATGTCCCTAAGTTAAAAATTACACGATACATCTATAGAGATTTTGTACTGTCGATTTGAATTCGAAATCGATATTAAATTTTAACTGAGATTCTGCTTTACAAACCTAAATCGTAAGCTATTTAACCCCCCCCCCCCCCCCCCACCACCCTCCACAACACAACTGACAGGTGCCAGAGAGAAAACAAGTGAATTTCTACTACAAGTGAGGGCTGTTAGTAGAACAATAGTTGAAATTGTGATAAAAACATTTTCTTTGGAAGTTTTATAGATCATTTTTAGCTCTTTTCCATATTTCTGTTTTGCAATACATTAAAAAATTGCAAATTATTATTGAAAAATTATGTATTATTAAGCAAGTATTATTTACCCCATAAAAAACACTTCGTGTAAAAATAACAGCCAAGTCTCTTCAACTAAAAAAAAATATGAAGTCTAAAAATTCTCCACCGAAACGTAGTGATATCAAAAAATAAGCCAAGTCAAAACTTTATTTGAAAATCAAAAAATACTTGGCGCATCGTGTATATAAATAGCTTGGAAATATAGGCCAATTATAAAATATACATAAAATATCCATATACATAGTCCACCTATAATGCCCTAAAAAAACGATGCGCCAAGTATTTTTTTTTGATTTTCAAATAAAGTTTTGACTAAGCTAATTTTTTAATATCACTACTTTTCAGTGCGGAATTTTTAGATTTAATTTTTTTTTTTAGTTGAGACTTGGCTGTTATTTATACACTAAGTGTTTTTATGGGATATCACTCCTTTTTTTAGTTTATTCTTACAACTTGTGACAATCAAATGAACAATTACTAAATCCTTTAAAAAAATTACCCTTTACAATTTGGTTATTTTCATCAGGAATAGCAAAGGTTTCATTCCAATCGGTCAACCAAGATCCGAGATATGACAACATATCCGTTGTCAAAATGGCTGCTGAACTTTCTGCGCTGCTAAATAGAATTTATAACTATAAATGATGTGTATAATTTTTAGCTTTCTGAATATGTATTAATTGTATAGAAGGGGATTATATTAATTTATAAAATTGAATGACGTCATTTCCGGTCTCATAAATTGGAACATTCTAGTTTGACTGTTCCTATTCCATAGAGATGGCCTTCCGAATCGTTTCGCGCTAGTTTCATACCGATCTGTCAACCAGTTTTCGAGATATGGCGTTTCTTCCGGTTTCAAAATGGCTGCTGAAATCACTGACTCATTGAATTATAATTTAAACATGATTACATTTTATTATAAGCTGTCTGAAAAAGTATATTTATTGCATCAAAATGTAAATTTGTGAGATTTTTAAAAAGTGTGACGTCATTTCCGGTTTTGGTATGGGGAAACTGCAAATATTATTGATGATAATACATAAAGTTGACCGTCTAAATTGTTTATCGCTGGTTTCGTTCAAATCTATTTAGCCGTTATTGAGATATGATGTCACTTCCGGTTTCAAAATGGCGGCTTCTGGTTGGTTTTATAACAAGTCAAATGAGATACCAAAAGTACATACGTTACATAAATATCAAAATAATCGGATTAAATTTGTTGCCGAAATGCCAATCGATGTTTTTCAAATTTCATGACGTCATTTCCGGTTTCGTTAACATAAATTTTAGTCTGTTGCTATTGATAATCCATAAAGTTGACCGTCCGAATCGTTTGGCGCTATTTTCGTTCCAATCAGTTTAGCCGTTGTCGAGATATGATGTCACATCCGGTTTCAAAATGGCGGCACAAAAAAAGTCAAGGGGGGGAGGGCAAATCAGACGCCAAAAGTGCACACGTGGTAAAAATGTGAGATCAATCGGTTCAGCCGTTTAGGCTGTGGCCTGTTTACCGGATTTGAACTCCAGGAGACTACTACTTTTTTTTATTTATTTATTTATTTATTATTGTAAACACACAAAAATACATACATTCCGTTTTCCACAAAGCCAAAACGGCTTTTCTGTGGATTAATTTAAAGAAAATTAGTGGATACAAAAATGTTTAAACAATATACAAGAAAAGAGAGAAAAATACATAATAAACTGATTAACAAAGAAGAAAAAAATAATATTTTATACATCATCAGAGTATTCATACAACCAAGATTTCACTTCTTTCTTAATACTACTATAATTATCTAAAGACTTAATTTCTTGAGGCAACTGATTGAAAATAAAAGGGACAGAGTAATTTAAACATCGCTTTCCATACTTATTAGTAAATCGGGGGAGTATTAAAGAAACTGGATTCACCATTGATCTAGTGGCCCTGGAATGATTGTAGATAATTTTAAGTTCGTTCGAATAAAAATATTTGATTATGAATTTATATTTATACAAATCAGATATTGGAAGGAAGTTAAGATGATCGTACATTAAGAGAGTGTTATTGTTACATTTGAGCTTAACGGCATCAGGGGTCAAATTCTTGATCATTCTATCCTGTATAGATCGAATGACTTGAAGGTGAACATTGGATGTGCTGCCCCAAGCAAGTAAACCGTAAGAAATTACAGATTCCACTAAAGCAGAATATATTAATTTTAAAATTCTAACAGGTAAAAAAGATTTTACATGAAACAATTGAAACGAGCAAGAACGTAATTTGGAAGCTAAGCTATTTATATGAGGTCTCCAGGAAAAGTATTTATCAATTGTTATACCTAAATATAAACAAGTATCAACCTCCTCAATCAGATCAGTACAAGTACACAAAGCAAAATCTAATGTATGTAAACAATTAAAACTATGACACAATAATGTTACAGGGTCTAACCTACTTGCAATTGAAGGTGAACAAATGTGAATTAACTTAGTTTTTGTACTATTTACTAACAAATCATTATCATGAGTCCACATCAACAATGTATTGAAATCAGACTGAAGAATTATCTGAGCCTGTTCTAAATTTTTATGAGCAGATACTAGAACAGTGTCATCTGCGTACATATAAATTTTACAATTTTGAATATAACTAGGCATGTTATTCACATATAAGAGATAAAGAATTGGACCCAATATTGACCCTTGAGGTACACCAGAATTACATACCCCAGCTATACTCACAGTTTCACCAACTTTAACTATAATTTGCCTATCCGTTAAATAATTGTGAAACCAACATAAGAGGGGACCCCGAATACCAGCATTTTCAAGAGATGTTAACAATTTTGTATGGTTTAACGTATCAAATGCCTTTGAAAAGTCTATAAAAAGAGCCAGAACGTGCATATTCTCATTTAATTTAGAATTTATGTAATCAGCGAAAAGAGTAAGCAGATCAGTGGTGCTTCTACCTTTTTGAAAACCAAACTGATGTGAATTGATGATTTTAAACTTTGATAAATAATCAGTTAATATTTTTGCAACACACCGCTCCATAATTTTCTCAATAGTAGGGAGCAAAGCAATTGGTCGGTAATTATTGAACTCGAGGTGGTCACCTTTTTTGTAAACAGGTCGAATTATTGACATTTTTAATTTAGATATAACAACACCTTCTGAAATTGAAGTATTAATAATTTTAGCAATAACTGGGCTTACTTTTTCCGCTATATTTTTCAAATCAGTTATTCGTATCCTGTCAAAACCCGGTTGTTTGTTAGAGTTTAATGAATTTATAATATAATTTATGCGGGTGGCACACACTGGAGGCATGTATAAAGACTGAAGCTGAACTACATCATAATTGTAACTTAAAGTATGAATGTTGCAAACATGTTTCAAAGATTCTACCTCACTGATGAAACAGTGCAAAAATCTATCTGCAATCTGCTTATCATTGAATTGTTTCCCTAAATATTTACTTAAAACCTGATCTACAGTATCCTTTTTCTTTTTACCAAGTACATCATTAATAGATTGCCATGTGTCCTTAATACTTCCTCTAGACTTCTCAAAGACACCTGTATAATAAATTTTTTTGGCATTACGAATAGCATTATTTATTTTATTTCTGAATTGTTTGTACTCGACGCCATAGTAAAATTTCAATACACCGTTACAATTCTTCCATTTCTTAAATAGACGGTCTCTTTCTTTACAGGATTTAATAATATCAGCCGTCAACCAAGACTTTTTCTTACGTTTCCCCAGCTGGTAATTTAGGTAATAAGATTCATCATAACAATAATCAAACTTGGCAGTTAGGTTGTCAAAAACGTCAGTGCATGTATCATATGTCATAGGCTCAAGCCAATCACACTCTCTCAACAAACGTGTTAATTTAACTTCATTAATGCATTTTTTTACTGGAATTTGATGTTGAAATTTCTGAGATGAGCCATGAAACATGATTCCGGCAATAATTATATAATGATCAGATATCTTGGTAGTGTACACAGCCGACTTAATATCATGGCAACTAGACTTAATAAAAATGTGATCAATGCAAGTACTCGTAAAAACATCACCTCTACATTCCTCGCGTGTTGCATCATTAATACAATTAATATAACCATTTGCAGCCATTAGCGATAAATATGAACGAACATTGCAATCATCTGAATCGAACAGATTTAAATTCATATCTCCTAATATTACAACATTATTTACTTTGGAATAATTTCCAATGTACATTTCCAATTCCTCCACGAAACCACCTCTATTTAAATTAGGTGGCCTATAAATTGCCAACAAGGTAATAACATTTCCATTTGCCAGAGAAAAGATTCCTCCTACTCCTTCAAAATACTGAAATTCATCATCATTTACAACAAAATGCCATACAGATTTTACAAATAACAATATTCCTCCTCCACCCCTATTTACACGAGTATAATGAAATCTATCATAACCTTCAATGCTAAAGAGAGAAATAGGTGTGGTTGCAGTTATTGCGATTTCGGTTATCGCAATGACATCCACAACCCCTATTTGCTTACATAATATACCATTTAATTGGTCCCAATTTTTATTTATTGATCTGATGTTCACATGTAAACAAGTGAAAAATTCCTCTACTTTAGAAAACCAACTGTCAATATCTGATATTACTTCCCTCTCGACTTCTTCTGTAAACACAAATTCTATGTTTTGCATAAACTGGAAGCAAGTATTAACCCGCTAAATCTGACTCAGCCTGCCTATCAGAAACCAAAAGGTCAATATCCTGGTAAGAAGTAATTCTAAATACTTTACGGGAATTTTCGTCCTTGCGCACCAAGACCTTTCCGTGGCTCCACCAAACGAACTTGTAGCCGGTTTCCTTTGCCCTAGTCTTGACCGACCAGAGGAGTTCGCGGAAGAAAGGAGCCAAATTCTCGTTGATGTATATGCGGGACTGACCCACTTGTACAATATCTTGACTCTTAATTGTAGCTGCTACCTTCTTTTTGTTTATAATTTCGTCTCTCTTCTTTCTGTTTACGAATCGAACAATGATTCTAGGAGGTCTGACTGAATTCCTCGACGGAAGGCGATGCGCTGCCTCAATATCACTTGCAGACAAATCCACGGATAGTTTTGCCGCCACTTTAATAACGATAGCTTCAATATTTTCCCCCACGACTTCAGATACGTTGTCAATCTCAATGTTATTGCGCCTACCGTATTGGTCAAGATCGTTGACCTGCTGCACCAGAAACTCAATCCGCTCGTCTTTCTCGTCGCAACGTTGTTGCAAGTCAGCCACCCCAGCCTCAATGGCAATAACTTTCTTCGCTATGTCGTCTTTGAAACAGCGCAAATCTTCAGACACTACTCTGAAACTCTCCAGAAGTTCACGCTTTAAATCAGCAATTGCCGCAGTAAAGTCAGGAAAAACAAACGGTGTATCGTCCTTGGGCGTTTTAACTTTACCCTTTATGCACTTCGGACAACGCCACAACTTCCTATTTTCCTGCGTTTTCAATTTAGCACAGTCAAAGTGACAATTTAAAGAACAACCTGAGCACTGAATGAAGTCAGCATCAGCTGATAAGTCTAACTTGCACTTGGAGTTTAGGCACGACATAATAATGATAATAACACAGTAAATTGTCAATACACTGAAACGATGCGGAGCTACTGCTAGACACAACCATCCACTACACGGACCAAACAAGGAACTACTACTACTACTGAGATTATTATTATTATTATTATGAAAACCGCCCTTAAACACTCTTTTCACGGCCCTCTAGCTCGCAAAGGGCGTAACCTATTGTTCCCAAATTTGGTATATGTTGTAGGGTGGGCCATAGCTCGAAATAAAGATATTTCGCAACAATGTGAGATTCCCCAATTTTAAGATCCAGTAGGCCGAAAATGCCACTTTGATGCCTACAGTAAAAGTGGGTTTGCTCCAGCCTTTTTAAATGAGTGTGCGCGCGCCGTACGACTTGGCTGGCGTGGAGCGACCGCTTCACTAGATTATTAACAACAGAGCCAAGGTTAAGTGCAATATAGGTAGGTAATATTTTAATAAATAACATTAAAACCGACATCACACACATGAAAATATTTGTTGAACAAATTGGTTTCCAATGGTAATATTTTGAGGCATATTATGGCGTTTTCCATTGGGCTGCTCTCGGATCGAGCTGGATTTAGCCTCTGACGTCATGCTCCGTCCCAGAGCTGCTCTAGAACTGTTCTCAATGGGATACGAAGACACTTTGTAATGGCGGGTTAGTTGATGTTTGAAATAAGATTAGACTTATCAATATTCGTGTAATTACATCACTAAATTGTACGACAGGGTGAATATTATATAAATTAAATAATATTAATAAACTGTATCAAGTTATTTACTTATCATTGGATTTATTACTTATTCTTGTTAACAACGACGGTCAGATATTTGAAATTTCTTGTTTTGGCGCTTTGATCTTAATCGCTAGGTACGTCAATATATCGGGAGCAAGAAAAGTCGAGCCAGGAGTGAGCGGTTTGTCAATGATAAACGACAAAGGTGCTCCGGTGCTCTCTCGATAGGAATGAACAGATACAGAGGTGGACGAAGAAGGAGGAACCAGACATATCAAATTATATTGTGCTGTTCTCTGCACTTGAAACTATTGCAGGGTTTGAGAATATATAAACTCACCTCAGTATCAACGGAAGGCAGAGCTGTGAAAGGACCTGATTCTATCGAGCTGGCTGCAGAGTGAAGATCTACGTCCATGGTTCGATCTTCTGGTAGAACGAAGTAATGACGGTCGATAGTAGGCACTAGGCCAAGTTCAGGTTTCACGTCGATTGGGTGTTCTTCGATCTCTATCTTCACGGTTCCCTCGATAGCCTCTGAGTCTGCAAGGTTCTGAAAGTAGAAACAACATTACATTTAGTTATAATTTATACGATTGAGAATAACATCTGTTTGAGATGCGAAACTCTTTCGTGGATATCTAAGATCAAAGCACAACGTCGAATAATAATCGACCAAACAGTTCAATGTAGCGTACCTTCAGATTGAATGACCATCCTGAAGATATATAAGCCTTTAAAAAAACATTTTAAAGGGAAAATTTCCTAAATTTCAGTCTTTAGGCACATTTTATTATTTGTAAACGTCGTACTGTTCTGCAGCTAGGCTAATGGCAACGGATGAATGATGATTGATGATGATGATGATGATTGGGAGATGAAGATGAAGAATCACTTATTTTGAGCGAGCGAAGCGAGCGCCTCTTTTTGGCTACTTTGGCCCTACGGAACAGGTTGGGTGAGTGGTCAACGCTCTGAGCTTGTATTCCGGAGGCCCGGGTTCGATTTCGGAGGCCATCCTTCCTGACTGGGGTTTTTTCGTGGTTTTCCCTCAGTCGACAGGCAAATGCTGGGAAGGTACCCTACTTATAGGCCACGACCGTCTCTTTCCCACCTTTTATCCTTACCTAATCTTAACCATCATCTCCCAATCATCCTCGTTATCATTCATCTGTCGTCATTAGCCTCGCTGCAGAACAGTGCGACGTTAAACCCCAGACAAAAAAAAACTTTGGCCCTGACATAATTTTTTCGGTTTCTGACGACATACAGGTCACAGTTTTCTTTGATCGAGCTGAAATTTTGCAGACATGTACGGACCATTTCAGAGCGTTGCAGACCCTAATTATTGTGAAATCTCCTGATTGGTTCAAATAAAATTAAAAATTATCTTACAATTGGTAGGTCCAATCATTTTGAAATTTTAACAAGTCATGATGATGGATGACCTATGTTGTCTCAAATCTTAGGATGTTTCAGCCAAATCCTCTAATTGGTTAATATCCAATGGTTGAATAGGTAAATCTTTCCTGTGAATTTTGAAATTTAAACAAGAACTGTTTGACTGATCAATTTTAAACTTCGCATGGTCATTGGTACCAACACTTAGGTATTTTTAGCCAACGTTCAGACTAATCTAGTAATTTCACAAAATTATTGTACTATATAAAACACTTTATATTCTAACATCTTGAAATATTTACAAATTTCTGCCAATAATTTCAATTATTTTAGAAGTAGGTATCTTGCTGCATCTGCTCCAAGGTATTACAAACAATTATGCAAAAACTTATTTTGTACCCCATTAATTACTCCAACATAAAATTCATAAAAAATTAGAATAATCATAATTTTTCAAAATATCATTGCTTTCCAGCTAACACTGTTCGAGGGCAAATGGTTTGCAGTTATTATAAAAACAACACTAAGTGTAACTTCTTATATTTCACGACCGTTTAATCCGTAATCCTACGTTAAATGTCAGACATATTATATCAAATAAACAATAGGAGATAAATAATATGCCAGAACAATTTTAGTAAAGTAAAATGGAAAATATTCTGGCAAATAACCAGAAAACTATCCGAGACCACCGAGCCTGAACTCGATGTTTTGGTCAGAACAACTGCAGAAGCCAACAAAGAATAGATGAAGGGTTCAAAGCCAAACATGACTAAGCGCCATTTTCACTGTTTTTTAGAAAATGGACCCAAAGTTAGGACTGATTTTTTAAATCCACGATACTGGTACTCCTGCACAGATTGTTGCAAATATACCTAAAAGGTCCTAATTGAATGCACAGAGGATTTCAAGTGGATTTAACCATGATAATAACTAATAACATACAATTATAATTGGTAGTCATGTTTGGCGTTTAATATTAATGGTAAAATGTAGATAGTCACTGCTTGATTTATAAGGAAATGTGTAATAAATATCGACAATTCATCATTCTCATTGTCTCCCATTTCCCATTTTCTCATTATTTTTGTACCTACGTTCCATTTCATCAGGAGAGCAGTAAAAATCAAAGTTTTCAATTCGACTGATGGCATGTTACTAACTTGGTTTGAGGTTATGTGTGACCTCACAAAAGCCGATTAAAATGACATAAACCATAATAAAGAGGAAGAAAGTATTAACTGAGCTATCTTCAGGAACAAAGTCAGAAAGGATTCAGCCAAAATTATGTGATATGAAAAAAAATATCTGGTCTGATCTTGTCACATAGTCACTTTTGGCTCGCAAGGAATGAAATATTTTATAGAGCCAAAACATTTTTATAGGTATCAGCACTTGCTAGTGATGTAAATCGTAATGCCAACTTCAAAAATAAAATTCCTCTAATATATGAAACGTGATAACATCAAAATCTCAATTTTTTTACAAATGGCGCTTAGTCATGTTTGGCTTTGAACACTTCAGATAAACCTGGGAAATAACGAAGAGGGATAAAGAGAGGTTGATGTCGGTTGAGTTGGATGCGTTTAGAAGAAGAGAAGGCTGTCAAAGATGGAGCACATTAGGAATGAACAGATACGGAGGTGGATGAAGAAGGAGGAAACAGAGATATCAAATTATATTGTGCTGTTCTCTGCACTTGAAACTATTGCAGGGTTTGAGAATATATAAACTCACCTCAGTATCTACGGAAGGCAGAGCTGTGAAAGGATCTGATTCTATCGAGGTGGCTGCAGAGTGAAGATCTACGTCCATGGTTCGATCTTCTGGAAGAACGAAGTAATGACGGTTGAAAGTAGGCACTAGGCCAAGTTCAGGTTTCACGTCGATTGGGTGTTCTTCGATCTCTATCTTCACGGTTCCCTCGATAGCCTCTAAGTCTGCAGGGTTCTGAAAGTAGAAACAACAATACATTTAGGAATAATTTATACAATTGAGAATAACATCTGTTCGAGATACGGAACTCTTTCGTGATGTTTAAGATGTTTTCCCCTCCTTTTGTTCACGGACCTCTGTTTTTATTTGTTTAGGTATTTTTTGCATCTTTTTGTTGTTTAACGTCGCACTGTCCTGCAGCTAGGCTAATGGCGACAGATGAATGATTATGATGATGATTGGGAGATGATGATGAAGAATAGGTAAGGATAGATAGTGGGAATGAGGCGGTTATGGCCCGTTAGAAGGGAACCTTCCATTAATTTTTCTCTTGACAAGTTGTAAATTGTAAAATATTCTTTGGTAAATGCGAAACGATTCAGGAATCAAACCCAGGACGTCCGAAGTGTAAATAGGGTTTTGTCTACACTCAACAAAACATAAAATGGTATTTAAACTGCTTGTCAGGTTCTATCACAATCAATCCTTGTTATTCTCAATGAAATCAGAGCTCACCTACTAGACTTAGTTCACGAGTTAGCAAAGACTTCATTGGATGATGCCATCAGATATTTTCAGCCAATCAGTTTCTTTCGAATACCGTTTTCCTCTTTCATTAGAATTTAAAAAAGTTCTTTTGATTAGACGAATATCAAAATATTCCAATAAGGTTCAAATTTGGTGTTAAAAATATATAAAAAAAATTTAAATTAGAAAAATAAAAGTTCCTTTTGTGGAAAGGCCTTGAAGCTAATAATAATAGCACAACCGTCATTTGCATCAAAGACGAGGTGACTATAAACCTGTTTCTTAAGGGCTGAAGGTGTATCGCGTGTTGTAATGCATGCATTGTTTCCGTACACACTGTCAAGTAACTCTTTGCTTTTCCGATCATGACCGAATAGCAGAGAGGCAAGTCACATGACAGCTGTCAGCCAATGAGAGAGCTGCTCTTCACTCAGCTCTGGAGAGTTACTTGACAGTGTGTTCCGAGTTTATTATAACTTGCACAAAATCATTGAATAATTCTGTCACGGGGGAGGACCAGGATCAAGAAGGAAATCTTTAAATCTCATTCAAAGATGGATTATGAGAGTTTAAATAAAGAGGATATATGGGACTGGAATTAGTTAGGGAAAGAAAATTAAGAATGAATTTTTGGGGCTGAAAAGACATTTAAATCTAATTTAACTCCAGGATTCCAGAAAATAAATTACATTTATAGTAGTATTATTATTAGTTTGTCATTACTTTTCTTCCTTACCACCAGGACCCCAAGTCTTGAAAAAAGCGTTTTGAATCCGTCTGGCGTTTTCATTGATCAAAAGGTAAAAAAGTTGAAGGCTAAGGTATAGTCGTCAACTTTTTTACGTTTTGATCAATGAAAACGCCAGACGGTTTCAAAACGCTTTTTTCAAGACTTGGGGTCCAGTGTATTATCACAATATGTAGGTAAAAGTTCCTTCACACGACCGTTTAAAACATCCCACGTTTGGCAAAGTTCCAAATCGTCGTGTCAAAAACTCCCGTGTGAACTAAGAAAACAATTGAAATGGAATTAAACTAGAAGCTTTGTACGTGCAACAAGGCTCTTAATGAAACGGTCGAACAGAACTTTGAAGATTGGAAGAATACTAGCTTTGCTATGTAGAGTGAACACACATGTGCGTATGAGGGGATGTGGGGGGGGGGAGGGATTGACTCACCCCCCCCATCTTGAGATGTTTGATCGGCTATTATTGTGAAAAATTTAGTATACCTAGGTTCCCAGAATCACAAAATAATAATTGATGTAAATAAAACAATAAACGCACAAAAAAACTCAATATTTTTGTCGAAATGTTAGCAGAATCACTTGTAAATTGTTTACCTACATTCTAAAATATACTCAATTCAGGGCTTAACCTGGAACGGGGTCAACCTGGAACCTCCTTTCATTGAGTGTCAGTCCCCCCCTCATCAAATGAACTGTTCCTACGCGCCTGTGTGCGAACACCGTACAACTTGGCAGGCGCAGGCGACCGCTCCACTAGATTTAAGCTTTGTTTACAGCTCAACGCGCCAACACGCAGCCGATGAGCCACCTGATTGGCTAGCGTCAAAGCGCCTGTTGTCGAGCTGTAAACGTAGCTTTAGTCTGCAAGGCGTAGAATATAATTGTCGGCTTGAGTTACCTGAGTTCTCTTCCTCGGAATGTCAGCCAAGAGGATGAACCGAGGTGGACTTCTTGGAACTGCCCGTAGTTCTCGCTTCACCTCAGTCTTAACAGTCATTGCAAGAGGATCGACAGCTGAATCTGTTGCCGGTTCAGTTGCCTCCACTTTGACAGCCACCTGGAGGTTTGGGTTCGTGTCCATCGCACGGGAATCTGGATCTACAACAAAATAACAAAGTCTTAAATTCCCATTTTACTGAGGGGGGGGGGGGGGGGGGGGGGGGATACCAGTGACAATTATACTGGGTGTGAAATGTTCTTAGACAAGCGCTAGATTAAGAGGAAGGACTAGTTAATAAACTGCCATTAACATGAGTGTAGCCGTCTCGTCCAAAATGCACATATTGTTGAAGCGCGACAGTGTTTAAGAGAATCAAATAAATATTCTGCTATAATGGAAACTAATTCAAAAGTATTACATACCCCCAAACCGAGACGAGAGTGTTACTACAATTATGATAATTTGAACGGTTGTGTAACTTACTGAAATTAATCAATAAGCTTGTAAAAATCTTATTTTAAAGTGGTCAATGATGCACAAAGATGGCCAATGATTATGAAAGGAAGTCATTCCACACCACCTAACATACCTAATATTGTCTTTCTTCAACGAACTGTCAAAATCCTGATAATAGAGCAACCCGTTGACGTCTTTGCTATTAACTTAAAAAAAGATGTTATTTAGAGAAACGCCAACAGTGGGGTTACATTGTGCTTATCGAGCGAGCGCAGCGTTCGATTCCCTTCGACACTTTGGCGTGGCCTCTGATCTAACTGGTCTTTCTGATTCTTTGTATTAATCTGAATATACAGTAACTAAATTGATGCAGTGTTTAACAATCAAATCAAAGAGAATCAATTAAAAATCGATGAATCAGAAACTAAAAGATCAATATCCAAAGAAAATATTTCTATTCGACAATCGAACGCAGAAATTTCAACGAGAACAAGTTTGTGTCGTGTTTTACCTTTTCCAGCTCACGCAGCTTGATGTACCTACAGTAGGACTGGGACTGCAGCAAGTTCAGATCAATTCAACAAACACACCTAATGACAAGAGAACAACATTGTTTATGATCGATTTCTGTGATGTTGTGACAACCACACCTTACATTTTCAAGAATTTACGTTCCATAACTTACTACTGCTCGGAAAACTCTGTTAAGATGAATATAAAGAACTCCAAAGTCACACAGTTCTCAATAACAAGTAGGTCAATGATTTGACAGAACTTTAATCACTGACTTTAAACACAAATGAAAATTATTGAAGAAGACAGCATCACATTAGGTAGCCATTTTTGTTTTGAGATTCCACAGCCGCCTCATTCGTTGACTTGCTGTCCTCCAGCCAGGGGGCTGTGAATATGTGATCCAATGACAGCAAGGCGCCAAAATACATAATATTTCAAAGAACATTCTTCACTGTGAAATTGTAAACTAGGAAAACGCTCTGAGTAACGCGTTGATGAGCGAGCAAGGATACACGCAACACCTCGAATCAAAATTATGTCTATCGAAAATGTCATTAAAAGCCAATAATTCTTGAATTTCGTCACAGACTTGTATAAATATCTCCAAATTTCCAAAAAAATATTGGTCCCAATAACCTTGCTAAGTTTTAAGTTGATCGATTAAACCTTTGATTGAACGGTTCCTTGTTAAGTTTCAAAAATCACATGATATCCTTCAAACAATATACCTGGGACCACTCATATGATATGATATTACTGTGTGCACAATATCAGATCAATCTGTTAAACGGTCATTATTAGCTCTTAGCTCGCTAAGGGTTGTAAAAATTCATTCCATAAAAATGGACCTTGAGTGGGTGAAGAAGTAGACATATTTGAGAGTCTATTGGCTCTGCGGCAGAGCTGATACAGAGAGCTTTCCTCAGCTAAGATATGTTTTGACACTTTTAGGTATTTACGATAGGGTCAGGTCCAATGTAAGTGAGAACAATGAGTGTCTCTATGTATGAAACGGACTGTATTTAGACCCCCATGGGTGTCCAAATTAAAATTTTTAATATTTTTATTTATACTATAATCAGCTTATATTATCCCCAATAGCACACTGATGGTACATTTTTGGTTACTATTTTTTGATCGGAGTCATGCACGATTATTTCAAATTAATTCTTCAGGGGTGTCCAAAGGATAAAATGTGATATCTATTGAAAAAATCAGTATAAATGTAATAAAATAATTTTTTCTTGTAACATTATTGTCAAACAAATGATGGGATAAGGATGCAACAAATATACCGTGAAATTGAACTTCCAGGGGTATACAAAATATTTATTTTTCTTATGTGTCAGGAGTTTAATTCAGAAACGGGTAGGTATCTCGTATGTTAATTGTATAAGTATTTATTAAGATTTAAATGCGTGTTCTTTACATTATTTTGTTATCAAGGGGTGTACAGACTGTTATTTGAATTATTGCATTCCGTGTACTTTTCCTCAGGAACATTTATAGAAAATATTTTAAAATGCAACACGACATCAAAAGTAAACAATTTATTTCAGTAAAATAAAGCTAAACTACGGTACAAATTACTAGTGTTCCTGAAAGAAAAACCAACAAATAAACTGAAAAATTAGTTTACAATGTCTGGTCCTCAAGTTTATAAATACACCGAGTCGTATGTGACATCCCGATATTTTAACCGTTTTGTACTTGGCCATCATCAAAGATTTCTTCTTGACCACCTATTAGTCACTGACCTCAAAGGAAAATAATAAAGAACACCATGAGAATGTATACAAATCAATTTTCATTGAAAATTATTGTTTGCTTTCGTACCTATTTATAGATTTTTAATAATTTTCTGTGTTTTATTAATCAGTGAACGATTCTTCAGACAGATAAGATGGCGCTATCCAAAAGTGTAGGGAAAATAATCCAAAGTTAATAAAAATAAAAAAATTATTGATTTTCTGCGGGTCCGTTTTAATTTTTTTAATCGATACCATAAAAAAAGCAATAAAATAAAATAGCTGAATTATTTCTTGGATTGATTCTTCCATCTCTACGTTATCTAATTATATATATTAAAATAGAATGAAGTTTTTTAAAGATACGAGTACAGCGTCAACTTATTCTTTAATTCAATGTGATTCTTCTTTCAATTCTCATGTGAAGATTCACATTTCATTCTAATCTTAAATAGACACACTTGCCTATTTAAAGAAACTCTGTTTGCTGAACTTCAATGCTTACGCATTTGTTACAAATTATATGAACATTGAATGAAAAAAGTACACTGCATCTTTAACATTTGCACCTATGATGAAAAAATACATAATTATTATGCGAAACACAAATTTCAGTGCAAAAGCTACATGGAGGTCGCATATTTGTATCTATGTTCACAAAATCTAATGACATAATAAACTAATACAAAAGTAGAACAATTTCTAGTAAGAAGCGACTGAATTCAGTCCTTAAAATAAACATTGTTGCCATGGCAACAGCATGAAGCTTTGTATTCAACAACTAGAATTACAAATAAGAACGAAAATAATAATGACTAAATGTGTGATTTGCCCTCATGTTACACAAAAAAGTACGAAATCTTCAAAAACGTGGTATCACTCCAATCGTCTTAAGTATTTAATTGGTGATTGAATGGTCGATACGTTTTCTTCCTTAACACGGCAGACCAATCAACTCAGAGGATCAAAACCTACGCTATTTCGTTCATGTAGGTACTACTGTGAATGTATGCGTAGGAACATTTGTCACACATAAAGCTCTTGTTGATATCATGAAATTATTTTTGCCTTGGTAACAAAGGAACAAGTGCAGGAACATGTTAACATTACATTTGACATTACAATAATGCACAATAACAATTGGTTCTTGCACGCAGCCCCTCAATTGTGTAACCATGCACGCAAACGTCAATGTTCGGTTGAAAGAAATGTCTTCATATTCTGCAAGTCATCCAGACAAAACGTCAATAACTTCATTCTTGATTCATCGACCGCGACATTAAAAGAACAAACAAAATGATAATAACCTAGAGTTCTATTATAGCCCTCATGTGCTGAAGCAAATACGAAAATAGCCGAAAAGAGAGGCTACAAATCAAAGATAACTATACAAGATACGTGATGGTCAGAATCTCCATTGACCTTGGTGTTTCCATTACTCAGAGAATAAAAAACGTACGCTATTTCGTTAATGCACTTGGTCCGTTACAACTACTTGTGCTTGCTCTTCTTGTGTTTAGCCAAAGTATCACTCACAGCGCATGCGTAGGAACACTTGTCACACTTCAAGCTCTTGACTCCGCCATGTCGCTTCTTGTGTTGGGACAGATTGCCGCTGTTATTACACGTGTACTCGCAGATGTCACAAGCATACGGCCGCTCTCCTGAATGAATGCGTAGATGTACCACAAAGTGAGACTTTATGTTCGTTCCATATTCACATTGTCTGCAATTGAACAACTTCACAGATAAATGTCCAAGCACGTGATTTATAAGGCTATCTCTGGCAATGCAGGTATAGTTACACTTGTCACATTTCAAGGGCTTAACTTCGGAATGTTGTTTCATGTGAACCGTCAGACGGCCGGAGGTGGAGCACTTCAACGTACAAACCGTACAAGCATATGGCCGCTCTCCTGTGTGTATGCGTATGTGAACCACAAGTACTTGCTTACAATTGGATTTGTAATCGCAATAGCTGCAGTAGAATATCTTCTCTCCATGGGTTTGTTTGTGCCTGGCCAGTCCCTTGCTGCTCTTATAAGTGTTATGGCAAACGTCACATTGGAACCGCTTCTCTGACGAATGAGTGAGTTTGTGGGTGTTCAGAATACTGCGAAACGTAAACTCCTTTGAGCAAATTTCACATTTGTGCCTTCTCTCCGTAGAATGACTTAGTTTATGCATATATAAGTTGCTGCTCGACTTACATTTGAAATTACAAACATCACAAGCGAATGGCTTCTCGGTCGAATGAGTGCGCATGTGATTGGCAAGTTCAGACTTCGTCTTAGATCTAAATCCACATTGGCCGCATTGGAACTTCTTCTCAGATGTATGTCGAAGCATGTGTTTGGTAAGATAGGCGCGGGTTTTACATTTGTATTCACAAGTATCGCATTGGTGTCTCTTTTCTGTCGAATGGCGATGTTGCTTGTGTCTGATCAGGCTGCCTTTGTCTTTACACTTATATGTACATATGTCGCATGCGTATGGCCTCTCGCTGGAATGAGTGCGCAGGTGAACAACAATATGGTTCTTTCGGTAAGATCTATATTCACATTGACTGCATTTGTACTTCTTCACCGCAGAATGTTGAAGCTTATGCCACAGCAGGTCGCCTTCTCTTTTGGTCTTGATCGAACTGATATCACATGCGTAAGGCCACCCTCCCGAATGGGTAAGCAGGTGGGCTGCAAAGTCCCTCCTATTGCGTGATGTATAATCACACTGGCTACAATGATGTGCGATGCGCGCCGTGCGATTTGAAGACGGACATCTTGTCAGCGACACAAAACACTGCTTCAGTTTATACTTTGCAGCGACAGCAATGTCTGCAGTACTCTGGTCCGAGATCTGGAGAAAAAAATCGTATTATTTGTATTCTATATAGACATCCAACAATTTGGACAAGTTGAAAGATATCTGAAATATGCCTTATTTCAGACATTTATAAAGACGTGTTGCGGAAAAGCGCGCGCGGTAAAAGATGTAACTAACGTGAGAACGTTCTGGTGGTATTTGGTCGTGTAGCATGGGCTTTTGTCGTTTGCGACCTTGAAGCTATTGCTGTTGGCAACTCACGTTTTGGGGTTAATTTATGGTTGAGTGATAATAACAACTGAAAGAACAATTACCTATCACTTTTCTTGTACCATTTCCCTCAAATCACTTACTCAAAACCACCGAAAACCTCCGAAATGCTTTTAAACAATGTTTAATATCGGACCTGTCATTCCGTCCGCAGAACCTTGGTAGGAAACAAGTCGTGAAAGATCGCCAACTTTTCAAATTATCCGTTAATAAAATATTTCGTCTTTAAAATGTATTTAAACTATATTATAATTGTTATGTTGCCTACCATAACACTAATCTATACTAGTTACAATGTCAAATCGGCTCAAAATCATTGAAAACAATAATCAATTTTAAATTTTAAATTCTGCGCCAACTTTGACGTAGCCTAAAAGCACAAGCTACACGGTAAAAGCCCATGCTACACGACCAAATACCACCAAAACGTTATCACGTTTAGTACCATCTTTTCCCGCGCGCTTTTCCCGCAACAAGTCAATTGAAGATCCTAGGATCAAAATGCAACAAGTTAAATATGTATTTTAGAAAGGTACCTCACTATAGTACCCAAGACATCTCAAGTAGATCAGGTCTGCTCATCAGCCGATACACGTGATTAGATAAGATCAGTGTTGTTTAATGACGCGTCGACAGCGAGGTCATTTTGCGTACTTTAAGATTTTCTTTAACTTTGTTGAATATAAGGAAGGTTTTCGGGATGGGTCGACCCAATTTTTTTGACTATTTAACATAATATTGAAAATTAGTGCTAAGACATGAAAGTCATCACAAAACGATGAAAGCAATAGACAACATCACAAACTACTGCGCATGCGCGTAAACCATAACATGGACGTGCACTTGGGGCGTGACTAACCTACAGCCTACAGCTCCAGAGCAGAATGCTCGCCTCTCATTGGCTGAGGAGCGTAATTCAAAAGGAAATTCACCATATCTCATAAATTGACGTGGAAATGTCCCGATATTATATGTTTTTCGTAATTAATGGATTTGCTTACATCTGAGAACAAGTTGTACAATTAATTTCCATTTAGTCAATGCTGTACAGATTTGAATGTATACCTAATGATATGAGATGGATACAGACTACGCGTAGAGACAGCAGTTGGATTGAACTAGGTACCCGATAGGCAATGCGCGCCGATATTTCTCCCACTAGAGGGCTCTGATTTTTTATGATGTTTTTTTATTATTCTTTTATTTATGCATTTTTTTCTTTCTGTCACACACAGTATACATGAAAAAAAATCAGAGATCAACAATCAAAAAGTTAAATAATTGATACGTAGGAAATGTGACGGGAAGCGAGAACTGAAACGACAAAGAGTTGCTTATGGGAGAAGCAGCTGATTGAGCTGATTTGCTTTGCTGTGCAGTCGGATGCGCATACGTTTTACTGGGCAGCCAAAAGAATAAAACTCTATGGGTAGACAAATTCTAACTTGAGAAAATTAAAGGTGGGCAACTTAAAAAAATATAACTCTATGGTTAGCAAGAATTAAAACTTGTGAAAATGTTAAAAATAAAAAGGCGAGACCGCGGTAGGATTTGAACCGATGTCCTTTTGCACCACAGGCCAATTCTTTACCAACTGAGCCATTGGGTCTGCGATGTCTGAATGCTTCATAATATTATACACAGCTTACGCGCATTCTACAGCGCAGCGGAGCATCTCAGGGGAATAGCCGATTCTCCCATAATCAACTCTTTGTCGTTTCAGTTCTCGCTATCGGAAGCTCACGTAGAGAAACTCTGAGTGTAGGCTGACCCAGTTAAAGATAAATAAGCAAAAATGTTTCAAGATGAATTATTGTAATACTCAAAACACATGAAAATTACTATGTAGGTATTAAAGTATTATTGTAGAATGGGAATAAAAATAAAAGTAGACAAACTGATGTGATAGACTGGTGTTATATACACTGCGTAATCAACTTAGCAAAAGATTACATTTTTACAGACATTTCTACCCGTGGCAGAAATTCAAGATTTAACTTCGAATTTAAATATAATTTTTTTTCTGATTTCAAATGGGAGTTTGAATGCGAGGACATAAAAAGTCAAGATGTTGTTGCCCTTCATATCCAACATAAACTAATCTGAGTTTCTAGTGCTTACTGAAGAAAACCATGAATTAGACGGATGCCAAACAAGTCAAAGTGTAAGGTGCGTACTTTAAGGCTTTGGAGATACCCAAAACAGTTTCAAACCTTCCGTGGCAGGGTGGGAAGGGTCTTGTTCGGCTGGCATCATGATAGGCAGTGAAATATAATGTAAAACCTAGAACTATTTTTACATTATACCGCATAACTTTCATACCGTAAAAGTTACCACTCTACAACTTTGCAAGGATGTTAAATAAACAATTAGGACACACATAATTATATATTTTTTAAATACTAGGAAAACGCTCGGTGTAACGCGTTGATAAGCGAGCACTGGTATGTGCAGCATATCTAACCATGATGTAACCGAAATTCCGTAAATAATCCATTAATAAAAATACTTACAGGAGCACAGAAGAATGCATTTTTTTTCAGAGACTGGCAAGATTGCTACAAAACCTTACCTATAGGTACATTCAATATAAATATAAGATAAACAAAGACTTTCCTGTCACTCCGGGGAGCGACTTTACATATACTAAATTGGCCCAGAGCATTGGGTTCCTTTGGAGCATCTCATTGGCGAAAGCAAGTACGGCGCTATATTCAAACCATCGCAAAGCACTTGGATTTTATGTCACTTGAATGAGGAAGTGTGAGAATAATCAATTAGTGCAGGCGCATATTTCTTAATGAACTGATTTGAAGGCTGACTCAAAACAATAAAACTGTAATTGTCTCATTTCATGCAGTTCAGTACAAATACAAAGTTCTACTACAAATATCGAACAAAACGAAACTAATTGAAACACTGATTTTTTGGTATAATTATTTTCTTAAAAATTCACTCTATGACATTTGAATACTTAATCCTCAATGCTATAACCCTTGAGTCTATAACATATCAAAAGTTCCTTAAAATTCACGCAAGAAAAACTTTAAAATTTTAAGATGCTTTTGATTCGTTAAAATATGAGAGTGATACGATCTTAGCAAACTTTGTGACAAGCTAAAGCATTCTCATAGTTATATCATATTTATTTCATTAAAATTGTATCTTTTGTATTGAGGAAAATAAAATCAAAGTCGTTTTAATCAGGAAATTTGCGAATATTGTAAACGTTAGGGAAGAAGTTAAAAAATTTCAAAAGCAAAATTGAAGGCAATTAATAAGAGAAGGGAATACAAAAAATTTGAATTTTGATTCAGGGTTGAGTCAGTTCATAAAGTTCAAAATTATTTTAACTTGCAAACATATTGCACAATATTATTAGAATAGTTACTTTATATTTACCTACGAACTTTTTGCATCATAGTTAAAGAGTTTTCACATTTGAATATAATGCGTGTAACATTGTTGAAATTTAGTCAGGGTTGACTAAGTTCATTCCGTTCAAATATTCTGCAGTATTAGAATTTGCAGACAAATCAAGCAAATTAACACCTAGCAATTTTTTTTTTTACGGAAGTACCTATATATTTCTATTTAAAACATGTTTAATCAATGTTATTGTGTATTTAATCAATATGAGCGGAATGAGAGCAAAAAGGTGGACATTCGAATCAAGGGTGAAAAAGGTGAATTTAATCTAAACAAATCCGAATTATTTGATATTTCAATGACAATTACTCTGCATCATTTAGCGCCAGCGGCCAACTTTGCTATTTGGTAATTTGCCAAATTTGCTATTGTTTGCTATTAATACTATTCACTTATTGTTTTTCTAACACTTCACACTCAAATGACATCAAATATAAGTGTTTTGCAGTGGTTTGAATATGGCGCCATACTGGCTTCGGCCAATGAGAAGCTCCAAATGAACCCTGTGCTCTGGGCCCATTTAGTATATTATGTAAAGTCCCCTCCGGCGATCACAGAAAAGTTCAATATTTATCCAGAAAATGGTTTGATTACCAATTAAACTTACATTTACTAAAAACTTTCAAGAGACCATCGCCAAACAGAAACTTTGTCCACTAGGCAGTGGATATGGAAGTTTGCTGTCTATACAGCTCCGGCAAATTTATTTAAAAGTTCTTATTTATCTGGATTTTATTGTGTTTTTGTATATGTGAGTGATCTCACAGAAATTATCTATCGACTGATAAGGTTAGTTTCCCTGATTTATTTTGTTTAAATCATATTGAAGAGGTTTTTCGATTCGGCTCATTTTGAAGAAGGGCTAGAAAAAGCTGAAGCTCATGCAAGGTCAGTGAATATGCACCATGTCAAGTCACCGCACACGGTCGCATTCAACTCAAGATCCAGGAAGCGAGTCTCAGGCAGAGTCACACAATGGCTTGAATTCAAGTTCAGTCGAAAATATACCAGAACCAAGATGTCAAAACACTCAAACAGAGCACACTGTTATATGCCCGAATTGTCATGAGTCTTTCCCCAATATTCGTAACGTTTTATTCCTTGATCATTTTGATAAATGTAATGCTGAATTATCAAGAAAAGCGAAAGATCAATGCCCTTATTGTTCAAAATATTACGTTAGGTTGAAAACTCATTTAAATCGGTGTCATCCTGAGCATTTTGAAGTCACGGAAGATGAAAGAAATTTAAGCAGTGAAATTCTTGATATACAAGCCATTCCGGTAGAATCTATCGATAATACTAATAGAACTTCACAATGTCCAGAGTGTAAGGCCTTCTATAAACCTCGAGGACTTCGTAATCATATTCGCTGTGCTCACCCTGATGTTGCGAGAAGTATGATCGCTGATACTTATCAAATACACAGTCAAGACTCTCGTATGGAGACTGAGCAAGTAGATGACTTAATTAACTCGTCAAAGGAAGAAGGAGATACTTTCGGAGTTCGAATATCCAAGAAAGGTCCGAAAATTGATATGACTGAATGGGAGGTGAGATTTCATACATTCTTGCGAACATCTGACAAATCTATTGAACAGCTTGATGTTCTCGTTGATGAACTTATTGTTTTTCTGTCGGAAGTAGTGCATAAACTTCCAGGGCCGGTTCATCCTGCGATTAAGTTTTATAAGGCAAGAAAAGCAAAAGCTATTGGCCTTAATAATATTACGTACAAATCATCAAACAATCCACAACGTAAGTCAAAACGTGATAAACAAAAGAGAAAACAGCAGTATAGCTATGATTTGGCTCAATTTCAATATTATAACCAACGACGTAAAGTTGTCCGCACAATAATGAACACTAATAGAACTGCGTCATGCACCATACCCATGCCACTGATTGAAGATCATTTCACTGACATCCTCGGCCATGAAAACATGAAGTCGTCTTATTTGTGTGATTTAAATCAGAGCTCGGAAGTCGAGGATAGAAACTATAATTTGACATTAACTGTTAAAGAGATAAACGAAGCAATGATGAAGATCAACATCCATACTTCACCAGGCCCTGATGGCATTCTTCTTCGTGTACTTCGAGAGCTGAATTGTGGGAAAACAATCAGTTTACTTGCATCCGCTATGTTTGAATTGAACTATGTACCAATGAAGTTAAGGGAAGGGAGAACGATATTGATTCATAAAGGCGGCGATGAAAAGAACTTATCTAATTGGAGGCCCATTACAATTTTCTCTGTGATTCGTCGTGTTATTGAAAAGGTAATCGACAAGAGACTTCGAGCATTAGTTCAATTTTCTGCACATCAGAGAGGCTTTGTTTCTTCACCAGGAACGTACATCAATTCCTCAATTATTAATGGGTGTCTGAAAGATGCCAAATTACACAATAAGGATTGTTGTGTTACTTTCCTTGACGTTAGCAAAGCTTTCGACAGTGTTGGCCATGATCACATTAAACGGTGCCTGCAAAGTCTACCGATTCCAAACAAGCTACGGGAAATTATTATTTCACTTGTGACGGATAACGTAATCAAGATCGAAGCAAACAGAACAAAATCTAATTTTATTTCTGTGAAGAAAGGTGTTCCACAAGGAGCTCCATTGTCTCCCACGTTATTTAACCTTGCAATTGACCATATAATAAAGGAGCTGACTGAGCAAACAGTATCAACTTCCCTAGGATACTCGTTGGTCAAGGAAATGGACAACATCTCGGCCGTTGCCTTTGCTGATGACTTAGCTGTAATTGGGAAGAATATGTCTGCGGCGTCTGAATTAGTGTCCATGGCGGTAAGAGGGTTTTCTCTTATTGGTCTGGATATTAATTCCTTGAAAAGTAAGGCAATTGTAATAATGAATGGTAAACTTTCACACCTTCCTGTTGTTTCAAATACAGGCACTGTTATCCCAGCAACTGCTCCTGATGAACGAATTAAGTACCTGGGAATTGACTTCCATGATGAGATAGTAGTAGATAAGGGGAAGATAATTAAAAACCTGGAAAAAGACATCCATCTACTAGTATCGTCTTCTCTCTTGAAACCTGATCAGAAATTGAATATTCTGAACCAATTTATATGGCCCACACTGATCTATCCTCTACAGTGTGCTCCGACCAATCAATTACCAAAATCCTTCTTGGAGGATATTGATAAGATTGTCAGAAGTGGAGTTAAAGAAATGATTGGTCTTCCAGGTGATACTCCAAATTCCTTTATTTACTCTCCGCGTAAATTCAGGGGCCTTGGAATTATGAGAGCAACATGGGAGGCGCATCTGCAGAATTTTAATATCTGTAAAAAGTTATTAAATGCCGATGATCCTCACTTTCATAATGTAAGAAATATTGAACAAGAAATGACTCAATGTATTGAAACGCTTGAACTCACAAATTGCATTAAAGTTGATAATCGAATTACTGGCCGAAAACTACGAAATGCTATGAGAGAAAAATCATTTCAAGAATGGGTTGATTTGCCACATAAAGGACGTGGAGTGGAAGTATTCAGAGAAACGACAAGAGCCAATAAGTGGTTACACTCTAAGGAGGGACTGTCTTCTTCTCAGTGGATAAATAACATCAAGATGTCTGTTAATCTCGCCGCCGTTCGTGCCGTACCAGGAAGATCTTTCGAGAACACCCGTTGCCGTCAACCAGGCTGCAATGAGTATGAAACCCTACCTCATGTTCTCGGAGGTTGTCTGAAGGGAGAACTGTTGAGAATTAACAGACACAACACAGTGAGGAGCCTGTTAGCAGATTCGTTCCGAGCAAATAAGTGGGAGGTACATGAAGAAATTTCTTGTGTTTCGACTACTGGCTCTTTGAAGAGAATAGACATAATAGCCATTCGAAGAGACCGGAAAAAAGTCCTTATTCTCGACCCAACCATTAGATTCGAGCAAGGGGGATCACAAGCGGAGGACGTGAACAAGGAAAAACAAGATCATTACGTCGATTGCATCCCCGATCTTGCTCAAAGATACAAAATTAAAGAACAATACTGGAGCGTTACCGGTCTCCTTTTAGGAGCTAGAGCTTCAATTCCGGATTTTTTTACAAAATTTCTTAAATCACATTTCATTTTTTCTTTGGTTCTCGTAGATCAAATAGTTTTATCAATTTTAAAAGATTCGTCTAGTATATTGCATAATCATTTATATAATAATTCATCTTAGTTTGTAGGTATATTAAGTCTTTACTTAATTAATATTTGTCACATTTTGTATCCATTAGAATTATACTATTGTAAGCATGCTGGATCCTAGTGGTCATCCTTGTATTGGACAGCTGTCATTTGTTTTATAATAAATGAATTTCTCTCTAATCACTGACAGAATATCAAAATAGTTTAACAACTCCTGTCAATGTCAATTGATACGACAGGAGTCACAGGAGACAGGACAGGAGGAGGAGGGACAGGAGTTCGGCAAGCTATCCAAGACGGACACATAATATCATGGTACTTAGAATTAGATTGGATAATATGTAAGTGAATTAATCAAGGAAGCAGTGATATATTTTTTTTGTACATTTTGATTTTGACGTAACTGATTATGATGTTTTGAAATATAAACTCTTGAAATTCATTACATGTTTGTCTGAGAGTGTCAACATATACTTATAATGCAGGTCCCAATGACCATACAAAATGTTATGATGATCGGTAATAAGATTCCAGTCAATTTGCACACGGAGTTTCTTTCATAATGCCATTTATAGTTAAGCTATAGGTTTTAATGCTAGGTTCATTTTGACATTGGCATTGTACTGATTATGATTCTTTTGAACTCTCGAAGTACCCTACAAACACTGGGCGGCCCGGGCTTCTGCCCATCTAGCGCCCAAGTGGGACGTCCCGGGCGGGAACTACTAGGGCATGCCCTGGGCCTGCCCAACGGAGCCCAACCGATCCGTTTTATCTGGCTGTAAAATTTCTAGGAATGTCCCGTCTTGGTCCCGCCCGGGAATGGCTAGGGACGGCCCGCGCGGGCGCTACGACTGTTTGAATTTGAGCTGCTCTAATGACTTATTTTTTTCATATTTATAACTTCATTTCTATAATAATTACATCTACATTTCACATGGATATATTGATTTAAGAATAAATATGTTTACAATTCCAAAGCAAAGTATTCATACCATTTTAAACGTTATTAGTAAAGTTTCTTTTATGAACTCGGCAGTCGGCCATCTTCGTGAATCAACTTGTTTCCGTTCTCCCTTCTTCATTTCAAACGCGGCGTTTGACGTTTGTTGATATTTTACAGAGTGTCATGAGTGTGTAGTTTACGTCCTTTTGAGTGATTTTGAATGTGATTTCAATTATTATCTGTGTCCGTGAATGCGTGTTCACTGCTGAATAGTTTGTCTCAGTTCAAACCATTTAATGTGACACAAATCGTGAAATAATTACAGTTTTGTTGTGCCTCTTTTGTTTGGATTTTCATCACAGAGCCATACAACCCATTGAAGGTGAGTCTTCATCACAACTACATAAGTATCCAGGCATTAATCGTTGTTACTTTAGTTTTGTATGCTGGGGATACTAATAAACCAATAGGTAGTGTGACCAATGTTCAGTAAACATTAACCTCACATGTACATTTTTGAAATGTAGCAATTTATGCAAAGTAAAATTTCCAACTAGGTAGGACCTAGGTAACTAGGTAGTTTAGGTATTTATAAAATAAATAAAGTAGGTAAACAGTTTGCTTGGCGTGGTAGTCTATACATATCAGTGGTAGTAGTCAGTAGGAACCCTACCTGTAGGTACCTAGTACGTACCTCCGCCTATTTTGGGAATATTTTCACCCTACATTAACCAATAACCATCCCACATACCTACCAAGGCACCTACTGCAGTTTTAATAATGTTACTTGTTAAAGGTGAATCTACTCTGGAAGAAAATAGGCTATTAAGATATTGAACTCCAGAAACAAAGCGCGTATTCGTCCTGCGAGCGAACCAAGCTGTATCGTCAAACCGAGCCGAAACATTAAGAACCGAACCGAGCAGAGTGGTAAATATTTTCATCATATTTAATTATTTAACTTTATCAAGGATTTTAGATATACAGCAATTATTTTTGTTTATGTAGGTACCTTACAAGGCCAATAACAAACATTTTTGTTGTGATCCGAAAGTAAAAATTATGTTGCATGGAAATTACATTCATGTCGGAGGTAGTAGATACATACATTGAATGGTGGTCCCGCTTCATTCAAATGCGTAGTAAAATTTTTGAGATTGAATGTTGTCATCCAAAAAAATAAACCGCACTTTTGAATTTCCTCTAACGCGCCGGTGGTAAGAGAGCAGCCATTCCATGCGAATGCAGACATATGCCACATAATACATATGACTGCTGAATTATTAAATGTAAATAAATCAGCATGTTTTTATATTATATTCATGGTGTTTTCTTGCTGATTCCAAATATGTAATCAGTTTTGTGCTAAGTTTGAATAGTTATTTTGTTATCAGTAAAATTGTGGGACCGCATTTAAATTTAAATTTTGTGTCGAACCATGTAAATTACATAAAAAATTTAGAAGGCTGCACAATGATCCTAACTATTTTTATTTTGATGAATAAGATGCTGAACATAGCATCTTACAACCGTACACCCGTAACACGGAATGGCTGAGAGGAAATTAATTTGAGTTGCTAACTTTCACCTTACTTTTTGTAGGTTCTACAGATTCACCGTGAACTTGCCCTGCTCTTATTCTAGAGTCGATTTAATTGCCTACCTACTTCAATTAAAAAGTAAATTTACTTCTTGGCAAATTAGCGAGAATTCTGAAGATGCACAGGACTTGGGACTTCATCGAGTTAATGGATTAAATGTTACCTACCCTACAGATGTAATGATTCAGAACTCTCTGATGGTAAGCCACATTTTAGTATTTTATATGTGTAGTATTTCCTCTAACCTTACCTATAAATCACATTTATGCAATATAGAATGTTTCAAATTTTTATTGGGGTTTTAAATAAATAGTGTACTACCTAATGGTAATAATTTTACCTCAAGTGATTATTGTGGCAGGTCACACAACACAAAAGTGATTTTTGTATTATTCATTGCCAAGAAGTTTATCCTATCAATTTACAAATTCTTCATTGAATCTATCTTTCTTTTTTTTAGGGATCACTCTGTGCCAAAAATTCAATTTTTAAAATTTTTGTAAAGACTGTTATTTGCAGCTATCTGCTATTGCAGTTATTTACATAAATAGTTCTTGTGTAGTAGGTAGAAACTATTTGCTAGGCAGCCTCATGCTCAAAAGAAGTTGCATCCACATAGATTGCGGATGTCAGTCCTCGACACCACAATACCGTGTGCTAATAATTTATGGATGGAATCCAGTATCTGGCCATTAAATCGGCAAATTCTTTTGAGCATAGCATAATAATAGTGTTAAATATTGACAAAATTAACAAGATCTTACTGATAACAAGATCTTGTAAATGTTGGACTTTCATTGGTCTGACCGAATAAAAATTTACACAAAAAATAAAAAACACTTCTAACAATACGCTGCATGATCTTGCTAAACTTTTCAAGATCTTGTATAAATCTTGTTTAGGTTAGAATCTGTACCTACAATAATAAATAATTGCAAATATCTTGCGAACATTATTAGTACAAGGTACATTACCTAAATACTTTGCAATTTTATTTTTTCAGATGAAAGAAATACGTATTCAAGTGCATTCATTTTCTTGAAAAACTGAAGATGAAAAATTGTGCCAACATATCCGTGAGTGAAGTAAAATCCGAATTGTGTCTTGTCGATAAAGAGACAGCGTGCCAGACTCACTGCCAGGTAGTACCTACCTCAGAATGTTTTGATACTATGTGACGTGTGAAGGTTGAAGGACATTTAAAAATTTTAAGTGATGTAGTAGTATAATCTTTTACAATAATATACGTTTATATTATATGAAACTGTTTTTTTTTTTAATTTTCGTGTGTTTTCCTGCTCTTTATTATTCCTAAAATTCAATTGCAGTGAATCTCCTATGTGTAGCATTTTATTTTTTGTAATTTATCAAAACAATATAGTACCTAAGTAAGTAGGGAATAGTACGTGAAAAAATTATTATTGAAACGATTCAATCGTCCTGTAAGAGATTATCAAAAAATAATTGCTAATTTCAAAATCCAACAACCGATTCATAAACAAAAATTATGGATCTTTTTATCCTTCTTCATTTTTTTATGAATAAGGTACCTGTAATACTTAAGTCTCTAGAAATTTTGTTCCAGTAAGTTTTTAAATATCAACGCAAATAATTACTGACATTTGTCACCCGCGAAATGTTAAAAATTAATTCATGCAAATGAAATTCAATTATAATGGGACTTTTGGCGGGAAAAACGACGTATTACAAGAATCCACTTACACTAATGTGTTACCATTGTGGATCATCTGTCAATTTTCTGTAAATTTTCCTGTTAAAAGTAATCAAACTTTGTTAATTCATTCCTTGAAAACTATTCATCCCACAGCAAAAATAAAATCACATCTGTGTTCAGCAACATAATCAACTTTCATAAAATAATGGTCTATTATTCTGAAATCTGAATTTCACGAGACTTCCCCATTATGTGACAGTCAAGTTGAGGATTTCAAATGATCCCAAAATATTTCCTCCAAATAAAAATGCGTTAAAAATAAAAACAGTAGGAGGTACCTTAGGTAATGTGTCAGGTCAGTGGAACAGCTTTCAAACAATAGGGAAACATGGCGAGATAAAATAACTTCCAATAACCACTGATTAACTTTATAATATACCGGCTATTTTTTTTTTTATTAATATTTGACCATTTAAATGCATTTCTAATGTGTTTGAGTAGGTACCTACTGTTCTTCTAGTTGACATAACAAATTACAACTGTTGTGAAATATTCCGTGAACTGTGAACTAATACATTGACCCTGGAAGAAAATACCTGGATTATTTTTTTCGTATGGCAACGCCCACTCTCCGAAATTGTGAAAAAATCCCGTTTCTCGTGTCTCTCACGTTTGCAATTAATTATGTCTTAATGAAACGTATTTTTTCCAGGTACATTCGCATTCAAAATTAGTGCCTATATGCACGTGTCTGGATCAGAGGCACGTTTTGTAGGTACTGCATTTTGAATGAGAGTGTACCTAGCAAGCTAGCACGTGACCGTTATGAAATGTGCGTAGGGGGAGGGGGCTACAGAGCGAGCAGCTGCTCCCGCGCGGGCCGCCCGGGCGGGGGCCAGGGCCGGCCTATGCCTCCCGCGCGGGCCGCCCGGGAGGGTCCAGGGACGGCCCATACCTCCCGCGCGGGCGTCATGGGACGGCCCAGGCCGCCGCCCGGGCTTATTCCCAGTGGCAGGCCCCGGGAGTCTCACTCCATGCTAATCACCCATAAGACGGGAGGTCCCTGGGCAGGCCCGTACGCCCATCTGGGACGGCCTAGGACGCGTCCAGGGACCTCCCAGTGTTTGTAGGGTACTTATAATACAGGTTTGTCTGAGAGAGTAAAAAATACTTAACCCAATTACCACGCAAAATTTGAAAATTTCAAATTTGAAATTTGAAAATTTCAGTTTCAATGTGAACGCAGAGATTCTTTCATATTGCCAAGCTCTCTAGCCAAAATATGTACAATCTACATTCCAGTTTCCGATGAAACTAATAGATGGATCTTGCTGGAAATCAATAGCCTTTTGCAGTGGATAGTAATGCATCTTTTGTAAAAAAAAATTGGCCAGATCATTTACTTCGTTTAAAATTTAATGCGAAAAGCACAAATACACAAAAAAGGAGATTTGTGCCATAAGTCTTAAGGCCCATGCACAATTGACATAACCCGCAGCCGCAACCCGTAAGCGCAACTGCGTGAAAAGTTGAAACCATGCATACCAATGCACCCGCGCACAATCGACATACCCGCAACACGCAACCCGCAGCCGTAGCCCGTAGCCCGCAAGACTTGACCAAGATTCAACAATTTTACGTAAGCTACGTCAGGCCACGCCCACATTCTGACGGGCAGCCAATCAGAATGATAACAAAACCGGAAACGGAAATAGACAAATATCACAGGTTAAAATCAAAGTCAAACTAGCGTCTACTTACAACAGCATAACCTAACCCAGCCGTCAAAACTGTGTTGTCATTATTTTTCCTGGATTTTTCGTTCTTTTCTTGTTTATTTATGTCTGACGAAGAGGAAGCCGTGCCTTGCGAACAATGATGCCGTGATGTGTGCGTCATATTTTTTCACTCTATATGCTTTGGTTTCTTTGGTCCGTAACTTCTTGGTTATGTCAATTGTGAACAGATAGTGATACGGGTTGCGTGTTGCGGTTGCGGGTTACGGGTTGCGGCTGCTGGTTATGTCAATTGTGCATGGGCCTTTAAGTGGAGACACTCTCTCCGCTCGCTTGGTCAAAAAATACGACTTTTAGGAGGGGTCCTTTTAAGGACAAATTTGGGAATCCCCCACTTTTTTCATTTTTGTGCCCAAATAAAATTATAATTATATTACTCATTTTAAGATCTTCATTTCTTAAAAAAAAATGAAGTCTCTATCACTAAAATGGAGATTCGATATATCGCATCACTTCCGGATTTCGCGCGTTTCGGTTTCGTCGAAGTTGAAGTTGGTCCAACATTTTTGCATTTCGGAGACGAAATTAAACATGGACGATTTTCTGTGTTAAAAGGTAGACATTTTGCGAAAGCGAAACGAATGCGAAGCGAAAGCGAAGTATTGGAACGCAGCTTAACGGTTTTAAAAATACAATTGTTTTAAGAAAGCAAGGCCCACCTGAAAATGACTTTTTGAGGGGCCTGTTTCTCGGACCCTGCTCAAAATATGGAAAAACGCTATAAAAAAACACACCAAACCAGAATTCCGTATTGTAAAGTAGATTGCGCAATCGCAGAGTATACATTCATCAATAATTTTAAATTAGGAAAACGCTCTGAGTAACGCGTTGATGAGCGAGCACGGATACGCGCAACACCTCGAATCGAAATTCTGTCTATCGAGAATATCCATAAAAGCCAATAATTCTTGAATTTCGTCACAGACTTGGATGAAAATCTCCAACAATTCCTAAAATATTGGTCCCAATAACCATGCACAGTTTTAAGGTGATCGATTGAACCTTTATGATTGAACGGTTCCTTGTTAATTTTCAAAAATCACAGGATCTCGTTAAAAAAATATACCTGAGACCACTCATATGATATAAGTGTGTGAACACAATATAAGATCGATCTGTTGAACGGTCATATCAGTTTCATGTTTGAAAGTTTCTGCTTAAACTACCTTGAAATTAAGATTCAATGTTGCCGTGAAATATGAAATTCGAGAAATTTGACAATAACTTTTGGATTTAAACACATATAAGTCTGAAAATTGTCAAAAATACAGATAATGTTGGTCCCAATGATCATGCAAAGTTTTAAGTTGATCGGTCAAATGGTTCTAATTTAAATTTCAAAAATCACATTAAAGATTTTTTTAAATTTTAACCAATAGATGGATTTTGCTAGAACTTTGCAAGATTGGGGACAACGTTGGTAGTAATGACTTGTCACAATTTCAAATTGATAAGACCAACCAATCGAAAGATAATTTTTTTAAAATTTGAACCAATCGGGGGATTTGAAAAAAAATTTGGGTCAGCAAATCTCATATTTGGTCTGGACATGTGTGCAAAATTTCAGCTCAATCGAATAAACGGTGCGACCTGTATACAAGCAGACGACAGACAAACAAAAAAACAAAACAAAAAACAAAAAAAAAAAAAAAAAACAGAGGTCTGTGCCAAATGAAGCCAAAAGCAGTCGCTCGCTCAATTAGCAATATTACGCAATCTGTAAATACATTACATAACATCTCTAAGTTTACCTATGGTGACTTTGATCTGTTCTTTCCAACTGAGCTGGTTGTCATGTGATACCTAGATATTTGACAGAGGCCACCGGCAGGAATGTTCTGAACTGAATGCATCATCCACTCAGAATTTTACTATAAAACATAAAAACACACACTAAAACACATTTCCTCGAAAACCTATTAATAAGTCCAGTCAGTTTTAAGTAAAAAATTATGGGTTTGATGATAGAGCTGTAAAACTTTCACCGTTTACTCAGAAAATCTAGCTTATCAACATAGGCTACGGTGCTTATCACATTTTTACATATTATAGGGGGCAAAAGGGGGGTGGGGGTGTCTAATGTTTTCTACTAGGAAAACGCTCAGTGTAACGCGTTGATGAGCGAGTACGGATACGCGCAAATTCTCGAACCGGAAATGCGTACACAACGCACAGAAAACATATACATCCATATTGAATTGATTATGATATCAACTTAAAAGTGTATGCTTTTCATCGAAACTTTGAAATAGCATCTAAGCACCTGGTTCATAAAGCAAATCAGAATCAAGTTTCAATTGGCACTGGAAAACATTCATTTCGATACTTCATTACTGACAGATATTAAAAATGTCAATAACTTCATACGTTCTTAACTGATTGGGATGAAATTTGGTAAAATAAGAGAAAATATTGGTCTTAATGATCATGCAAAATATGAGTTTGATCAAAATTATCAAAGACCGTTTTCATTTTTCATTTATTTAAATTTTAACCAATGAATGGATTTCCCCCAAAAAATATGGCATGCAAACAGAGAAGGTTGGTTTTACATGTGTACAAAATTCAACTCGATCAAAGAAAAACACTGACCTGTATAGCCAAAATATGAGTTTGATCAGATTTATCGAAGAACAGTTTCATTTTTCAACCTACCATCAGGAGATGTTTATTTAAATTTTATCCAATCGATTTTTTTAAAAAAAATTAGGGGTCAGCAAACAGAAAAGGTTGTCTCCACATGTGTGCAAAAATTCAGCTCGATCGAAGAAAAACTCTGACCTGTATAGCGTCAGTAAACGGAAAAAAAAAAAAAAAAAAAAGGTCGTGCCAAAAGAGCCAAAAGGAGACGCTCGCTTTGCTCGCTCAATTAATATTAGGATAAAAATGGCATAGTTAATGATGGAAAGTCAAAACTTTTACAAAATGATCTTTAAAAACCATCCTATAATATTAGGATTAGATTAGATTAGTATGGTTTTATGGCGCTCAACGACTGGGTTATTAGGACTTTGTGCATGATATTTTTTTTCAAAATTTAGGGGGGGGGGGGGGGGATAGACGATATTTTTAATTATTGGCATAAGCACACGGGGCTACTGACGGGGTTACACATGGGGACACTGAGTGTGGGAAGGGTTTTGCTGACATAATGTTTTCTCTATATTCAGCCTATTGCCTGTAAATACGCGGTAACAGCACATTCTGAGGCGGTGAAAAGCCATGACATTCAATGTATATCGCTATCGCTATGTCACGTGACTTCCTCGCTTGTAGCCGACTATTGCCTAGGTCATGGTGGCCTCAGCCGCAGCGTCAAATAAGCGGTCTAGTAGACAAATGGTCCAAGACGAAACCGCTCTGTGTAACGCGTTGATGAGCGAGTCTTCGTATTGCATGCGAATTGATAGCTATGCGTTTGCATGTTATTGCTCTACAGACCTTGGAAAGAGCCGAAACGAAATCATCAAAGAAGCAGTGACACAATATGATGACACATTTCCTTTCAGACAATTTATTAATATCACTAATCATGCATCAAATGTCCGTAAACTAAAATGTCAGTAATACTCCAGTAATTTTACTGAAAAAAAGGGTCCAACCAGGGACCCGAACCTTTATTAATAAAGGTTCGGTTCCAGTTCCACAATTTTATTTTATAAAGGTTCGGGTTCCGGTTTTAAAACAAATATTCTTAAAGGTTCGGTTCCGGTTCCTGCATAAAGGTTCCGGGTTCCGGTTCCGGTTCTTAAATATTAGATCATAAGATTATAAAACTTCGTATTATGTCAAATTTAATTTGGATTTTGTCCTGAATAAAAGCACTAACGTAGTGTCCGGGTAATATGCGTATTGAATTCACAGGATGTTGCTCAGATTAAATATCAGAGGAGACAGTATAGTGGCGGCAATTTTCTCCATAAGACGACGTAAACATTCGTTTTGCCTGAGCTATCATATTATTCAAATTGTCAGCGTTGAAGTTCTCATCGCAGTTGTCAGATTCAAAAATTTAAAATTCGAGCAGCATTTGAAAATAAGGGATTATCAAGAATTATATCAACAAAAAATACTAATAGAAAATTTTATCAAAAAATAAAAATTTTCAACTTAGTGAATAATATTCTTTAAAATATCATAATATTAATATCCAGGTGTAAAAAAATTAAATTGTACATGTTTATTTTTTATTAAAATAAGGAACCTTAAAGAACCTTAAAGAACCTTTAAGAACCTAATAGATTATAAAGGTTCGGGTTCCGGTTCCGGTTCTTGGAGAAAATATTACAACGGTTCCGGTTCTGGTTCCTAAATTATAAAGGTTCATACCGGTTCTAGGTTCCGGTTCCGGTTCGGGTCCCTGGGTCCAACACCAAACTAATTGTTTCTAAAAATGTTTTTTGACAATATTATTGAGGTCTACCAACAAGGGTAACTCATAAACGAAAGTTTACCAAATTTTGGGCCGCCATTTTGTTTTTATCAAGTGTTTTGACAAAATCAACATTTAATTTTTCACTTGAAAATTTAAAGGAAATGTATACTATAAATTTTTTAAATTTTTTTGCAATGTTTTGCGCAAATCAAAAAAAATAATCAGCTTGATCGCATTCATTGTTGTCCAATCATATTCATTTAAATACAAAAACATCAATTTTATTAAAACTGCTCTAGTCGCACAAGGAATAAGGAATATTCCAGTTCAAAAATGAAGTCGATAACTTAAATAACGACTCGTCTAGAGCAGTTTTAATCAAATTGATGTTTTGTTATTGAATAAATATGATTGGAACAATGAATGCGATCAAGCTGATTATTTTTTTTGATTTGCGCAAAACATTGCAAAAAAATTTAAAAAATTTATAGTATACATTTCCTTTAAATTTTCAAGTGAAAAATTAAATTGTGATTTTAACAAATCACTTAATACAACACTATGGCGGCACAAAATTTGGTAAACTTTCGTTTATGAGTTATGTGGGTAGACCTCAATAATATCGTCAAAAAACATTTTTAGAAATAATTAGTTTAGGGTCAAATGATAACTACTTGAAACTACTGTAGTCTTTGAGAATATATAAACTCACCTCAGTATCTACGGAAGGCAGAGCTGTGAAAGGATCTGATTCTTGATTCAAATGCACCGAGGTGGCTGCAGAGTGAAGATCTACGTCCATGGTTCGATCTTCTGGTAGAACGAAGTAATGACGGTCGAAAGTAGGCATTAGGTCAAGTTCAGGTTTTATGATTCATCAATTTTTAATTGATTCTCTTTGGTTTGATTGCTAAACCCTGCATCAATGTAGTTACTGTATATTCAAATTTATAAAAAGATTCAGAAAGACAAGTTAGATCAGAGGCCACGCCAAAAAGTCGAAGGGAATCAATTAATGCGCTCGCTCGATAAGCACAATGTTACCCAACTCTTGACGTTTCTCTAACAAACATCTTTTTTAAAGTTAATGGCCAAGACGGCCAAACTGTCTCCAACATCAGGATTGTGACAGTTTCGTTGAAGATAGACAATATGTTGAATGTGCAGGCAATGACTTCCTCCCATCAACATTAACCATCATTGTGCAACATTGACCACTTTAAAATATAATTTCTACAAGATTATTGATTAATTTTAAAAAACACAACTGAATTTCCAATTATCAACATTGTAGTAACTTGATTGTCTTGTTTTGGGGGTCATAGGTACTTTTGAAATAGTTTCTATTTGAGCAGAATGTTTAATATATTATCTTTAACACTGTCAATGTCAATTTTCAATGAGACGGCTACTCTCTTGTTAATGGCAGTTTATAAACTAGTCCTTCCTCTTAATCTAGCACTGGTCTTAGAACATTTCACAACCGGTATCGTTGTCACTGGCTCCCCCCCACCCCCCACTCCTTCTCTCCCCTTGTTATAACATCATGTAAATGTAACAGCCGATCTCGACTTTCTCTCAGATTCCCGATGGACACGAACCCAGACCTCCAGGTGGCTGTCAAAGTGGAGGCAACTGAACCGGCAACAGATTCAGCTGTTGATCCTCTTGCAATGACTGTTAAGACTGAGGTGAAGCGAGAACTACGGGCAGTTCCAAGAAGTCCACCTCGGTTCATCCTCTTGGCCGACATTCGGAGGAAGAGAACTCGGGTAATCCAAGCCGACAATTATATTTTACGCCTTGCAGACTAAAGCTACGTTTACAGCTTGACAACAGGCGCTTTGACGCTAGCCAATCAGGTGGCTCATCGCCAGCGTGTCGGCGCGTCGAGCTGTAAACGTAGCTTAAATCTAGTGGAGCGGTCGCCCAGCCCCAGCCAAGTTGTGTGGTGTTCGCACACACGCTTTTAGGAACGATTTATATCATGGGGGGGGGGGGGGGTGGGGGGAACTGACAATCAAGGAAGGTTGAATTTTGGGGACTTTCATTGCCAGGCATTTTGTGGAAAACACTTTATAAATAATTCTGCTATAATTGCAATAAAAATTAAAAACTGAAAGTTTTCGCCCCGTATAGGTTGTTTTTATAGCATTGAATCAATTATTCAGTGATTCTGGGAAGCTAAACCTAATTTTTCCAAATGAATGGGTTTTCAGACTGCTTCTCCCTACGTACGTGTGAACACTCTTATACCAAACCGATATTCTTCCAAACTGTTGTATTGAGAGCTTATAAGTAGTGTAAACACAAAATTTTGATTAATTGTTTACACTACTTATAAGCTTCAATTACAAACCTTGTTTTTGATCTCATCATGTTGCCTTGTGTGAATATGGCGATTGTATTCAGATGAATTAATTAGTGGATCAATTATTATGTTAATGACTATAATTAACTTTTGGCGACTAATATGCATTGTGGACAATACAAGCTTTCTTTAGATACCCATGAAGACCACATTATATAATAATGTAATTTTTTATGTCGATTTTATTAATTATGCTAATTATGCTAATTACGCAGAAAGTATTAATTACTCAGGTTGGTGCCATCGATTTTTGGATTCCTCATACTCGAATTAGTAAGGGTACCAATTTTCACGAAAGGTATCACAAACGCACTAATTTGCCATTATATAGGACATCTTGACTCCACTATATAAGTATTTATTGCGATATAATTGTGTGTTCTTTACATTATTTTATTATCAAGGGGTGTACAGACTGTTATTTGAATTATTGCATTCCGTGTACTTTTCCTCATGAACATTTATAGAAAATATTTTAAAGTGCAACACGACATCAAAAGTAATCAATTTATTTGAGTCAAATTCAGCTAAACTACGGTACAAATTACTTGTTTTCATGAAAGCAAAACCAAGAAATAAACTGAAAAATTAGTTAACAATGTCTGGTCATCAAGTTTATAAATACACCGAGACGTATGTGACATCCCGATATTTTAACCGTTTGGAACATTGGCCATCGCAATGCACAAGTTAACAAAGATTTCTTCTTGACCACCAATGAGTCACTGACCTCACAGGAAAATAATAAAGAACACCACGAGAATGTATACAAATCAATTATAATTGAAAATTATTGTTAACTTTCGGAGTTATAGATTTTTAATAAATATCTGTGTTTATAAATCATTGAACGGTGCTTCTAGACCAATAAGATGGCGCCAACAAAAAGTGTTGGGAAAATAATCAAAATTTAATAAAAAAAAAACGTCAATGTAATTCTACTTCAACTGATAAACAATTAATTGATTTTCTGCGGGTCCGTTTAATTTTTTTTCGATACCATAAGAAAATCAATTATATTAAATTGCAGAATTGTTTCTTGGATTGATTCTACTAACTCTTCGTTATTTAATTATTAATATTAAAATAGAATAAAAAAAAACAAATGATACGGGTACAGCGTCAACTTATTCTTAGATTCACAATTCATTCTGATCTTAAATAGACACACTTGCCTATTTAAAGCAACCCCGTTTGCTGCACTTTAACGCTTACGTAATTATTCAATACACTAATTTCAGTGGAAAAACTACAGGAAGGTTGCATATTTTTATCTATGTAACAAAATCTAAAGACATAATAAACTAATACAAAAGTAGAACAAAATCTAATAAGAAGCGACTGAATTCAGTCCTCAAAATAAACATTGTTGCCATGGCAACAGCAGGAAGCTTTGTATTCAACAATTAGATTAGTAATCTATAGTTAAATTGGTGATTGAATGGTCGATACGTTTTCCTTCCTTAACACGGCAGACCAATCAACTCAGAGGATCAAAACCAACGCTATTTCGTTCATGTAGGTACTTGGTCTCTTTCAACTGGTGTTTTACTTGTGTCTTGTCATGCTACTGCTGTGAATGTATGCGAAGGAACATTTGTCACACATAAAGCTCTTGTTGATATCATGAAATGTATTGTTGCCTTGGTAACAAAGGATCCAGTGCAGGAATATGTTAACATTACATTTGGCATTACAATAATGCAGAATAACAATTGGTTCTTGCACGCGGCCCCTCAATAGGGAAGTCTCATGAAATTTTATTCTAGTAAATTTCTATAAATAAACACAAATAATAATGAAAAATACACTTATTACCTATGAAATCTTAAATTTTCATTCATAAAAATCGAGTTCAAATATCATAGGATTTTTGGCGGGAAAAACGGCCTGTAACAAGAATCAGAACTGTGATGTCATTTCCAAGTCATTAACATTGTGTTGACATGGGGATTCCCTTGTTGCCATGGCAATATAGCAAACTGTGATGTCATTGCCAATTTTCCTGTTTTTAAATGAGAGGAGATCTATCAAACTTTGTAAATTAATTACATGAGAACTATTCGTCCAACAACAAAAATAATACCACATCTGTGTTCAGCAAAATCTCAACTTTCATAAAATAAATATTATTCTAAATTCAAATCTTCACGAGACTTCCCTATTGTGTTACCATGTACCAAACGTCAATGTTAGGTTGAAAGAAATGTCTTCATATTCTGCAAGGCATCCAGACAAAACGTCAATAACTTCTTTCTTAATTCATCGACCGTGAAATTAAAAGATTAAACAAAATTATAATAACTTAAAAGTTCTTATTAGCCCCCATGTGCTCAAGAAAATACGAAATAAAACTTAGTCTATTTCGGACACGGTATTATTCTGTAACTACTTGTGCTTTCTCTTCTTGTGTCTTGCCATATCACCTCTCACAGCGCATGCGTAGGAACACTTGTCACAGTTCAAGCTCCTGACTCCGCCATGACGCTTCTTGTGCACGATCAGAGAGGTGTTATTGGTACACGTGTACTCGCAGATGTCACAAGCATACGGCCGCTCTCCTGAATGCATGCGCAGATGTCTCACAAGGGATGCCTTTATGTTCGTTCCAAATTCACATCGTCTGCATTTGAACATCTTCACCGATAAATGACTAAGCACGTGACTTATAAGACTCGATCTGTTAATACAGGAATAGTTACACTTGTCACACTTCAAGGACTTTCCGGTGTGTTGCTTCACGTGAACCGCCAGACCCCTGGAGGTGGAGCACTTGACTGAACAAACATTACAAGCAAAAGGCCGCTCGCCAGTATGTTTGCGCATGTGGTTCACAAGTACATGCTTATGATAGGATTTGTAATCGCATTGGCTGCAGTGGAACTTCTTCTCTCCATGGCTATGTTTATGCCTGGCGAGACTATTGCTGTTTTTATAAGTGTTATTGCACACGTCACATTGGAACAGCTTCTGTGACGTATGAGAGAGTTTGTGGCTGTTCAGACTGTCATGGGACTTCAATTTCTTATAGCAAATGGAACATTTGTGTCCTCTATCCGTTGAATGATGTTGTTTATGCATGTATAGGTTGCTGCTAGTCTTACATTTGAAATTACAAACATCACAAGCGTATGGCTTCTCGGTCGAATGAGTGCTTATGTGATTGGCAAGTACAGACTTAGTCTTCGTTCTAAATCCACATTGGCTGCATTGGAACTTCTTCTCAGATGTATGTCGAAGCATGTGCCTGGTGAGTTCATAGCGGGTTTTACATTTGTATTCACAAGAATCACATTGGTGTTTTTTTTCTGTCGAATGACGTAGCTTGTGTCTGATCAGACTGCTGCCGTTATTACACTTATAAGTGCATCTGTCGCATGCGTACGGCCTCTTGCTAGAATGTGTGCGCTGGTGAACAACTATACTGTGCTTATGGTTAGAACTATAGTCACATTGACTGCATTTATATTTCTTCACAGCAGAATGTTGAAGCACGTGCCGTCTCAGCTTGCCTCTTGTGGCGCTCTTGAACGAACAGACGTTACACGCGTATGGTCGCTCTCCCGAATGGGTAAGCAGGTGGGCTGCAAAGTCCCTCCTATTGCGTGATGTATAATCACACTGGCTACAATGATGTGCGATGCGCGCCGTGCGATTTGAAGCCGGACATCTTGTCAGCGACACAAAACACTGCTTCAGTTTATACTTTGTAGCGACAGCAATGTCTGCAGTGCTTTGGTCCGAGATCTAGAGAAAAGAATAAGACGTATTATTTGTATGCCATTGACAACCCAAATCAACATAGACAAGTAAAAATATAAATAAAATATTAGATTTTCAGGCATTTAAAAAGATACAATTTGAAGAGCATGGGATCAAAATGCAACAAGTTAAATATGTATCAAGTGCGTGCAAGAAATTATTAATCTATATCTACTATGGATTATTTTAACGGAACACACAGCAAAAACAAAGTGCTGTTTTGGCCCCCTAAAACGGGCCCAAAACGCGATGCATCAATAACAGGTCCTCGTTATCTTGAAAAGAGCTCACTAGGTGCTAATAATTAATTAATTATTATATTATTTATAATATATACCGGGTGGCGCATAAAAAACGCACAATGGCCGAGACATCGCTGTGACAAAACTACTGCATACATCGGGCTGAAAATTTGACATAATATAAACAACATTCCAAGGTTTATGTGTGAAAGTTTCAAAAACATTACTTCCGTTGGAAAAAAGTTACAGCAGTTCGAATTTGGTTGTCGAAAAATTGATTATACGGAGCTCAAATAGGGCGCGTCCAGAAACGTGCGTTGGTTGGGGCGCTGTTTATTCAAAACTACGCATGATAACAAGCTGAAAATATTAAATTTTATGCACAATATTTTGCCGTTAATGGTATAAAAATTTCAATAAATTTCAATAAATTAAACGAAAGTTACGGTACCTTGAAGTTGAGATTAAAATCTGACTTAGAGTAACATAATTGCACTTTTTGAAATTAATGTGGGTAAGAAAACTTAGAAATGATATTCTGCTTTTAGGCTCAACATGAAGAACACATAATTTTCGTTCCATTGATCCTAATGTATTGAAATTTTTACTGAATTTATAGCAATATATTTTGTTTAAAATTTTCAGATTGATATCGTAAGCAGTTTTGAAGAAACAGCGTCTCGGCCAATGGACGATTTCTGGACGCCGGCTATTTGAGCTCCGTATAATCGTTTTTTTCGCAACCAAATTCGAGCAGCTGTAACTTTTTTCAACAAAAGAAATGTTTTCGAAACTGTCACACATTAAACTATAGTATGTTGTTTATATCTTGTGAAGTTTTCAGCCCGATGTATGCAGTAGTTTCGTCACAGCGATGTCTCGCCCATTGTGCGTTTTTTATGCGCCACCCGGTATATATGTCAAACTTGGTTTTTTCTGATGAACTCAGATGGGGTGATGATAATTAATACCAACTGCAAATTGAAAATATTTGCCTACTGTGGGGATCGAACCCACGTCCCTGAATTGCCGGTCCAGTGCTCTAACCACTAAGCTAAGCAGGCGATCCAATCTGCAGTGGTTTTGTTCCATATAAACTGTATCCCCATAAAAAAAAACTCCGTGTAAAAATACCAGCCAAGTCTCTTCAACTATAAAAAAATAAAATAAATCTAAAAAGTCAGCACTGAAAAGTAGTGATATCAAAAAATGGGCCAAGTCAAAACTTAATTTTAAAAACCATCATATACTTGGCGCATCGTGTATATAAAAAGTATATGACAAAAATAAATTGTAGGTACCTAAATATATATAATATACCTATAATGCCCTAAAAAACGATGCGCCAAGTATATTTTGGTTTTTAAAATTAAGTTTTGACTTGGCCCATTTTTTGATATCACTTCTTTTCAGTGCTGACTTTTTAGATTTTTTTTTTTTTTTATAGTTGAAGAGACTTGGCTGGTATTTTTACACGGAGTGTTTTTTATGGGGATATCACTAATTTTTTTAGTTTATTTACACAACTTGTAACACATATCGGAGCAACAATGACTAATTCCTTTAAAAAAATACGCCATTACCGAATTGGTTACAAAGACAAATTGTGTCTAATGCTAAATATAAGCTTAAAGTGATATTCCATTAAGAATTGCGAAAGCATCGTTCCAATCGGTACAGCCGTTTTCGAGATATGGCATCACTTACGGTTTTCAAAATGGCGGCTGAAATTATTGCCACCTAGAATGTATTTCGTTAATTGTTATGTATCATTATAAGCCTTCTGAATATGTAGTTATTGTAGTAAGAGGTGATTAAAGTCTGATTCTTAATTTTTATGACGTCATTTCCGGTTCCGGTAATAGTACATTTCTACTTCAAATATTGATATTCCATAAATATGGCCGTCTGAATCATTTGGCGATAGTTTCATTCCGATCGGTCTAGCAGTTTTCAAGATATGACGTCACTTCCGGTTTCAAAATGGCGACTTCCAGTTGGTTTTATAAAAAGGCACCTCAGACGCCAAAAGTGCACATGTGGTGAAAATATCAGATCGATTGATTAAGCCGTTTAGGCTGTGGCGGTGATAGCGACGTTCCCTGATATCATCATCAGAATCATCAGAATCAGAAAGTGATGTAATTTCACTGTTTTCACGGCCCTCTAGCTCGCAAATGATATAACCTATTGTTCTCAAATTTGGTATATGTAGCGGGGTGGGCCATTGCTCGAAATTAAGATATTTCGCAACAATGTGAGATTTTCCAATTTTGAGATCCAGTAGGCCGAAAATGTCATGTTATTGCTTACAGTAAAAGTGTTTGGTCTGCTCCTCAGTTTATATAGGCATTTACGGTATGTACAGTTTGTTCCTAAGGCAGACACACTCATTGTTCTCGTTTTATAAGGTATCGTAAAATCATTTGCTCTTATTGTATCCTCGACCATTTATTGCACATCCCTTGTTCGAGGTCGTTTACAATCTTGTAGCTCTTAGCTCGCTTAGGGTGTGGAGTATCATTCCACAATGGTATGTATATATTTATGAGGTATGTTTTGACACTTTTAGGTTTTTACGATAGGGTCAGGTCCATTGTAAGTTTCCCTAATACATCATAAAACGAGAACAATGAGTGTGTCTGCCTTAGGAACAGAGTATAGAGTGACTGTGAGTGTACGGTACGACTTGGCTGGGTGGAGCGACCGCTCCACTAGATTTCTACAGTCCGAGTCGCGTGATGAAGAGGTCAGAAGACCGTGGAATCCTTTCCACGCTTGACAACTGACATTCAACTTCCCGTATGGATTTTTCTCATATACGATGAGTACTTATAGGTGTCAAACTTGGTTTTTTCTGAAACCTGAGGTCATCAGATATGATGACATCAGGTCATATATATGACTTTTTTTCAATTTGCAGTTGGTATTAATGATCATCACTCTATCTAAGGTCATCAGAAAAAAACATATTAGTCACCTATATATATACCATATATACCTATAGGTATATTATAAATCATTACAACGGTATATGCTGTGTAGGTAGTTATATATATATATATATTTAATGTGAATAATTCTTCTGGGTTATGCATCGTGTTTTTATTATTTAATTATTTTATTATTTTGAAATAAAATAATTAAAACACGATGCATAACCCAGAAGAATTATTCACATTAAATAATTACGCACGTGAAAACATTAAAACAAATGTAATATATATATATATATATATATATATCTTTCTTGATTTTTTCGTAGCCGCTCATATTAGTAAAAGATTTTCACGGTATATTGCCACGTACTTTATTCGTATAATTCTACGTTTCGCCTAGCTCCTGCTAGGCATCTTCAGGAAATTAATATTAAAAGAACATTCAAAACACTAAAAGTAAAAAATTTTGAGAAAATGACAGGAGAAAAACAACTGATGACAAAAGTAAGGTGTAGACAGAGCCCTCCGCATGGTGGAAAAAAGATAACATTAAAAACAAGGTGAATAGAAAATGCAACAGGTAGATACAGTGCTAGCAAAAAGTCAAGGTTTCTTGTTTTGACTTCTTGTGCACATGCGTCCTGGTGGATCACGATGTTTCTGAGGACTTTCTCGCGGGGGCACGGATCTCCTCGGCTCGATGGGCATCTCTGGACTTTGATGGGGTCTGCTAGGAGGCTTGATCATAATGTTGGATACCAGCGGTTTCCACGCTACCGGCAGTCTCAACCCGTCATCTCTTCTGTTCATCGCATGAGGTCGTCGTTCTATCTCTAGGGCTTCACGGTAAATTCTAGTTCCTAGATGGTCAACCGTTGCAATGGACTTCATATTCTCGATATCGATTTTGTGTTTCTTGTACCTGGTGTGGTCAGCCAGAGTTGAAGTTTTCTTGCATTGCTCCACATCCAACTCATGCTCTCTTTTTCGCTGAGACATAATTCTACCAGTTTGTCCAATATACACCATATCACAGTTTTCACAAGGAACTTCATAAACTCCTTTTCTTTCTAGTGGTATCCTGTCTTTGAAGTTTCTAAGCATTGCGCTAATTTTGCGGTCTGTAGAAAACACAGTTTTTATGTTTACTGTAGCTAAAACTTTGCTAATCCGGTCCGTGGTTTCCTTTACATAGGGTAGAAATGCAGTACCTACAGTCGCAATTTCTTTTTCCGAATCGTCAGACAACAAAGAAATGTTATCTTTCGTTGCTTCTGCCGATAACTTTCTTGTCCAGGCTTTATGAATCAAACTGTTAGAAAATCCATTCTGGATAAGTGCATTCTTAAGAAAACTTGCTTCTTCTTCCATGTGTTCTTGATCAGCGATTCTTTTCGAACGTGTTGCCAAAGTATAAACCACGGCTTTGATCTGGGCAGGATGATGGTGAGAAGTAGCATGTAAAGTCCGATTCGTAGTAGTAGGTTTTCTGTATACAGTGTGCCGCAAGCTTCCATCACTGTGTTTAATCACTAGTACATCCAAGAAAGGTAGGTTTCCATCTTTCTCGATTTCCATAGTGAATTGAATCTTCTGATGTATGCAGTTGAGGTGATTAAGAAACATATGAAGTTTATCTTCTCCGTGTGGCCAAACGAGAAACGTGTCATCAACATAACGATACCAGCAACTGGGTTTCAGAGGTGCTGTTTCTAGTGCCTTAGTTTCGAAACTCTCCATGAACAGATTTGCAATGACGGGTGACAGAGGTGAGCCCATGGGAGCTCCATCAATTTGCTTGTAAAATTGACCTTCATAAATAAAGTATGTAGATGACAAGCAGTGCCGTGACAGAGCGATCACATGTTTATCAATTCTTGGGTATTTGACAGCAATAATGTCCATTGCCTCTTGAACAGGAACTTGAGTAAAAAGCGAGACGACGTCACAACTCACAAGTAGATCACCTGGTTCAATCTTGATGATGTCAATAATCTCCACAAAATGAGTTGAATTTTTAACATATGATAATGCTTCCTCAGAATATGGTTGCAGACGTTTTGCCAGATATTTTGCTAGGGCTTGAGTTGGAGAAGACACAGCACTTACTATTGGTCGAAGCGGCATATTAGCTTTGTGCACTTTAGGGAGTCCATATAGTCTCGGAACTCGTGACGATTTCTTAAACGGAATGATACGTGAGAAATCATCTTTCGGTATGGAAGATGAATATTGTTTAATGAGTTTATTGGTTTTCTTTTCAAGGCTGACCGTTGGATTGTGTTCATTGAGAATATATGCAGGGTCTTGTAGAAGCTCCTTCATTTTTGCTTTATATTCTTCCGTGTTTAAGACTACCGTAGAATTATACGAATAAAGTACGTGGCAATATACTGTGAAAATCTTTTACTAATATATATATATATATATATATATATATATATACCTATATATATATTGCAGTTGGATATATATATATATATATGTGAAATATGGTTTTCGCTGATAACCTCAGATAGGTCGATGTAAATAAATACCAACTGCAATGTGAAAAGATTTTCCTCGAGTGGGACTCGAACCCACGACCTTCCGATATCCAGTCAGATGCTCTACCAGCTGAGCTATCGAGGCAGTTCACAATGCAGCGGCTGTGTTCCAATATAAGCTGCGTTTGCAACTTACCGATATTTTGTCCCACTCGAGGAAAATCTTTTCACATTGCAGTTGGTATATATATAATTATAATATATTATTATTATATTATTAATTATTTATAATATTAATTAGGAATAGGTCCTAATAGTTTTAGTTGACTAGTTGGTAAAGACTTCATCGGATGATGCCATTAGATATTTTTCAGCCAATCCATTTCTTTCAAAAACCATTTTCCTCATTGATTAAAATTTACGAAAGTAGGTACTTCTGATTGGTCGAAAATTAAAATACAATTCCAATATATTTCACATTTGGTGTAATAAAATATTAAAAAGGAAAACAGGTTTAGATAAAATAAAAGACCCATTTGTGGAAAGGCCCCGAAGTAAATAACATTCAGTAGCAACGCTGTCATTTGCACCAAAGACGAAGCGACTATAAACCTGTTTCTTATGGGCTGAAGGTGTATCGGGTGTTGTAATGCATTGTAAACTCTCCGTGCAATATGGAAACAGTCTTTGCAGTAGTTACTGATGTATCAACTAGGAAAACGCTATGTGTTACGCTTTGTAAAGCAAGCCTTTGTATTGCTTGTGAATTAATATTCTCGTGCAAATAGCAGATCTATAATAGACATTAATCAACAAGCGTCAAAGTAGCAGAGATAATTTATTTTTGTCTTGGAATATCATTTACTAAAACTTTTAGACTTTTATTTCAAAACAAATCATAAAATGTCTGTATAAAATGTCAAAAACTCTTGAAATTCATGGCTGATCTGTCTGAACTTGAAATGTTGGACCCAATGAACACACCATTTTTATTTTCACAAAGATTCTCTTCAATGAATTTATTTTCGTTTTATTCATTAGTTTGGAATTTGTTCAAATAAAACCGATTTTCTTGGTACGGTACACAAACTATATTTTATTATATCACAATCTCAATATTTCAGACACTTTCTGCAGCCATCATATGTAGAAATATGTAAAGCTGTTTTCACACTACGCCACTTAATCCCAGGATCAAACACAGGAGTTTACGCACCGAGTCTGTACCCAGGGTTTGACCATGTTTGACCAAGGCAAAAAATTGAATTTGTTTACACTACGAAGTATTTACAGCTTTTTTCATTGAACAAAACCAATCAAGAAGGCAGTGGATACCGCAAGATTTTTTTTTTAAATGTCAAATGCCTCTGTCAAAATCAACATGTAGCAAAGATCGGCACAGTTTGTTGAAGCTTTGGATAATAAAGGTAATAATTTAATAAGTTAGAACTAATTTATAAATGAAGTATCATGTAAACATTTCCATTAGTATGTGTTTCAAGTACCTAATATGCAGTGTTGTATAGTATCTAAGTACTTGTATCTAGATACTGTATCTAGATACTTTTTGTGTATCTTGTACCTATATCTCGTACATTTAATTAAAATTAAATTTACCTGTATCTCGATACGTTTTATGAAGTATCTCTTACTTTTCAGATACTTAGATACATAGATACTTGATTCAATTCTTTATAATAATACTTTTCTATCAATTTTAAATATTATATTCTAACAGTTTTAAATGTAAATTCTCCTGGATGATTTACTGAGCTAAGAGGGTTTACTGCTTTATTTTGACAGTTTTCCTGATAAAAAGTGCAGTTTTTTTATATAAAATTGTGTTGCCATGGTGAAACGGTCTTTTAGAAATTCTTACTTCATTGCAAATTTGTGGAAATTTCAAGAAGACCCCGATTATGTTGCTAGTCCCTCCTTAAAATATTTCATTGGGCTGCTCTCGGATCGAGCTGGATTTTGCCTCTGACGTCATCCGTCATGATATTGACGTCATACCTCAGATGTTGCCATGGCAACAAAGCATATATCACCATGGTAACACATTGTTGTGGACTTAGAAATGACATCACAACCCAGATTCTCATTACATGCCGTTTTTCCCGCCAAAATGTCCCATGACATTTCAAATTGATTTTTATGAATGAAAATTTTCTATTTCTCAAGGGATCCGGATAAGAGTGTTTGTGATTATTATTTGTGTTGTTATTTACGAATTTACCTTAATAAAATTAGAGGAGAATCCCTATTGAGAATAACATCTGTTGAGATACGAAATTCTTACGTTAATATCTAAGATTAAATTACAACGTTGAGTAATAATCAACCAAAAAGTTCACAGTTGCTGATGTGTCTTTTTTATTGGTAAATTCAGATTGAATGACCACCCTGAAGATATTTAAGCCTTTCAAAAACATATTTAAAGGAAAAATTTCCGAAAGAAAGAAATCAAGTGGATGATAGAAATTTCAATGTTTAGGAACTTTTGCATTTTATTGTTTTTTAATGTCGCACTGTTCTGCAGCTAGGCTAATGGCAACGGATGAATGATTATGATGATGATTTGGAGATGATGATGAAGAATAGGTAAGGATGGACGGTGGGAAGGAGGCGGTCATGTCCTATTAGAAGGGAAACTTCCATTCATTTGTCTCTTGCCAAATGTAAATTGTTAAATTTATTCTGTAGTCAATACGAAAGATTCAGAACTCAAACCCAGGACCTCCGAAGTGTAAAACACTCAACATATAATAAAACGGCATTTGAGCGCAACGGATTGGCTGCTGGTCAGGTTCCTTGACAATCAATCCTTGTTATTATCAGTGAAATCAGAGTTAATTGAGACTTCAACTAAAATCAACTTAGCAGAGACTTCATCGGATGATGCCAATCCATTTCTTTTGGATACCGTTTTCCTCATTGATTAAAATTTAAAAAGTACTTCTGATCAGTGCTCGTTATTCTTTGGTGCACAAGAAAGCGGAGATACCTACATTTTTAACTTCGCGACAACGGAAGAAGAACCGACTTATCAAGGTCAAATAAAACTGTCACACTGATAAAGAAACTATCTTTAGTTTTAAGCTCACATCACAGTGCAGCCAACAGAAACAATAGTTAAATCTGTTTTGACCTTATGAAGAACAAATCACACAACTTGAGCGTACGTAACACAGCAATTTCATAAATACGATAGCTGTCAGTCTATCAGTCAAATGTAACAGTTTGGAAGAATATCGGTTTGGTATTAGAGTGTTCACACAGGCATGTAGGAGAGGGGGGGGGGGGTTATCCCCCACTCATGCAGTCTGATCCCATACATTTGGAAAAATTAAGTTTAGCTTCCCAAAATCACTGAAAAAGTGTATCGATGCTAAAAAAACAATATATGGAGCAAAAACTTACTGTTTTAAATGTGTATTGTAATTTGAGCAATAGGCATCTGTAAATTGTTTAATTTCAACATAATTCCTTTGCAATAAAAGTCCCCCAAAGCCCCCCATCCTAGTGGCAGTCTCCCTTCCCCACCACCCCCCCTCCCACTCATGATGTAATTCGGTACACTGTACAACTTGGCTGGTGCGGGGCAACCGCTCCACTAGATTAAAGCTACGTTTACAGCTCGACGCGCCGACACGCTGGCGATGAGCCACCTGATTGGCTAGAGTCAAAGCGCCTGTTATCGAGCTGTAAACGTAGCTTTGGTCTGCAAATGTAGAATATAATTGTCGGCTTGAGTTACCCGAGTTCTCTTCCTCCGAATGTCGGCCAAGAGGATGAACCGAGGTGGACTTCTTGGAACTGCCCGTAGTTCTCGCTTCACCTCAGTCTTGACAGGCATTGCAAGAGGATCGACAGCTGAATCTGTTGCCGGTTCAGTTGCCTCCACTTTGACAGCCACCTGGAGGTCTGGGTTCAAATGTACGGAGCTGGCTGCAGAGTGAAGATCTACGTCCATGGTTGGATCTTCTGGTAGAAAATCATAATGACGGTCGAAAGTAGGCATTAGGTCAAGTTCAGGTTTCACGTCGATTGGGTGTTCTTCGATCTCTATCTTCACGGTTCCCTGGATAGCCTCCGAGTCTGCTGGGTTCTGAAAGTAGAAACAACAATACATTTAGATGAAATTCATACAATTAAGAAAACATTTGTTCGAGATGCGAAACTCTTTCATGGATATCTTAGATCAAAGGACAACGTCGAGTAATAATCGAACAAAAAGTTCAATGGAGCGTATCTTCAGATTAAATGACGACCCTGAATATATTTTAGCCTTTGAAAAACACATTACAAAGGAAAAATTTGTGAAATTGCAGTGTTTAGGTAGGTACTTAATTTAGCATTTTATTATTTGTAAACGTTGCACTGTTCTGCAGCGAGGTAAATGGCGACGGATGAATGATTATGATGATGATTGGGAGATGATGATGAAGAATAGGTACTTGGATGGCCGGTGGGAAAGAGACGGTCGTGGGCTATTAAAAGAAAACATTCCATTCAATTGTCTCTTGCCAAGATGAAAATAGTAAAATATATCTTGGTCAATACGATCAGATTCAGGAATCAAACCTAGGACCTCCAAAGTGTAATCACACTTGTACACTCAACAAATCATAAAATGGTATTTTAGTAGAATTGATTGGCTGCTGGTCACGTTCCCTGACAATCAATCGTTGTTGAGCGAGCGAAGCGAGCGTCTCCTTTTGGCTCTTTTGGCACGTGTTTTTTTTTTCTGTTACTGACGATATACAAGTCACAGTTTTTCTTTGATCAAGCTGAAATTTTGCACACATGTACTGACCATTTCCGGGCGTTGCAGACCCTAATTTTTTTGAAATCCCCTGATTGGTTCAAATTTTACCCAATCAAACAAAGTTTCAGCCAAATCCTCCCATTGGTTAAAATTTAAAACCATCTTTACTGTGATTTTTTAAATTTCAACTAGAACCGTTTGACCGATCAACTTAAAACTTTGCATGGTCATTGGGACCAACATTATCTGTGTTTTTGACAATTTTCAGAAACATCTGTGTTTAAATCCAAAAGTTATTGACATTTTACGGACATTTTGCTTGTTGCTACGGATCACGGCAACATTGACGCCTCAGTTCCAATGTTCCAAGGTAGTTAGAACAGAAACTTTCAAACGCATAATTATGACACTTATAATCAACAGATTGATCTGATATTGTGTACACACACTTATATCATATGAGTGGTCCCAGGTATATTTTTGGAACAAGATCCTGTGATTTTTGAAAATTAACAATGAACCATTCAATCATTAAGGTTCAATCGATCGACTTAAAACTTTGTATGGTTATTGGGACCAATATTTTTGGAATTGTTGAAGTTTTTCATACAAGATTTTTGGTTCGAGGTGTTGCGCGTATCTGTGCTCGCTCATCAAAGCGTAACTCAGAGCGTTTTCATAGTGATTATCAATGAAATCAGAGCTCACCTACTAGAAGTAGATGACGAGTTAGCATAGACTTCATCGGTTGATGACATCAAATCTATTTCAGCCCATACATTTCTTTTGAATACCGTTTTCCTCATTGATTAAAATTTTTAAAAAGAACTTCTGATTGGTCGCAAATCAAAATATTTTAATTAAATCAAATTTGATTTAAAAATAATATTAAAAAGGAAAAAAAATATAATAATAAAAGTCACATTCGGGAAAAGTCCCCGAAGTGAATAATAGCAACACAACGGTCATTTGCACCAAAGCCGAGAAGCGAGTATAAACCTGTTTCTTATGGGCTGAAGGTGTATCGGGTGTTGTAATGCATTGTAAACTCTCCGTGCAATATGGAAACAGTCTTTGCAGTAGTTACTGATGTATCAACTAGGAAAACGCTGTGTGTAACGCGTTGAAAAGCGATCCTTTGTATTGCATGTGAATTAATATTCTTGTGCAAATAGCAGCTCTATAATCAGGGACCTGAACCGGAACCAGAATTCGAACCTTTATAATCTATTAGGTTCTTAAAGGAAGTTTAAGGTTCTTTAAGGTTCATTCTTTTAATAAAAAAAAACATGTACAATTTAATTTTTTAACACTAGTTAGTATATGTATTAATATTATGATCAATGAATGTTAAAAGGTTAATTTTTGGATATAATTTCCTATTAGTAATTTTTGTAGACATTTTAATAAATTTCTTGATAATTCTTCATTTACAAACGCTGCTGAGTTTTCAATTTTTGAATCTGGAACTGCGATGAGAACTGCATTGCTGACAATTTGAATATGATGGCTCAGACAAAATGAATGTTTACATCGTCTTTATGAAGCAAATTGCCGCCACTATACTGTCTCCTCTGATATTTACTCTGCGCACCATCATGTGAATTTTATACAGACACTGCCTACACCTGTGCTTGCATTCATAGGACAAAATCAAAATCCAATAATTCTATTAAATTTGACATAGTACTGAAGTTTTATAATAAAGTTTGATTTAAAATTTGAGAACCGGAACCTTTATGCAAGAACCGGAACCGGAACCAAACCTTTAAAAATAATTGTTTTAGAACCGGAACCCGAACCTTTATAAAATACTAGGAAAACGCTCTGAGTAATGCGTTGATGAGCGAGAACGGATACGCGCAACACCTCGAACCGAAATTCTGACTATCGAAAATATCATTAAAAGCCAATAATTCTCGAATTTCGTCAGACTTGAATAAAAATCTCCAAATATTCCTAAAATGTTAGTCCCAATAACCATTCAAAGTTTTAAGTTGATCGATTGAACCATTATGATTGAACGATTCCTTTATAATTTTCAAAAATCACAGGATCTCTTTAAAAAAATACCTGGGACCACTCAAATGATATTAGTGTGTGTACTTACACAAAATTAGATCAATCTGTTGAACGGTCATATCAGTTTCATACGCTTGAAAGTTTCTGCTCAAACTACCTTGGAACTATGAAGATTAGAAGCTGCCGTGATCAACATTATCGAGAAATTTGACAGAACACGGAAAATGTCAGTAAAATTTCAATAACTTTTGGATTTAAACACAGATTAGTCTAAAAAATTTCAAAAATGTAGATAATGTTGGTCCCAACCATCATGCGAAGTTATAAGTTGATCGTTCAATCGGTTCTAGTTTAAATTTAAAAAAACACAGAAAAGATGGTTTTAAACTTTAACCAATGAAAGGATTTGGCTGAAACTTAGTATGATTGGTGAAAATGTTGGTCGTAATGACTCGTCAAAATTTCAAATTGATCGGAAAAACCAATCAAAAGAATTTTTTTTAAAAATTTGAACCAATCAGGGGATTTCAAAAAAATTTGGGTCTGCAACGCCCGGAAATGGTCCGCACATGTGTGCAAAATTTCAGCTTGATCGAAGAAAAACTGTGACTTGTATATCGTCAGTAACAGAAATAAAACACACAAAAAAACAGAGGTCCGTGTCTAAATCTTTATTAATAAAGGTTCAGATCCCTGTCTGTAATAGACATTAATCAACAAGAGTCAAAGTAGCATCGATAATTTTGTCTTGATATTATCATTGAATAAATAAGACTTATATTTCAAAATTATAATAAAAAGGCTGGAGAAGGTCAAAAAAACTGTTGAAATTTATGGCAGAATTGTCTGAACATTTAAAAAAACACTAAAATGTTGGACAAAATAATGAGACTAAATTATTGTGTTGATCCATCAAACGTTTCAATTTCAAACAGATTCTCTATAAGATGCAATTTAATTAAGCTATCAATAAAAACTACTAAGTAATTTTCCAGTGAAATCAATGTCCACCGAATATTCTATAAATCATTCAGAACCGGATCATAATGAATCTTTTGCGCGAGAATTAGCCTGATCCGTTACTTTGTTTGACATGTAATGCGACAAGCAAAAACAGACACAAATATACAGAGATTCAAGCCGTTAGATTCAATTGGAGACACTCGGTTAAAACTTAAAACTTAGATCGCCACTCACAAGTGACAATCATGGAAGAGAAAGATTTCCTTTCACATTCACTGCCGATGACAATTTTGATCCAATAATGATCTCTATTAATGATGTGTCAAATCATCCATAAAAATCAATCAGCAATAATCATCATTCAGCTCACCATGTTTCTGTCCAAGATATTCATGAATTTCATCCCCCTGTACACTGGGTCATAAAACAGTATCAGTGTTCGTTAGTCTTTGGTGCACAAGAAAGCGGAGCGACATTTCAACTTCGCAACAACGGAAGAAGAACCGACTTATCAAGGTCAAATAAAACCCCGAGTTGTCACAGTGATAAAGAAAACAGCTAACATCACAGTGCAGTCAACAGAAAAATAGTGAAATATCAGTTTCGGCCTGATAAGGAACTATAAACAAATAACAAACACATCGTAGTTACTGATGTATCAACTAGGAAAACGCTATGTGTAACGCGTTGAAAAGCGATCCTTTGTATTGCATGTGAATTAATATTCTTGTGCAAATAGCAGCTCTATAATAACATTAATCAACAAGCGTCAAAGTAGCAGAGATAATTTTGTCTTGGAATTTTATTGAATAAATTTCAAATATATTTCTAAACAAGCATAAAATGTCTGTAAAATGTCAAAAACTCTTCAAATAATGACAGATTTGTCTGAACTAGAAATGTTGGACCTAATGAACACACCAAACGTTTTGTGTTTTTGTTTTAAACGGTTCCATTGTTATTTTCACAAAGATTTTTTTTTACAACTGCTGCAATGATAATTTTGATTGAATATATTTGAATGATGAAGTGGCAAATCATCTACAAATATCATTCAGCAATAATCATCATTCAGCCCACCATGTTTCTGTCCAAGATATTTATGAATTTCATCCCCCTGTACACTTGGGTCATAAAACAGCATCAGTGCTCTTTAGTCTTTGGTGCACAAGAAAGCAGAGCGACATTTTAACTTCGCGACAACGGAAGAAGAGCCGACTTATCACTTAAGTCAAATAAAACTAGGTACCCCACTGATAAGGAAACTATCTTTAGTTTCAAGATCACATCACAGTGCAGGCAACCGAAACAATAGTTAAAACTGCTTGGACCTTATAAAGAACAAATCACAAACAAATCACAAACAACAGATGGACCGTCCGTAAAACGTCCATTTCATAAACGAACGCTCTCAGTCAACACCTAAATGTCCGGACACACTGTCAAGTAACTCTTCGCTATTCCGATCATGACCGAATAGCAGAGAGGCAAGTCACATGACAGCTGTCAGCCAATGAGAGAGCTGCTCTTCACTCAGCTCTGGAGAGTTACTTGACAGTGTGTTCCGAGTTTATTATAACTTGCACAAAATCATTGAATAATTCTGTCACGGGGGAGGACCAGGATCAAGGAGAAAATCTTTAAATCTCATTCAAAGATGGATTATGAGAGTTTAAATAAAGAGAACAATATGGGACTGGAATTAGTTAGGGAAAGAAAATTAAGAATGAATTTTTGGGGCTGAAAAGACATTTAAATCTAATTTAACTCCAGGATTCCAGAAAATAAATTACATTTATAGTAGTATTATTATTAGTTTGTCATTACTTTTCTTCCTTACTACCAGTGTATTATCACAATATGTAGGTAAAAGTTTCTTCACAAGACCGTTTAAAACATCCCATGTTTGGCAAAGTTCCGAATCGTCGTGTCAAAAACTCCCGTGTGAACTAAGAAAACAATTGAAATGGAAGATTGAACTCGAAGCTTTGTACTTGCAACAAAGCTCTTAATGAAACGGCCGAACGGAACTTTGAAGATCGGAACGTACGTGTGAATCGACCATCAGTTGTTTGAAATAAATACAAATACATAGAAAAACAGATTGGCAGAATACTAGCTTTGCTTTGTGAGTGAACACACAGGTGCGTATGAGGGGATGTGGGGCGGGGGGGGGGGGGGGAGGGATTGACTCCCCCCCCCCAAACCCCCCTCATCTTGAGATATTTGAGATGTTTGATGTGGTAGGTATCCTGTAGGTTCCCAGAATCATTTAATATAATAATTGATGTAAATAAAACAATGAACACACAAAAAAACTCAATATTTTTGTCGAAATGTTAGCAGAATCACTTGTAAATTGTTTACCTACATTCTAAAATATACTCAATTCAGGGCTTAACCTGGAAGGGGGCCAACCTGGAACCACCTTTCATTGAGTGTCAGTCCCCCCCTCATCAAATGAACTGTTCCTACGCGCCTGTGTGCGAACACCGTACAACTTGGCAGGCGCAGACGACCGCTCCACTAGATTTAAGCTTCGTTTACAGCTCGACGCGCCGACACGCTGGCGATGAGCCACCTGATTGGCTAGAGTCAAAGCGCCTGTTATCGAGCTGTAAACGTAGCTTTAGTCTGCAAGGCGTAGAATATAATTGTCGGCTTGAGTTACCTGAATTCTCTTCCTCGGAATGTCGGCCAAGAGGATGAACCGAGGTGGACTTCTTGGAACTGCCCGTAGTTCTCGCTTCACCTCAGTCTTGACAGTCATTGCAAGAGGATCGACTGCTGAATCTGTTGCCGGTTCAGTTGCCTCCACTTTGACAGCCCCCTGGAGGTCTGGGTTCGTGTCCATCGCACGGGAATCTGAATCTACAACAAAATAACAAAGCCTTATATTCCCATTTGTTGATGGGGGCGGAAGGGGGGGGGGATGAGATGTTAGTGACAACGATACCGGTGTGAAATGTTCGAAGACCATCGCTAGATTAAGAGGAAGGACTAGGTAGTTTATACACTGCCATTAAAACAAGAGGGTAGCCGTCTCAAGGTGCATGGAACTAGCATCACACTACTATAGGAGAGGTGGGGACTCTTCAATGCATCCCCATTGGCTATCTTGAATACGAATTATATGGGAATTACGTTTGAGCAGCTGGCGCTCTATGTGTTGTGTGGCAGACAAGAGAACTAATTTAAGCTTGCATTTCGTTCTAAAATTCAAAATAGTTCCACTGTTCACTACCTGAGCGCCACCTGCTCAAAAGTAATCCCTTGTTAATCCATTGGTCAATTCCCCATGGAGCTGGTATCGCCAAGAATGTTCAAGTGTCCCCACCTCTCCTATAGTAGTGTGAAGCTAGTTCCATCCACTTTGGCCGTCACATTGAAAATTGACATTGACAGTGTTAAAGAGAATAAATGAAACATTCTGCTCAAATAGAAACTATTTAAAAAGTATGGCCCCAAAACAAGACAATCGAGTTACTACAATCAATAATCTTGTAGAAATCATATTTTAAAGTGGTCAATGATGCACAATGATGGTTAATGATGATGGTTAAGGAGCAACCCATTGGAAGGCAGTATGGACGTCTTGGCCATTAACTTTAAAATAGATGTGATTTAGAGAAACGTCAAGAATGGGGTTACGTTGTGCTTATCGAGCAAGCGCAGCAATCGATTCCCTTCGACTTTTTGGCGTGGCCTCTGATCTAACTTGTCTTTCCGATTCTCTGTATCAATCTGAATATACAGTAACTAAATTGATGCAAGGTTTAGCAATCAAATGCAAGAGAATCAATAAAAAATTTATGAATCAGAAATTAAAAGATCAATTTCCAAAGAAAATACGTATTTCTACCGATTCGACAATGGAACACAGAAATTTCAACGAGAACAAGTTTGTGTTGTGTTTTACCTTTTCCAGCTCACGCAGCTAGATGTAGGTACCGTAGGAGTAGGACTGCAGCAAGTTCAGATCAATTCAACAAACACACCTAGTGACAAGAGAACGACATTGTTAATGATTGATTTCTGTGATGTGAAAACTTAGCCTAACATTTTCAAGAATTTAAGTTCAATAACTTACTACTGCTTGGAAAACTCTTTTTAGATGAATATAAAGAACTCCAAAGTCACACAGTTCTCAATAACAAGTAAGTCAATGATTTGACAGAACTTTTAATCACTGACTTTAAACACAAATGAAAATTATAGAAGAAGACAGCATCACATTAGGTAGCCATTATTGTTTTGAGATTCCACAGCCGCGGAGCCGCCTCATTCGTTGACTTGCTGTCCTCCAGCCAGGGGGCTGTGAATATGTGAACCAATGACAGCAAGGCGCCAAAATACATAATATTTCAAAGAACATTCTTCAATGTGAAATTGTAAAAAATATTTTTAAGATTTTTTAAATTCAGGTAGATTAGGCATACTCATGAAAAAATGAAACCGGTCACAGAGTTAAATTAATCTTAATTTGTTCCATTATACATTAATAATTTCACAGGTTTTTTACAGCACTAATTTTTCCTGTAACCTTACCGTATTCATGTACTTGCTTACCAGGGCCGGACTGGCCCCTAGCGGCTAGGCGGCGATCGCCGCCGAGGCCCCTGGCTATTGAGGCCCCTAGATTGTGTATAACATACTTTTTTATCATCAAAAAATCCATTGAAAGATACCAAAGTAAAAGAGCGCCTTGCGTGGCAGGTTGGGGGCCTCAAATAAACCCACCTTCCATTAACTTCATGGTGAACGTTTAGCAGCCAAATATACATTTTTACAATCCCAAAACGATTCATATATATTACAAAAGTTCAAAAAGTGCTCTTCGGGACAGGCTGGGGGCCTCTTCTATTTAAATGGTTCTTCCAATAACAGCATTTTGAAGCCATTTAGGTACACGATTTTGCAATCCCAAAATCAATTAAAAATTAACAAAAATCTAAAAAAAAACCTGCTCGCCAGTCTGGGGGCCTCTTAGTATGAACATCATTTAATATTATATTTATGTTGTCTATTTTGCAGCCCAACCAATACTCATTTTTACATCCCAAAATGATTTAATAATTACAAAATTCGAGAAGCGCTCAGCAGGCTGGGGGCATTTAAATTTGTCTTCATTAACTTTTTGTTACCTACGCATTATGCAGCAAAATACACATTTTTAAAGTCCCAAAAACAAATTAAAAATTATAAAATTTCAAAAGCGCCCAGCGGGGCTGGCGGGGGCCTCTTATATTTGGACATTTTGAAGTCAAATACACGATTTTACAATCCCAAAATCTTTTGGAAATAAACAAAAATCCAAAAAGGGCCCTGCGGGGCAGGTTTGTCGCATTTTCAATTTTTTTTCATCTGGGGCTTAACGACGCACTGTTCTGCAGCGAGGCTAATGGCGACGGAAAATCATTATTTTTATTTTCCATTAACTTTGTGTTTGACATTTGGTGCCAAATACACATTTTTAGATCACAAAATCGCTTAAATAAATACAAATTATCAAAATTCGCCCTGCGGGGCAGGCTAGGTTAATTCTTTAATTTAAATCGTTGATAGCATCTTAGCTCAAACTAATACACGTTTTTATAATCGCAAAATCGTTTTAAAAGTGACTGAAATTGAAAATTTTCTCTGCGGGGCAGAATTTGGGTACATTTAACTTCACTTTCTATTAGCCTCATTTTGAAAAATACAAGTTTACATAATCCCAAAATCATTTTAAGAATGACAGTAAATCAAAAAGCGCCCTGCCATTATTGGCAGGCCTATCTGTTATGTTTTTCTTGTGAAAAAATGAACTTAAAAAATCACCAAATTGTTTTAAAATTTCATTTTAAACTTTTAAAAATCCAAAAATCGCCCTGCGGGGCAGGTTGGTGGGCAGCTTTCTCCAAAATACTTTTAAATAGTAATAATAGCCGCCGAGGCCCCTGACGAGCCAGTCCGGCACTGTTGCTTACAATTAATTTTATAAATGTCAACCTGTTATTCACATTATATTTAGAAAGTAGAGGAGCGCTGCTTCAAGTATTTCTATTGTTTATCATAACTTTTTTGTATTAATGTCATTGTATATATTTTGGTGAATAAAAACTCTTTTAAAAAAAAATCAAAAAAAAAATCTATAGTCTCGAGAAATGTGTACACCTTTTCATGTTTGACCTTTTGGAGAGATTAATGCTTGAATGGATACTTGATTATAAAAGAAGATCAATTACAAATTTAACAAAAAATATATCTTAATTAACAATGATATGGTAAATTAAGCTGTAAAAATTATACTAACAATGATAGCAGTAGTTGCAAGGCTGCTACTCAAGCAATTATTTAATTAAACTAAACATTGAAAATGGTGTGAGAGCAAAGACAAATTGAGCATAAATACATTTGTGTGATTCTCTTGACCCAATAGTCAGGGGTCTCATGACATACAAACAAGAGAAAGTTCAAAATGCGATACAGAATTTTCCATTGGCAATTTAAGTGAGCTTATAGTAAAAAATATGCTCTTTCGACTGAGCGATGGATTTCGGCGAGATCTCTTCTACAGTTTATTTCTACGGCAGAGACACTCATTGTTCTCGTTTTATAATGTATCGTAAAATCATTGCTCTCATTGTATCCTCGACCATTTATTTCACATCCCTTGTTCGAGGTCGTTTACAACCTTGTAGCTCTTAGCTCGCTAAGGGTTGTAAAAATTCATTCCATAAAAATGGACCTTGAGTGGGTGAAGAAGTAGACATATTTGAGGGTCTATTGGCTCTGCGGCAGAGCTGATACAGAGAGCTTTCCTCAGCCAAGAAATGTTTTGACACTTTTAGGTATTTACGATAGGGTCAGGTCCAATGTAAGTGAGAACAATGAGTGTCTCTATGTATGAAACGGACTGTATTTAGGCCCCCATGGGTGTCCAAATTAAAATTCTTTATATTTTTATTTATACTATATAATTAGGTTATATCATCCCCATAGCACACTAATGGTACATTTTTGGTTACTATTTTTTGATCGGAGTCATGCACGATTATTTCAAATTAATTCTTCAGGGGTGTCCAAAGGATAAAATGTGATATCTATTGAAAAAATCAGTATAAATGTAATAAAATAATTTTTTCTTGTAACATTATTGTCAAACAAATGATGGGATAAGGATGCAACAAATATACCGTGAAATTGAACTTCCAGGGGTATACAAAATATTTATTTTTCTTATGTGTCAGGAGTTTAATTCAGAAACGGGTAGGTATCTCGTATGTTAATTGTATAAGTATTTATTAAGATTTAAATGCGTGTTCTTTACATTATTTTGTTATCAAGGGGTGTACAGACTGTTATTTGAATTATTGCATTCCGTGTACTTTTCCTCTTGAAAACATTTATAGAAAATATTTTAAAATGCAACACGACATCAAAAGTAAACAATTTATTTGAGTCAAATACAGCTAAACTACGGTACAAATTACTAGTTTTCATAAAAGCAAAACCAAGAAATAGTCTGAAAAATAAGTTAACAATGTCTGGTCATCAAGTTTATAAATACACCGAGTCGTATGTGACATCCCGATATTTTAACCGTTTTGAACATTGGCCATCGCAATGCACAAGTTAACAAAGATTTCTTCTTGACCACAAATGAGTCACTGACATCACAGGAAAATAATAAAGAACACCACGAGAATGTATACAAATCAATTCTAATTGAAAATTATTGTTTACTTTCGGAGTTATAGATTTTTAATAATTATCTGTGTTTTGATCAAATCATTGAACGGTGCTTCTAGACTAATAAGATGGCGCCAACGAAAAGTGTTGGGAAAATAATCCAAATTTAATAAAAAATAACGTCTATGTAATTCTACTTCAACTGTTAAACAATTAATTGATTTTCTGCGGGTCCGTTTAATTTTTTTTTTATCGATACCATAAGAAAATCAATCATATTAAATTGCAGAATTGTTTCTTGGATTGATTCTTCCAGCTCTACGTTATTTAATAATTATTATTAAAATAGAATTTAAAAAAATTAATTGATACGGGTACAGCGTCAACTAATTCTTAGATTCACAATTTATTCTGATCTTAAATAGACACACTTGCCTATTTAAAGCAACCCTGTTTGCTTAACTTCAACGCTAAGGTAATTATTCGAAACACTAATTTCAGTGGAAAAACTACATGAAGGTCGCATATTATTATCTATGTTAACAAAATCTAATGACATAATAAACTAATACAAAAGTAGAACAAAATCTAATAAGAAGGGACTGAATTCAGTCCTCAAAATAAACATTGTTGCCATGGCAACAGCATGAAGCTTTGTATTCAACAATTAGATTAGTAATCTATAGTTAAATTGGTGATTGAATGGTCGATACGTTTTCCTTCCTTAACACGGCAGACCAATCAACTCAGAGGATCAAAACCTACGCTATTTCGTTCATGTAGGTACTTGGTCTAGCTTACAACTTGTGGGGTTTTACTTGTGTCTCGTCATGCTACTGCTGAGAATATATGCGTAGGAACATTTGTCACACATAAAGCTCTTGTTGATATCATGAAATGTATTGTTTCCTTGGTAACAAAGGATCCAGTGCAGGAACATCGTCGCCTCAGAGTGTAAGTGCTCTATGTCCAACTTTTCCCATCCGGAGAAACAGAGGGTCAAACTTTATGATTTTATTAACTCTATAAAAGTATAAACAATAACTGTAGTTGTAAGTTTATATCATCACTTATTCGAATGAGAACACTTATTTATGTGTTTCATTGATGTTTCAGTAACAAACAAAGCGAAAATAGGTAATTTCCTGTTGGACATAGGACTTTGTGCACATTTCTTAGCGAGTGTCTGTTAGAAATGTGGACATAGGACTTCTGCATTTGGAAATCAATGCAATGGCCAATGCTATTGTGGTACATTAATATTTTTTATTTATCATGAATATTACTGAAGATATTGTATCAGTTAGTGTTTCAGAGTGATTAAAAATTAATTATTCATATAAATTAAATATTAATTGCAATAAATATTTGAGAAAAAAATAAAATTACACAAAAAACTCAATTCCATACAAAATAAATGTAAATACATCATACAAATAATATCTAACTACTTAATTTTAATCTTACTCTGACGTGAACTTCGAATTAAGGAATTAACAGCGGGTTTACTAATTTTCCAGATGCGCGCCAACTTGACAGTTTGAACGTGAGGGAGGGCTCTGATTGGACGATGCGGACATAGAGCAATTGTATCCTAACAAGTCATTGATTACTGGACATAGAGCAAACGATTTCCGTTCATAATTACCGCAAAAGTGATAAATTGGAGGGTTTTTCAATTGATATAGATCAAGTACATTTTAATACATGACCTAAACCAAAAATCTCAAAATTTCAAAAATTGGAGATAGATCACTTACACTCTGACACGACGACATGTTAACATTACATTTGGCATTACAATAATGCAGAATAACAATTGGTTCTTGCACGCGGCCCCTTAATTGTGAAACCATGCACGCAAACTTCAATGTTCGGTTGAAATAAATGTCTTCATATTCTGCAAGGCATCCAGACAAAACGTCAATAACTTCTTTCTTAATTCATCGACAGTGAAATTAAAAGATTAAACAAAATGATAATAACTTAAAAGTTCTTATTAGCCCCCATGTGCTCAGAAAATACGAAATAAAAGTTAGTCTATTTCGGACACGGTATTATTCTGTCACTACTTGTGCTTTCTCTTCTTGTGTCTTGCCATATCACCTCTCACAGCGCATGCGTAGGAACACTTGTCACAGTTCAAGCTCCTGACTCCGCCATGACGCTTCTTGTGCACGATCAGAGAGGTGTTATTGGTACACGTGTACTCGCAAATGTCACAAGCATACGGCCGCTCTCCTGAATGCATTCGCAGATGTCTCACAAGGGATGCCTTTATGTTCGTTCCAAATTCACATCGTCTGCATTTGAACATCTTCACCGATAAATGACTAAGCACGTGACTTATAAGACTCGATCTGTTAATACAGGAATAGTTACACTTGTCACACTTCAAGGACTTTCCGGTGTGTTGCTTCACGTGAACCGCCAGACCCCTGGGCCCTCATTCACGTACATTGTCCTTATCCTTGCCTACCCCGGGGTAGCCTACCACTTGCTTACCACCTCGGGGTAGTGAATGACACATTCGTATTCACGAAGCAGTGGTATATTGGTGGTAGGTCACTGCCTACTTGAAATTTGAATAGTGTAAATAGAACGTAAATTTTAAGTAGGCAGTGGATTATTCCACCAATCAGATTCAAATATCATTTTCTGCGCGCGTGCATTTGTCTTTATTAAAATAGTGACAGTTCAATTCCAAACGATAAACTATACAAATACGGAATGAAATGTGTTAGTTCAATAAAATCTGGTGCAACAATAGTTTTCTACGGTGAATTCAGTGATAACTTAACTCTGCAACATAAAAATATGAAGTTTATTACTTATATCTAGTGTTTAAGAAAATGTTTTGGAGGTTATATGGTCCATGGATTGACTTACTAGAACCATATCCGATATTGTGTGGAATGACTAAATAAACATGAACTAACATAGAAAACGTAAGTAAAAGACAAATTAGATACAATAAACACACAACACAGCTGATCAGATGACGACGCGAAGGAATTACATCAAACAGTTGTTTTGACAGACATGTCAAGTTAAAAATGGCCACCAATAAGTTACCACCAACTTCAAACTTGGTTACCACGGCTTACCCCTGCCTCGAGGTAGGGGTAGACTCTACCCCGGGGTAAGCCATGATAACTTCTTCGTGAATACCGATACCACTGCCACCCGGTCTACCACGCCTTACCACTCGCTATCATGGCTTACCCCATGTACGTGAATGAGGGCCCTGGAGGTGGAGCACTTGACTGAACAAACATTACAAGCAAAAGGCCGCTCGCCAGTATGTTTGCGCATGTGGTTCACAAGTACATGCTTATGATAGGATTTGTAATCGCATTGGCTGCAGTGGAACTTCTTCTCTCCATGGGTTAGTTTGTGCCTGGCCAGTACACTGCTGTTCTTATAAGTGTTAATGCACAAGTCACATTGGAACCGCTTCTCTGACGAATGAGTGCGCATATGAATGACAAGGGCATTCTTAGTCTTCGATCTACATTCACATTGGCTGCATTGGAACTTCTTCTCAGATGTATGTCGAAGCATGTGTGTGGTAAGTTCATAGCGGGTTTTACATTTGTATTCGCAAGTATCACATTGGTGTCTCTTTTCTGTCGAATGTCGTATCTTGTGTCTGATCAGGTTTCTGCCGTTATTGCACTTATAAGTACATATGTCGCATGCGTACTGACTTTCACTGGAATGTGCAAGAGGATCGACAGCTGAATCTGTTGCCGTTTCAGTAGCCTGTACTTTGACAGCCACCTGGAGTTCTGGGTTCGTGTCCATCGCACGGGAATCTGCGAGAAAGTCGAGATCGGCTGTTACATTTACATTTTGTTATAACAAGGGGTGAGAAGGAGAAGCGTGAAGCTCCAATGAAGCTTTAGTGTGAAGCTCCAATGGCCAATGGGGGGGGGGGGGGGGGGGGGAGATGCCAGTGACAATGATACTGTGTGTGAAATGTTCTAAGACCAGCGCTAGATTAAGAGGAAGGACTAGTTTATAAACTGCCATTAAAAAGAGTGTAGTCGTCTCGTTGAAAATTGACATTTTGTTGAAGCGACGGTGTTGAAGAGAATAAAATAAACATTCTGCTGTTAGAAACTATTTAAAAAATGACCCCAAAACACGAGGAGTGGGTTGTACTACAATATGATAATTAGAAATTCTGAGATGAAGTCTAAAGAATTAGTAATCTTGTAGAAATCTTATTCTTAAGTGGTCAATGAAGCACAATGATGATGGGAGGAAGTCTAGGCGTATATTCTACCGTAGAATATGAAATGTGGAATATTACTTTAAAGTTTAATTACATATTCTACGCGAAGAAAATTATTTCTTAATTTATCAACATAACAAAGGATTATAATCATAGTTTTATTCAAATTCAATTAACAATGTGCGATAATGTTTTTAAGTTAAACCAATGGCATTTAAGTTATTTTTAATCCTGTTGCTATGAATGGACATTTAATTAAGAGGTAGGATTGCTCTCTAAACTGCCAAAATAAATGTTGTGACCGTCCCATACAAGATAGAATATGAGTAGAATAAATAGAAAAGATTTTAACTCGACGCTCTAAAGCTAAGTTTGGCCATGAATTTAATTTTATTCTGGTGGTCTGTCTCAAGATTTCTCAAAAACCTTGCCATGCCTCAGGTTTAATAAGAACAGAAGTCGTGCAATTTTATTGATACATTGATAATTGCGGGATTTATATTCATGTTGATGTCATCATTCAATGGAAGTCAGATCTAGTCGATTCTAATCTGTTAGAGGAAAGTTATAGTAAGTTTTGAAGTTTTGAAAATAGGGATAGGTACTCATAAAGGTAAAATAGGTAGTAGGTAATATATTTTGGTCTTTGCGAACTTTTCTAAATTTTACCGAGTAAAGTTCACTGGCACATTAAAAAAATATTCTTCAATATTATTCTACATATTCTACATATCATTCTACAAGTTATTCTACGCGTATGTAGAGAATTAATATTCTAATTATTTATGGGGGTGTTACAACAATTAACATTGAATCGTCTAAATGTTCTTTTAAGTTTCCTTGAAATCAAGGGTTGAATTCAACCCCTTCAAGGAAACTTGAACCGTGTAATTCAGGCTTAAGACCAGCGCTAGATTAAGAGGAAGGACTAGTTTATAAACTGCCATTAACTTGAGTGTAGAAATCCTTGTAGAATCCTATATAATACTGGTCAATAATGCACAATGACGCATCAATGATGATGGGATTTCATGCAATCCTGCCACATCAATATATTGTCATCCTGATTAAGAAGCAACCCGTTGGAGGGCAGATTGCACGTCAACTTTAAAATACATAGATGTTATATTAAGAGAAACGTCAAGTGTGGGGTTAAATTGGGCTTATCAAGCGATCGCAGCGATTGACTCCGTTCGACTTATTGGCGTGGCCTACGATCAAACTTGTATTTCTGATTCTTTGTATCAATCTGAATTTACAGTAACTAAATTGATGCAGGGTTCTGCAATCAACCAAAGAGAATCAATTAAAAATTGATGAATCAGAAACTAAAAGAAAAATTTCCAAAGAAAATATTTCTATTCGACAATGGAAACAGAAATGTCAACGAGAACAAGTTTGCTTTGTGTTTTACCTTTTCCAGCTCAAGCAGCTGGATGTGAAGTAGGAGTAGGGCTGTGCAAGTTCAGATTATTCAACAAACACACCTAGTGACAAGAGAACAACATTGTTAATGATCGATTTCTGTCATGTTGTGCAAACCTAACCTAACATTTTCAGGAATCTACGTTCCATAACTTTCTACTGCTTGGAAAACTCTGTTTTGATGAATATTACAAACTCCAAAGTCACACAGTTTTCAATAACAAGTAGGTCAATGATTTGACAGAACTTTAATCACTTACTTTAAACACAAATGAAAATGATAGAAGACAGCATCAGGTTGCCATTTTTGTTTTGCGATTCCACAGCCGCCTCATTCGTTGACTTGTTGTCCTCCAGGGGGCTGTGAATATGTGAACCAATGACAGCAAGGCGCCAAAATACATAATATTTCAAAGAACATTCTTCACTGAGAAATTCTAAAAAATATTTTTAAGATTTTTTAAATTCAGGTAAATTAGGCATATCTATCGTCTCGAGAAATGTGTACACCTTTTCATGTTTGAACTTTTGGATATATTAATGCTTGAATGGTTTCTTGATTATAAAAAGTAGATCAATTACAAATTTAACAAGAAAATTTCAGAATGAACTAAATGAAGCTGTAAAAATTATACTAACAATGATAGCAGTAGTTGCAAGGCTGCAACTTCAAGTAATTTTTTAATGAAACTAGACATTGAAAATGGTGCGAGAGCAAAAACAAATGAAGGATTGTTTCAAATTAATTCTTCAGGGGTGTCCAAAGGACAAAATGTGATATCTATTGAAAAATCAGTATAAATGTAATAAAATTATTTTTTCTTGTAACATTATTGTCAAACACATGAAGGGAAAAGGATGCAAGCAACAATCGTGAAATTGAACTTTCAGGGTTATCCAAAATATTTATTTTTCGTAGATTGTGTCAGGAGTGTAATTCAGAAAAGGGTAGGTATCTCGTATGTTAATTGTATAAGTATTTATTGTGATTTCATTGCGTGTTCTTTATCCAAAAGTGTTGTGAAAATAATCAAAATTTAATAAAAAAAATCATTGTAATTCCATTTTCACTGATATACATTTCATTGATTTTCTGCGAATCCTTTTTTTTATCGATACCACGAAAAAATCAATCAAATAAAATAGCCGAATTGTTTCTTGGATTAAGCTTGTCTTCCATCTCTACATTATTTACTATTAATATTAAAATGTAATAAAGACATTAAAATGATACGAGTACAGCGTCAACTTATTCTTTAACCCCTCAAGCCGGTTCGACGTACTCCGTACGTCCTCTAGATTTCGTCTTTCAGGCGGTTCGACGTGACATATACGTCCAGTGGAATATTATGTTCAAACAGTGCTAGTAGTGCCATCTCTCAGGACTTTGGTGAACTATTTGGAACTTTTGATTTCTGGTGGTTTTACTGTTGCCTGTTGGCAGCATTGACTATTTTTAGAATCTCTCCTAGCCTTCTGAATTCGAACAAATAAGCGATACGTGATGGAGCCACTCCTGGCAGAAAAATTTTTAGATGCACTTTTTTATTTTGATGTTCGTGTTTCCACAGGGCAGTGAAAAAGGAGAAACAAATGCAATGTAGATTTAGTTACAAGTTTACTTTTTCAGCCATAACAAACAACTAAAGCAAATTTAATATAATTTATTTATATAAATAAACCCTTTACAACCGCCATTATCATAGTACCAAAGAATCCACCAGAGGTCAGTCGTGTTCCTTATTTTCTCGATTAGAATCTGCGATTGCCACACCCCTAGCGGCCTCTCTGTGAACCTCTAGGCAGTGCGGACAAAATGGTAGCCACTAAACATTGTGCTTATGGCACATGCAAAAGTGATTCGCGTTATTATCACAAAGAATATATGAATGGCGTAACATTTTCAAGATTCCCGACTCTCAAGACATATCCAGTTAAGTGTGAAACGTGGGCGAGGGCTTGTGGGAGGCAAAATTTTACCACACAGCAAGTAAAGAAGGACACCTATTTGTGCAGCAAACACTTCCCTGGCAATAATGGACCAACTAGTGAATTTCCAAACCCAATTCCGGCTACGTACACAAGTGAACAGGTGTGTAAACGTTTAGGTAATTACTTTTAGTATAAGTACCTGGATTTATCGCCCTAGTCATATCTAAATACCCCTTAAAAGATTGATTCTGGGTGGGCTCAGGATGAGGATGATTCTGGATGAGATCAGGCAAAGACTCAGGAAAGCAGATTACCGTGGGAGAAGGGATCATGAAGAGAAGGTGAAGATAATAGAATCAAGAACTAACATAGGAAAGTATTCATTTGTGAGGAGAACAGTAGAAGAATGGAATAAACTTAAGGAAGGTGTAATAAAACCAATGCCAGGGAGTGTAGGGGAGTTTAAAGAGAGATTGATAAACCAACTGAGGCCAGAATGATAGATTATAGAAGAGGCATGGATGAATTTTCCTGAAATACGTTAGTCATAGTAAGAAGATTTTTTTTTAGTTTGTATTAATGACCTACTAGTTACAAATATATTTTAGGTACATAAATTATTAATTATGACCATATCATAATTACTATTAGATTAATTACATTATCAAGATATTTTTTGGTTAATAATATCAACACTATTATTATAATAATTATTATAGGTATTATTATTATTATTATTATTATTAAATTAAAATTAAGTGTTACCACCTGTATTAATACAATTTGTAACTTAATAAATCATCATCACCTCTAAACATGACGTTTAATCTGTCAAGAGTGAATGCTTGAGTTTGTGTAATGTAGCTAGGTAAATTGTTCAAATTATCTGTCTACTAGTGATCACACAAACTGTTTTACGTTAAGTAACAAGGTAACTCGGAGAAAATACAATTTATTACAAGTTCTTTTGTAGATTCGCAAGTTTACCCGGAGGAGAAAACCACGGACTGTGCGTGCAACACCAGCGGATTCAACACCGGCGGATTCAACACCAGCTAATAGCACTCAGGTAACTTAAGTACCTATTGCAATAAAACAGCAGTGAGATCGTGAGTGATTGATAGACCTGTACTACTGTTTTAATTTGTGTATAGAAATATCAATTTCTCGGTCAAATTATGTTATTTTTACCAGAGAATTTAGGTAGTTTGCACGAAAACTTCAATTAAACATTTGATATTTTGATATTTTGTATCAATAGGTTACCTATTATTTGTTTATTTATTTATGAGTGTAAAGCAAGCAGGTTGCATACAACATAGTACCTACATGTACAACTCCTGAATTGTATACAGCATTTTATTCTAACCTATTGCTGGAGCTAAAAGTGGAAACTAATTTTATGAAATCAATCAATTAGCACTGACCCGAATTACCACATTAGTGTTGAGGTCTTGCTTCTTGATTGATCAGCAGAATGAAAATTTGTAAAATTGTTATATTGGTTGACAGGTGCCAGCAGACGATCCTAACGAACCCCCCGTTGAAGGTGAAAATGTGAATGACGACCTTGACCCAATGATGATGGATGTAGCTGAGGAGGTGGAGGTGATGTTCAAGCGGACTGGATTTGAAGATCAACTACCAGAGGATCAGCCACCAGAGGATCAAGTGCGCCCCCAGACTGTGGAGACTGCGACTCAGACTGAATTTGCTTGCCGAAAATCTATTTCTACAAGTTTAGAGTGTATCCATTTGCGCAGACAAATTAATTCTGCTAAAAATGAAATAATTTATTTGAAAAGTAAAATTAAACTATTGTCATCTCGAAAATGCAGTTGCAATAAAAAAAACACAATTAAAACTAAATCTGACAAATATCGATTAGATATAGATTCCATCAAACACGATAAAGATCAAGTTCGTTTTTATACGGGGTTGCATTATTTGCAAATATGTAGTCTGTGGACATTTCTTGGACCTGCTGCTTCAAAACTCACTTACTGGAACAAGGTTGTAAAAGACCCAGAGGCAAGCCCCAGAAAGCGCTCTGGACCGAACCGAATCTTGACTCCTTTTAACGAACTATTCCTTACTTTGATGCGATTGCGATTGGGTCTGTTGCATCGTGATCTGGCTTACCGCTTTAACATCAGTGAGAGCCAAGTGACCTCAATTGTCATTACTTGGGTTACTTTCCTGTTTAAGGAATTTCAGTGTTTGCGTTCAGCTATGTTTCCAAGCCGTGATATAATCCAGAAGACAATGCCACCATGTTTCAGACAATTCAAAAAGACTCGTTGTATAATTGATTGTACCGAATTTTTTGTTCAGCAGGCTTCTCATTTTGGGAAACAAGGGAACTTGTATTCATCATATAAAGGTCACTCGACCTATAAAGTCTTAATAGGAATTTGTCCAAATGGAGCTATTTCATTTGTGTCTGATGTATTTGAAGGCAGCATATCTGATCGCCAAATTGTAATTGACTCTGGATTTATTGACTTGTTAGAAGAAGGGGATGTAATTCTTGCTGATCGTGGGTTTAACCTTGTAGATATGTTCTTGGAAAAAAATATAACACTTTTCAAACCACCCCACATTTTACAAAGGGACAGATTTACTCCTATCGAAGAAGCTCAAACAAAGGTAATCGCCAAGCTCAGAATTCATGTTGAGCGAGCAATTGAGCGCTTAAAGAAGTTTAGACTCCTTCAGAGAACTATTCCTCTATGTTTAGAACCAATCATTAGCCAAGTAGTTTTTGTTTGTGGTTGCTTGGTGAATTTTCAAGAACCACTTGTCACCTAATAAAGTAATTTGCTCAAAATGACTTCTTGGACAAGTCAGCCATAATGTTTATGACAGTTCCTGATTTTAAAGTTTCTCAAACTAAAATCTTTTGTCTACTCATAGCAACTCTATGGTCTTGAACGAACTCGAGGAAAGTTCCACTATAAATATCCGTAGAATACATAGGTACCTACAGAGCAAGCAAATATCATTGCCATCGCCATGAGAAGCACTTCATTTAGAGGGGATTTGAAACTGAGGTCAAATAATAAATTATGAAGATTGCATTTAAAAATAATAGGTTTAATATTCAAGTACCAAATTATAAAATACTTGCTACAATGGTGCGATTATGTAATCTGAAAATTATGTTCAGAACGCAATCCAACAATATGCATTAATATATCTAGTGCAGCGGTCGCTCCACCCAGCCAAGTCGTACTATACACTCACAGTCACTCAACATACCGTAAATGCCTAATAAACTGAGGAGCAGACCAAACACTTTTACTGTAAGCAACAACATGGCATTTTCGGCCTACTGGATCTCAAAATTGGTAAATCTCACATTGTTGCGAAATATCTTAATTTCGAGCTATGGCCCACCCCACTACATATACCAAATTTGGGAACAATAGGTTATGCCATTTGCGCGCTAGAGGACCGAGAAAACAGTGAAATTACACCACTTTCTGATTCTGAAGATGATGATGATTCTGATGATATCACGAAACGTCGCTATCACCGCCACAGCCTAAACGGCTGAACCGATCGACCTGAAATTTTTACCACATGTGCACTTTTGGCGTCTGAGGTGCCTTTTTATAAAACCAACCGGAAGCCGCCATTTTGAAACCGGAAGTGACGTCATAACTCAAAAACGTCTGGACCGATTAGAACGAAATTAGCGCCATTCGATTTAGATGGTCATCTTTATGAAGTATCAATAAAAAAAATATTATTTTCTTATTTTCTAAACCGAGAGTGACGTCATAAATACGCAATATTTAACTTATTTCAACAAATTATACTTAAAATACGTACATAATTAACTTACATTGTAACATAGACAATACAATTTATATATTCAAGGTAGCAGTGTTCTCGGCCGCCATTCCTGAAACCGGAAGTGACGTCATATATCTAAAACGCCTGTACCGATTGCAACTGAACTAGCTCCTGCGTATTCATTCTGCTATTTATTTGAAAAATCAATTGTGAAAAATGAATAAATAAATTAATGGTACCGGAAATGGCGGCAGGAACCACTAAATGAAACCGGAAGTGACGTCATATATTACAAACGGCATGACCGATTTTACGGAAATATAGGGATTAGGAATTCAGATGGTCGTTCATGAAGGTATCAACTAGATAAAACTAGATTGTTTTCTTATTACCTATACCGGAATTCGGCCGCTATTTCAAAACCGGAAGTGACGTCATGTATCGAAAACGGCTGGATCGATTATAACGAAACTTAAGCTATTCTTCTTGGATAATCATTTTCATCTTATACCAAACGCAACTTTTCATAGTAACCAAATCGGTTGAGGCGTATTTTTTTAAAGAAATTAGTCCCTGCTCGGACATGTGCTACAAGCTGTATGAATAAACTAACAAAAGAAGTGATATCCCAGAAAAAACACTCCGTGTAAAAATACCAGCCAAGTCTCTTTAACTATAAAAAAAAATAGAAGAAATCTAAAAATTCAGCACTGAAAAGGAGTGATATCAAAAAAGGAGCCAAGTCAACGAATTTTCCAAATTTTAATCGTACCATTGAAATAAAAATATCAACCCCCGAGAAATACTTAAAAAAAGGACTTGGCGCATCGTTTTTTTAAAGACATTTTTCTATTCTTAAGCTTATGCCACTCACATACTACGTAGTTCAGAAATGCCTAGAAAAATTGGGACAAAACTTTCAAATTAAATATTGAACATTCTGTAAAATATTTTAAATTTAAATATAAGTACGCAAAGAAACATAGCATTGTCTTACAAGCAATAAATACAGAACAGTTGTGTTTGTGATTGGTAGGTACCTATAGTTTTGTGGGTACATCAACATACCTACTACAGCATTATACTTTGAACCTTCTCGCCGTGTAATTAATTGCTATTAATTAACATTTTATACCAAAAAAATTCATAAATTACATAACGTATTACTTTAGATAAAAATCTAGTCAGTAATTATTTGAGCAGCATGGCTCAGTGCACTAGTCACTTATACAAATCTCATTGACGGCCTTCTTGTAATGAGCGCTTTCGCTATTTCCCTCAGTCACGATATTGAGAAGTATGATTGATTAATATGACCCTAGAAATAGTGGCAATAACGAATAGACTAGGCCGCTTCCGTTTATTCGTTATTCGTTTATCCGTTTATTTCCTCTGAATATTGACAAAATACCAAAACTGCCAGTAGGTAAGAGTACTAGTTATATTAAAACGTAGTATGATTCGTCGATAATGAATGTGATATACTCAGGAAAATATACTTGTAGAGTTCTTCCTATACTTTTAGGATAGAAAAGTGTCTTTAAAAAAACGATGCGCCAAGTCCTTTTTTTAAGTATTTCTCGGGGGTTGATATTTTTATTTCAATGGTACGATTAAAATTTGGAAAATTCGTTGACTTGGCTCCTTTTTTGATATCACTCCTTTTCAGTGCTGAATTTTTAGATTTCTTCTATTTTTTTTTATAGTTAAAGAGACTTGGCTGGTATTTTTACACGGAGTGTTTTTTCTGGTGTTCATTACAATAAATAATTAAATGTATCTACCCAGTTATTATTAGTAATGGTAGTTGAATTCACAATATAAATCCAAAAGTTATCCCTATCCTGTTGACATAGATAGGCACACCAACAATATTAATGTTAGTAACAACATTGAAAATGAATCCATACAAAGATTCCAGATTCAACTAATGTGTTGCAGTTCTACGCAAGTGGATGCGATATTACAACGATATTTTGAATGGAATCAGGCCACGCGGTATCCGCATTTCAAAAATCTCAGGACAAACATATGCATGGTGAAATGTTACGAGTCTCTTTACCATGTCAGTACAGAAACTATCATCCCTGAATACTCTCAAAGTGAGAGGTGCATAATCATTACAAGTCCAGATAACAAAGTCACACCAGTTTCGTTTTGTTACTGCTAGCTGGAGCTGAACTTGATAAAAATAAGAATGGTTTCTTTTTAACGTAACCATGCCATTTTCCATCTTTAGACAAAAACCTTGTAGCTGGGCTTTAGTCAGAAGTTTTGAAAACAATCGAGGGTTCTTGTCCTTGAGCATATAAGGGCACTTGATTTCAAGCAACCCTTCTTCATCGTCAATGGAGAAGTCGAGGACCAACCCATCGGGGCTACATGCTAGTTCGGGATGCAGTGGATCAATCCAAAGGCCCGTTTCAATTACATGCCCAGGTAAATGGGCAATTGATTGCTCATATGCCAATCTGGCAATCGGCTCATTATCAATGCCAAACTTCATTGCAGCTGTTGTGATTCTTTTTTCAGGGTTCCACAGCTGCTTCTTGAGAATATTGCCTATAGCCTTTGTTGGCAATTCAGATTTTGTATGTAGAACACTTTTTGCAATTGAAGCCGTAATGCGTACACCTCGGTGTGCAAACCAAACATCACTTCTTTGCTCCTCTACAATGCAATGTGGGTTTTTGGCAAAATAGTCTTCCCCTACAGAAAGATTCTGTAGAAGACGTCTACAGTTTTGTTGCAAAAACTTCGTCTCGTTCTTGTCAAGGAAATAATCATCGTATTGCAGTGGCAACATCAGCTCCAACATTGAAGCGTTCACACTTGAACGACTTGACGAATACTGAAAACTAGTGATGCAATCATTCATTCGAGTCTGACTTACGGTCTCCCTACGAAGTGAAGGAGGTCGCGGATCAAATGTTGTCAATTTCATCTTCGCCCTCTTCACTACTGGGCAGTCGTGGTCCGCTTCCGAAAGCTTCTTCGGCTGTCTCTCCTTTTGTCTGCCTTGATTCCAGGAGCAGGTCAGGCTTGTGGGGGAAAAATTCGTTAAACTTGGAACCAAAATCAAGCAAGGCGTGAAGCAGACCACACACGTGGCTGCAACGACCCATGGCCGATGCCTTGCAGCTGCAAGATGCCGACCTTACATGCCCACTTATTGAAGATAGACAAACCTCAACTTCGTATTTGTCTTTGATTTTATATGAAGCCATAACACTGGCTCGAACAAAATACCCCGTTTGGTCAGTTCTCGTTTGCAATTTTTGGACATGGCCTGACTTGAAGTAATTAGCTCCTCTCTTCAATGGTTTACTCGTGTGAACATCGATGTTGCCTTCATCATCTTCTATATCAGAATCAACATTTGTTGTAGGCAAAAGAAATTCATTAACCGACTGCACTGACTCGACAATATGGTAATATATGTTACCGAAATTAAAACTAGGCGGAGGATATTGTTTTGAGGAAACAAAGTCCACCCACTGGAAATCTGGGGATGATGCTGAAGCCAAATGGATTGGATCCTGCTGTGTTGCCAATAAGTTTGTTGTCTCCAAGAGCTTGATGTCGTACCATTTTCCTTGGTCAATGGCAGGATCAATTTCCTCAGAAAATTTGGCATTGTTGACACAAGTGTTGACCCTAAACAGAAAGAAAATCAGTTAATTATAGAGATTTCCAAATATTCAGTTATGTATGCAGTAGTACCTTACACGCGGTAGTAGTATGTAGAACTTATAAGAACGTATAAACTATGACACATTCTATGTATAAATAGCCTAACCTCTAAAGTGTAGTGATCTTACCTCGATAGCAATTCTGACCTATTGCCAGTCCTGGGAAGACCTCTGCATTGCAACCAACGCTTTAATTGTTCGTTGGAATGTTGTTGGATGTCTGCGTGAGGTAATATTGCTCCAGGTATATCTCTCTGGTCTAATTTAATTATAATAAGAGCATCACTCTGCCCATTAAACGCCATGGTTTACGCATCTGACAGCTACACTTTGTACGCACAACAAACAGATGCGCGCGCATTCAAAATTGTGACGTCACAACCTTGCTAACCGTAACGTATGCTATTAAAATATAATAAGATAAATAGGATTCTTCCGTCTGCAAAATGGCGTCTGAAGCGACTGTCAGGTGTTGACATAAATGCCTTTTTTCAAGATTCTGATGAAGAAGACGACCCATTGGGAAATGTTACTCGTAATGATAAATATGATAGTGATTAAAGTGATAGTGGGAAGAGTGACAGTGCATGAGAGAGTGACCAAAGTGATGATGGAAATGTTGAGAAATTGTGGAACCCGCAGGAAAATAACTACCGCCTGAAGAGCCGCGCACCTAACATTTAAGTACCGGCTTGAGGGGTTAATTCAATGTGAAGATTCACATAAGATCAAAGCAACCTGTTTGCTGAACTACAATGCTTACGTATTTGTTACAAATTATAGGTACTCCATTGAATGCAATTAAGTACGCTGCATCTTTAAAATTTGCACTTGATGTAAATATACATTAATATTATACGAAACACTAATTTCAGTGGAAAAACTACTGAGTGGTCTCATATATTTATCTATGTTTACAAAATCTAATGACATAATAAACTAATACATAAGTAGATCAAAATCTAATAAGAAGCGACTGAATTCAGTCCTCAAAATAAACATTGTTGCCATGGCAACAGCATGAAGTTTTGTATTCAACAACTAGAATTAAAAATGTGTGATTTTACACACAAAAATACGAAATGTTCAAACAGCGATTGTAAAAAATAAACTTCAAGAATAAAGAGTAAGAATGTACAATGACTTACCACTGCCGTGTTAGGGAAAATAACGTATCAACCATTCAATATACCATTCAAACGCCGACCACTTAGAATGACATTTGATCGAAAACATTAATATTTCATTAGTCATATTTGATTTGGGGCAGTTGGTATCATATGATACCGATTGGCATTAGGGTCGTTCCACCAGTAATAGACCAATTTTCGAAAAAGTGGTCGTGGCACTATTTTATAGAATTTTTATGATTCGGCCATATATAGATATATAAAAATGATTTCAAAAAAGATTTTTGCATAATTTTATCTCACGTCGTTTAGAAGTTACGGGCATTGGAGTTTTGAGGAAGGAGCAAAAATTAGGTATACGGGATGAGCTACATATCAACAAATGTTATAGATACGGACGTCAACTCAACTTTATTAATACAATAAAGTACCCACCTTTCACATTAAATTATCAGAAATTAGTTTGAATGAGTCCATCTATGAGTCCATCCTCCTGTGTTAAAAATTTCCTCATCTTCTGAAGGCATCAAATTGAAAACTCAATATAAGTCATGGGTTGCAAGTTACACGACATTTTATGAATCCTTCATACTTAAATATAGTTGAAATATTGGAAAAGTTATTAAATATTGCTAATTTCAGTAAAAAATATTTTCGGGGTGTGGCATTCGATGCCCCCACCTTAAGTATTTAATTGGTGATTGAATGGTCGATACGTTTTCCTTCCTTAACACGGCAGACCAATCAACTCAGAGGATCAAAACCTAAGCTATTTCGTTCATGTAGGTACCTGGTCTCTTACAACTTGTGGTGTTTTACTTGTGTCTTGTCATGCTACTACTGTGAATGTATGCGTAGGAACATTTGTCACACATAAAGCTCTTGTTGATATCATGAAATGTATTGTTGCCTTGGTAACAAAGGATCCAGTGCAGGAACATGTTAACATTACATTTGGCATTACAATAATGCACAATAACAATTGGTTCTTGCACGCGGCCCCTCAATTGTGTAACCATGCACGCAAACGTCAATGTTCGGTTGAAAGAAATGTCTTCATATTCTGCAAGTCATCCAGACAAAACGTCAATAACTTCTTTCTTGGTTCATCGGTCGTGAAATTAACATAATAAACAAAATGATAATAACGTTAAGTTCATTAGTAATCATGTGCTGAAGCAAATACGAGAATAGCAAAAAATCGAGGCTATACAACATAAAAATAAACATACAAGATACGTGATTGTCAGAATGTCCATTTACATTGTTGTTCCCAACTCAGAGAATAACACTTAGTCTATTTCGGATACGGTTTTATTCTGTAACTACTTGTGCTTTCTCTTCTTGTGTCTAGCCATGTTACTACTGTTCATGCATGAGTAGGAACACTTGTCACACTTCAAGCTCTTGACTCGGCCATGTCGCTTCTTGTGTTGGGACAGAGCACTGCTGTCAGAACACGTGTACTCGCAGATGTCACAAGCATACGGCCGCTCTCTTGAATGTATGCGCAGATGTCTCACAAGGTTTTCTTTTAAGTTCGTTCCATATTCACATTGTCTGCAATTGAACAACTTCACCGATAAATGGCCAAGCACGTGATTTAAAAGACTAGCTCTTTTAATGCAGGTATAGTTACAATTGTCACATTTCAAAGGCATAACTCCGGAATGTTGCATTATGTGAGACGCCAGACCCCTGGAGGTGATGCACTTGAACGAACAATCATTACAAGCATAAGGCCGCTCGCCAGTGTGTTTGCGTATGTGAACCACAAGTACTTGTTCAGAGTGTGATTTGTAATCGCATTGGCTGCAGTGGAATTTCTTCTCTCCATGGCTTTGTTTATGCCTTGCGAGACTATTGCTGTTTTTATAAGTGTTATTGCACAAGTCACATTGGAACCGCTTCTGTGACGAATGAGTGAGTTTGTGTCTGTTCAGACTGTCACGGAACTTAAATTCCTTAGAGCAAATTTCACATTTGTGTCTTCTCTGTGTTGAATGACGTAGTTTATGCTTGGCCATGTTGCTGCCAGTCTTACATTTGAAATTACAAACGTCACATACGTAGGGCCTCTCGGTCGAATGAGTGCTTATGTGATTGGCAAGTACAGTCTTAGTATTCGATCTAAATCCACATTGGCTGCAGTGGAACTTCTTCTCAGATGTATGTCGAAGCATGTGCCTGGTAAGATTGCCGCGGGATTTACATTTGTATTCACAAGTCTCGCATTGATGTCTCTTTTCTGTCAAATGCCGTAGCTTGTGTCTGATCAGACTGCTGCCGTTATTACACTTATAAGTACAGATGTCGCATGCGTACGGCCTCTCGCTGGAGTGTGTGCGATGGTGAACAACTAGATTGCCCTTCTTGTGACATCTATAGTCACACTGACTGCATTTGTACTTCTTCACAGCAGAATGTTGAAGCGTGTGCCGGCTCAGCTTGTCTCTGGTGGCGGTCTTGAAAGAACAGACGTCACATGCGTATGTTTGCTCTCCCGAGTGGGTAAGCAGGTGGGCTGCAAAGTCCCTCCTATTGCGTGATGTATAATCACACTGGCTACATTGATGTGCGATGCGCGCCGTGCGAGTTGAAGCCAGACATCTTGTCAGCGACACAAAACACTGCTTCAGTTTATACTTTGTAGCGACAGCAATGTCTGCAGTGCTTTGGTCCGAGATCTAGAGAAAAAAATACATATTACCTATTTGTATTCATCCAACAATATGGACAAGTTAAAACATATCTGAAATAATCCGTATTTCAGACATTTATAAAGACCATTTGAAGAGCCAATAGGATCAAAATGCAACAAGTTAAATGTATCTACTTAAAGTCACTCCAAAAAATGGTCACTTGACCAACAGCTAAGCCACGCCCAAGTGCAATCTGATTGGCTCGCTTATATAAGATCTCCTGGCTCATTGGCTTAGAGGAGAAAAAAAAGGAAATCAAGCATAGGTATCTCGAAATTTAATATGGTGAATCAATATTATTTTTTGCAAAGCATAGATTTTTTAACATTAGAAAACATTGTTCCAAAAGAATTGTCATAGGAAGCACGCTCCTCAGACCTAGTTGAATCCTAACATTTCCATTCCAGACAGAAGAAAACGTATTCCACTGTGGTTAAAACTGAAATTTTAGATTGCAGTTTTAATGATGAAGTTTCATCGAAATATCATTAACATGAAGTTATATTAGAGAGACATTAAGTGACCTCACTATAGTATCCAAGATATCTAGAGTAGACCAGGTCTGCTCATCCGCTGATAAACTTGATCTCGCTCCGAGTCTCTTGTGATGTTTCTGGCAGCACTTAATTATTGATATTTGAAGTGAATATTCACTCGTCTGCATTCTGACGCATGTTTCTTTTTTTTTAATTTAGGAAGACGTTAAAATTAAGGGCATTTTAACTTTGTACAATTAACCCGCGAGTAGTCACTTGAGGTCTGTCAGACCCCAGCCTTGTCATTTCTCCTGTTTCTTTAAGGATAGCTGCATTAGGCTTTTTTCCTTCTCAGTACCTTCAAGTTAGACACTGAACTCAATGACAGACAATGTTGCACGTCTAAAAAAAAATCGTGTGACGAACAGCAGGGCTTCAAAGTTTTGGTGGACCTGTCAGACCCCAGGTGACTACTACCGTCACTATTTTTTATACAATTATCAAAAAAAAAATCTCTCTTTTTCTGTTAATTTATACTTCCAATACATTTTTATTAGTAATAACATTAAGGTGATACTAGCGCTCGGACGTTTTAGAAAATTGTGAGAGAAAAATTGTTTCGTGAGTGAGTGTAACTTTTACAGGATGTTCACATGATCAGTCTATTTGTATATTAGTAGCAATTTTTCATTTTTGCTTATTGCATCGTTAATTAGGCGCCGGTTATTCAACAAAACCGCGCTAAACTTATGAAATTTGCGATACGATTATAGACCAAACCCGTTAACCAATTGATCTCAAAGTTTAATCATGATTAGATGAAAGACAAACTTGGGGTTATCCCTTGGCACATTTTTGACATTTAATTTTATACGGCACCCAGGAAGACAAGAAAATAACTAATTTTGCACCAAAAATGCACTAATTATTACTAATAAACGAAACAAAAAATTAAAAATGTACCAAGGAATAACCGTAAGTTTGTCTTTTATCTAATCACGATTAAAATTTCAAATAATTTGGTCAACCCATTTCGTCTCCAATCGTATCGCAAAAAGTGTCTACAAAATGCAGCAAAATCGCTCGCGCTTGCAGCACCGTAATGTTTTGATATATCCATCACGCATTATTCATTTTAGGTTTTGACGACAACTTTATCGGATTTTCTAAAAATGTACTTTTTGGGAATAAAATGTTGCCCTTTTAGTCCGGGCGGGATGTGAAATGATTGTGCATTTTGGTATAAAAGCACCAAATTTTTACCACACATACAAGATACCTAACCATTCATTAAAAGACCGGGAGGCATCTCAGATATTGCCCCTGTCTCCCGTGGCAGCCATTTTAAAAAATGGCGAATATTTGATGTATTGTGCTAAATACGACGGGAATATGGCATGCAAAAACATCTTTCCTACTAATTCGATCATGGGGAACTCGAATATAACATCAGAATTCTCAATTTGCACAACGCTTACCCGTGGCGGCCATTTTTAACAGTGGCGACCATATTTGATATGACGGCCAAGTGATGAGGGCAACATGACAAGCGACACCATCTTACCCACTAAATCGACCATGGAGAACTCGAATATGACTAAAAAATATTCGATTTGTTTACTGGTCACCCGTGGCAGCCATTTTAAGAAATGGCGCCCACTTAAAAATTTCACATGAATCTAAAATTGTCATGCGACACCAATTTTCCTATTAAATCGGTCATGGGGAACTCGAATATGTCATCAAAATTTTCGACTTACTTACTGGTCACCCGTAGCGGGCATTATTTAAACATGGCAGCTATTCATAAAATAAGATATGTTATAGAAAAGTCCGTAGTATGTCACGTGACTTCATACATGGTTCAAATTGAAACTGGTATTAGAGTATACTATTGGGTCATTATATCAATCATTTGGCCAATATAATTTTTCCTACCTCCGTGAAGAGCCATCGTGGATAACAACATTGTCTTGGACTGGGCTGCGGAATATGCGTACGAGGGCTGTACCGAAAGTATGCAACTTTGGCCATAGCTTTGCTATTGATTGAAACACATCGTTCAAATTGCTCATGGTAATTGAGTAACACTTCGTCTATACAACGGTATGACTCAACATTATCAGAGTCACAAGAGATGTGGTTGCGTGATCTTTGAACCCAACACTCCAATTATATTTGCACCTGCCTATGTGCTGCTTTTTGGCAACATGCATTCGGCAGATTGGGCCAGTCAATGTATTCCCATCCATGTAACATCCAGAATCTTACATCTTTCAATTTCTACCATTCAGTTTTGGGACTGAATCAGTTTTGGGACACGATTTGAGTACGCTCTCATAGCTTTGGCTGTGAAGAAGAGGGTAATAAACGGTAAACCCCACATAAATTAAATCAGATCAAAATTGTTAAACGGCGCGTCGACAACTCGGTCATTTTGTGCACATTATTTTATTTAATTTTTAGCTTAGATGTTAATAAGTGAAGGACATGGGGAGGGGTCGATCTAGAGGACCCGATCTGGGGGACTCTGCAACTGGTGGGAAAGCCAGTTCAGAATGGTGACAGACCTGGGAGAAGGAGACTTCCGGCCGGTGAGACCCGATTTCTGGGGGATCACCATCTCGAGGGGGGGAGGCCGGCCCGAGGGGTCCGCGAATTTGGGGAGGGCATGGGACTAGGTCGACCCTGAACTGCACTAAGTTAAGGCCAACTCGTAAAGTGAGTTGGCCCCTTAAGCCACCACCACCGCGTCAAGGTAGCAGTCCATCGGTTAGGAACCCCACATATTTTAACCCGAATATTATTGGAGTGTTGAGTTCAACTATCGTGCAATCGCATCTCTTGTGACTCAGATAATGTTGAGTCAAACCATTGTATAGACGAAGTGTTACTCAATCACCATAAGCAATTTGAACGATGTGTTTCAATTAATAGCAAAGCTATGGCCAAAGTTGCATACTTTCGGTACAGCCCTCGTACGTATATTCCGCAGCACAGCCCAAGACAATGTTGTTATCCACGATGGCTCTTCACGGAGGTAGGAAAAATTATATTGGCCACATGATTGATATAATGAGCCAATAGTATACTCTAATACCAGTTTAAACCATGTACCATAAACCATTTTGTACCATGGATGAAGTCACGTTACATACTACGGACTTTTCTATAAAATATCTTATTTTATGAATAGCTGCCATGTTTAAATAATGCCCGCAACGGGTGACCAGTAAGTAAATCGAAAATTTTGATGACATATTCGAGTTCCCCTTGACCGATTTAATAGGAAAATTGGTGTCGCATGACAATTTTGGATTTATATTTTTTTTATGTGGTGCCATTTTTTTTAAATGGCTGCCACGGGTTTTCAGTAAGCAAATTGAGTATTTAGATTTCATATTAGAATTCTCCATGGTCGAATTAGTTGGAAAGATCGTGTCGCATGTCAATTTTAGATTCACATGACATTTTTACGTGGGCGCCATTTCTTAAAATGGCTGCCACGGATGACCAGTAAACAAATCGAATATTTTTTAGTCATATTCGAGTTCTCCATAGTCGATTTAGTGGGAAAGATGGTGTCGCATGTCATGTTGCCCTCATCGCTTGGCCGTCATATCAAATATGGTCGCCACTGTTAAAAATGGCCGCCACGGGTAAGCGTTGAGCAAATGGAGAATTCTGATGTTATATTCGAGTTCCCCATGATCGAATTAGTAGGAAAGATGTTTTTGCATGCCATATTCCCGTCGTATTTAGCACAATACATCAAATATTCGCCATTTTTTAAAATTGCTTCCACGGGAGACAGGGGCAATATCTGAGATGCCTCCCGGTCGCGACATTACTTTCCCTATTCGAGTGCAACTCTTATGACGAATTCTACCATTTCATTGGTCAATTCGCGATGACGTTTTGTCTTGACACGCCCCTTTGTCTTGTGACTCGACGCATGTGCGTGCGTGAATCTGACAGCTGTACATAACCTCTATTACAGCGCGCTCCAAATCTCGCCCTTTCATAATTATCTTTCACTCGCCAAAATGGAAAATTTAAAATCTGTATTAAATTCAATTATTAATTTTAGTCATGCCATCATATCGAATAAAGAGATAAAAGAAGTGATTCTTAAAGCTAATTTGTCAACATTGGAAGATGTGAATGAATGGCTACTTGCTTTCGGTCAGAGCACTGCAACTCAGTGGATTGTCAACAAACAACGACAACAAGAAGAGCCGATCAAGTAAGTTGAACCATGATTATTAAGCTGTAATCTCATTTACAATACAAATAAACAATATTGTTTTACACCATCACAGGTACATATTGCACAAGAAATGGGTTTGCCAACATGCTGCCAAGAACAAACAGACAAACAGTGAAAGAAATACTTGCTGCAAATCATTCATTGACATATTGATTAAGAAAAACAATAGATTTACACGCAGGAATGACATCTATCTGAAGGCAAGCCCTCTATTATGTGCCACCATCAAAATCAACTTCTGCCACAATCATGGCATTGGCACTGCTGGTTCACTAAAATTCTTGCGAATAAGTCCATCGGTTGGGGCTCAGTTCTATCAATATTTTGATGATGATTATCACCGGCACAAGCGATTCGAGCCCACGAAAATACACTTTTACTGTTGGAAAATTCAACTGAGGCAATGGCCGATGGGTCGCAGAACCCCATCCAAAGAACAGTTTATTCTCTGTATGAAAAGTGGAGAGTTGAACACTTTGGCACTGTTTCTGATCCTCTACAAAAGCTCAAAGAGAAAATATCACACTATGCAGAAAAAGGTAGGTACCTAGACGTGCAATGATCTATAAGAAACATCATAATAAAATTTCAATCATTTGCATTCCTGTTATTTTTTTTAGATATATTTGTGGCTGTCAAAGAAGAACGTCCATGGTCAGTTATCGTAGTTACGGATGTTATGAAGCGGGCCCAATCTTTACCTTGCTCCAGCGAGATGATATTCATGGATTCTAGCTCAAGCTGTGACTCGACTCAGTCCACCGTCACCACTGTGTTGACAGCCACGAAAGCCGGAGCCGTGCCAATTGCAACTTTGATACACGAGTCTCAATCTGCTGAAGGATACATCTCAGCACTATCTATGTTGCAAGAGCACTTTCCAAAATGTTTTGGTGGTAAAGAGGTAGGCTCAAATATTACAACATTCATTAGTTATAAAACAATTTAATTAATTACATACATCAAAATATTACAAAACTATGTGAAATACATTTTTAACAATGATTAAAATATTTTCTCAGTTAGGTAGTATATATATTGGGTAGGTAGGAGGTAAATATTTATTTTCAAATTGTTTTCATTGCCAACAGCAACCAGCGTTATTTATGACCGACGATTCCGCTGCAGAAAAGTCTGCCTTGAGATCTTTGTGGCCAAATTCACAACAGCTCTTATGCCATTTTTATATGGCACAGGCAGAATGGAGATGGTTGATTTCATCTACAAGTGGAGTAGATTCAAATGCAAGCAAGAACCTTATGCATTGTTTTCAAAATGTATGTATGCTAATGCATTTCATTATTAAATTGGAAACTAGCATTATTAAGTAATGTAAGTTAAGGTACTTAGTAAACATTACCACAATTATTTTAATTTTCAGGTAATGTATGCTGACTCTGATGAGAAACTAGAGCAATCCATAAACGCAATAAATTCTTTAAACAATTATCCCAAATTTGTGACAAGATTGTTTAAAAATCTGGAGAGAAAATCTGAATGGGTTCAGATCTACAGAAACAACATGGTGACACGGCATAATAATACAAATAATTATGCAGAAGCTACTATCCGCATCTTGAAAGATATCATCCTAACGAGAACGAAGGCGTTCAATGTGGTCGCTTTGGTTGAGTTCTGCGGCAGCGTGTGGAACTCGTACTTCGTCGGTCGACTGATGAACTTTGCCAATGGCCGAAGACCGGAGCCACATCTTGCGTACAAAGCCCAGTGCAAGAAGATGCAACACATCGACCTGGAACAAATAAACCAAGTTGATTCAGTGAGTTATCTGGTGCCAAACAGCAAGCAAGATGGCAAGTACAGCATTGACGTCAGTGTCGGAGTGTGCAGCTGTCCTCGAGGCCGCGAGGGAGACTTCTGCAAGCACCAGGCCATACTACACAAACATCTGGGAGTCATGTTGCCCAACCTTCCTCCAATAACAGCCGTGGAGCGTCACGAGCTCGCCCAGTTGGCATTAGGAAGCAAATGTCCAGCAATAAACTTCTTTCATGTAGAAATTAAACACAAAAGTTTTAATTGTTCTTGTGAAATATGCTGCAAATTACTACTATTGTTAAATTTGTGCAAGTAGAAAATGAGCAGTTTACACAATTCTTCAATTAGGTAATTAAAAAACCTACTACTTTGTTACTTTTTGCTTTTACTTTACTTTTTTAGGGTTTGAAGGAGAGTGTTGACATGACAGCTGGAAATGTGTAAAACACGAGTGACAGTGTCATCGATGAGCTATCGGCCATGGCTTCCGATGAAATCGACAGAGCTGAGAGATACACTGAAGACACCTCAGATGCATCGGATGCATTGCAATCTCTATGCACACAAATTGCAAGAGTGAGAGACTTGGCCACTGAAAGAAGTGTACCACATATTGCTAAGTTTGCAAAGGGCTTGGCAAAAGTAAGGAATGAAAGTGATCTAATTACCTCTCTGATTGCCATGAGCGCCAGTCTTGCCACATCGAGACGACGAGGAGGTCGTATCCGAGTCCAGCCGACATCCGTTGCTCGGCGGAGAGACGGTGTTTCTCGGGGCTCGCGGAGAATTGCGATGGGTCGACCATCATTAGCCGCTGCAGGTTCCTTTAATAGAACAAAGAAGAGAGGGCACAAATTAAGTTCAAGTGTGGCAGCAAATGTTGCTCATGCCAAGTCTCATGGTCAAGGCCACTAACTTTAATCAAAATAGTACCTTCCTGATTATAATATTGTTAAAATAGGTATAATAAATTGCTAACAGAGCAGGTAATCAGTCCCAATATAAGTTACCTACTAATAGTTATAGACAATAGTCTTTCCTAGTATAATTTTATAGGTAGGCATTGGATTTGCTTCCAATTGAAATTAACCAAAATGTAAAATAATTTAACAAAATATGTGAAGGTGCTATTTTCATTGGTCAGGTAATTAGGTATTTAAAATATTAATAATGTGTAGAATAGTGTTCAAAGTATATTGTGTAATACACGAGACTGCGTTTAATATCATAATATTATTTGTGAGTCGAACTTTTGCTTTTTAGATATGAAGAGGTACTCAACTACAAAAATTTATAGGTTAGAGAGACAGTTCAGTTTTCGATTGTAAATGTTTGGTGGAACTTCACACATCACTGGCATATGCATATCAATTAATCTATTAGTATTGTGATTTTAAAACATGCGAATACCATTAAAAACATTCACTTACCTACTTGTGTTGTGTTGACGTTATTTTGTTTATCATTCTGACAGCTGGGTACATTTCATCATCCATGATTTCGCGAAGCACGCTCAAGGTCGACAATTCGGCATTGCTACCAACTCGTAAATGAAAATATTTAGGTAAAGGAACGTTGCCAACTTAACTTCAGCCAATGAAACGGTAGAATTCGTCATAAGAGTTGCACTCGAATAGGGAAAGTAATGTCGCCTCCCGGTCTTTTAATGAATGGTTGCAAATCTAGTATGTGTGACCAAAATTCACAATCGGACCGTTTTCTTGCACATCCCGCCCGGACTATTTGCTAAATGCATGGGAAAATACGCATAATTCAATGGCCATGGAAACAATTATTCTACTTATTTATTGTATATATTTGCCTTTTATATGATCAATGTATCCATAAAGTATACAAATAAAAATATAATATGATTAAATTTTCCGATTTAAATATATTTATTTTAAATTATAGCAAGAATCCTCTAAAATTTCGTATTTTTCCCGTTTTTTCATTAAAGTCAATAAAACAAATATAAAGCAAATAAAAATATGGCAATATTTGTGGTCAGGTATTCGATTAATACATCAACAATGACAATAAAAATAAATTGACGCTCAAAATACCTTCCAAATGTACATGGCAGTCAATAGTAAATGGGGTCTGTCAGACCCCAGGTGACTGCTCGCGTTACAAAATGACAGGTGACTACCGGCGGGTTTTTTGTGAGAATACGATCAAATATTTTATCTCTCGGACATCTTAAAACGATGAAAACAATTTAAGTTAAGTAATTTTTGTTGGTTTCCGTGTCCTATTTCATCGACTGGTATATTTTGATTTCTTTACAATAAATCCGAAATAACACATAAACCCACCCCCATATTTATATTGAATCAAAAAAATATTGTTTGATTGAAATGTTGTCAAACTTTGACCTCCATTATCCCCCCAAATAAGAAATAATTTCATATGCACCGTAGCCTATGTTAATGAGCTAGTTTTTCAGAGTATGTAGTGAAATTTTAACGGGTTTATCATCTAACCCATAATTTGTATGACAACAATTAAAAATATCGTCTACCTCTCCTCACCCAAAAAATATTGAAAAAAAATCATACACAAAAGCCCATTATTATAAGATTAGTATAAAGAGTATTCTGTGATAGTTTTGAGTCTCTATCACTAACTCTGCAATTTTTATTCTAATATTCTAATAGGATTTGAGAAATAACTGGCCAAGTGGTAGGATGTATTAGATTGATATACATGTACCTTCAATTGCAACAATATACGTCGAAACAGTTTTTTTTGTCTACAGTCACTGAATATCCAATTATTCATATCATATCCTGAGCTAGAATTGTTTATATAAATGAAAGAAAGAAAATCATGTATCAGACAATGGGTTATGAAGAGCATGGTTTGTTTGTTTTAATTATAATGTTGCCAAACAACACCGGGCAAGGTGGGTAATATTATAATATTATCGCTCAACAGATCGATCTGATATTGTGTACACACACTAATATCATATGAGTGGTCTCATGTATATTTTTAGAACGAGATTACGTGATTTTTGAAATTTAACAAGGAACCGTTTGATCGATAACTTAAAACAACTTCAACTTAAAACATGGTTATTGGGACCAATATTTTAGCAATTTTTGGAGATTTGTATATATAAATCTGTTACGAAATTTAAGAACGAAATTTTCGACAGAGTTTCGGTTTAAGGGGTATCTGCATCTGTGAGTATCTGTGCTCGCTCATCAACTCGTTACACAAAGCGTTTTCCTAGTATATTATGATTCTATTTTATTTAAATAACTGTAATATTGTTGATGTTTCTTATATTGTTGCCCAGATGTTATATTGTTGCGCGCATTCATTAAAACACTGTTGAGCTGCCCATCAACTCAACAATGAGTCTGGTAGCGATTGGATGAGTTTACGTATTGTTGTTACAAACACGTTTATTAGTGTGCATACAGAAAGAATGACACGATGGCATTGTTAATGATTTTGCAAAACATTTGTTGGCTTATTTTTTAAAGTAGGTAAATAAAGAGCAAGCAAGGGAAACAAATAACTCGTTTGTAGTTCACAACCACACAGCCATTCGTACCATTCCATCCCAAGACAAAAACATTAGATAATCTGAGAATTTTGTGTGCTTAGACACACAGCTCGACAAAGTTGATGAGCCACTTACATTGTGAGTCTAGTAGAGTAGGAAAGAATGATGTACTGATACTAATGAACAAAACAATATTTACACTGATAATTATTTGAATTATGGGAACGTCCACAAGAAATTGTCCATAAAATTTTTTCACTTTTTCACTTTTTTATTTTTTTTTATTTTAATTGTGTAATAGTTATAGCTACTTATAACTATTTAATATATCAGATCTTGACAATGAAAAAAATCTAAATTATTATTTTTAAAATATAGTTTTTTATAAAAAATTTGATTTTTTTTATATAAAAGGTATGTTTATAGTCTTAACTCTTAGCTATTTCTGACAATCTGCAAAAATATCAAAAATATTTAGTCTTGGTACACTCGACAATTCATAAAACGGTATTTGAACGAAACGGATTGGCTGCTGGTCAAGTTCATTGACAATCAATCCTTGATCAATGAAATCAGAGCTTACCTACTAGAGGTAGATGACGAGTTAGTGTGGACTTCATCAGATTATGCCATCACATTTTTTTCAGACAATCCGTTTCTTTGAAATACCGTTTTATGAATTGTCGAGTGTACTTCAAAATAATATTTTAATGTTGAAATTCAAATGTCACAAGACTGACATTTATTTCCTCTTCAATTGTCAATTGATAATAAAAGTGAAACTATTTGTCATACAGTCATTTCGAAGGTTCCATTAAATTTGGATGGTTTCTAGGAATAGTAAGACATAACATTATCTGATGGATCAGGAGAGGATAAGTAAATGTGTTTTGCAATTCTCATATTAAATTGGCGGCGATTTTTGTCACAAGACTAAACATACATTTATCACTAATTTTCAATTAGTTCGTGTCATATTTAAGTAAGGTTATGGTTATAATTTGATAGCAAATGAAAAATGGGATGCATTGGTATAAATTTTAAATACTAGGAAAACGCTCAGTGTAACGCGTTGATGAGCGAGCACGGGAACGTGCAAATTCTCGTACCGGAAATGCGTACACAACGCACAATAAACATTTACATCCATATTTACTGGAAATATGATCACTAAATCAATAAAAAAGTATATACTTTTCATCATAACTTAAAAATAGCATCTAAGCACCCTGGTAAATATAGCAAATCAGATTCAATAGACAACATCATAAATTATCTAGTTAGCTCTGCTTTTCAAAAAATTTCATATGCTGTACCGTGATCCAAGTATCTATTATGGTTTTTAAACAATGGATCATAACCATAATAGATACTTGGATCACGGTACTGCATATGAAATTTTTTGAAAAGCAGAGCTAACTAGATAATTTATGATGTTGTCTATTCAAGTGGCACTGGAAAACATTAATTTCGAGTTTCGATACTTCATTACTGACAGATATTAAAAATGTCAATAAGTTCATACGTTCTTAACTGATTGTGATGACATTTTGTATAATAAGATACAATGTTGGTCTTAATGATCATGCAAAATATGAGTTTGATCAGAATTATCGAAGACCGTTTTCATTTTTCAGCCTATCAGGAGATATTTATTTAAATTTTAACCAATGAATGGATTTCAACAAAAATTAGGGCCTGCAAACAGAGAAGGTTGGTTTTACATGTCTGCAAAATTTCAGCTCGATCGAAGAACTCTAGTTTGATCAGATTTATCGAAGACCATTTTCATTTTTCAACCTATCAGGAGAGGATTATTTAAATTTTAACCAATTAATGGATTTCAAAAAAATTTGGGTCTGCAAACAGAAAAGGTTGTCTCTACATGTCTGCAAAATTTCAGCTCGATCGAAGAAAAACTCTGACCTGTATAGTCTGACCTGACATTTTGTATAATAAGATACAATGTTGGTCTTAATGATCATGCAAAATATGAGTTTGATCAGAATTATCGAAGACCGTTTTAATTTTTCAGCCTATCAGGAGATATTTATTTAAATTTTATCCAATTAATGGATTTCAAAAAAATTTGAGTCTGCAAACAGAGAAGGTTGGTTTTACTTGTGTGCAAAATTCCAGATCGATCGCTGAAACGGTGCAACCTGTGTATCGGTTTATAGCAGAAAAAAAAAAAAAAAAAACAGAGGTCCGTGCCAAAAGAGCCTAAAGGAGACGCTCGCTTCGCTCGCTAAATTATTAATTGAAATAAAGGAAACAACAGCTACTTAATTTCTTTCAATTATGTGCTCCAAGCGTCACAAGACTAACAATGGACGTTCCTTTATCTGAAGAAAAACATTAACGCTGTAAAATGTTTAGCGAGAAAGTTGAGTGATGGACGAGACGTATGATTCACGAGCTAAAAGCATCAAGACCCGATGATTGCCGAACATCGTCGGCACAAAGATTCTGTGGCCCAACACCGCGGTTCGGCTCGAACTCTGCTATGGCGAGAACACACGAGCGCATGCGCCAACCTCTAGAAACACGTCACGAATGGGGCACGGTATTAGCTGTGCCCCTGGTTGCCTACCCAGCCAGGTGCCGCTAAGATTTCAAGCGGGCGACGGAATATACAGTAATTGCATTGATATGGAGAGCGTATGGAGGGGAGTTTCAACATTTTACATTACAATTTGAACATTTAATTGTGCTCAGATTAATTATTGGCTGTTATTTGCAGAATATTTATAATAAATCAATAAGGAATAAAATAATATTTTTATTAGGTACATCCTGATATTTTAGGTGGGGCACGTGCCCCTGTGCCCCAATGCACCAATTACCACTTACCTCAATATATAAAAAATTGCTAGAACATTTGACAAAAACAGATAGAATTACCTATTTGTTAATTGTTATAAAAATCGTTCAAGTTTGCATGTGTAATTCACATGAGGAAAACAAACTAGAAGAAATAGAAAACCATTCTTTGTCTCAATTCAAAATGATTTTATCACCGTATGATCTAAAGGCAGAACGAAATATGAATTCTAAAAATGTTTTGTTTCTGAAAGGTAGGTAGGTACTTTCATGTTCCTGGTATAATTTCCTAGTAGCGCAATATAATCCACCATATAATTTTTTAAAAACAACTCTATAATAAAAAGCTTTAAGTGTAACTATTGCCTAGGTCTATTGCCTAGGTCTATTGCCTAGGTCTATTGCCTAGGACGATTGCCTAGGTCTATTGCCAGGTCTATTGCCTAGGTCATGGTGGCCACAGCCGCAGCGTCAAATAAGCGGTCTAGTAGATAAATGGTCCAAGACGAAAACGCTCTGTGTAACGCGTTGATAAGCGAGTCTTCGTATTGCATGCAAATTGATAGCTACGCGTTGTTGTATGTTACTTCTCTACAGACCTTGGAAAAAGCCGAAACGAAATCATCCAAGAAGCAGTGACAAAATATCATGACACATTTCCTTCAAGACAATTGACAAATATCTGAATCATTGATCAAATGTCCGTAAACTAAAATGTCAGTAACCTTAGAAGTTTAAGACAGATTAGTCTGAAAATGGATGAAGGAGGAGAAAAAAGAGATATCAAATTATATTGTGCACTTGAAATTATTGGAGTATTTGAGAATAAATAAACTCACCTCAGTATCTACGGAAGGCAGAGCTGTGAAAGGATCTGATAGAACGGTTCGATTTTCTGGTAGAACGAAGTAATGACGGTTGAAAGTAGGCACTAGGCCAAGTTTCACGTCGATTGGGTGTTCTTCGATCTCTATCTTCACGGTTCCCTCGATAGCCTCTGAGTCTGCAGGGTTCTGAAAGTAGAAACAACAATACATTTAGTTATACTTTATACTTTTGAGAACATCTGTTGAGATACAAAACTCTTTCGTGATATCCAAGATCAAAGCACAACGTCAAGTAATTGAGCGAGCGAAGCTAGCGTCTTCTTTTGGCTCTTTTGGCACGGACCTTTGTTTTTTTTGTTTTTTTTTTGTTTGTCTGTCGTCTGCTCGTATACAGGTCACACCGTTTATTCGATCGAGCTGAAATTTTGCACACATGTCCAGACCAAATATGAGATTTGCTGACCCTAATTTTTTTGAAATCCCCTGATTGGTTCAAATTTTAAAAAATGTATCTTTCGATTGGTTGGTCCAATCATTTTGAAATTTAACAAAGTCATTGCAACCAACATTGTACCCAATCATAATAAATTTCAGACAAATTCTCTCATTGGTTCAAATTTGAAACCATTTTTCAGGTGATTTTAGTAATTTAAACTAGAACCGATTGACCGACCAACTTAAAATTTTGCATGGTCATTGGTGCCAACATTTAAGGTATTTTTGCCAATTTTCAGTCTAATCTGTAGTTATTTTCAAAAGTTTTGGTCTTTTTAGGGACATTTTTGCGTGTTGGCTGTCAAATTCACGGAGACTTCGAATCTTCAGATCAAAGCAAGGTAGTTAGAGCAGAAAGTTTCACACGAAATGAAACTAATAATGACCGTTCAACAGATTGATATGATATTGTGTACACACTTATATCATATGATTTGAGTGGTCCCAGGTATATTTTTGAACGATATCCTGTGATTTTGAAAATTAACAAAGAACCGTTCAATCGAAGATTTAATCGATCAACTTAAAACTTAGCAAGGTTATTGGGACCAATATTTTTGGAGATTTTGGAGATATTTATACAAGTCTGTGACGAAATCAAGAATTATTGGCTTTTAATGACATTTTCGATAGACATAATTTCGGTTACAGGTGTTGCGTGTACCCGTGCTCGCTCATCAACGCGTTACACTGAGTGTTTTCCTAGTAATTAACCAGGGACGAAGCCAGCTGTGGGTGAGGGCTGAGATAATATTGGCTCTTGCACACATTCTGTCCACTCAAAAATATACAAAATAAAAAAAAAAATTCAATGTAGCTAATGTGTCTTTCTTATTTGTACCTACAGATTTAATGACCACCCTAAAGATAATTTAACTTTCAAAAGCATTTTCAAAGAAAAAAAATTCCTACGGAAAAAATTAAAAGTGGTTGATAGAAATTTCAGTATTTACAGTTCATTCTAGAGCCAATATTCAGCGCCTGAAGGCAAATGCCAAAACGAAGGGCCAAACATTTTAGCTGTATACCCCTCAGAAATGGGCGGGGTAGAAAGATGACGTCCGTCTAGCCGACAGTGGCCGGACGGTTTACAACTTCTGGGCAGGTGATCGGCTCAGGTACACAATAGAAGTGTGTTGAAAATACCAAGATCGCATTTTAGTTACATTTCCGTGTTTATGCATATTCAGCGGGACAATATAATATAATATACGAGTATAGCCGAGTATAAGATTTAGATTACAAGATAAGAGTAATGGGAAACCACTAATTTGGATTTTACTAATGGGGTGGAAAATTCATGATTCATCTATGAATCACCAGCCCTTCGTGTCTACCAACCAAACCTCACTAATGAGCAGGAATATTATTTCCATTGACACTTGTCAGTGCGTCTCAGACATTGAATTCGTCAACACGTCGCATCTCGCAATGTCGTCTGAACGATCCGAATCCCCCGAGAAGTACGTACATGATCATGTTCAAGGTAAGCCTCTGTGTAGCAAGGAGCGGTATATGATCCTGAATGTGTATGGAAGGTTGCGCAAGGAGGGAATGACTGTGCGTGAGGCTGCGGAACGAGCTGGGTATCTGTGTGGAGTCAGTTTCCGCACAGTTTTCGTTATGAAAAAAATTCATAAGCCGGCTTTAACGTTTGTTTCACAATGTGTTTAAATTATAAAAATTGATGCTTACAGGCATATCTCGGGAGGGTGACGCAGTCCCGAAAACATACCTTTGACACCCCCTCCCCAACGATCCACCCCATCATAATCATAATCATTATTATCATAATTTAACATTCAGATATTGTTTCCTGAAACATTTGTAAGGAATCGTAAAATTCCTTACAAATGTTTTTCCACATTTTTCCAGGACTGCGTATGACTCTGAGCCCTCCACCATCGTTCATCGATTGCGTGCGGAATCATTTTTCTACAAATGAAGAAATTATCATAATTTTTTTTTTTTTTTTTTTTTTATTGATCACACAAGAAATAATATTACAAAAAACACTTTTTTTATGCACACAAAAATAGCCCTACTAAGTCAATCCGACTTATCAGTAGGTTTTACAACTAACAAATAATATTCACAACAAATGCGGGTCGATTCAAGACATTGAGAAAATAAACAACATATTACAATTCTAAAGTTACAAGAGAAGAGAAGAGAAAATATATATATATATATATATATATATATATATATTTTGTTCATGTAAGTTCTCGTAGCCACTAGGTATTAAAGACATGATACGGTATTATGCTACGTAAATAGTTTATTCAAACCGACGTTATTCAAACCGACGTTATATATATGTATATATATATATATATATATATAATAATCAATATTTTTCGGTAATGCTTCGTTTATTCCACAGTTAAATATACAACGTTTCGCCAGGCTCCTGCCTGGCTTCTTCAGGTATATTACAAATTAATAAACTAAAAAACACAGCAATAGATCATATAAAATGATGAAATTCAGGATGAAAAGTCAGGAAAAGTGACATTTGAAACAAAATTAACTTGAAACCAAACGGCCACAGCCCTTTTGATACAAGAAACACTGACCTCTGAAAATCAACAGGTATAAATCAAGGTGTAAAATGCCGTTATGAAATTGAAGTTTAAAAAGAAAAAACTATTTAGTTATTTGAGTTCATTTCCTGCAGCCCGCGTTCTGCTGCGTGTCACTCGTTGGTTAGAAGCTGTCACTAGTTATGCATAGGCATAGGCATAGCTGGTTATGCCTACTGCAGAAGTTTCAAAACAAGCTAGAAACCAACCAGCTAGGATTGACAAAAGAAAGAAGGCTCCAGATCTGAACCCAGCACCTCCAGTTGGTTCTGATCGTCACTTGCAGAGATTGTAGTATCTGGAAACTTCTTGCGTGTCACTCGTTGGTTAGAAGCTGTCACTGGAGGTGCTGGGTTCAGATCTGGAGCCTTCTTTCTTTTGTCAATCCTAGCTGGTTGGTTTCTAGCTTGTTTTGAAACTTCTGCAGTTCAGAACTTCAAGAACTTCAGAACTTCAACTTCTCAGATAGGGTGATGATAATTAATACCAACTGCAAATTGAAAAGATTTGCCTACTGTGGGGATCGAACCCACGTCCCTGAATTGCCGGTCCAGTGCTCTAACCACTAAGCTAAGCAGGCTATTCAATCTGCAGTGGTTCTGTTCCATATAAACTGTATTTCTACAGTCCGAGACCCGTGATGAAGGGGTCAGAAGACCGTGGAATCCTTTCCACATTTGACAACTGACATTCACCTTCTCGTATGGATTTTTCTCATATACGATGAGTACTTATAGGTGACTAACATGGTTTTTTCTGATGACCTCAGATAGGGTGATGATAATTAATACCAACTGCAAATTGAAAAGATTTGCCTACTGTGGGGATCGAACCCGCGTCCCTGAATTGCCGGTCCAGTGCTCTAACCACTAAGCTAAGTAGGCTATTCAATCTGCAGTGGTTCTGTTCCATATAAACTGTATTTCTACAGTCCGAGACCCGTGATGAAGGGGTCAGAAGACCGTGGAATCCTTTCCACATTTGACAACTGACATTCACCTTCTCGTATGGATTTTTCTCATATACGATGAGTACTTATAGTTGACTAATATGGTTTTTTCTGATGACCTCAGATAGGGTGATGATAATTAATACCAACTGCAAATTGAAAAGATTGTGGGTTCGATCCCCACAGTAGGCAAATCTTTTCAATTTGCAGTTGGTATTAATTATATATATATATATATATATAGAGAGAGAGAGAGAGAGAGATAAATGCGATACGTAGATATATAGATCATTTAACACATAATGAAGAAGAGTACAGTCATTTACATAGTAATTTCACTGTAAGGTATTATACATTGAAATAGGCAGCCACCCAAAGACATCTTACCTTGAGAAAAAAAAGTATATTGTAAACAGTCTTAATTTATTTTAAATTATTACATATTATGAAATAGCCAGTTCTTTAATTCCCTTTTGACTTGAGAAAAAGTCTCTAAATTCTTTAGATCGTCAGGTAGCTCATTCAAAATAGTAGGTACAACAATAGAAATCTGCCTTTTCCCATACTTATTAATATAGTTTGGAGTAAAATATGTAATTTTTGTCTGTAGTCTTGTATTGTGTGAATGCTCAATTCTTTTTCTAAACTCATCACAAAAGTAGTATCGTAACATTACACGGAACCTAAATAACTGCATAAATGGAAGAAAATTACAATATTGATATATATAATTAATTGAATTATCATGATTTACATGTGCGGGAATTATCGTTTTCATCATATAGTTCTGCATTGCCACAATTCGCTGTAGATGTCCATGGGTTGCATTGCCCCAAGCGAGCATACCATACAATACAAAACACTATAACACTATAGACACTATTCCCAAAGCACTATACACAGTTCTTAGTAGAGGAAAAGGAAGATTAAATTTGAGCTGATATAAATGAAAAGAGCAAGCACGGAGGCGATTACAAAGAATATCAATATGAGGTTTCCACGTAAAATATCTATCCAGCAATACACCAAGATATGTATGAGATTCAACTGCTTCTATTTCTTCGGAGCATTGACAACTTATTATGTCATTATCCTTATTATCCTTATCGCTCTGTGTAACGCGTTGATAAGCGAGCACGGATACGTGCGACACCTCGAACCATAATTCCTTAAAACACGGCAATAATATACTGAAGGCTAGAAGCATGATTCACTAAATTATATAAAAAATAACTGCATTTGTGTCTCATTGCAAGTTAGTAACAGACACACACTCATGTGTATTTTTTGGAGTATTTAGGTGTGTATCAAAGGGATTTATTCCAAATCTAGTGGAGCGGTCGCTCCACCCAGCCAAGTCGTACTGTACACTCACACTCACTCAACATACCGTAAATGCCTAATAAAATGAGGAGCCAGACCAACTTCTTTTACTGTAAGCAACAACATGGCATTTTCGGCCTACTGGATCATAAAATTGGAAAATCTCACATTGTTGTAAAATATCTTAATTTTGAGCTATGGCCCACCCCACCACATATACCAAATTTGGGAACAATAGGCTATACCATTTGCGAGCTAGAGGGCCGAGAAAACAGTGAAATTACACCACTTTGATCTTTAGATGATGATTCAGATGATATCAGGAAACACCGCTATCACCGCCACAGCCTAAACGGCTTAGCCGATCGATCTGAAATTTTTACATCATGTGCACTTTTGGCGTCTGAGGTGCCTTTTTATAAAACTAACCGGTAGTCGCCATTTTGAAACCGGAAGTGACGTCATATCTCGAAAACGGCTAAACCGATCGGAATGAAACTAGCGCCAAATGATTCAGACGGTCGTCTATATGGAATATCAGTAGTTAAAGTAGAGATGTACTATTACCGAAACCGGAAATGACGTCATTAAAATGAAGATCTAGATTTTAATGACCTCTTACTACAATAACCACATATTCAGAAGGCTTATAATGATACATAACATTTATAGAAATAAATTCTAGGTGGCAGTTATTTCAGTCGCCATTTTGAAAACCGGAAGTGATACCATATCTCGAAAACGGCTGGACTGATTGGAACGAAGCTTTCGCAATTCTTCATGGAATATCACTTTAAGCTTAGGTATATTGAGCACCAAACACAATTGTTCGTATTAACCAATTCGGAAATGGCGTATTTTTTAAAAGTATTTAGTCATTGTTGCTCCGATGTGTGTTACAAGTTGTGTAAATAAACTAAAAAAATAAGTGATATCCCCATAAAAAAACACTCCGTGTAAAAATACCAGCCAAGTCTCTTCAACTATAAAAAAAATAGAATAAATCTAAAAATTCAGCACTGAAAAGTAGTGATATCAAAAAATGAGAAAAGTCAAAATTTAATTTTAAAAACCAAAATATAATTGGCGCATCGTTTTTAAGGGCATTATAGGTATATTATATATAATTAGGTAGGTACATTTGATTTTTGGCATATGCTTCTATACTATTTATATACACGATGCGCCAAGTATATTTTGGTTTTTAAAATTAAGTTTTGACTTGGCTCATTTTTTGATATCACTACTTTTCAGTGCTGAATTTTTCGATTTATTCTATTTTTTTTATTGTTGAAGAGACTTGGCTGGTATTTTTACACGGAGTGTTTTTTTATGGTAATAATTACAGAAACAAAACAGATAATTAAACAATACAGATAAATACAGAGATTGAAACTCACAAAATAGGCAACATGACATAATTTAAGAAATATTATTCAAACAGTTACTTGCCGTTCCGTACAATAGAGCAGAGCAATTTCCTATTACCCAACACTTGTATTGTAACTATAAATATAACGTATTGACTGAATAAATAAAATAATTCATAAACGTAATTTCATTTATCAACCAACCAACCAATCTATTTCTACAATCAAGCAGACATTTCGCCGGTCTACAAAAAATTTGCTTAGCATTTGAAAGGATTGAAAGTAAGACTGCATGTTAAAACTTTTATAAACAATAAATACCTATATTATCGGTTAAAATAAAATAAAAACTATAACCTCGCATGTATTGCTATAACTATACCTATTTAACCGTAAAACGTATTCTAACAATAATCTATAGACAGCTGACTGCTTCCGAGTTTGTTTTGAATGGGGTGCATCGAGCGGCCGCAACGGACTCCTCGAACCTACAATGCTATTTATATGGAAAAACACGATTTTTTTTATTTATGGACGGATCTTTCTCAAAAACTATACAGGTCTAAGTTAGTATGAGATGAAGGTGTGTGCAAAATTTCAGATCGATACGTTGATTGGTGCGACCTGAGTTGAAGCGACAAAAAAAAACACACACACACACACAGAGAAAGTGCCGCAAGAGTCAAGTAGAGACGCTCGCTCCGCTCGCTTAATTAGAATGGAGACAAGTTAATGAATGGAAGAACAAGTTGAAAGGGGCATCTACTAGTACATTAAAGGGGGAACAAATATGCATTATTTTCGTTTTATTTGCGTTTATTATTAAATCATTATCATGGCTCCATTTCAAAACACGCGTAAAGTCCTCCTGAATATAGTTATTTGCTACTGCCAATTTTCGGTGAACGGCTACAATTAAAGTATCATCTGCGTACATATAGATTTTGCACTTCCGTACTGACCCAAACAAGCTATTAACATAAATCAAGTATAATATAGGTCCTAAGTATATTATAGTATAATATAATAATGAAATTAAAAATTACTGTATTGTACATTTTATGTTACGATCTTCTTAACTTTTGATGAACTGATTTACTTAATTTATTTCATACTTTCACCACGGATTAAAAATATAGCTAATATAGAAAAATTCCCCCCCCCCCCCCTCCCCATATCAATTTCTTATCTCTGCTATTGCCATCCAGCTTTCGGCACTTTATCGACGCTTGCTAAATATGTCCGATTTCCTAAAATAAAAAACCGCCTTGCAGCATTTTTAAACATCAATTATTATAAATCATCCATACAATGAATACTCCATGTTTAATTAAAGTTCACTTTTTGTAATGCAGTGGATGCAATACCTGCTAATTGCAGGTAGAAAGGGTAGGGCGAGGACAATAGAGAGTGAGGGTCGCGCTGGCCGAAACCCGGAGCATCTTGGCTGGCACGAGACAGTCACCTGCACAATGAACCTAAAGGACGGGCAAAATAGGAATTTCAAACTGAAAGTATTCTTTTCGCTGTTGAACCTTCCCTGTAGAATGAACTGTAGGTACTTTTTGAACTTTATTAATAGTAAACGTCACACTGTTCTGCAGCTAGGCTAATGGCGACGGATGAATGATTATGATGATGATTGGGAGATGATGATGAAGAATAGGCAAGGCAAGGATGGACGGTGGGAAGGAGGCGGTCGTGGCCTATCATAGTCTAGCCCCCCTTACGTGGCAGCGAAATCTACCAGGAAAACAATTATTTTAATTATTCCCACATGTCTAGTAACTCCCACAGCATTTAAAACTGTCCTTCTTATCCAAGTCGAACAATGAATGAACAGTTTTAAACAATATCGGAAATATAGGTACTTTGAAGGTTATTGAAGAAAAACCATCTCATCCTACTTCCACGTTAGGGTGGGACAGACGATAGAAGGGAACCTTTCATTCATTTGTCTCTTGCCAAGTTGTAAATTGTAAAATATTCCTCGGTCAATACGAAGAGATTCAGGAATCAAACCCTGGACTCCGAAGTGTAAATACACTCAACAAATCTTAAAATGGTATTTGATGGCAACGGATTGGCTACTGTTCAGGTTCCTTGACAAACAATCCTTGTTATATCAATGAAATCAGAGCTCACCAACCAGATTAGTTGACGAGTAAGCATAGACTTCATCGGACGATGACATCAAATTTTTTTCAGCTAAACCATTTCTTTCAAATACAGTTTTCCTCATAGATTAAAATTAAAAAAATATTTCTGATTGGTCGAAAATCAAAATATTCCTATTGAGTTCAAATTTGGTGTACTAAAATATTAAAAAGTAAAACAGTTCAGAAAAAAGTCCCCTTCGTGAAAAGGCCCCAAAGTTTATAGTAGAAGCACCGCTGTCATTTGCCCCAAAGACGAGAAGCGAGTATAAACCTGTTTCTTATGGGCTGAAGGTGTATCGGGTATTGTAATGCATTGTAAACTCTCCGTGCAATATGGAAACAGTCTTTGCAGTAGTTACTGATGTATCAACTAGGAAAACGCTATGTGTAACGCGTTGAAAAGCGAGCCTATGTATTGCATGTGAATTAATATTCTTGTGCAAATATCAGCTCTATAATAGACATTAATCAACAAGCGTCAAAGTAGCAGAGATAATTTTGTCTTTGTTCATTGAATAAATATCAAATATATTTCTATACAAGCATAAAATGTCTGTAAAATGTCAAAAACACTTCAAATTAATGCAGATTTGTCTGAACTAGAAATGTTGGACCTAATGAACACACCAAACGTTTGTGTATTTGTTTTAAACGGTTACATTTTTATTTTCAAAAATATTTTTTTTTACAACTGCTGATGATAATTTTGATTGAATATATTTGATCGATGAAGTGGCAAATCATCTACAAAAATCAATCAGCAATAATCATCATTCAGCGCACCGTGTTTCTGTCCAAGATATTCATGAATTTAATCCCCCTGTACACTTCTTGGGTCATAAAACAGCATCAGTGCTCGTTACCCAGCAAACACACGACTGTCAGTTTTATGCCGGACCTGTATCATACCGATGACGGAGTGTCGGCAACGGCGATGGTGCGTCGCATGTAGATACCGATTTGATGCCGGCCCACTACTGACAAGCAGATATATCAGCACTCGGACAGTGTTCTGCTATCGGGCCAGTGCCGCACTGGCTGACACTATTCAGATATATCCGCGTGTGACACAATGCCGTTGTCGGGCCGGTGTCTTTTGCCAGACACTATTCAGATATGTCCGCGAGGTGTCACCATGTCGGTGTCGGGCCGGTGTCTACTGGCGGACACTCTGCGGATATGTCGGCACGGTGTCCACATTGTGCCGGGCCTATGTCGACGGGAGCGCGCGTGTTTCGAACATGTTTTTCAGGTACCGTCGCATCTCTGTCGTACTGATGCCGGCGCGACACTCGTTGGACACAAGTATGACACTCTCAATTTGCCAACACAAACCATGGCGGCCTATAGCATTTTCATGCAGTATTTAGAAGAATTTAATAGTGAAACAAAAATCAAGAAATATGCCTCATATTGCAACGAAACAGTCTGATTTTGCAAAATAGAGTAGATTTTGTATTTCTAATACATTTTATAACTTTTGATTGAAGTTTTACCCATTCATATTTGTTTAAAATCAGTTTAAAATTTGTTGTATCCGCACGATGCTGGCCCAGTGCAAAACCGACACAAAAAGGACATCAAGAATAAATTATCTTTTAATTGCACTATTCAGCACATCAATTATCAAGGTGAAGCTATATAAATATAAAGATTATTTCATATAGTTTATTAAGCATCAACAGTTATTTTAGAAAATCGCACAATGAAATTTAAATTAATTGTTTTGTGTTAGTTATTTCAAAATAAAACGAATGATAGGGGCAAAGACACGTTCGTGTCTTTTCGGTTCGGCCTTCGGGTGCTCGGTTTCGTGATGGGGTGAGGGTGGAGGGAGTTCAAGCAGTCCAACGGTTTTTATCTTGACTACAAGTTTGATTTTTGATGCTACACTACAAGAAGCAAAGATACCACTGCTAATCAACTGCTACCCACCAGAAGACAATTGTTAATTGCAGGGTAAGTACCAATTTCTTAACATGTAGTGCAATAATGTAACTGTGTCTCTAAATGAACTAACAGCATGGAAAAACGTCCAGCATTACGCGTCCCGCGTCCCCTGTACACTTCTTGGGTCATAAAACAGCATCAGTGCTCGTTACCCAGCAAACACACGACTGTCAGTTTTATGCCGGACCTGTATCATACCGATGACGGAGTGTCGGCAACGGCGATGGTGCGTCGCATGTAGATACCGATTTGATGCCGGCCCACTACTGACAAGCAGATATATCAGCACTCGGACAGTGTTCTGCTATCGGGCCAGTGCCGCACTGGCTGACACTATTCAGATATATCCGCGTGTGACACAATGCCGTTGTCGGGCCGGTGTCTTTTGCCAGACACTATTCAGATATGTCCGCGAGGTGTCACCATGTCGGTGTCGGGCCGGTGTCTACTGGCGGACACTCTGCGGATATGTCGGCACGGTGTCCACATTGTGCCGGGCCTATGTCGACGGGAGCGCGCGTGTTTCGAACATGTTTTTCAGGTACCGTCGCATCTCTGTCGTACTGATGCCGGCGCGACACTCGTTGGACACAAGTATGACACTCTCAATTTGCCAACACAAACCATGGCGGCCTATAGCATTTTCATGCAGTATTTAGAAGAATTTAATAGTGAAACAAAAATCAAGAAATATGCCTCATATTGCAACGAAACAGTCTGATTTTGCAAAATAGAGTAGATTTTGTATTTCTAATACATTTTATAACTTTTGATTGAAGTTTTACCCATTCATATTTGTTTAAAATCAGTTTAAAATTTGTTGTATCCGCACGATGCTGGCCCAGTGCAAAACCGACACAAAAAGGACATCAAGAATAAATTATCTTTTAATTGCACTATTCAGCACATCAATTATCAAGGTGAAGCTATATAAATATAAAGATTATTTCATATAGTTTATTAAGCATCAACAGTTATTTTAGAAAATCGCACAATGAAATTTAAATTAATTGTTTTGTGTTAGTTATTTCAAAATAAAACGAATGATAGGGGCAAAGACACGTTCGTGTCTTTTCGGTTCGGCCTTCGGGTGCTCGGTTTCGTGATGGGGTGAGGGTGGAGGGAGTTCAAGCAGTCCAACGGTTTTTATCTTGACTACAAGTTTGATTTTTGATGCTACACTACAAGAAGCAAAGATACCACTGCTAATCAACTGCTACCCACCAGAAGACAATTGTTAATTGCAGGGTAAGTACCAATTTCTTAACATGTAGTGCAATAATGTAACTGTGTCTCTAAATGAACTAACAGCATGGAAAAACGTCCAGCATTACGCGTCCCTCCACTCGCAGTTCTCTCTCTTTCCAAATAATTTAAGTTGTTTGCAGCAGATTCTGTACAAGAGGGTAGTATAATTGCATTACGGAAACATACAAATAATTTTAGTTGTACAGATCTCCATATATAAAGGTATTAATATGTGAATTCAATTTTGTTCTACCCAATTTTAATACCATTTTAATTTAATACCATTCAAATTATGTAACATCTTCAAAATTAAAAACCGGACAATTATTCTACGTCTCTTAAAAATAAAGTATTAGTAGCATTAACATATTTCAACATATATTTCAAGCATATTTCACCCCCCCCCCCCCCCCCCGCAAGTCATAGTGTCCTTGCTTGTCTATAGATATAGAGGATGAGAGCGGGGGAAGGGTAGGGGGAGTTGTTTGCTTCCCTCCAAGGTTGCTTTGACCATTGACAATAGAAAGGGATAGAGTACCTGCGCTTAAAAAACGATGTATCAAAATTATCAATAATTGAGAAACTGATGTGCACGATCACCTAGATTTAAGGACAATTAATGTATTCGTTTTTTATTTTTGAAAATCGATTAACTATTACCTAGGTAAATTAGAAGTAAAATGTCACACTCACGTTCACCTATTTTTTTGAACAATGAATGAATGTTTTATGTACGATGATTAATTTAAAAACTATCAACACGGGGGGCATTGGGGGAAAGAAAGTATTTTTAGTTGTGATTATCTTGATTGTTGGTAATAGTTAAAGTGTTCGTTCATCATCAAGACAAGTTTTCAATTTTTATTTATTGTATGAAAATTGTTTGTGTTTTAGTTGCGACTCTGCGAAATCAGATTCTACACAACTGTATGAAGAAAGATGATGTCTACGGCTGGTGCCTTGGCTGCGAAACGCATCAGACTTGAATTTACGTTCGTAATTTTTGTATATTTGTGTCAATCAATTCTAAAACCAATAAATAAATTATTCGTTTAAATCAAAATTTATTATTTCCTCCCTTCGTTTCCCTGAAATAATAATAATAATCTTCCTCCCGGTTCCAAGAGTTGGGTCGGGGGGTGGCGAGGCCACCATTTACTAGGGCCCGGACTCCTTAGCTAGCTGGCCAGGCTTGGCTCTTCCTCTTCGTTCTTCTTCTCTACCAGTTTTTTCCACTTCTTCCTGTCTTCCCACCACCTTCCTTCTTCCACTTCTTCCCACTTCTCCAGTCTCTCTTGTACATCTTCTGCTACCAGCTCTCTCCACTTTTCCCTCGGTCTTCCCACTCTCCTTTTATCACTTCTCGCAGCTTCGAACTCCCGACGCGGTATTCTCTCCCTCTGCATTCTCTTCATGTGGCCAAACCACCGTAGCCGCTCTCTCCCCATTTTAAATGCCAACCTCTCTACCTTCAAGTCTCCTCTAATCTTTTCACTCCTGATCTTGTCCATCTTAGTTACTCCTTGTATGCTTCGTAAAAACTTCATTTCTGCTGCCTGCAACTGGCTCTCCTCCTTTCCTCCGATCGCCCACGTTACGGAACCGTAGGTGAGTATTGGCAGGAAATAGCTTTTGAAAAGGAGTATCTTGCATTTCTGGGGGAACTGCTCATTCCAAAGAAGTTTCCTGACTAACTGGAAAAATGTGTTAGCCTGTTGCACTCTTGATGTTATCTCTCTTCCTATTTTTCCATCCTTAGTTAGCCAGCTCCCCAGATACTTAAACTCTCCTCTCTCCGCCAGTTCCAAGCCCCGTAGCCTGATCTTCACATTTCTTGTTGCCTTCCTCTCCATTACTAGTGTCTCACTCTTTTCCTGACTTATTCGCATACCGTATTCTTCAGTCATCTGGCTCCATCTATCAATCTTTTCTTGAACACATTCGCTGGTTTCTCCCCACACTACGATATCATCTGCATATACCAGTGTATTCGTCTCCTGGTCTTCGCTTGGTTCTACTTTTCTCAGCAGCTCGTCCATGACAATGACAAATAGTGTTGGGGAAAGAACGCTGCCCTGTCGAAGTCCTTCCTTCACCTCAAACCATCCTGTCTTCCCCTCCACTGTTTGTACACAGCTCTCGTTCTTCTCATATGTGCTCTTGATTCTCTCAATCAGACCCAATCCCACCCCCTTCCGCTTCAGACATTCCCATACTTTCTTCCTTGGTAGGCGATCGTAGGCCTTTTCCAAGTCTAGAAAAACCATGTACAGTTTTTCTCCACTCTCCCACTTTCTCTCCATGACTTGTCGGATAGTGAATATTGGATCAATGGTTGATCTGCCTGGCCTGAACCCATATTGTTCCTCCCTGAGCTTTTCCTCTACTACTTCTTTCAGTCTAAATAATTAATAATTAAATTAATAATTAGGTAATAATATTAATAATTAATAACTAAATAATTAAAAAAATTAATCAATTAATTAATTACCAATAAATAATCAAATTATGAATATTTAGTAGGAAGGGGGTGGGGGAAGGGGCGGGATTCAATGCAGGAATGGTATCCGCATTGTATCCGATATGTAACGGAATGGTGTCCAAAATGTAACAGAATGGCGTCCGATATGTATCAGAATGGCGTCCGACAGATATCAGAATTCTGTCCGCAATGTGTCAGAATAGTGTTCGAAACGTATCATTTTGATGCCGGTCCAGTGTAGTACGCTCATCTAGTCTTTTAGTGAGTGTCATATTCGTGACGGAATGGACGCGGATATGTGACTTCTTGGTGTCCGCTGTCCGATAACAAATAGGAGGCGGCCCGGCGGACACAATTTTGCTGGGCCAGTGCCAACGTGCGACACCGGACCGGCGCCGTTGGTAGGCATCGGCCCGGTACAAATCTGACACTCTGTGTTTGCTGGGTAGTCTTTGGTGCACAAGAAAGTGGAGCGACATTTTAACATAGCTACAACGGAAGAAGAACCGACTTATCAAGGTCAAATAAAACTGCCACATTGATAAGGAAACTATCTTTAGTTTCAAGCTCACATCACTGTGCAGGCAACAGAAACAATAGTTAAAACTGTTTTTACCTTATGAAGAACAAATAATACACCACAAACTACAGCTTGAGCGTTCGTAAAACGTCCATTTCATAAATACGACAGCTCTCAGTCAACACCTAAATGTCCGGACACACTGTCAAGTAACTCTTCGCTTTTCCGATCATGACCGAATAGCAGAGAGGCAAGTCACATGACAGCTGTCAGCCAATGAGAGAGCTGCTCTTCACTCAGCTCTGGAGAGTTACTTGACAGTTTGTACCGAGTTTATTATAACTTGCACAAAATCATTGAATAATTCTGTCACGGGGGAGGACCAGGATCAAGAAGGAAATCTTTAAATCTCATTCAAAGATGCATTATGGGAGATTAAAATAAAGATAACAATACAAGACTGAAATAAGTTTGGGAAAGAAAATTAAGAATTCATTTTTGGGGATGTGAAGACATTTAAATATAATTTAACTGTACCTACAGCCCCTTTAGAAAATTATTTACATTCATAGTAAGATTATTATAATTAGTTTGTCATTACTTTAGTTCCTTACCACATGTGTATTATTAATTTATCACAATGTAAGTAAAAGGGTCATTCCAGGGGATTTCACTCAAATAAAATACATTTTGACCTCGACCGACCCAGATTTTGATGAAACTTGGTACACTTGTTTAGAATAGTGATGTAAGTAATCCATTTTTTTTTTTTTTAATCAAAGGGTTAAAAAGTTATAGAGGGTTGAAATTTGGGGCTTTTTCACCCCCGCGCGGCTGGTCGCTATCATTTTAATTAATTTTGAGGGTTGTATGAGAGCTACAGAGCTCCAAAAAAATGCATTTGAAAGGTAAGAACATGATCTACATCAGCAGTCGCCAACCTTTTGGACCTCGCGGACCACATAATAGCAATTTTACATCTCGCGGACCACTCAGGCGCGTAAAATATGTATGCCGGGAAATACGATTGGTGAGGGAGACAATGGGGGGTCTGAGGGGAGGGCCCCCCAGTATTAAGCGGGTCCGGGGCGCTTAGCCCCGGAACATTTTTGTTTTCAGGAAGTCATTTGGTGCGTTTCTACGCGATTTCAGTCAACTTTTATTTCGAGAAAAAGCGTTTAAAATGACTTTTAGGTTTTTGAAAAATACTCGGAAACTGATATTATTTTCATTATAGAGCTAGTGAATATGTATATACTTTTAAAAGGCACATTTACGTATTGAAACATGTTCGAATTCAGTACATTTGTATTGGATTGACATTTTTCTAAATTAAATAAATTGCATGAATCTTAAAAGTAAACTTCCAAATTTCTCTGCGGACCACCAAAATTTTCTCGCGGACCACCGGTTGGCGACCGCTGATCTACATGAATATGTATTTTAACTTGACACTTTGTTGACTGGGAGTTAATTATGGGTTTTTCCATCTACATTTTCAAAAACGACCCTAGGGGAAAAACTTATTTTTTTTTGGGATTGATTTTTTTTTAAATTACAAAACATATGCATGACTATGTGTGCCAAATTTCAGGACTGGCCCTCCAGAACATTTTTTTATATATATATATTTAGTGAGAATCATCAGTTTCGAAGCATCGTTCACCTGCAATATGACAAACTTATAGGTTACTCACTTCCTGTAAAATTAATTAAAATGGTTAGGTGACTTCTAGTTCTTTACCTTACTGCAGCAAATGATTTCTGAGCCCTGTAGTTGCATTGCTTGTGTCTGCAGCTGACAATACGTATGTTCGGCCGCTTGCAGTAGTTGGGTCAGCCAATGATAAAACTTCATCGAGATGCACTTGTAGCTGGTCTGGTTTAGTGGGGTAGAATTAAGAAGGTGCTGGTCCATGGGGGTGGAGGAAACTAACTTTCAGTTCACTTGTGCTAGATAGTTTACATACATTTGCATTACATTTGCATTTGTATCGGATGAAGAAATACAAGAAAATGCTGCTGTACTGAAAGAACGGTTTAACTCCTTAAAATAACTATCACTGGAACACGTGGTTTCCATACATTTCTTCCACAGTCACTGGCATCTTTGAATAAACCATGTTCTCTGTCTGATGAATCAAACACTGTATATGTTGCTGAGGAAGAAGATCAAGTAAATGCCAGTGAGGATAGTGATGAAGATCGCGTGATTGATATTCATACCACACATTTGCCTTTGTCAATGTACGTAGTTTTGTGACGGAGACTGGTGGCTTGCATGTGTTTTGCAAAAACTATCTAGCACAAGTGAACTGAAAGTTAGTTTCCTCCACACCCATGGACCAGCACCTTCTTAATTCTACCCCACTAAACCAGACCAGCTACAAGTGCATCTCGATACTCGATGAAGTTTTATCGTCGGCTTACCCAACTACTGCAACCGGCTAAACATACAGGTACGTATTGTCAGCTGCAGACACAAGCAATGCAACTACAGGGCTCAGAAATCATTTGCTGCAGTAAGGTAAAGAACTAGAAGTCACCTAACCATTTTAATTAATTTTACAGGAAGTGAGTAACCTATAAGTTTGTCATATTGCAGGTGAACGATGCTTCGAAACTGATGATTCTCACTAAATATATATATATATATAAAAAAAGTTCTGGAGGGCCAGTCCTGAAATTTGGCACACATAGTCATGCATGTTTTGTAATTTAAAAAAAAAATCAATCCCCAAAAAAATAAGTTTTTCCCCTAGGGTCGTTTTTGAAAATGTAGATGGAAAAACCCATAATTAACTCCCAGTCAACCAAGTGTCAAGTTAAAATACATATTCATGTAGATCATGTTCATACCTTTCAAATGCATTTTTTGGAGCTCTGTAGCTCTCATACAACCCTCAAAATTAATTAAAATGATAGCGACCAGCCGCGCGGGGGTGAAAAAGCCCCAAATTTCAACCCTCTATAACTTTTGAACCATTTGGCTAAAAAAAAAAAAAAAATTGGATTACTTACATCACTATTCTAAACAAGTGTACCAAGTTTCATCAAAATCTGGGTCGGTCGAGGTCAAGAGGTGAGTGAGATCCCCTGGAATGACCCAAAAGCTTCTTCACAAGACCGTTCAAAACTTGAAAAGTTTGCCAAAGTTCCGAATCGTCGTTTCGAAAACTCCCGTGTGAACTAAGAAAACAATTGAAATGGAATTGAACTTGAAGCTTTGTACTTGCAACATGGCTCTAAAAGTAACGGCCATTCGGAACTACGAAGATTGGAACGTCCGTGTGAATCGACTTTCAGTTGTTTCAAATAAATACAAATACATATAGTAAAACAGTTTGGCAGATTAGTACCTAGCTTCGTAGAGTGTAAACACAGTCATCCATGAGGGGTTGCGTGAGGGGGGGAGGGGGGAGCGGCGTGACCCACCACCCCCCGACTTGAGATGTTTGATCAGCTATTATTGTAAAAAATTAAATTTAGCTTCCCAGAATCACTTAAAATTAATAACAAAAACCGGTACGGAAAAAAAACTAATTGTTTTTGTTGTTCTAAAAAATAAATTGCAGTGCTAAAACTAGGGGGCAAAATTACCCAGACTCTCTTTGTGTGGCAGTTCTCACCTCATGATGTAAACTGTTCCTACGCGCATGTGTGCGTACACCGTACAACTTGGCTGGCGCGGGGCGACCGCTCCACTAGATTTAAGCTACGTTTACAGCTCGACGCGCCGACGCGCTGGCGATGAGCCACCTGATTGGCTAGCGTCAAAGCGCCTGTTGTCGAGCTGTAAACGTAGCTTTAGTCTGCAAGGCGTAGAATATAATTGTCGGCTTGAGTTACCTGAGTTCTCTTCCTCGGAATGTCGGCCAAGAGGATGAACCGAGGTGGACTTCTTGGAAGTGCCCGTAGTTCTCGCTTCACCTCAGTCTTAACAGTCATTGCAAGAGGATCGACAGCTGAATCTGTTGCCGGTTCAGTTGCCTCCACTTTGACAGCCACCTGGAGGTCTGGGTTTGTGTCCATCGCACGGGAATCTGGATCTACAACACTTGGACCTACAACAAAATAACAAAGTCTTAAATTCCCATTTTGTTGATGAAAGGAGGGGGGAGGTGTCAGATGGACTGGTTTATAAACTTCCATAGAAACTAAAGTCCTTAAATAAGGTAAGTAGATAGGTAAGCAGAAATAAGAAAGAAATAAGTTAAATAGAAGTAAGTATTTGACGGCGCTTTCAGGGCGGCGTAGGTCCAGCCTGTGTTACCTAGTTACGGGTAACCTGTCATTTGGATTCTTTATCATATACAGTAAATAAATTGATGCAGAGTTTAACAATCTAATGCAAGAGAATCTATATCAAATCAATGAAACAGAAACGAGAAGTTCAATTTTCAATTCAATTAATCCGGTAATCGAACACAATAATTTCAACGAGAACAAGTTTGTGTTGTGTTTTACCTTTTCCAGCTCAAACAGCTTGATGTGAAGTAGGAAGAAGTAGGACTGGGGCTGTGTAAGTTCAGATTATTCAACAAACACACCTAGTGACAAGAAAACAAAATGATAAGATTTCTGTGATGTTGTGACAACCTAACCTAACATTTTGAATAATTAACGTTTAATAACGTACTACCTACTGCTTGGAAAACTCTGTTTAGATGAATATAACAAACTCCAAAGACACACAGTTCTCAATAACAAGTAGGTACGATGATTCAACAGAATTTTAATCACAGAATTGAAACACAAATGAAAATTATAGAAGAAAACGTCCAAGTTGACATCATGAAGTTAACGCCATTTTTGTTTTGCGATTCCATTTCCACAGCCGCCTCATTCGTAGATTTGTTTACCTCTAGGTCATGTGTGGACCAATGACAGCAAGCGCCAAATGTATAAATATTTGGATTAACATTCTTCAAATTGTATAAAATTCTTAAAAGATACTTGTAGACTTTAATTCAGGTAGATTAGGGTACCTATATATATGGTCCCGAGAAATGTAAGTGTGCATCTTTTCATGTTTGAATGCTTGAATGGTTACTTGATTATAAAAAAATTAACAAAATAATATCAGATTGAACAATGATACGGTACCAATATTAGAAACTACCGTTATAATTAAAAATGGTGTGCGAGCAAAAAAATTGAAAAAAAATAATTTTGGAGTTTCTTTTGACACAACAATTTTAAAATTATGTATTTTTTAACTTTTTCCTAAGATCAACTTTACACCATCTAGGTGACAAATTAGTTACCTACTACATTTCTAGTTTCAGATCCATGTGACAAGCTAAAATTAATTTATTCAGCTTCAAGCCTTCAACTCTATATATATCCCAGAAAAAACACTCCGTGTAAAAATACCAGCCAAGTCTCTTTAACTATAGAAAAAAATAGAAGAAATCTAAAAATTCAGCACTGAAAAGGAGTGATATCAAAAAAGGAGCCAAGTCAACGAATTTTCCAAATTTTAATCGTACCATTGAAATAAAAATATCAACCCCCGAGAAATACTTAAAAAAAGGACTTGGCGCATCGTTTTTTAAAGACACTTTTCTATCCTAAAAGTATAGGAAGAACTCTACAAGTATATTTTCCTGAGTATATCACATTCATTATCGACGAATCATACTACGTTTTAATATAACTAGTACTCTTACCTACTGGCAGTTTTGGTATTTTGTCAATATTCAGAGGAAATAAACGGATAAACGAATAACGAATAAACGGAAGCGGCCTAGTCTATTCGTTATTGCCACTATTTCTAGGGTCATATTAATCAATCATACTTCTCAATATCGTGACTGAGGGAAATAGCGAAAGCGCTCATTACAAGAAGGCCGTCAATGAGATTTGTATAAGTGACTAGTGCACTGAGCCATGCTGCTCAAATAATTACTGACTAGATTTTTATCTAAAGTAATACGTTATGTAATTTATGAATTTTTTTGGTATAAAATGTTAATTAATATCAATTAATTACACGGCGAGAAGGTTCCAAGTATAATGCTGTAGTAGGTATGTTGATGTACCCACAAAACTATAGGTACCTACCAATCACAAACACAACTGTTCTGTATTTATTGCTTGTAAGACAATGCTATGTTTCTTTGCGTACTTATATTTAAATTTAAAATATTTTACAGAATGTTCAATATTTAATTTGAAAGTTTTGTCCCAATTTTTCTAGGCATTTCTGAACTACGTAGTATGTGAGTGGCTTAAGCTTAAGAATAGAAAAATGTCTTTAAAAAAACGATGCGCCAAGTCCTTTTTTTAAGTATTTCTCGGGGGTTGATATTTTTATTTCAATGGTACGATTAAAATTTGGAAAATTCGTTGACTTGGCTCCTTTTTTGATATCACTCCTTTTCAGTGCTGAATTTTTAGATTTCTTCTATTTTTTTCTATAGTTAAAGAGACTTGGCTGGTATTTTTACACGGAGTGTTTTTTCTGGGATATCACTTCTTTTGTTAGTTTATACACACAGCTTGTAGCACATGTCCGAGCAGGGACTAATTTCTTTAAAAAAATACGCCTCAACCGATTTGAAAAGTTATGAAAAGTTGAAAAGTTGCGTTTGGTATAAGATGACAATGATTATCCAAGAAGAATAGCTTAAGTTTCGTTATAATCGATCCAGCCGTTTTCGATACATGACGTCACTTCCGGTTTTGAAATAGCGGCCGAATTCCGGTATAGGTAATAAGAAAACAATCTAGTTTTATCTAGTTGATACCTTCATGAACGACCATCTGAATTCCTAATCCCTATATTTCCGTAAAATCGGTCATGCCGTTTGTAATATATGACGTCACTTCCGGTTTCATTTAGTGGTTCCTGCCGCCATTTCCGGTACCATTAATTTATTTATTCATTTTTCACAATTGATTTTTCAAATAAATAGCAGAATGAATACGCAGGAGCTAGTTCAGTTGCAATCGGTACAGGCGTTTTAGATATATGACGTCACTTCCGGTTTCAGGAATGGCGGCCGAGAACACTGCTACCTTGAATATATAAATTGTATTGTCTATGTTACAATGTAAGTTAATTATGTACGTATTTTAAGTATAATTTGTTGAAATAAGTTAAATATTGCGTATATATGACGTCACTTCCGGTTTAGAAAATAAGAAAATAATATTTTTTTTATTGATACTTCATATAGATGACCATCTAAATCGAATGGCGCTAATTTCGTTCTAATCGGTCCAGACGTTTTTGAGTTATGACGTCACTTCCGGTTTAAAAATGGCGGCACAAAAAATCACAAGAGGCAAGGTATCATCAGACGCCAAAAGTGCATATGTGGTAAAAGTTTTAGGTCGATCGGTTTAGCCGTTTAGGCTGTGGCGGTGATAGCAACGTTTCCTGATATCATCAGAATCAGAAAGTGGTGTAATTTCACTGTTTTCTCGGCCCTCTAGCTCGCAAACGGCATAACATATTGTTCCCTAATTTGGTATATGTAGTGGGGTGGGCCATAGCTCGAAATTAAGATATATCGCAACAATGTGAGATTTTCCAATTTTAAGATCCAGTAGGCCGAAAATGCCATGTTGTTGCTTACAGTAAAAGTGGTTGGTCTGCTCCTCAGTTTATTAGTCATTTACGGTATGTTGAGTGAGTGTGAGTGTACGGTACGACTTGGCTGGGTGGAGCGACCGCTCCACTAGATTTTCAATTTCTACTATATTTTACGATCTTTTGGAGGCCCCATGAGCTGCCCTTATATATGAGTGTCATATAGCTCTCTGTGCAGTTGGGAGTTGGAAGGATCTTTCGTTTGGTCTTATATTTCTCAAATCTCATCCTTCACCATTCTACCTATTTTATAATATTTTTTGTCGAAATCTTACTAAGGCTAATGTAAATTCTCTGTAAATTTATATCATTTCCAAATATCAATGTGTTCTTGTAAAGTTTACCCCATAAAAAGCACTCCGTGTAAAAATACCAGTCAAATCTCTTCAACTATAAAAAATAGAAGACTAAAAATTCATCACTGAAAAGTCGTGATATCAAAAAATGGGCCAATGACAAAACTTCATTTAGAAAACCAAAATATACTTGGCGCATCGTGTATATAAATAGTTGAGATAAGTATAATATCAAAAATAAATTGTAATTAAATATACGTATTAACCTATATGTGCCATAAAAAACTATGAGCCATATATATATTTTGGTAATATTCCTGACATATTATTATTCATTTTTCCAATTAAAGTTTGCTTATTATCTAATTTTTTACAATGGTGACATAACCTGGTAATTAATCAATCATAATCATAAGAATCACATCAAAGGTACGTCTATAGACTCCCAAAAGAGTCTTGTAATGAAAATTCCAATCCATTTTTACGTGATTCCATATCATTGGAATTCGATTTTAAACAAAGTACAAGAGTTTATATAGTTAATGGTGAAGATTTTGTAAAAATATAATAAAATATCAATTTTTATTTTTAGATTTTTATTTTGTAGGTATTCATTTGAATTGATTGAGCGAGCGAAGCGAACGACTCCTTTTGGCTCTTTTGGCACGGACCTCTGTTTTTTTTATAATTGTTTCGGTTACTAACCGAAACACAGGTCGCACCGTTTCACCGATCGATCTGAAATTTTGCACACTTGTAAAGACAACCTTCTCTGTTTGCAGACCCTAATTTTTTTGAAATCCATTGATTGGTTAAAATTTAAATAAATATCTCTATATAGGCTGAACAATGAAAATGGTCTTCGATAAATATGTTCAAAATCATATTTTGCATGGTCATTAAGGCCAACATTGTCTCTTATTTTACAAATTTTCATCCCAATCATTTAAGAACGTATGAACTTATTGACATTTTTATTAGCTGTCAGAAATGAAGTATCGAAATAATTGTTTTCCAGTGCCAATTGAATTGAATCTGTTTTGCTATGTACCAGGGTGCTCAGATGCTATTTTCAAGTTTCGATGAAAAGCATACTTTTATGTTGATTGAGTTGATCATATTTCAATTCAATATGGATGCATATGTTTTCTGTGCGTTGTGTACGCATTTCCGGTTCGAGAATTTGCACGTACCCGTTCTCGCTCATCAACGCGTTACACTGAGCGTTTTCCTAGTATATTTTCTTTCCATGGTAAAAAAACTCGGCTACTTCAAACTCACTTTCCCGTGTTCTAACCTACTTTCAAGCGATTTATATTAAAATCTTTTATAGTTTTTATTGCAGCTATTGATCTGATATTTTTTTTGTGTATTGAAAAACTTATTGATCTCTTACTTCTTAGGGAATATAAATTAAAAATATTTTTAAAATTGGAGAGTTATGTATACAATTTTGTCATATTTACATAACATCGTAACAAAAAATTACAAAACTAGAACACTTTTTGAAAATTCCATTTAATTGTGTATGCAACATAATATAAACAGAAAAATTTAAAAAAATTAATATTTAAAAGCCCTAGCCTATCTACTAAGGAAGGCAATTTTTTAAACATTTTTCATTTAATTAAATATTGCAAAAATTAAAAGGAATTTCTTTAAAGAAATTAATAAGGATTGTTATCTTATTTTAAAATTTTTAGAAGATTCATTGATAAACATCAGCTGAGATACTAATTTCACAGACCATCCCCTTTATTGTCAAAGAGTTTCAGTGACTTAAGCAGGAAAGCTCCGTTTTGATGAAACGCCACACATCATGCTTACACATTGTTTTGCGATTCCACAGCCGCCTCTCTCGCCGACTTGATGTCCTGAATTGATATCAAGGGGGCTGTGGCTGTGTTGACCAATGACAGCCAGGCGCCAAACAAATTCATCCATTTCGCAGAACATTCTTAAGACTGAGAAAACTTTCGCAGTTAAATATCATGGTAATATTATTAAAAATCATAAATTCAAGCATCATTTATCATTTATAAATGATAAATTCATTTTTTAATTCAAGCAGGTAAAAATGGTCACGAGAAACGTGTATAATTTTTCTTGGCTGCACTTTATGAGAGATTTTTGCTTGAATGGTTCCTTGCTAATGAAAGTAGGCCAATGTTGAATTTAATTTAACAAAATAATATGAGATTGAACAATGACACGGTACATCCAACTGTGAAAATTATACTAATATTGACAGTTTCAAGACTGCTACTTTAAATAAAAATGAAACTAAACTATAAATAAAAAATGTAGATGGTAACAAAAATGGAAAAAATGTACCACATGTTTTCACATTCGCGATACATTTAAATGTCGAGATTACATGTACATTTTAAATAAAGTCCAGCAACAAATATTATTGAACTTCAGCCTTTTTTGTCACGCTAAAAATACTTGAGGTGAATAATAACTGCGGAAAAATAGACAATGATTAATTTATTCAGATTATTTGCACATAAAAATAAATATCCAACAGTCGATTCTTTTTTGCACCTCAGACATTAGGAAGATATGATTTAAATATTTGTGAGACAATTGGGATAACAAATAAAAATTAATTCAATATTTGCAGAGGAAATATATAATAAATGTAACTTTATTATGTCAAATTATTTAGGTAATTCTAGTAACTAATAATGTTTTGCTACTCATAAAAATTTACTGTAAACGCTTTTCTTCATCTCGTTGTCTATTTATTATAAATGAGTTACAAGATGAATATTCCATGTAAACATCTAATCAATAAACTCATTACCTTGATGAGAATCTTGACTCGGTGGAAAGTTCAATACTAAACACACTTTATTATAAATTAAATTATATTTATACTCGGCCCAGCGAGCGTGTAGCCTTTCCTTTCATGAGACGAACAGTATTGTTCGACCCTTGTTCGACAGTTAAGCTCTGACAAGATACAACTCTTTTTATGACCTGCCACCCCTTCCACCTACACTGTTGCCATTTTATACAACTCTCAGTGAATTTTAAAAGCCAACTGCATTGAAAGATATTTGGCACCACAACAAAACAACCCTTTCCCGGACACCTGCAGTGGTTGAGAGATATTTACAACAAGACACACGTCAAGACACTCAGGATTACAAGCTAAGTCATTGTTGAATTTTACACAGCATTTGCTGAAATGGCTACACACTCGCTGGGTCAGGTATACAATGATGGACATCTTCATTATAGCAGAGAAGAATAATGACACTATTTCACATGTTTTCAAATTGAAGAGCTTAATGCTGGAATATTAAATCAATATCAAAAGTAACATAATAAATGTTACACTAATTAACATAAGTTCAATAGTAATAACTTATTTTGCGCTATATAATTCCAATATATAACATGCGTCACCAACAAAGCTACTGAGAGTTTCTGCCAATCAAACAAGTGGCATTAAAACAATTGTAAAATCTATCGTGAATCATAAAATAATAATTATAATAATGATGACAATTACACTTATGACACAATTCAAGTGGCATTCAATTCGACATACCTTGAGAATTGTATTAGCCTACAACACATGCTCAGCGACAAGTTTGCGTGTGGTACATTTCAGATGAACCTAATGAAAATATAAGCTAGAGGAAAAGGATTTATTCTTGATTATAATCTAACAAAAAGCCACTGAATGTAAATACAAATTAAAAAAATATATTTTTATTAAATTTAAATTGTGCAAGCTATTTTAGTAGGAAATTGCTTTTCCTGATTAGGGTCTAGACACTTGACACTAGCAATGCGTTTATTATTTTATTCTCCAACGATTTTAATTGCAAGAATGCAGAATAACAATTGGTTCTTGCACGCGGCCCCTCAAACGTCATGCACGCAAACGTCAATGTTCGGTTGAAAGAAATGTCTTCATATTCTGCAAGTCATCCAGACAAAACGTCAATAGCTTCTTTCTTGATTCATCGACCGTGAAATTAAAAGAATAAACAAAATGATAATAACCTTAAGTTCTATTAGACCTGGTATCGTGTGCTGAAGAAAAAACGAAAATACAGAAATGCGAGGCAAAAAAAAGTATACATGATAAGTGTTAATCAGAACGTCCATTGACTTTGGTGCTTCCAACTTAGAGAATAAACACTAAGTCTATTTCGAACATGGTATTATTCTGCAACTACTTGTGCTGACTCTTCTTGTGCTTAGTCATATCACCTCTCACAGCGCATGCGTAGGAACACTTGTCACACTTCAAGCTCTTGACTCCGCTATGTCGCTTCTTGTGCTTGGTCAGATCACTACTGCAAGTACACGTGTACTCGCAGATGTCACAAGCATACGGCCGCTCTCCTGAATGAATGCGCAGATGTAACACAAGGTTTCCTTTAATGCTCGTTCCATATTCACATTGTGTGCAATTAAACAACTTCACTGATAAATGTCCAAGCACGTGATTTCTAAGACTCGCTATGGTAATGCAGGTATAGTTACAATTGTCACATTTCAAAGACTTAACTCCGGAATGTTGCTTC